>CAWUFW010003684.1:1100196-1748231 GCA_963921515.1 Calotriton arnoldi
CCAGATCTCTGTACGGGGTTAATGTATGACATTGTTCTGCATTTTGTCCATCAATTGTTGTTTTTGCAATATTAAAATAAGTCATATGAACATAGAGATTGAAAGTGTACCTTTAGATGCTGAATATCCGTACCCACAATTGTAGCTTCTTCATAACTGACATTCTTACTGTAACAATGAAAATCAAAGCACTGTTCTGAGGACTTTCAATATCAATATTCCATTGGTTAAAATCTAATAACTTTCTTTTAATTTCTGTTCCCCTGCTTTGTTCCTCTTGCTCTCCTTATATGTGTGCACTTCTCTGGCTAGACAGTTACCTCTGACCATACTAAGTAAGAGAAATTGGATGGGGCAGGAAATAGGAAATGAATAGAGAAATAAAGAGAATAGTATAGTAGAGTTGTGAAGTAGAGGGAGAAGGGGTAGATGTTACAATGGTTTATAAAGATATGTGAAGTAGAGAAAAAGGGAAGGGAAACAGAGAAATGTAAGTCAGAGGAAGAAAAAGAGAGGTAGAAAGAGGAAGGTTTTAGAAATGTAAACAGGCAGTGGAGTACAGTACTCCAAGGAGTGAATTGGAGATCGAGGTAATGTAGAAAATGAGGTGAGTTAGAGAGACGTAAAGAGAGCACGTGGTAGAGGTAGACAAAGACACTTGAGGAAGGGCAAATAGATGCAAGATAAAGGGAGAGCAAAATGGGAAGAAGTATAGAAACATGGGTCATGTAAAGGAAGCAGTGGGGAAGAGAGAAAAGTAGACAGAGGGTTACAGAGTAGTATGAGGAATTGGTGTAGAGCAAAAAGAGGAAGCTGAGAACCATACATGAAATGGAGAAAGAGTGGTGGGGTTTATACATATGTAGAGTTTTGTGAAAGGAAGAGATGGTGAGGTAGAGAGATCTATAAAAAAACAGGTTGCAAGAGTGAGTTGAGATGGTGGGGTGAGTTGAAATGGAGAAGGAGGTCCAGAGAGAGATGTGTGTTTGTGAGAGCGAAAGAGAGCGTATTTGATGACAGAATTAAAGGGGTAGATGTAGAGAAATAGAGGAAGTCAGAAAGGAATAAGATATTTAGAGAGGTGAAGGAAGGGGAACAGAGGTAGAATGAGAGAAAGGAGATGCAGCTAGTGATGGAGCGTTATTATCTTAATATGATTGTCTCAGTCAATTCCAGCTCATTGGATAATATGATACTAATATATACTTAAGAAACATGATTAACAGTGTGATTTGTAAACCACATGAGAGTTCAATCTGCATCGTAAAAGCATGCAAAATGATCGCAAACCAGTTTGAGATGAAAATTATTCATGAGAGAGAGAAAAATGTATAATAATGAATTCACTATACATATGTGCTATGAAAACCTATAAATGCTAAAATGTGTGACGTAATAATGTATTTTTTAAGCAAATGATTATAAAAAGTTAGAAAAAATACTAATTTAGTAGCAAAAGTGGATTAACATATGTTGTTGAAAATGAAACGAGAAATGATTTTTGTTCACGTAGCAGTACTATCATGGAAACCTGCAATTCCAAAAATGCAGCTGCGGTCCGTGCAGGTAACAGTGGTAGGGCCTGTTGGGGGTATTTCGAGGGACGATGCAGAGGGAAAATTAATTATTTATTTAATTTTCCCTCTGCATCATCCTCGAAATCCCCACACCTGTTACCTGCACAGACCGCGGCTGCAAAAATGTAGAGAGAAAATGTGTTTGCTCACTCATAAATGATTTCGCAAATGAGTTAATGCTTGATGGGATTCAAAATGGTGTTTGATTTTTCATTTTTATGAAAAATATTAATCACAAATGAAACAACTTCATCTATATTCAATTAAACGTTTGAAAGGTTAGTACCTTTTCAGTAAATAATAATGTCTTAGTAGATTTTCCGTGTAGGCCTTAACATGCATTTTCCTTTTCTCCTCCGAATAAGACTAGAATGAGCTGACATAACTTCACTACCAGTTTTGAGAAATTTTGCTAAAGTTTTATTCTCTAGTTTTGAATAAAGGACACTCTCTCTGCTAGTACAAAACAATGTCGGCTTTGTTGCAAGCTCAGAAGAGAGCGCTTGGGAACGGACATGATAAGATACAAATGAATCTCCTAGTTCCGAGGCGGAATGAAATTGAACTTTTAATAAAAGGAGGAACATTGAACAATGGTATTACGTATAATTTCCAGATCAATTTGGTAAAGTAATGATCACCTCATGGACAGACAATAGACTTGGACCAATGGAAATCGTACAAAACTGCGTAAAAGATACTTTTGTGGGAAGGAACTATGCATAATTGGAAGTATAACTTCCCTGTGGGAAAAGGACTGCGCGCTGGCTATCTTTGAAATTTCCTATATGCCTGGCATGCTGTCGGACTGAACACTGATTTTTCTCTGAACTGAGCTGAGCTTTCTTGATTTCTTGCACTTCGCCAGCTGATGAAGTCGAGCAGGCAAACCTTTCGGCTGAAGGGTTGAATGACTCCGGCTATTGCACGCTGTGCTCTAGCGTCTATTTGGGCTCACCTTGAGTGTCCTTATTCCTGACAATCTGAAACTGATCTTTGGTTTGTACGATTCATCTCTGTATTCTGATATGGCATTTATATTCTCTCTGTCTCTCATTCTCACCTGGTATTTGAACTTAAATGTATTTGACTCTGAACTGTGATGCTTTGTGATTTTACCTGTACTAAAAAGAAAATCGAAATTAAATGATTCTAAATGCATTTTTGTGCTTTGACCATTTGAAACTTTGAGATTAGATAAAGATTTGTTGATTATAACCTTTATGCGTATGTTGTTTCGTAGTGTATAGTCATTGATTATTTATGTTTGATTGGTAGGCACTTCTTTGTTCGAGGTCCTCATGAAGAAGTGGCCATTCGTCTCTAAATTATCCTAGTCCCTATTAGCTCGATTCATGATCTATCGGAGGACCTTGACTGATTTGTGATGTTATAGACATTGATGTAGTAGAGTTTATATGGGCCTAACTGTGATATTGTGGATGATGGTAGCTGAGGTGAGTAAGATGTGGTTTTTAATAAGTATATAATGGGAAAAAGAAAAAGAAAAGCAAAAACTTTAGTTCATGCTGCATCACTAGTCAGACAGAAAGCGATCAGGTAGAAAGAGGTGAGATAGTGACAGAAACATGAGAGGAAGTGATGAGGTACAGAAAGGGCTGAGAGAGAGAGAGAGGGGCGAGTGAAGTAAGTTAGTAGAGACATGGAGAGAGAAAGAGAGAGAGAGAGACAGAGGTAGGGTAAAGGTAGACATAAGGTTGTGTGAGAAGTGAATTAATTGGAGGAGAGATACAGGAAGATTAGATGGAAAAAGAGTAGTGAGGTAAAGAGAGAGGGATGAGGTAGAGAGATTTGAGGTGGAGAGAGGGGATTAAGAGTGACAGACATAAATGTAGGCACAGAGAGAGAAAGAAAGAGTGGTAAGGTCACAAGAGAGGTATCGGAAGCTGAAGGTGAGTGAGGTATATTGAGTGTATTAAGGGAGATGTGATACACAAAGGTGATGTAGAAAGAATTGAGACAGAGATAGAGGATGAAGGTACATAGAGAAATAGAGATACAAAAAGAGATTAAGAGAGAGGGTTAAGATAGAAGAGGTGAGGTGAAGTAAGGTGAGAGAAAGATTATTTTCCACTGTAATTGTCACCAACTGCCTGAGAGTTTGAGACTTAAGGCCAGGCATGCACACCAAGGGGTGGAATTATTTGTTCTTTACACCAACACAGTACAGCAGCTAAAGTTGCTGCACTGCACAGGGGGATAAAGCAGTGCAGAGACATATTTATTTAAAATGTCCTGTTAGTGCTCACTAGTCCCGCGCTTGTAGGCTGCCCAGCTGTATGCATAACATTTATACCATAGTGCTGATATATATGTGTGTGCTTTCTACCTTAGGATTTGTATTGGAAGCACACCCTTCTAGTACAAAGTGGAATGCCTAGACAATTCTTTCTACACCTTGCATCTGTGCGCTGTACAGTACAGCATACATGAAACCATTTCTTCATGTTAGCACTTGCTTCAAGGAGGTGTTATGTTTTTACTCAAAGCCCGGTCTGGCTATCATAATAGATCCAGGTTTGCATCAAAATCTATGGGTGTGTGTGCTAATTGGCCTGAGTTACACCCAAGTAACTTCCCCTTGGCGCAAAGTGGTGTAAAGCAGTGCAAAGAGCTATCTGCGCTGAGAAAAGGGCATCTTTCCAGCATAAAATACTTTTAGTAAATACCCTTGCAAGAGTTTTCACTGCTTTGAGTCACTCTGCGTGACTTTGCTCAGGTGCAAACCTTTAGTAAATCAGGCCCAAAGCTTCTGTTAACCGTACTCAGCTATCAAAGTTGAAAAAGCAGTTTTTTGTGAGCAATGTCGGTATGGCAGGATTTTGACTGTCTCCTTCATTGTGACCCTTGGCAGGTGGGAGCTCTGGACAATTCCCCATTTTGCCCATACATTAAAAATTCTGCTAAACACAAGGAGCAGAGATGAAAATGCTGTGCACAGACAGGGCAGCGGTAGGTGGGCTGGAAGATACATGGCAGGAAAGAGAAAAAAGATACACCCCTCTTTGACTATGAACTGCCAAGCAGTGGCGGCTCGCACAGGTAACGCTGTGGGGCGGCGGGGTGGGGCGGGGGAGGGGTCGGGTGCGGGGGTAGTGGAGTACAACATACGACAGGAAAGTGAAATGTAAATAAATAAATAAAACCACTTAACTTGCGCTGGACGCATCGCCAAGTCGGCGATGCGGCCAGCACAAGTTAAGTGGTTTTATTTATTTACATTTCACTTTCCTGTCGTATGTCGTACCTCACTACCCCCCCACCCGACCCCTCCCCCGCCCGCCAACCGCCCCACAGCGTTACCTGTGCGAGCCGCCACTGCCGCCAAGTAAAGGCTGGAAACTGCTGCACCTTAGTGAAGAGAAGTACCCAAAGGTTACTTTCTTCCCAGTACTATGCTTCTTCTCTTGACCCCAGACTCCTGTCAAAGAAGATCTAACATCAAAGTCTATTCCTGAACTGTGTAGACATTCGCATAGTCTTCTTTTGGGGGACCAGTGAGAGCGCCTTCAAAACACCTGACAGCCCTCCCATTCTCAGTTAAATATCGAGGAGGCCTTCCTGATGAGCAGCATATGCAGTAATGCAAAAACATTAGACTCTGTAGCCCAAACATGGTTTCCGCATTAATCATTACTGCCTCCCCACCTGCCATAGATGTGCTTCATACCTGCCAACTAAGACAGAAATTTCACAGTGTAAGGAGGGGTCGGGGCCTTAGAGGGGCATGGCCTTGTGCCGCCGAAGCACCTAAGAGGCACTTTTGCCCATGCCCCGTCCCACGCCCACGCCCTTTCCCAATCACCATTCTCCAAAACCAGAGAAAAAGCTTGCTATGGCTGGTGCCAATGTCCTGGGGGGGTTTCTGTTTATAGTGGTTTTCAGCTCGTTTTCCCTGCCACAGTGTGATATTGGCTCCTCACCGGGAGACCGTGTGATGGGAGCCAATATCATGTCACACTATGACACAGTGTGAGTTGTCAGGTATGGTGCTTGTTGCACGAGCTCAACAGTGTGAATGTGACAGTGCCAGATTCTGCTCTCCCAAGAAGCATCCACGGTCATGTTTGCTGAAGGACTGGGGCCTATTTAAATGTGGGTCTGCACCATTAATCTTCTTTCAGGACACTTTTCACATCTGTTCCCAATTTTTAATGAATCACCACTTGCCAAATTCCATAAAGAAAACACTTTAAGAGACTTGTGAATCCTAAACAAGGTCTTCTGAGGTAGCGACAGCTCCACATACATGACAAGAAGTTCCTTACATGGTTAAATGATTGACAGCATATTTGCATTTCTTATGGCGCGCCACAGCTTCGAGCTCTGTAGTATACCTTCCCTAATCCTGCCCCGAGCAAACTGCTAATCACGCGACAGAGTAAGCCGTACACAGTCCCTAGAAACGAAGATGTCAGTGTTGAGCTTGATCATAGCTCTGTGACATTATATACATGTTGCTCCATGTATGAATATTGCTGGAGTCTTGAGGGATGCTGCGTTACCACTGCCTGCCGGCTCTGCAGTTTCATCTGCTATCAGGCCATTGGCCCCGCATTACTTTGTGTGGCAACGAGTCCTGCGCGAGGCAGAGAATAAACAGGTGCCAGAGAACCTGCCATGAAAGGCTTTCAAATTACACTTTTCAATCATTTGTCAGACTAAGGGGCATATTTGCAAGAGAATAGCACGGTGCTTCATTATGCTAAAATTGCAAATGCCGCGCTCCGCCATTCTGAAAACGCAGGAATGCGCTGTGTTTACAATGATGTGGCGCGCCTCTGACTTTTCCCTAGTACTGGCGCTAAATTCAGGCGGCTAGTGCCAACGCAGGCCCCCTTGTACTATAGTACAAGGGGACCTGTGTTGAGGGAATGATTGTTTATGTGCAGGAAGGCGTCCCTTCCTGCACATAAACAATCACTAATGGTTCATTGTAACTCCTATGTGTGCTACATTGTGCAGCACACATAGAAGTTGCAAATCATCATTTTTTAAATGTTCATTTATGTGCAGGATGGGACACCTTCCTGCACATAAACAATCATTCATGGCGCTTTGCTGTTTCTATGTGTGCTGCGCAATACAGCACACATAAAAACAGCAAAAAGGAGGAGAAATGAATAATTTCTCCTTGTTTCGCCATGTTAAGATCAGGGTTTTTTTGGTCTTAAATTTGGTGCTGCCCCATATTTACGCCACCCTTGTAAATATGGGGCAGCATAAAAATCAATGGGTGTTGTGGTGGAACATCCACCGCAACACCCACTGCATACCCCTTTAATGCCCAGTGTAGTGTGAAAGGGGGCCTTATTTAAAAGGCGGCGGTAAACCACCTTAAGTGGCTTAACTCTGCCTTGTAAATAAAGCGAAGGACTTACCGCTACCAGCACGTCTCAAAAAGTGACGTTCTGGTGGTGTTAAGTCCTTATAAATATGCACCTAAGAGTGTAATGAGTGTTTAATACAAAACACGAAGGAACACAAGAAAAGTGAAAACAGGAATGAGGGCCAACTTCCGAAGCCTGGCATGTAGGACGGGAAGAGTAATTCTGAGACAGGTGGTTAGCAAGAGGTGCTATGATTATGGGATCACTTAAAATGTCTAATGTGTATGTGTACAGCTGTGTTTAAGTGGCAACTGCCACTACCTAATGCATGTTGTCCGGTGATGCGAGGCCAAGGGCAGTGAGTCAAACAACTGGACACCTCAACTCCATATCTGTTTTTCCCACCTCCAGCCTCTCACCCCAGCTTTGCCAATGAGGTCTCTCCCTGCTGGATCTGCCCTGCTGGTCATTTCGACATAAAGTAGTGGTGACACGTTAGACAGCCCCGGCCATGCCTGTGGGTGATGGTGACAGGAGGACACGGCACCGCCTGGGGTCCAAGGATGAGGTAAAAGAGCCTGCCCGAGGAGCATTTTGAAAATTTTAAGGAAGGTAGAGCGTGCGTTAACACCATGAATGTCCTCCCTTGCATTTTGACATCCTCTTGTGTGTAGAAAACCGCAACATTTGGACACGGACAACAGGATTCCTGCTCTGTGGAGAAACCACACTCAGGAATGCACTCGCATGGGGACAAAAGCAACCCAGAATTTTAATACCGGGTGGGAACCTACTAATAAACTATACTGCAGATGAATCGCAGGCTGCCTGCAAACTAATTGTTGAGTTTACAGATTCTGATGCAAGTGCCCTGGACCAATAAAGTTACTGCACCCCCAACTAAGGGTGGGTGGTGAACTCCGCACCGCCGGCGGAGTTCACAGAGTTTTGCCCACTCCGCGCTCCACCTGGAGCACAAAGTTTGACAAAAAACTCCGCCGACCGGTGCGTAGCGAAGTTTACCGGCGGTGCACATCCCTGTGACACATGACTGATAGCCAGCAGGTACTATGGTCCGCATCCATGACTGAAATCTGCATGTCCAAGTGACATCTCTCAGAAAGAGTCCCCCATAACCCAACACAGCGCATACAAAATTTACAAAAACAACATTTGAAATACTGTTAACCCAGAGGTCTGCCGGCAGAAGAGTCAACACAATCACAACCTGTAGTCACAGAAAGCACAACAATTCCGTCAGCGATAGGGCTTAACGTTCAACAAGGGTACGTAGGGCGAAGATGGCAACCTGCACTTACTTACACAGACCAACTTGAAATTCAGTCCACCACCATTATAGAGTTTCACCTTTAAGGCAGGCATTTCATTTGTTGCGGGTTTCTTAACAGCCAATCTTCAGAGCTGAACATATTGTAGGAATCATCTGGGAGACGGAGGGACTTGTAATGTGTAAACTGGCGTATGATTGGATTCGTGACACCTCAGCCAATCCTAATATGCTGCACAGACTTCCAAAGTGCTCATTGGCTAGAGTCACCTGTGTCTTTGATGTTTCTATGTTTGCAGTTTGTGCCTCTCCGCTCCAATGCCCGCACCTCACAAGTGACTTGTTTCAAGCAAAGCAGAGGCAGAATGTGTGGACTCGGAGCCCTGCTGTCACCAGGGGGAGTAGATATGAACTGAACTGCAGTCCCAGCAGTTCCAGTCCATCCCCGCCCTGAGATGCTCCACCTTCCAGTGCTCCTCGGCCAGGCGTGGCCATCCCAGGCAGCAGGAGTACGCTGCTATGATTGATATACAGAGCGGGTCAGCCGTATCTCAGTGCCAGGTCAGTCATGCATTATTTGGGGCGGGTACTGCTGGGGGAAATACTATGAAGGGGAGTTATTGCTTGTGGGATTAAATGGCAATTCATACACTCTCGTGATGTTATTGTCCAATATCGAATTCTGTTCAATAACCTTTTGTCCCTGCGAGCTACAGCAGAGACGCATATGCGACCTTACTCCGCCCGTTGACGGAACTCCGCAGAATTTGTCGGAGTTTTCTTTTAACTCCGCGGAATTCCATGGAGTGACACTCCGCGGGCTCCACCCAGACTTACCCCCAACAAGCTTATCGCTCCTACAAGATGATCCAGTCTATGGCCAGGAGGAAGAGAAAAGGCGAGAGCAAAAAACCCTGGTGGACTCTGGTCCTCACTTAGAAGACTTCTGTGAGTTGTTCCATCGGGCAGTAGGCAGCCATCTTGGGGACTCCCTTATCATGGAAGGGTACTGAAACTGTGGAAGGACTACTCACCATCCCGTCAGTTTTACTCCAGGCCATTGCTTCACAGGATCAGGGCAGACGTCTTGGAACTCCCTCAAGGCAGAAATCTTGGAACTCCCTCACTTTTACACAATAATGGAAAAAACTCAAAGCTACAGGAAAAGGAGCTTTACTTAAAGACAGAAAGAGTAACTCTGACCATCTAAGATGATTATTGCCAAGTTGTGTGTTTTAACACAACTTTGATGCAACACTCGATTACACCTAAATGTCATCTATTTATTTTAGCTATTTTGATAATGCCTTTGATTTATATTTGCTGTCTGGATCTTTTTTTAATAAGAGTTAATATACTGGCTTTAGTTATTTTCTTCATGATGCCTCTGAAATGGTTCTCCGAGCGACCCTATGTGCTCATTCTGACTTGGCTGTAGGTCAGTGGCGCAAGCGTGATGTAAGCCTCAGCTACCGAACAATCTTACATACTGTCTCCTGTTTTTGCCTGATATCTGGGCTTCCCTGAACTATGTGCCTTTGGTTTCATTTACTTCTCATGCTGCCATTGCCCTCGTGGCTCTCTCCCTCCACCCTCATCCCCTTCACACCCCTTTTACCTTACAACAATGTCGACCAGGTGAGTAAAGGTTGGAGCCAACTATTACAAGATAATATACCCACCCAACCTTTCTGAAGCCTCAGAAAAAAAGTTCAAAAGCAACACCCTTGACCAATTTCTAACACCCTTTCGTCAACCAATACCACAGCGGCCGGTATGGGAGGCTCGAAACTGACCTCACTTTCTCCACCCACAACATCTTATATTGGACTACTATTTTCAACAACTCACTTAACATGACATCCACCTCCAAAATCCCAAATGTCTGCCATCTAAAGGTTTCCCCTTCAGCTTGCTTCAATGGATCAATCACTATCTCGCTATAAAACAATGGAAAGCTCATGATTAAAGCTAAAGAGACCTGTCTCTCTCTATTTGACCACCTATTTCTATCCCTGCTCACCGACCCTGACACCCTAATCCCTCCTGACTTGCCAACAGACTCCACCCTCACTACACACTCCCCTTTCCCAACCCACCTGGGTACCAGAAGGCCGATCCCCCAAGAGGCACAAGATTCCCTTCTGGCCCATCCACTCCCTTCTATATCCCTAGCCTCCACTCCTTTCCAATCTCTCCAGCCGGGACTTCACCCTCAACAATCCATCCCATCCCACTCTCATTTCCCCCCTCGCACCATTTTGGAACTTTGAAGAACCCCCCAACTTGGTTAATCTCTCCCTTAACCAGACCATATTTCCAACAGCCAGATACTCAGCTTACATAGCTCTACCACACGATATTCCTCGTTATTCACCACTACCACCTTCCCCTGCTCCCTCACCTCTTATCCTGAGTCTTACCCTAGCCCCATACACTACTCCCCATTATCATTTACTGTACATCCACTAAACCCGTTATTCCCCCATGCTAACCTCTACCTCTCCCCTCCCCCTTTATCTACCCAAGAAGAACTACCCACATTCTCCATCTGCCCTCATGGATAACTTTTCACATCGTCCATGTCTCCGGCCCCCATATACTCAGGCAACCTAGCTCATGGTCCGCCACCCTACTCCCCTCTCTTCACTTCCAACTACTTAGACCCCCTTGCCCTTCAACTCTTCCCATTTCTCCCCTCCCACCCACATACCTTCATCTGACTACAGTTAACACCCATCTTCATCTAAACCAATACACAATACATCTGTTTCTCTCAAACAAATTCCCTGAGAATTTCATTTACATCACAGCAGCACCCACACTTATTTCCAACCAACACCAGTTGACTTTGCACCCTCCACACCCTAATCTAATACCCCAACACATCACCTTATCTCCCCTCATTCCTCTTTCAAGAAGAACTCTCCTCAGAATCCGTTGCCCCTACCGAGCATCATAACACTCCATGCATAGCTCTGCACACCCTTGAAAATAAACTAGGCCACCTTAACTCCACAATCTCCCAGCTTGAAGCCACTTTCTCCCTCTTAAGCTCTAAAATGTCCATTGTACTTGACTCCTTACTCCCCTTGGCAACAACACAATACCCAAAACACATAATCCCTAGGAGTACTCTTCTCCCATGCCCCAAAATAGCTGCGCACAATCTCTCCCAAACTGAAATGACTAATTTACTTGCTAGCTGTAATACCTCTAACTCACCCACCATCTCTTCTACAGAAAACACAAAACAATGCACTATACCTACCATCTCCCCTGTCCAAACCAATTGCCAGCCGTTAACAACCCAGGCACTGACCTACAGGAACATCATTCCTATCATCACCAAAAGCCCTGACACCCCCTACATCACAATAGTCACCTCAGAGCTGTGTTGTATGCTTCACAGCTGCAGATCTGCAATAAAACACGAGCTGGAAATCTCATATACCATCACTCATTACAAGCTTGATCTACTTATCCTCACTGAGACCTGATTCTAGGACATTTCTCACATCATTCTTGATCTTCTCTCCCCCTAACTATTCCATTATCAGGAATGATAGGCTTTGTAAACTCGGGGCTGTATCGCTGCCATCTTCAGAAGCTCTCTTCAATGCAGGGAACTACCCAGTAGCTCTTTCTCTATACTTGAATGCCTTACTCTGGAACTGCATGTGTAGCACAACTCCCCTAATAGGATTCACACCATTTACCACCCACCAGGAGACAGCTCCGCCATCACTGAGGGATTCATTGGCTTTGCAAGTGACTAATCTTCACAAAGCTATAGATTGATCGTTCTAGGAGACTTAATTCTTCATTGGGGCATCTTGGAAGATTCAGCCACCAACCAGCTTGCCACATTTCTTTCTGGAAATCATCTTTTACAACACAACTCTAAACCAACACAGTCCAGGGGCTCCACGCTTGAACTTATCATTTCCAAAGATGACCTGCTGACAGCAGATGATCCTTACCCAGTTGACCGGTCCGACCACTTCCTCATCCCCTTCTCACTTCAACTCTCTCATGTTGTAATCCTGTGGCAACCTAAAAGGGCAACTACCTGGTTTTGCAACATAAAAAGCCTCAATCCTCTTAGCAACACCGCTAAGAAGAAACTACCAGACATCAGCCCCAACTCTGACGTCAATGACTTGACTACTCAGTGTTTTACCAGTATTCTGTCTTGATAGACATTGTAGCTCCACTACAACGAGAGAAGAAAAGTCCCACACCTCTGCCCCATCGTTCAATAAGTCCTGCAATGACGAAAGGAAAAATCAAAGAAACCTGGAGATTAAATGGAGACAGTCACCCTCTGTCAATAATCTCTCAAATCTCTGATATGCAACATTGTGCTATCACAAACACATCTTTAGAAAAAAAATTGAATCACTTTAGAACCCTCCTGGACTCTACCAAAAACAGACCAAAGAAACTATTTGACCTAATCAAAACTACCAGCAATGCCCCCCTCATCTTCAACCATCACATTTGACAACCCACCCAAGAAAGCAGCAGAATTTGTAGAATTCTTCCATGCAAAAGTTAAATCACTCCTTGATCATGTTACACACCCAACCCCACAAGAGTTATTCAAAGCCAAAGGCTCCTGGACAAAAGACTTAACCTCCAGTTTCAAATCAACACCATAGCCAAGAATGCATGCTTCCAACTGTGCCTTCTCTGTGGGATCTGACGTATCATTCCTGAGCAATACCTGAAAACTCTTGTTCAATCTTTGATACTCTCCAGACTGGACTACTGTAATTCACTCCTTACAGGCCACCCAAAGACCCACCTATCTCTTTTAAAATCCATCCTCCATTCGGCAGTGCATTTCGTCTACAGGGCCCAAAAAAATGACCATATCACACCTATGTTGTAAACTCTTCGCTGGCTTCCTATTAAAGATAGGTCAATGTACAAGACTGCTTGTATCACTCATAAACCCATTCACACTTCCACTCCTCGCTATCCAGCCAACAGACTCAAAATATCAGGTGGCTTCAGACCTTCGCGTAATGCTGAAAATCTACTGCTCGAACTTCCAACTTTCAAAAGGGAAGACTTATGGTGCAATCGTTCACAGATAATACTCTTCCATTCCAAAGACATTTTTATCAATACCTCTCCTCATCAAGCACCCAACCAGGCATAAGCCCTCACATTCTATGGCGTGACCCAGACTGTTACATGACACTCACAAGAGCTATTATGACCTTCCGCTTCAACTCTGTATATATGTAATATGTGTTTGTGCAACCCTAATCGCTCTAACGTTTCTTAATGCGCAATCTTTAGTGAATATGTAATTTGTAAATATGTAACTCTCATGATGAGTAACCGTAGTAGATATACTTATTGTCACCTGCTACCATGTTACTCTAAGGGGCATATTATCAAGGATCTGCGATGTTTATCGCAAAGCGCGCTTAGCGCTGTTTTTTTTATCGCCGGCTATCGCTGGATTTCCTCGCCGGGATACCGCGGTATATCAACGTGTATCGCAAAGGCGATAGGAAATCCAGCGATAGCGAGTTAACTCAGCAATAGCGTGAGAATTCAAGCGCTAAATTCACTGCGCAAATGAAAAGCTTGCTGATAGGCAAGTGTGTACTTAACCTAACAATCCACCCCCCATTGACAAGATGGTTAAGGCAAGTTTATTCTAGGCGTTAAATTCCAGCGGTTAGCGCAAATTTTCCTATCGCTTCGCGGGCATTGATAATAGGGGGAAGTTGTGTTTGCGACTGTTTCAATGGAGTTTTAGTCAGGAACGCCTACTTTGCATGTCATTAGCGATATATATCGCTGACATGCTTAGAGGTAAAAAAACGGCCGCTATCGCTAAAAAACTCACGCTAAGGCCCGTTAGCTGCAGCTTGTTAATAGTGTGATAGAAATATCGCCGCATTAGCGGCAGAAAAGTGCCGCTAACAATGCGATAGGGGGCTTGATAATATGCCCCTAAATTTCCTATATAACGTTCTTCACTCTATTGTAAAGAACTATGGGGCATATTAGCAGGGGCTTTATCGCCGCTTTAGCGGCACTTTTTGCCGCTAAAGCAGCGATTTTTTTTATCTCCCTATCAGCAAGCTGTCGCTAACAGGCGTTAGCGACAGCTTTCTGGCGATAGCGGCCGGTTTTCCCATCGCCTTGCATGCCAGCGATAATTATCGCTAATGACATGCAAGGTAGGCGTTCCCAACTAAAAGCGACTGAAAACAGTCGCTAACACAACTTCCCCCTATTAGCAACGCAAGCGAAGCGATAAAAAAAGTTGCGCTAAGCGCGAATATCGCTAGAATTTAACACCTGCTAAAAACATGACTTACCTGTTTGTTGAATGGGAGGTGGATTGTCAGGCTAAGTCCACCATGGCGTTAATGCGTGAATATCGCTGGATTTCCAGCGATATTCACTGCATTCACCGCTACTCGCTTGATATTTTATCGCATTGGAGATAAACGTTGCTAATAGCGTGTTATCTCCGCGATAATATCCAACGATAGGCGGCGATAAAAAAAACGCGCTAAGCGCGGTTTGCGATAATTATCGCAAGTTGTTGCTAATATCCCCCTATGACACCTCTGGATAAAGTATGCGCTAAATAAAAACATAAATAAATATGTAGAGACCAGAGATCAGACATAGCCGACAGCAGAGTTGGACAGAATCTGTCATTTCATTCTAAAAAACAATCTGCTTTATCGTCCATCACTCTGATATCCTGCCCTATGAGTCATCTGAATTGATAATGTGTGGCCAGACACACTTTGTCCATACGGCACTGCCAACGATTTATGTTACAATACTTCATTTTCTCCCTACATATGCTGGCAGAGTACATACACGTTTATTGATCATATTTTAGTGTTAGATAGTTTAACTTTTTTAATAAAGGATTATAAAGTAATTCCCTCATGTGTAAGTGAACATAATCTTCTAAATGTTAAATCATGCGTATGGATATAATGATAGATTGAGTAGGTAATGTGAAGTCTTCAAAAACAAATGGGGCTCGTATTAAATGGTCTGGTGTAAATCTGCTAACCTTACCTCAAAATTAGCTTGTTGTTTCCTACCATATATCATGGTTTGACTAGAGGAAGAAGTTAACGACCATGATGTCAAAACATCTTTTGAAAGAATTTGTGCTGCCACAAAAGACATGCTCACAAAAGATAAATCAGCTGAGAAGCATCGGGCTAAAGGTTGATTTTTATTAAATTAGCAGGCATGCACATATTAAGCTAAGAGATGCCTTACATACTGAGCCCAGAGGTAGAGATTTAATTAAAAATTGTAGCAAAGGATGCAAAAAGCTCTACGAAATAGTAAGAATATACTAAGGGAAGGAGCAAGGGAGAATTTGCTGAGAGGGAATGACACCAGAGATTGACTCTTTTGGCATACCATTATTTCCCTTTTTTAATAGATCAGGACTCACTTACAATAGAAGCGAATGTTTCGGAAACAGACTGAAATGAGGGGCATATTAGCAAGGGCTTTATCGCCGCTTTTGCGGCACTTTTTGCCGCCAAAGCGGCGATTTTTTTATTGCCCTATCAGCAAGCTGTCGCTAACAGGCGTTAGCGACAGCTTTCTGGCGATAGCGGCCCGTTTTCCCATCGCCTTGCATGCCAGCGAAAATTATCGCTAATGACATGCAAGGTAGGCATTTCCAACTAAAAGCGACCAAAAACAGTCGCTAACACAACTTCCCCCTATTAGCAACGCAGGCGAAGCGATAAAAAATTTGCGCTAAGCGCGAATATCGCTAGTATTTAACACCTGCTAAAAACATGACTTACCTGTTTGTTGTATGGGAGGTGGATTGTCAGGCTAAGTCCCCCATGGCGTTAATGCGTGAATATCGCTGGATTTCCAGCGATATTCACGCATTGCCCGCTATCGCTGGATATTTTATCGCATTGGAGATAAACGTTGCTAATAGCATGTTATCTCCGCGATAAAATCCAGCGATACGCGGCGATAAAAAAAAACGCACTAAGCGCGGTTTGCGATAATTATCGCAAGTTGTTGCTAATATCCCGCTAAGATTTTTAATTTGGAAACCGATTGTTCTAAAGCTTTAGTATCAGAAGTCAGTACTACTCATGAATTTATTAATGATTTATCATTTACTTTAACTGAGGTTCTGTTAGCTTTGTTCAATAGTCCTTCTGGTTAAATGGCTGGCCCAGATGGGGTACCTTTCGATATATATATATAAGGTAAATCTGACCCTCTGGGGGCTACTGCTAACTAATGTTTTTAGATGCACGGGGAAGAGCTTTTTACCTTGCTTGTGGTCGAATTCCCCAAAGGAGTCGAAGTTGTTGATGATGATAGTGAAAGCACAATTAGATGTGAGCTATGAATGGTGACCTGGAGCGATCAGTGTGCTGTATCTCCATAGGCAATAGTGGACTTAACCATGTCAAGCCATTCACCTACTGTCATTTGTTAGAGAATGTGTGAGCAAGTGGGCCTGCAAAGGTGAAAGTAAGTGAGTGTTTGAGCTGTATAACTCCAGTGATAAGGTAAGCTGCATTTTGACAACGTTCACAGGTTATTTACCTCAGTGTCTAGCAGAAGAGTTCTGCACAAGAGGTCAGCATTCTATTGATAAGTATCTTGCCATTTCTTAGCATTTGCATGCTCAGTATCTCAGTATCTTAACATCTTACAAGTGTATACATTGATACTGAGCAAAGAAGCTCTTCATGGAGCAACTTGACAAATCATCCACAAAAGAAAGTTTAAGAATTTCTCTCCTACGTTGAGAAAACGTAATTATATCCATCTCCCTGCCAGAATCCGTTTCAAACTTCAAAGTGTGTGATGTGATCTAAAAGGCACCAATGTAAACCTGACTACCTTGCCTTTGAATGTGCGTTGGTGTGCACGAGGCCTGACCAAATTTAAATTATGCTGGCATAATCTGCATAATTTCAGGAAATTTGTGTTACATTTGGTACATTCATTTTTTTATATTATGCCATTAAATCACATTGCATAAATATGAGACCGTTCATGGCAAATTTATAGCTCAGGGGCACGAGAGTAACACAAACAACCAGAAAGTGAATGCTCTATTACTTACCGGTAATCTTCATTACTCCGGGTCCCGTTGTCCTCGTCCCATTCATTACTAAGTGGAGATAACCATCTCCCGACAGAAAAAAAGATCAGAAGAATGCTGGGACATTAACCCCGCCCCTCCCACCGGGAGTACATAAGGGTACTTACCCAGCATTCCGCCTGAACAACCAAGCCCACAACAGGAAGGCCGGCAGTCCGGGAGGGAGGGCGGGGCGTATGACTGGGACGCGGACAACGGGACCCGGAGTAATGAAGATTACCGGTAAGTAATAGAGCATTACCCCCAGGTTCCTTATGTCCTCGTCCCATTCATTACTAAGTGGAGAACACCAAAGCAGAAAAGCCGGCCTTCCCAAACAAAACAGAAGCCAACCCAGGAAACCAAACCAAGGGAGCCACCGCAGGAAGCAAAAGGCAGAACCGGCGAAAACCCCAGGCAGAGCACCCAGATCAGAGGGAGCCCAACCAAGCCGGGACGCACCCAACAAAACAACGGGAGAACAGCCAGAAGACCAGTCCGACAACCCACAGAGGCCAACCAGCCCACAGCAGGAACACCCCACAGCCAACCAGAGAAGGGGAGAGCACGGACCCACAAGCCAATCGAGGCCAGAAAGAACAAAACAGCGAGGAGGCCACCCAAAGAGGAAGGCCAAGAGCCACCAGGCCAGCAACCCAGACCCGGGCAACAGGAGCCATACCCAGGCACCGAGAACCCACGCCAGTGCAAACGACCCGGCCCCAGAGAGACCAGAAGACAAACCCCCGGAACCGCACAGAAGAGCACCAGGCCCCAAGAGAAAAAAGAAAGAAAGGGGGCAGCACCAGCCGACAGCCCAACAGCACCCAGCCCGGAAGGCGAGACAGAGCACACGGACAGGGAAAGAGGGAAAGCCAAGGCACCGGGGAAAGAGGAACAAACACCCGGAAGTCAACCCACCAGGCCCCAAGAGCCAGAAGGGAGCAGACCCAGCAGGGACCAGAACCCCACAGGACGAAAAAAAACGACCAGGAAACAAGGCGCCAGGAAGCCCGAACAGCACTAACCGACAAGGGCAACCAACCAGGACAACGGGACTCTCGAAAACAAAGAAGAAAAAAGGGAACAAGAGGAACACATGAACCCAAGAACACAGCCCCAGAAGAACACAGCAACCGGAAACCGGCGAAACCGGAGCAGGAAGCCACCGCCCGAAGAAGGCACACCCCAACCAACAGAGAAGGAGAGCAACGGAACGGGCAAACGACTCAGAGAACCCAAGATCAGAGCAAGGGAACCCCAAGGGAGCCAACACCAGCAGCAGACAAGCCCAACCAGAGACAGGCCAGGCAGAGACGTCCCCAAACAGTCCAGAAAGGCCCCAAAGGAGCGGGACAGGCCCAAACAACACAGCACGGAAACCCCAACCCACCAGGGGAGAGGCAACACCAAAAAAACAGTCCGACCACAGAAGCAACAGAAGCCAGGGCAGAAAGCACAAAAAACCAAACCCCACGGCCCAGCTCGGCCCAAGGAAGGGCCCGAGGAGGGGAGAAACCCCCAGGGCAAAAAACGGCAACAGAGGACACCGCAACCGGGAAGCCAAAGCCAAAGCTGAGCAACCCGACCGACCAGAAGGCCCAACCCAGAACCGGGGGAAGGCCAAAGAAGGGAAGGCCCCAGCAGAGCACAGGCCAAAGAGCAAGCAGCCCCGACACCGCCCAAACGAAATCCCCAGAGCAGGGGAAAAACAGGAGCGGGGGACAGACCCAAACAGGCACAGCCAGAGCCAAGAGGCCACAACGGCAGGAACACACAACACCCGCAAGGCCCAGAACCCGACAGCAGAGGGACCAGCCACCCCACAGGCAGAAAAGACCCCAGCAAAGAAGCGGCAGGCCACACAATGAACACCCAACACAGCCCCAGCAGGCAGCCCAGGATCGCAGCAAGAGCGCACCCAGGCAACTCCGAGCAGGACTAACCAAACGGAAACCAGCAGACCAGCCAAGAACCGGAGCCAACAGGGAGGAAGGCCGAAGGCAACAGGCAACCACAAGGAGCCACCGCTGAAGGCCAAGCAGAAGCAGCTGCAAGCCAGCAGACCAGGAGAGACCGAAACACGGCCCCGGAACAACACAAGCAGAGGGAGAAGCGGAGGCACAACCCTCGGAGAAGAACACCGCAGGCCAGAAGAGACCCAGCGGAGGCCAACAGAACCTGGAAATCCAACCAGGCAACAAACAACGCCCACCCAGAAGCACCACTGACACCAGACGAGACCAGAGGAAGCAGGGAGGAAAGGTCGAAGGCAGAGGCACAGCCACCAGCCAAGAGGCCAAACACAAGACACCCCAGGGGAAGCAAGAAGCAACCCAGGCACCAGAGTAGGCAAAGCGGCCAGAACCCAACTCAGCAGTGGGGACCAGAGAGGGCCGACCAGGGCCCCCCAAAGCATACCGGCAAGAGGGACAGACCCCGAAAGGAGGCCAGACCAGCACCACAGTGCCCGTCAGCAGCCCGGGGAAGCAGAAAAGAGGAAACAACCCCAACCGGAAACCCAGGCGGACAACCCCAACCATGAGAGAAGCCGTCCCCAGGGAGCAAAGGCAACAGGCAAAACACCGGAGGTCAGGACCAGCAACCCCGAGGCACAGGACACAGCCAAGGAACCCCAGCAACCCGCCCGAATGTAAGGGCCAGCAGATAATCAGGGCAAAAACGCAGCATAAACCAGTGCGTCAAGAAGAGCCAGGCCGAAACATAGGCAAAGCGACACAGAACAGAACCACGAGAGCCAGGAAAGCAGCAGGATGACAGAGACAACAACCAGCACCACAGCCACACCCTCCAGGAAAAGCAACGGGCAGAGACCCACCGAAGCCAACAAGAGGAACTGGGGCCCAGAGCACCACCACAGAGACACAGGGATGCCAAGGCCAGGCCAGGCTCGAGAGCAGAAGAGACCAGGCGCCCACAGACCGGCAATACCGGGGGGCCAGATGAAAAAACACCGGACACACGGGCCAAGAAAAGTCAACCCGGCCACAGCAGAAAGACAGCACGCCAACAAACGGACAGCCGTCAAAAAGAACAGGGCCACAGGGGAGGAGAACCGCGGCACACAGGAGGGAAGGCACCCATAAACAAGCACCCCCCACCCCTAAACGGAAAACACACACACAGGAACAACCACTCAAGGTAGCCCAGTGAGAGACGAGCCCGCAGTGTGAGCAAGGAACAAGCCCCATCACACAAACCAACAATCAGCCGGCCAGGGAGACAAACAACCCCGACCTAGGGCCCAAATGCGGAACGCGACCGCCCCAACCTGCCCAGGTGCAGGAGAACAGAAGGCACACCTCCAGCGTGCCCTAAAAAACGCCAGCAGGAGCATAACTGCATGAAACCGCCCCCACACAGAACAAGAACAAGCATGCGAGGGACAGGCGAGGTTTCCGTAAAGGAAACACACCACAGCAACGGAACCAGACCCAACGCCGAACTGAGGGAGCCCCACAGACCGACAGAAGATGAAAACAGGGACAAGGAACCGAGCCCCGGCAACGGCTCCCTGAAGCATCTAGGCCCGGGCAGAGCACAACATATCCCAAAGTACCCCTGACCCGGGAACGACAGCCGAGGACGAGCGCAGGGACACGAAGACCCAATGGAATGTGTCAAAAGGAAACCAACCACCAAGGGCATCCAAAGAAGAGCCAAAGCCACAACAGCGCAGCGCAACACGCCCGGCGTCAGCGGGGCACCCAGACTAACCCCAATGACAGCCGAGACCTGCAGCAATACCAGCATGAAAGAAAGCAATCGGAACCCACACCAGAACCGACATGACAGCTCCAAACGCCGAGCCGGGCATAGCAACCCACAAGGACCCAGTCCGGAACGCAGGTGCTTCAAGTAGCAGCTGCAGACCGTGAAGAAGCCGGCAGCAGCACACCCCCAACCAGCCAAGTGGAAGACACACACAACCCAGAGAAAGGCACCAACACCGCCAGAGGCCTGGGGCGGGGGTGGGGGTGGGGGGTGAAAAAGACGAAACATCATTTCGCACGAAACACCGCTGAATGTCAGAGCACACAACAGCAGGTGGCAGTACCCAAAGGCATAGTAAACCCTCATACCGACCTCGGAAGTACGTGAGGTCGTAGACCCAGCCAGGGCTCAGACTCGGGAAAGGCAGAGCACATGAGCCGTGCAACCCACAGAGCCATCTGGCGGGCCCCAGAAGGCCCATCGGCATCCCGCCCCCACGAACTCCAAAAGGCTCCGTCAGGAGCCAGGGCAACAGGCAAAAGACGCCCGCGCAGCGCAGGCAGGTCGGAGCCCACCACATACCTGCCTCCACACTGGATGCCTGAGAGGCCTGAAACAAGGCATCCACCCACACCTAGTGTGATCGAAGGACATCTCTGACCAGGCTGGAAATCCAAAAGTCTCACAAATAACACAAACATCAACATCTTTTCTTGGCTAGGGACTGAAACGACAGAACAACCCCACATTGTTCCTGGACCCAAAAAGACACACAACCTCCAGGTGAGTGTACTTCAAGCAGCAGTTTAATTTTGTATACAACAAAATATCAACTAACATCACATCTAGAAGCATATTTAAAGCAGGAATCCTTATATGTGGAAATGTTCACCCGTCTGCTTTTGGCATCCATAGTATAGCTCCCAATGAACTTGGCAGTGCTAAGGGTAATGATCATCATATGAGCCCTTGTGCCAAACAATCCAGTTCTTTCCTTAAAACTCTACAATTTATTGCGTGCTCTGCAGTCAAGCACTGTCACCTGATTGCGGATGAATGTGAGTTGCTAGACCTTGACACATTTTGTCTTCCAGAGACATGGCTTGCAGTCTCTACAGATGTCTTCTATTTAATCATAAGATATAATCAAGCAGGGGGTGTTGGTGGCGGGGTCACATTCATATTTAAATCAAACGTGTATTGAAGCCAAACCAGGCAACCAAATCATTTTCAGGAGAAATATTATTTCCTGCCAAATCACTTGGAATTTGCTGACTTTATATCTTCTATTAGTCTATAACCCTCCTGAAGCATCACAGGAAATCACCAATAAGCTATTGAAAGATATTGGAGCTTTTTTTACTTGACCATAAATTTGTAACCTATGGTTGGATGCTAATGATACATAAGCAAATAGTTTTCTCAAAGAACTCGAGATATTTAACTTAGTTCAGATGAACCACAAATATACATACACAAATGTATTGGATGCTGTGTTTTGCTTCACTGGTTTACTTTGTGAAGTAGGAGTCTACATACCATTTGTATGGATTGATCATATGGGAGTACTGTTCAGCCTCCAGTTGCTTACCATAGTTGATAATCACACGAATCAGACGACTTCCATTTCAGCGAATGGAAAAGCTCCTTCAGGCAAAAATGTTGTTATGCGGTTTCTACGAATCTAGTAAAATGGTGTATTTATAACAACAAAACTTCATAATGCAGAGACTGAGGGGCATATTCACAAGGACTTATCGTCGAGTTATCGGCACTTTAGCGCAGCAAAAGTGGAGACAGATTTATCGCCCCATTCACAAGCGGGTGCAAACTGCAGACATCGCCAGTATTCCCGCGATAACTGCAGCAAAATTTAAATCCACGGGTGACACCACCAACTAACCCTAATGAGATGCAGAGTAGGCGTTCCCATGCACAGACTCACGAAAACACAACACCCACCACTCCCAGGCCACCCCCAGCTCTCAGCCCCACCCCCCCCCCGCCGGACAAACACATACCGTGCACGACACAAGAGCCACAAAAAGCGCAGATGTCGTACAATGACAACAAGAAACACACGTGTAGTCAGAAGAACGAGAAACAGTCACTCATCATTGAAGTAACAACCAAAAACTTTATTGAAATACATCACAAAACACCAATGCGGAAGACTCCTGTCAGGTCCGTCCGGGACAATCTTGATGTCACAGCCTGGAAAATAAAGCACAAAATCAGAACGTGTGTCATGCGCACATCAAAGGAGCGAGACACAGAGAAAGAGAGAAGGAAAGAAAGGCAGAGAGAGAAAGAGAGAGAGAAAGAAAGAAAGAAAGGGAGAAGGAGAGAGAGAGAGAAAGGAAGAGAGGGAGAGAGAGAGAGAGAGAAGGGATGGAAGGCAGAGAGAGAGAGAAGGAAAGGAAGGGAGAGAGAGAGAGAGGGACACTGCCGCCCCCGCGCACCCAGGCACCACTGCTCACCTGCTGCCACCGGTGTGTCTCCAACCACGTGTCGGTATACACTGCAAGCCACCAGGTCTGCAATCTGTAATCGAGGCCAGAGTCAATCATGGCAGAGTCCATCTCACTACACACGGCAACAACGCCTGTCCGCCCCTGCGCACACATGCAGCCGCACCCTAGCCCCTCCCGCCGGCCAGCGCTGGCTGTCCGCCCTTGCGCACCCAGGCCCCACTGCTCACCTGCCGCCAATGGTGTGTCCCCCAGTGGGCACACCACATGCCCGTGCAAGCTCCAGGCCCCGGTCACGCGACCATGGCATGCTCCACATCATGAGGACCCGCACCGCGGCCCAGCAGGTCCCACACATGACGCTGAGTTCTGAGGCATCAATGGCAGAGACCACATCAGTGCACACGTCATCATCGCAGGCTGCACACCCGCTCAGCAATTTCGGTGCGCCTAACCCTGTGCAACCCCAGTCAGTGCCACGTGGTGGTAGGCCCGTGTCGGCCGCATGGCTTCGGGTGCCACTAACCCTGTGCAACCCCAGTCAGCACCACGTGGTGTTAGGCCCGTGACGGCCGCATGGCTTTGGGTGCCACTAACCCTGTGCAACCCCAGTCAGTGCCACGTGGTGGTAGGCCCGTGACGGCCGCATGGCTTCGGGTGCCACTAACCCTGTGCGCAACAACTCATGGGCCCTTTATGATTGAGAATCGTGGAACGTCCGTCATCCAGTCACCTCCTGCAGTGGGGAATGTGATGTTGTCGGCCCCTTATATTGGCGGGGTCACATGGCCTCTGACGCCCTCAGAGCGTAAGTGGAGTGGTCTGGCCTGGCGTACGCCGGACCAGCGCAGGGCTTGCAACAATGACTCGGGGGGCTCTGGGCGTGGTTCAGTCCATGTCCGGACAAGGAAGTGACTAATGCGTGTGTCCCTGTTGAAGTGTCTACGGCACCCGGAACGCAATTGGCAATGTAGTACACTGTGACTGGAATCCCACTAGATGAGCATCATTGACGTTAGGGGGAATCACTGACCCTACATTCATCCACACATTCATACTTGAATGATGAAAGACATGACACAGCAGTGCGTTTCTGAATGTTTAATGCACATCCAGTGGAGTTTTGCAGCTGGAGCAGTACAGGGCCATGCCAACCCCACTTCACAATATGGGCCCGTCGAGGGCCAGCCAGAGTCCATCGGGGAATGACAAGTACAGCGGAAGAGGAAGAGTACAGTCCGCAGTCTGGTCGCCGTGTCATTGGTCACCAAACAGGATATGGCAGTCATGTCGCGGTCCAAGGTGAGTGCAGCAGAGTGTATCGGGGGTCAGTGGAAGGTCATGGGGCCATGTGCGGCACCAAGCAGCAGCAGGCCAGGTGGCGGAAATGAATGCTAGTGCCTCCTTCTGATCTCAATCCCATCCACGTCCTCGTCCTCGGATGTGTGCTCTGCCTCACCTGTGGGTGGTGCAGTTCCAGCTGCAGCACTGTGTGCCACTGACACATCAGGGGCCGGAGGTGAATTGTCGGCCGCACTGTGTGGCAGTGACACACCAGGGGGCGGAGATGTGGATGGTGTAGGAGCAGCAGCATTCATCTGTGCCACGCCTTGTGGCAGCAATGCCATGATGAGGATCTGCAGGGCATGGTAGGTCCCAGCTACATTTTGCTGATGTGCAGCGGTGGCTGCCATCCTTTCCACCTCAATCCGCACCATGTCCTCCATGAGCCTCCGCATGTGTGCCAGCTCACGGCTGAGATTGCTGGAGCCACTCTGAGCGGACAGGTGTTCTTGTCTCTGAGTCATGACACTACCAATGTCAGCCAGGGCTCGTTGGAGACCATGGAGTGGCCTGTGGGTGTCCGTTAGGGACTGGAGGTGGTCCCTGATGGGACTTAGACACCCATGGATGGCGTCAAGTTTGGTAGCCATGAGGTCGAACCCCACCCGCACCTGCTCAGCCATCTCCCTCTGGCCCTCCAACACACGGCGTTGGAAGGCCATGTGTTGTTTGTGGGGGTCCTGGGAGACAGCCGGGGTTGTGGGTGCCTCCTGCTGGGTGGTTTGTGGAGTGGGTGGGGTCTCCTCGATGCAGCTGGGCTGCCCTGATCCTGGAGGTGAGTTGCGGATGATGTCAATGATGTCTTGGAGGGCTTGGGTGTCAATGCTGGGGGTGTCCTCCTCGTCATCAGTGAAGAGTGGCTGGGACTGCTCTGCAGGAGGTGTTGATGGTGCCTCTGCAATGTGAAGGGGAGATGCTGTATTACAATGTGTCCACATGTATGTAGCCGCATGGTACATGTTCACATTCAGACAGCATGGCAATGTACATTGTGACAGTTTGTAGATCAGGGCCATGATCCAGAGTCATTGTGGGTGTGCACTGTGCTCTGCTTGATTGTGCATGTGTGCCATTGTGGCCATCTCCCCCCGTGCCCCCAGTACCTGGTGGTTACTCACCCTGTTGCTGTTGTGTTGTGTCATGTCGAGCAGTGTCCGCTTCCCCAATTCCTGCGACGGTCTCCACGCTGATGACTGTCGACACCAGCTCCTCCATGTCATTCAGCTCCAGCTGTGGCGCTGAACTCCCACCTCCAGTCTGCATTGCTGCCTTCTGGTTGCCTGCGGGTTTCTCCTTGGTTTTGCGCTTGATGTCAATCCATCGCCTCTTGACCTCGTCCATTGACCTCCTGTGCTCTCCGACGGCATTCACCTTGTCCACGATGGACCGCCATATTCCATTTTTGGTGCCCAATGACACGTTGGAGGTGACGAACAGTTCTTGATGGTGTTCCATCACCTTCGCGACCAGGATCCTATTCTCCTGCGGACCGAATCGCCTCTTCCTCTTCTTCTTGTCCTTGCCCTTCCCTGTCCTCGAGGTCCCAGGCTGGTCGTCCGGGGTGCTTGTGGGGTTCCCCTCATCCTCTGCACCTGCTCCGGCTGCCTCCATGGTGCTTCGGTGTTGGTTATTTTGTGTTTGTGGGTTTTTTCTACTTTTGTAGTGATTTTCCCGCCTGCCTTGTGTGTATTGCAGGCCTGGCGCTGCTTATCGCTGATTTCTCATCGCGGTTTGGCCCATCGCATGTTTTTTCGCGTTGGGGTTTGTGTTTTTATCGCCGTCGAGGTGGTTGTATTGCAGACATTGGCCGCGTTTTCGGGAAACTATTCCATGGTACCGCCGTGTTGTGAATTTCACGTTAGCACAGGGTTATTTCGCCGCGATAGACTGTGATGTGTAAAGTTGTGTTAACCTTTTTTGGAGATGTTTAGCGCACGTTCTTGTGAATATACCCGAGTCTTCTAATATAATCTATAAATGTTGGGCTGTTTAGCTAGCTCACAATACTGCATCCAAACCCCTAACCTTACAAAGTTATAGATGTTGTCAATATCCTAGAACATGACTCTCAGATTCCCAAGGAAATAGTGGAAACAGATCTAACCCTTTCAATTGTCACTTTTGCATGCCCAAAGTGTCACAAAGAAAAGATACAATATTGCATTTTCAAATGTTTATTGAAAAGCTCTAATCTTTGTATATAAAACAGGAACTGTGATTATTAAAAAGGGGAAAAAACCATTACAACGCGGATGTTACATCGCATGCTATTCCAGCACAAATGTTTGTAGAGAGACACAGATTAATACCATCATCTGGAGAAGATCTCTTTATAATGTGGCTCCTACTTGTGGTCGTCCACCAAGAGGCCAATGACAGCATCTGTTCTCACACTGAGAGACCACATGCACAACAGGAGCACAGGGGAAAAAAAGGGGTCAGATCGCCCCACACTCAATCATTTATAAACCCCACAAGACCTGACCTCTGTAGAACGAATATTCTTATATTTTTATTTTTAAGACCCACGGGGAGTTTTTCAGCAACTTTTGACTTCCCCCATAGGTCCAGCTAATTGCCAGTAACTTGTTGGTCCGAATATTCTATTTAAAAAGAACGTCAATAACCACATAACATACACACATAAGAGTGTTTTTGAACCATCACATAAATGTGTGAAACAGAAAAAATCTGAGAAACACCAGAAAGCACCTCACTTACGCACACCCAAGGAGCTGCTGGTTGGTACTCGCCAGTATGCCCACGTTATCATCATTGGTTGCTTTCATGACCAAACAGAAAAAGAAGGTGTGTGCTGAAATTCCTCAAAGGTGAGAAATCAGGAAAAAAAAGAAATGAATCAAAGGACGTGTCAAACACCACTGAGAATACTTGTGTCGCTCAGTGCCCACTGGTCCCCAACCGTGAAAAGAGAATTATTATTCTCACAATTAAAATGGGGTACCACTCACATGCAAGACATACTTTATTTAATGCCATGAGTGTCCTCAGGTTAAAAGAAAGGCATGTATATGGCCCACTTTCAAACACGAAAGGCCAACATGTTTCGGTGCCAGTCTGTTTTCGGCAACTTCATCAGGGCTGATGGGGAAATTAGTCTTCACCTCATTCGTTTATCACACCCAACCTGTGGTTATTGACGAGATTAAAAAGAAGAACGTGCCAATCATAAACAAACCCTGTCTCCACAATGCTCTTCAGCATTCCTTAATAAACCCCCTCCATAGGATTATATATTTACCGAGTGGTTGCTGTCATCCCTCGTACCTGCAAACCACTTCATTAAAGGATCGCGCGCCAGATGGTCGCGTATCTCCTTCAAAAGGATGTTATGACCAAGTGTATGCCTTTACCACACATGCCTTTGCGCTGTAATGGCATGCGTGGTAAAAGTTTGCGTTGTAACGGCAACGCATTGTAACAACACTTGCATTGTAACAACCGCATTGTAATGCCATGCGATGTAATGGCATGCAATGTATCTTCATATATTCATTAGAAAGATGAGACACATTGTTATAAGCATTATGAGAATGGTGAAAAATACAAACAATTCAACCATGTTAATTGTTCATAATGTTACTAATGTTACTCCTATCTATTACTACTTGGCTGTTCTGATTTAGCTCACCCCGAACCACCATATTTGTTGCTAAAGTGCAGGGAAACGCTGTGTTGGGTAACTCTTGTGCTATACAAGCTTTCTAAATAAATACTACTTTCTGTGTGCTAAAGAGAGTGTATCAGGAGTACCAATCTGCCAGGTTTGTTGGAATGACCTAACCCCATACCTTGGTACTGTATGTCAGGAAGCCAGGCTCAGAGCATCCATGAATGCACCTCTGTGTGTAGAGCTCTTATCCTTCTCAGGATAACGGTCGAGGACAGAGGAACTACATCTCAGTCACATCTCGGAAACAGCGTTCCATGATTGCTCCGGCTGGAAGTGAACCTCTCACTGACTTCATCATGGACTTAGTTTTTATAATAAAATGGTAAGCTTATCGCGCTGCGCCAGCGGTGCAGAACAATGTTTTAATTCAGACTGAAGGAGAACAGTCGTCTCCTACGAGCACTAAAATAAAACAACTCATCGTGTTCTGAGTTGTGTCACCCTGGAACTAACTGTGCAGACTACACGGTGACAAGTTCCATCAGAAATAAATGCGTGCATGGCACATTCTCCCAATAGGGAAAACATGTGCAAACTACCATTAGAAAACAATGCTAAGTTAAAAATGAAAGGCTAAAATGGAGACTAATTGTAAGCTAAATAACAATTTAAGGGACATTTTTAAAAAACATTTTTGTTTGTAATTTTGGCTCTACTCAAGGGAAACCAAGACAGGCACGACCACATAAATACAGTCGGGTGATCATATGTTAACATTTGCATGCAAGTAATTCTTCCATAGTTATGTTTACAAATATATAGTGTAAGGTAATATACAGTTTATACTATTAGGGTATATTGAGTCATTTCATGTCCAAAGTGTTAGATAGAGAGGGAGAGATCGCATTTAGACCAGCAGTGCATGTTAATTCTGATGCGTTAATTGAATGAAAGTCTTTGATGCGATCCATTTTTATATACGTTGTAAATGCTAGCCATGTTGGATTAGATTTCATGGATGATTGCTGACAGTTTCCATTGCATAAATGTTCCATACTTTGCTCCAGATGAGGTGCACAGACTGGAGTATTTGTTGTTTCCAGACTTGGGCCAAGGATTATGTGAGCAGCAATTAAGAGATGTGTTATTAGTTTGCCTATGGGGGTGGTGATGTAAAGATACTATTCTCTCCAGTGCCTCCTAGACCAGGGGTTTCAGTGGTAATGTGATTACCGTCATTCAGTTTATGTGAGGCAGAATTTCCAGGAGGTTTGGACGTGTATGCATGACTACTACTTGTGAAAAAAAGGTCTCCCCACAAGTTTTCAAGCAAACCTCGGTTCCTCCGTTCATTGCATGTAGGCGAGTGGGGAATAAGTACCAGCGGGTTAGCAGTTCATATGCTTTTTCTTTGTAGTAGCCACAGATCGATGCCTTGGCTGCCCTCTGCTATATTTTCCCCCAGGCTCCCCTACTCCTAGGTCCCTTTCCCGCTACTGAATATATTTATGTTTAGGTTTTGTGTGCAACTCTGAAAGAAGTGAACTCGCTGGAGACATGTTGTGGCTTTGCGGGCTTGTGTGTTGGCAAACAGGTGTTCTACTGGGTTTTTCCCCTGCTAGCTGAAAGGGTTACTCTTTGAGAGCTTGCCCAGTGTAGTAATTATGTTATCTGGAAATGGACCAATATGTTCAGACCACAGTCAGCAATGAGTTTCTCCCTCATGATAAGTGGGCGTTCGGGGAATAGGTCTCCAAATAATGAAAGGAGAGGGGAGGTATGGCTTAGAAGCCAGGGAGCAGGCCCTCCTTGATCCTCCCTCAGTGTTTTGAGACCTGAGCTGTACAACCAAAGATGTGACCATGTGCAGGAAAAATAAAGTAACATAATTATAATGTAACAATGAGAAAAACCAGAACATTAATGCAAAACATTCAAATATTAGTTGTGCCGGAAATACTGGTCATTGAGAGCAAGAACATTGAATATCAGCCTGATAGGCTGTTTTGTGGGGCAAGCTAAGTAGATAGTCATTGAGCTAAGACATTGGTGATCGTCTTGTGGAGCCAGAGGGTTTATTTCAACTGGAGAACCCTGTTTGGGGTGAATAATGCCTGTAAGAGCCAAATTGTCTGTTAGTTGAATTAGGTAAAGGAATTCACCGCACATCTATAGCCACAAGAATCATCTAGAATTGAATGTAAGGGTATCAGATGGAGTGATAAACTGTTAGTCTTCTTCTGTTGAGACAGGCTGTTCACCACATTCTTGCAAATGTCTCAGACATCTTCATTCTTTAAGAGCCTTGTTTGATTTAGGCATAGTCCATGTTCCCTGGCTATTTGTTACGGCAGGCAGCTCATTTGTGGAATGTGTGTCATTGTCGTTTAGGAGGCCAGCTATTTTTTCACTTCATGGGCATCTTTCACAGTGTGTTCAATGCTTTTATGAGTGGAGTGCAAGTTGTTTGGTACCCCCATTGGTAGGGAATGTCTTCTCATTTCAGATGGGTAGTAACATCGCTAAACTGTCTGCTTCTTGTGAGTGTATGAGAGGAGACATCTTGAAAGGGAGTAAGTGTGTCGCCCCTTATTGCAATGGTTCCTCCTGACGGGCTGCTAGCATGATTGCCTCCTTTTCCTGAAAGAAGTGGACCATTGAGAGAACATTGGGAGTCAATTTTCTTTTTTTCTGAAAGGAAGAGAAGACACAGTGCATGCGGACTAGCTGAGTGATCTAGACGGCTGAATCCTGCAGTAGCTGCTTAAACAATGCTTGCACATAACTTTCAAGGTCCTTGTAAATGATTCCGGATGGTATGCCTCTTATGCGAATATTATTTCTCCTTGATCTGTTTTCAATCTCATCTATTTTGTTGATCAGTTTTTTTGGCATACCTCTAAAGTAGATATTATGTGGGCCAACTCATCCTGCTCGTAAGAAGTAGTGGCTAGTTCAGTTTCCACATGGTCTAAACATGATTCGTTTTTTTTAGATGTGATTATCTACGTCTGAAATCACTTTGTTGATATTCTGTCTCCAGGAGGATATTCTTAGGGAATTCTTGAAGGAGTGCCAAAAAATCCCCGTTTATGGATGATGCTTTCCTTAGATTCTGGATATGGAGAGCCTGGGGGTTCTGGGGAAGCACCTTTGTCTTTGCTTTATGGATGCAGCATTTCTCTAATGGAAGTTGGTTTAGCACTTTTCATTTTAGAGGATGCCATGGGTGCCACGTTACTCTTCAGCGTGAGGATGCAGTAGTCTCGCTGGTGTGTACCCCAAACTCCTGTGGCCATGTGCTGAGGCTTTGTGTAATGGGGTGGTGTCTGCTTCACAGTAATGCTGTCCCTTTGAGGGTGCCATAGGCAGATGAGACCCCCATGAGGTACATGCACCAGACTCTGGAGGGCCACTACCCTTGAGGCCTAAAATGTGAGACTCATGGGAGGCCTCAGAGGTCCATCTGCCCAGCTGACTAAGTGGGACAGTGCGAGTGTGGTGAAGAATGGCTGTTTATGTCCTGGGCGTGCAGGTCCTCAGAGTGGTAGTGTTCCACACCAGGATAAGGGTTCCTCATCTGGATCCCTGCTCATGGCCAATAGAATTGTTTATGATGGTGGCTTTTGGGTAGCAATCGTGCCCAGCTCCTCACTTATTACGTCACAATGAGAACAGTGGTTGTCTTTGGTAGGAGCCTCTCCAGTTGCTTGTTTGCTTCCCACTTCTTGAATTCTGCTGCTTGTCAGTCCGGAAGAGAATAGCAGTGTCATGTGGTGTTCAGAGGGTCACAATGAAGCCCATGGACTTCTCACTCCGAGAGATTTGCTATTTTATTAGCCAGGCAGGAGCCCTGATATCGGATCTCAACTGAAACACGTCTTAGTGGGTCCACATATTAGCCAAACCCCCTTAAGGAACATATTGAAGTTTCTCTTCAATTCTACCTTGGGGAGGAAGTTAGAGGAGAAGATATAACTAACATCACTTAATTGATCTATTTTATTATAATTTGTCGTCTTATCGGGAATAAATGGTGCACATCAAATAAAGATTTTCTAGGAGTGATATTCACAAGAATAAAAACCAACTCAATTCTGACTTATGTACTTTAGAACTTCGAGTAAGACAAGCAGAAAGGAAAAGGCATTTGTACTACACCCCTAAAGGCCGATTTTGCTATCAAAAGGTTCTCAGAGCTTACAAACTGACATTTATTTAAACAAAAAAATCATACTTCTCATGTAAGATTTCTGAAGCCGTTAACACTTTCACAGAGCTTTTAAGGCTATGAAGTATCTGACTGGGCCTAAAATAGCTATTAGAACAGCTGTTTTGTCACAAGCTTTTTATAATATATTATCGAACTACTTCTATCAAAAGATGGATGACCTTATGGACCAAATCATCATAGATCAAACACCAAACCAGCTTAGTGTGTTGGAAAGTCCCAAATCACAGGAAATTCCTACTGCTAGTAATGTCTCTTTTTCATTGAGGGATCTCCCCGCTGCTGAAATAATCATGGCAAATGATAAAGCAAAACCTTCAGGTTTCTCTAAAGACCCTCGCCTGGCAGCATTTATGAAGCACATAGCCCCATTGCTTATAACAAAGATAGTTTCACCATTTAACCTTTTCCTTAAACAGAGGGTAGTGCCCTCTAGCTGGAAATCAGCAATGGTAAAAACTTTATTGACAACATTCACATTGTTAGTGTCAGATCTGAACAATTACTGTCCAATTTTGCTGCTACCCCTTTTGGCAAATGTATTGGGAAAAGTGGTTTTCAACCAATTTCAACCCTTTGTGGAATTGAAAGCTATTGTACATCCCCAGAAAGCAGGTTCCAGAGCAGGGCGCTGGACAGAGATGGTTATCATCTCAGTGCTGAATGATCTTGGACAGAACACAGATGGGAAAGAGGAAGCTGTCCTTGCCCCTTTAGATCTATCTACTGCTTTTAATACCACTGACCCTACCACATTGGTGTCTTGTCTTGAAGTATTGGACAGTGATCATCAATCATTTAAATGGTTCAAGTTCTTTCTGACAAATCAGAGCCAATCTTTGACATTTGTCACCTTTTGAATCAGAGCCTAAAACCATCACATATGGGGACCCTCAAGACTCCATCCTATCCCCCCTTTTGCTCAATATATATATTTGACACCATTAGCAAAACTGCTTAAAGACAATGGAGTAAATTTTTACATGTGCGCAGATGATACGCAGATCATTTTCGTTCTCACCAGCCTAAGAACCTGAGCACTAATAGCTCTAATGTAATCCCAGTGCAAATCTACCTTCTCTCTACCATTCAGCATTGGATGACACAGATTTTCATAATATTTAATGCCTCCAAGACAGAATATCTAATCATTAAGGATCCACCAACTACACTTCCATTTCCATCTGGCCAAATTCAAAGGGTCTTTGTCCGCCACACCCAAAAGCGTTTGTAAACTGGGAATAACAGTAACTGTGGAACTGAAGATTGATTCTCAATTAGCAAAGATAACCACTAACTGTTTCTGGCATCTTAAATTATAAATAACCTTTCATTGATAAGGTCTTATTTACACCTGTTGTTAATGCTTTAATTCTTGCACGGTTGGACTACTGAAACACATGTTGACTGGATCTTCCCGACACGCTGCTTAGCCATCTACCGCTAGTCCAGAATGCCACTGCTCGTCCACTCACAGGCACTTCACGAAGAGATCATATTTCTCCATCCCTCCGCAGACTGCACTGCCTGCTAATCAAAAAGAGAGTTTTGTTCAAATCCCTAATGCTAATCCATGGGATGGCACATGGCACTGCACCAAGGTTTTTAAAATCAAAGCTCACCCCCATATATCTTCCAGATCTTTAAAGCCACGAGGCACAAATGTACTGCTTGGTCCCAAAACAAACAAAAAAAAAACTACTTTTAGGGACAAGGCCTTTTTGGTAATGGCAATAAGAGAATGGAACAACTTACCTGATACCCTACGTAATACTCCAGACCTGATAGGCTTCCATAAACTTTTAAAATCATACATGTTTTCTTTATGTTCATTCTTTTTAGTCCATTTTTACCTTTAGTGCCATGAAGCGTATTGCGTATGTGCGCATTAGACATAAACTCAATAACATGCAATACCTCAGACTTGTTCCCTCTGTGGTGCAATTAAGGAAAAGTCTCAAAACCTCTGCTTCAAAACCTTCCTATGATTCTAAACTGCATCCTTACTCCTGCCAGATTTACCCCACTATGATGCTGTGATACTTCTGAATTTAAACACATTTACTTTCCTGACTTCTCTTTGTAAAAATTCCTGCAAGTCTGTCAGTCCTCACATGCTGTCTGCATATCCTGTTGCTTTGTACAGTGCTAGATTTATGCTTAAAATCATAAAATTAGTGTCCAAAGGTGGAAACTCTGCTATCTAAAGCCCGCTTGCTTATCCAACCTTGTTCCTTCTGAGGGAGCTATAATAACAACACATCTGTACATGGGCCATTACGATTAATGTGGAGCCATTAAAGTGCTTTGGAAATCTGCAGGATATTAGATTGCATAGTTAAATCTATTTACCAGTGATATCCTTAAAAAATAGCACAGTGTTGGTCTAAACTGTTTCCATGTCCTTTTCGCTTAAGAACAAAGATCAAGTGTGTAGCGAATGGTCTTTAGATATTCTAAGCAACCTGCTCTACAAAACAGCATCTTAAGAGAAGCCTCGAAGATGAAGGTGCGATACTATCGTTTAATCATGGCTGCCCTTCAGAAGACGGCGAGCGCATCAGACGCGCCCCCACAGGGGACAGGAGGCATCTCTTTGTATTTAGATAGCTCTTTAGAAGAGTCCGTGGCACAAAGATATTACCTGGGGACTCTGGCTGGCATTGTCTAAACAGGTGCCTGACTTCAGAGCTGATTATCAAAGGGCAAAAGCAGTGGAGATAAATGGCACAGAAAGCGCCCTGGTGTTTGCAGATCTTGTATCCGGATTCTCCAGGGCGCCTCTGCCAGACATTTGTGGAAGTTAGGCAAGGGAATATTGCTTCAGGTTGAAGGAGACTGAACAATATTTTATACATGCTCACAAGAATTGAAAGACTTTGGTCATGGGAATTATTCATCTTTATTGCTGATTCTGAAAGTAGGTGTGTAAATGCTGTATACTTTGAAAGATGTGTTATGTTTCCGTTAGTTACACAACTTTCAGTTTTCTTTTCCTTAGTGAACATTTTCTTTTTCTTGTATTTGCCTGTATTATCCCTTCCTTGATTTTCTCTTTCCTTTTGAGAAACAGGAAAAAAAGAGGATTCCTTTTTATTTAGCATGTATCCCCTCTTGTGTAACCTTTCTTTTACGAATTAGTGTATCTGTGTCTTAGAATCTTTTCCCCCTTTACTTGGAACTGTATCTTTTTTTGTTAATCTCCTTCAATTGAGCCTACGTTTCTTTTCTTGATGCCCTATATTATTCCCTTTCTGTCCCTTTTTCCTTCGCTGTTTTCTTTTTACTCTTTAAATCTATTTCTCTTTTAAGAAGTATTTCTTCCATTTTCTGGGTTAAGTTTCTTATCATCTGAAGTCTTTCTTTCATTTCTCATAGCCTTTTTGCCTTACATAGGTTATTTATTCAATTTTCTTGAACCTATTTTTACTCTTTTCCTATTGTTCATTGCGTGTACCCGCATTCCATTCTCTCTTTTTTCCTTAAGATGAGGTTTCCTTTACCGGAGACGTTCTTTGTGTGCATATGGGTTTTTCTGGAGTCTTTCTTCTTTTTGTGCTTTTCAGAAGTCTCCCTTTCTATCTACTTAATATTCCATGCATCACCTGAAAGTGGAATGCAAGAAGCAATTGCAGTGGTTGATTGGTATTTGATGAAGGTTTTTGTTGGAGAAAACAAAACTGGCTAATCAAACTCTTTTTTGCATGTATTATGCCCTTACCGTTTTCAGGCAGCATCTCTCTTCAAAGGAGTGGAGTTAGACATGTTTACAGCTAGTGCAGATAGTTAACAATCTTGAGTAATGATAGAGGCATATTTTGGGACAATAACTTTAAATGACCCTCCCTCCAACAGTTAAGATGATTACAAAGCCAAAGAGAAAACATATTATCTCTACATTAAATGTAATGAGCTGTACCACTGAGTTGGGGCTTAATGTAGGTAAAGGAGGGTCACATCTCCCTGGCTGTACCTCTAACACCTACAGTAACTTTATAAAATAATGACAACCATCAGTACATGAGCATAACTATATCAGTATGTACGGCTGGAATGTTGAACATCAAAAAGAGCAGAGTATTCAGTAATTACTGTGAAGGCGATAGTAAAGCAAAAAAATCCAGTGTAGGAGGTCACAGGATCTTTGCTTGAGAAGCTGTCATTGGCAGAGAGGGCCAATGAGCAGACCTAAACTCATAGTTGTCAGTCAGGGAACAGACAACCGCATTACACGCCATTTTCTACAGACACAATTTTATCTACCCAGCAAGAGCCCTTTCTTTGCAGATTAATCAGTCAGTCAGTCAGAAACTTTATTCGGTCATTACGACCATTAAAGTGCAAAGGTGTACAGTACAATAAATTCGATAATACATACGTTGCCATAGTTCATTATGTAAACAAAGTTAACTGACAAATCAAGAAATACCAGCTTCGCGTAAGCAATTAAAATTGGAATTTAAGAAAGAAAACGGAGAATAAACTGGAGAAGGAACTCTCGCAAGTTAAAACCCGTGGAGGATTACATGAAAGTGCAAGTGCGTAAAGTGCAAAGGTAAAGTACTACATACAGAGTAATAATACATTATGAGCACAGCGTCCATTTTTCAGTCAAATAGCTCCACCAAAATGAAGCAGCTAACCCACAGAATAAAAACAGCAGTTTGTAAAAAACAATGCATTAATTAGACCATGATACAGGAGGGAAAAAGACCTAAACGGAGAATAAGCTGGAGAAAGCTTTCACAGGTTGAAACCCTTGGAGGATTACATAGAAGTGCAAGTGTGTATAGTGCAAAAATACAATAATGCATACATGGTAGTAATACATTGTGGGCACAGCTTCCATTTTTTGATCAAATAGCTCCATCAGAATGAAGCGGCTAAATCACCGAATAAAAACAGCAGTTTATAAAAAAAACAGTGCATTTATAAAACCATGGTACAAATGGGAATGAACCCAAAAAATGTTACACAAATGACCCATGTACATGTTCACAGTGGGGTGTAGCAGCTATTCTGAGTACTACTAATACAAGGAACGTAAAATATGGCTATGGGCTCACTTGGATACAATCAATAAAAAGTCTGAAGGTGTGGTTTACCTGTTCTGTAGTGCATGCCTCTTAGATTAACCGCATTTTCCCCAAAAATGGGGCAACTGCGCAAACTACTAGTGGCGTTGAGTCTGTTTTTAGAATACGCAGTGCTTCTTGATAGCATCGGGTTCCCATCTGCCTACAGACAGGGGCTAACCATTTAAGTCCCGGGGACATGCAAAGAAAATGTGGTTGATCCTCTCATCGATCCCTGGGCAACGTGGACAGTTGCATGATGCGGCGGAAGATCCCCGCTGCCATGCTGACAATTTCAGAGGGAGGGAACCGAATCTAAATTGAATATATAATCACCTCCATGTATTGCTCAAAAGCACCTAGCATCTTAAACTCCATAAATTCTAATGTGAGGCGACCTCCTGATGTTTGAGTAACAATTCTCTGTGTCACCCAATTCCAGTAATGGCTCGTAACATATTCTCTGCTGGGCAGTAAGCTGGTGTCGGACACATCGCACAGATTCCCCAGGCCTATGGCGGAAAGCATTGTTTGGATTTTGCTAAAGCACCCAATTTTTTCAAAACAATCACGTTTGTGGACTTCTTTAAAGGCGACTGCATAGTGGATAAGCTAAGGTGTTTGCTTTAGGCGCATCCAGAAAAGAAGGGGGCGAAGCCTCGCTTTATCCACTATAGTAGTTCTACCCATATCTAGCCTAAGTGGGAGAAGCGGGGTACTCTGGGGGAGAGAGCAGAGCGATCTTAAAAATGTGTTTTCTGCACAGAGAAGGCGCTCTAAATTGTCGAACCCCCAGATTTCAGCCCCATACAGAGCTACCACCTTCTGATCATATATCTGGAGCGGGGCTGAAATCGGTCTGGTTTGAGAGGCCCTATGTTCCTTAATCAGTGGTTTTCCTCTGCTGAAGGGTTCGCTTCGAGATATGATGTTTCCAGGCCATTTTCTCCAAGAGGGTTACACCCAAGTAATCAAAAGTGTCCACTCTCTCCAGAGGAATCACCCCCAACAGCAGTTTGCCTTTGAACGATTTGTGGGGGTTCATCAGCATGAGCTTGGTTTTCGAGGTATTAACCTCCAATCCTCTCATTCCACAAAAGGCCATGAAGCGATCAAGTAGCAGTTGTAGGCCACTGGGGGTCTTGGAAAACAGTAGCGTGTCATCCGTGAACAGTAAAGTTGTTATTTTTACACTTCCCATTGTGGGGGCATCTGCGTGGACTTTGTTTCACCCCTCCATTTATGAAGAGCGAGAACAGGGAGGGGGTCAGGATGCAACCCTGCTATACCTCTCTAACAACTTTGATTGAGTCTGACAGTTGCCCTTGATCCCCCCAGCGAACCCTTGCATAATTGTCCTCATGTAAGCGGACTAAAAGCGCCAAGATGTCAGTTGGAAGGCCCAGATCGTGTAGAACATGCCATAGTTTGGACCTGGGAATGAGGTCGAAGGCCGACTTTAGATCAATGAGGGCAGTATAAAGACTGCCCTTCTCTATTGTCACTGTTTTCCAGGTCAATAGGGTGAAACGAAAGACCTGATCAATGGCGCTAATTTTCCTCCTAAACCCCGCTTGGAAAGGGGATAGTATGTTGTTCTCCTCCATCCATTCAGTGATTTTTGTAAGAAGAGCACGGGAGAAGACCTTCTGTGCACTATCGATTAGGCTAATCGGCCTATAATTGGAGGGCAGTGAACGATCCCCCTTCTTAAAAACCGTAATAACCTCAGCTCCCTTCCACGACGGAGGTATTGGGGCCCCAGCAGCAATTCCATTCGCTAGTGTCCGGATGTAGTTGGTCCAGTTGGGAATGTCGATAAGAAAGACATCACCGTGTACACCATCAGGACCCGAGGCTTTATTTTTAACTACAGAATTTATGCTTTGTGTTATGTCAGCTGAGGAGAATAGATGGCTGTTGGACTGGGTGCCGGTGTAATCCTTGGAGGAGCCTTCAGTGTCCGTCACACCTGATCCCGAATATACTGCTGAAAAGTGATCAAACCAGGCGGCCTCTGCAATATTGTTGGTTGGTGGTCTGGGTCTTTCAGCGTCTCCTCTAGTGACTAGCAACCAGAACTGTTGGGAATCTTTACTTTGGCAGGCATCGTGAATCTGTAGCCAATGGATCTCAGCCCACTCCTTTTTTGCTTCTGCCTGTGCTGTCTTATAGGATCTCCTAGCCATTCTTATATCTGCTACGTTATTTGCTTTAATCGCAGCTGCCAAATCTGACTGTAGTTTCTTGCACTTTTGGTTAAACCAGGAGAATTAGGAATTGACAGATGGCTTCTTGCGGTGAGATCTTGGCAGACTGAAATGTGAAGCTAGCTGTGTGAAAAAAGATGTATGAATTTCCGTAATCGTTGCAAGCTCATCCCGCTGCTCACATCTATTATGGAGTTTGCTAATGCTATCTAACAGTGTTTGCTTTATGACTTCGAGTTTGTTGGTATCCATTGCTACTCTTGCCCATTTGAGGCGCCAGTTGTCATTTGTAGGGCATATCTCCTTAGATGTGAACTTTGTGCTAGAGCTGCTACTGTTCTTAATTCAAGATGTTGTCATGGCGAGCTCAAGAGGGTTATGGTCACTGTCTATAGTCGTCCCGACTACCATATCCAACACTTCAGGCCACAATCTCACGTCTATCAGTACATAGTCGATTCAGCTCATGTTCGCAGTTCTATTGAAAGTGTTGGCCCCCATCTTGTCGGATTTGGTACAACCATTGGCTGCCCTAAGCCAATGCTCGAGCGTTATGGCTTGGAGCTGCAAGGCGGTTGGTGTCCATATTTTGATTGGTGGTATGTCAAGGGAAGGGACATGTCACAGCTCGTCTACCTGGTCACTGTTGGTTTCATCTTCAGAGTCCAATGGTTCAAAAGTGATATTGAAATCTCCTGCTATTATTAGAGGAGATGGGGACTCTCTTTCCTCAAGACAGTCTTCCAATGCTTGAAGAGTTGGGGAGCTGGAGTCCATCTTAGCACCACGAGCATAGACATTAAATATGTCCACTGCCCTTTCATTCCTACCTCTGAGATTGGTTGCAAAAATGTTGGGGCTATTGGTCTTAATCTCTCTGGTGGTACATTGCAAGTCGATCTTAATCCAGGTCATCAGCCCCCCTGCCGGATGGCCTGGTCTAGTAGTGACTGCTGGGCAGCTTAGCGTGACGTATCCAGGGATAAAGACAGGTGCAGTGGCCCATGTTTCCTGTAGGATACAGATGTCAAATTGTTCTATGTACTGGATCCAATGAGGGAGTGCCACCTTAGGCCTTACCCCTGCCACATTCCACGACAATATGCAAAGTTTAGGTGTCAGTTTTTCTAAGCCAAGACAGACAGAATGGTAACTCTCTATTACGCAGCTCGTTGGAGGATGTGAAGAAGTTGCCTGCAGATCTCGGCTTGCCCTTGGTGAACTACCGGTAGTGGACTGCAATTGGTAAGGAATCTCAAAGCTAGGGGGCGGTAGCGTAAATGGCAAAGAGTACAAAGGATCCCCAGCCTTTTGAGCCTTAGAGGCTGGGAGTTCGGCCTTATCTAGATGGCAAGAAGTTGTGTTCGTTGAGTGGACTTGGCACATCAGTCAATTGTTGATGGACAGAGTTGAATCGGACCCGATCAAGATACCATGCCTTTTGTGAGCTTGGAGCTGGGGTATACCAGGGGGATTATACTTAATCTGGATGTTGGTGATTGAAGGTGAGCATGTTTTTGCCTCCAGAGCTATAAGATTATGTGCTAAGTTCTCGTCTCTTAGGTGTAGTTCAATCGAATCCGATTGGGAGGCGTGGAGGGTTAATCGTTTTGCCCAGAGAATATCATCCCTGATGACAGACCTATACCCCCTTATTTTCAGGATCCAATGAATTGATTTATTAATCAGAGAGTTGTTATCTTCATATTTAGCATAAGACGGAACTTCGGGCATGTTAATCATAAAAATGCTCTTAGAAGAACATTGTTCTTGTTCACACTTTTGACTATGATGGCGTTCGATATCGACTAAGTTAGTGTCACTGCTACCCACTGATTCCAGAGCCTTCGAGTTGGTGGGTTTTATTGGGTGGCAAGTTTGAATGGACATTAAAGAAGCTAAGTTATTCATGGACTTTGAAGTGGCATTGCTACCTAGTGGAATGGCCTGATTCAGCAGCGAAATAGAGGTCTGTTTGAATGTATTTGCTCTAGGTTGATCTTTTTCCAAGAGAAGCTTAACCTGTTTAGTGAGCACTAAAATTAGTGATTTTAATGAGGTAACTTCGTCCCTCAGTTCGGAAATGATCCTACAAGTATCCTTCCCTATTGTTTGGTATTCTACTAGATGTCCCTCACCCCTCCTCACTGTTGACTCTTTCTCAGTGTCCGTGTGTGCAGCAGCTGGACTTGGTGACAGAGGGGCCTTTTCTGCTTCTTCCTGCCTTCCCATCATGTTTTCAGGCAAACCATGGAGTGGTAAGAATCGATTGGCCAAAGGGATGTTAGTGGTGGTATTGGTGTCAATGATATTGTCTATTAAACCTTTATCTGCCACTGCAATAGGAGTCGGAGAAGTCCCTGTCTCCCTATCATCCTCCACTGGTGCATATTGCGTAGTGATGGTGTGTCTTGGGGTCTTGTTCTTAGCACTCCTTGTGGTACGCATGGTAAATATAGACGGGATTCGTTTAACATGATTGGGGTTTAGACTAGATGGAAGGACAGGTTCTGCAGAAGGTTGCAGATTGCCTGGGGTAACTGGCTTTGTAACGGGGGCTAAAATGTCGTGACATTCTACCAATAGATCATCAATGCGATCAAGAACACAGTTGTTAACTGTAGATTTACGAGCCATTTTGGTTTTACTGGCTTTCCTGCTTGGGCCCTCGGTCTTCCCACCCCCATCATTATCAGTAGATTTCCTTTTTCCCATGCTGGTAAGTGACTATGATACAAAGGTAAATCTTAGAGTGTCAAAAAAGAAACAATGACTAGGTAGCAGTGGCTATAGACCCTGTCAGGGGCACTTGCTAGAACAATAGAGTAGGGGCACACAGAATTATTCCTAAGGCTAGGGAAAGATTAAAAATTCAGTATATATACATCGACAACTCACAGATTTAAGTAGTGGCAGTCCTCGAGTCCCAAAGAGTCTCACTTGATGTCACAGTATCAAAGAACCAAGAGAGGTGGCCCTGCCCTGCCTCTTCCTGGCAATGACGAGCAAGGACGAGTCCCCCTTGGCCTGGGCTTCGCCCGGTTGCGGCCCGCCTCCGGGCACAAGAAATGGCATCAAGGCAGGTGCAGAGGCTCACGGGGGCTGTAGTCCGGTGCCCCCCCGGTCTCGTGTGCAAGATAGCAGGGTCCTGCGCAGCGGGGCCTCGCAGCTGCTGATAAGCGACTCCGGGCGCAAGAAACTGCGTCAAGGCAGGTGCAGAGGCTCACAGGGGCTGTAGTCCGGTGCCCGGTCTCTTGTGCAAGGTAGCGGGGTTTAATCAGTAACCACCAGATTAGGCGCCTTGTTGGCAGACCAAAATCTAATCAGCAGCCAGGACTTCCTAATTGCCAGGCAGAGCTTGACCCATCATACCAGCCCAGTTTTCTAGCAGACAGATGTCTTACCACGACACCGGACTGCCACCACGGAAGGCTCAGTTTTTATAATTGTCACCTATTTCGTGGACAATGCCTAGAATCTCAGTGGATCACAAAATTGGCAGCTGTGGACAGAGAAGGGATCAAAACTAACAGTAGGCTAGGATTTTGTTCCCACCCTCTTCTCATCTGGAAAGAGAATATGTGTGACACGTTGCTATCAAGAAGTCATCGAAACCTGTCGCTTCTGTACCCAAAAGCAGAACATTTACATGCAAAGAGTCGTGATTAAGCTTTTCAAGCCGTTCCTAGACCGGATTTCTATAGTTTTAATCCATGCTTTGAATGCTACCTTGTAACACAGTATGTCATGTCGGATCGTGGAGTGCAAACATTAAGACATTTTCTCCATCTTCATACTTTATCCAGAGATGAGGAAAATCGGAGTTGGCATTTTTACATCGAATTAAGCCACTTTTTCCCTCCAATGGACTTCACGTACAGATGGAGGCAACACGCTACTCATCAACCTTTTAGAGTCCCCACTGACAACAGTCAAGAGCAGTTCTGCAGCTGTGGCTCGCCTAATTATCAACACAAAAAAGTCTGAGCCGACCTCTTTGAGCTTGAAACAACTGCATTGGTTTTGTGGAATAATCAACGTGTGCACTGCTAGTAACATATCTCTCGCCAGACTGGAAATTCAAAAGTCTCACAAAGAAGGCACATATTAATAGGTTTTCTTGACACATGGACCTCCCTTTGCACTCCAGACATGCTCCTTAGCAGTGGAGAAATATTAGTCCCCGTGGTGCGGGAGGGAGGGGGGGTGGCGAGATCCAGAGGGCCGCCTCTGGCACTGTGCAAGGGCAGTGGGCCCCTGGCCTGAGAGCTCCTGACTGTATCTGGAGGGTCGGGGGAAGCCTCCATGTACTTTGCATGGGAGCCCCTCAAGTTAGGTGGCGCAATGTTGGAGAGATTTAAAATCCAACCTATTCACAATCTTCCCACCATCCTAGAAAGTGTCCCTTCCCTCCCCTGCCTCACCATACTGTGATGCTATGTTTCTTCTGCAATTATATTCCTTTACTGTCCTGCGTTCTTCTTCTAAATGTAGGCTCATGTCTCTAGTTTCACATTTCGGCTGCTTATCCCGTTGCTTCTACAATGCCCTGCTACCCTTTCAGGTTGTTATAAAAACCCACGAATACAATTATATAAAATAAAACCAGGGACTGACAGCTCTCCTAGATCAAACCACGCAGCCTCCTTTTCTGTGGACCCATGAAGGAGCTTTATTCCCACTTTAACTCCTGGAGCCCTCTTCTTTTCTTCCTTACTTTTTAAGGTCTGCCTGTCTCATATTTTCCAAAAATGGCATACTTCTCTTCTTTTTGATGTCTCTTGTCTATGCTTTCCTCTCTTCCACCATACCTCTCTTTTGTTTTCCTTCTTCCTCTCCTCGCATCGCCTTCTTCGCTTCTCATTCACTTCCAATGGCCTCCCTTGCTGCACACACACTCCACCTTTGTATTGTAGCAGATACTGAATGTTTGGGGACCTTTGAGGGGTATCAATTGGCACAGGGATTGCTGGTGAATTTAAGTGTGCAAGCCTTCATGACTTCTTTCCATGCAGAATTGGCACACTTCAAATAGGTGTCCCTGAAATACTGCATGGTAAGAGGTGGATGATTTTTACATGCTGGTGTTGTGTGTGCCTGAAATCCCAACTCCTGGTGTTTCTTGGTCTTTGGGACTTTCAAGTCCGACACAAATCTTCTATTCTTTTCATGCCAGGCTCCTGGATCCTGTGATTTGCTGCTGCTACCTGTTGGTGAGCCAAGAGAAGCTGGCTGCAAGCCAGCAGGTGTTGGAGCAGATTTTTGACTTGCCTACCAGGGCATCTGACCTTGATAGTGGTTGCCTGACTAATGGCATTCTTGCATCTTACGGGGATGCCCAGTGGGACACAGGACCAAAGTGGACCAAATGGATAAGGTACCTGCATAGACCAGGGTGTGCAAGAGACTGCTGCTAACTGATAATTACATTAAAAGCAAGGAGAGGAGAGGTGTTTCATTGTTATTGTTTTAATACAGCATAATTCCTGTCAACTTTGGTGCCATATGAATAAGAAGCACCATTGAGAAGAACCATCTTTTGCCAGTCTGTCAAGGAGAGGCATAGGTGGAACACCCTGCAAAAGATGCACCTTGTTAAATCCCTCAAGGAGAAATATCTGGTAGCACCATATCAAAGGAGTTCTGAAGGTACACCTTGAATAAGAAGTTTCCAGTGGCGCCCCCTTTTGAGTGGAGCCAAACGCTCCTATAGTACACTGCCCCTTGGTGCTCCAGACACTTTCTCTAACTCTCATCGGACTTGAGATAGTACTTAATATGGTTATCTTTGTATAGAATTATCCTAATAAGAAGAACAATGACTGCGGTTAAGTTACAGATTTAGGGCCAGATGTACGACCATTTTGCATGCGCAAACAGGTTTGCGAACCCGTTTGCGCATGCAAAAACAGCATGGGGAATGTACAAACCCTATTTTGCGACTCGCAATTTTTTGCGACTCGCAAAATAGGGTTTTGCGACTCGCTATTAGGAAGGGGCGTTCCCTTCCTAATAGCGAGGGCAACCCTATGTAAGAATGTTTTGCGTCCGCAATTGCGAGCGCAAAACACTTGCAAATTACCACCCTCTTCAAGAGGTTGGTAATGCACTCGCAAAAGGGAAGGGGTCCCCAGGGGACCCCTTCCCCTTTGCAAATGCAGGGGAAAATATTTTTAAAGGCAGGCAGTGGTCCCAGGGACCACTGCCTGCCCTATAAAATGAAACGAAAATGTTTCAATTTTTTTTTTTAAATGCATCCCGTTTTCCTTTAAGGAAAACGGCCTGCATTAAAAAAAAAAAAAATGCTGTATTTTAAAGCAGTCCCAGACATGGTGGTCTGCTGAGCCCAGCAGGCCACCATACCTGGTTGGGCTGGCATTCCCAATGGGGTCGCAAATTGCGAGAGGCTCATTAATATTCATGAGCCTCTCAATTTGCGACCCCATTGGGAATCGCTAACAGTGTGAAATACACTGTTGTACATTGGAAATAGCGCCTCGCAAATTGCAAGTCGCAAAAAACTCGCAATTTGCAATGCTTATTTCCACAATTGTACATCTGGCCCCTAGTGCACAGCATTTGCCTTGTAAAGTATTTGTGTCCAGCATCCTAGCCTTCTCCTCACACTAGGCCACATACCTTCCTCTTCTTCCAAGGCAAGTCATGGCAGAAGCTCTTCTCTACTTACTGGGTTTTGTAGTAGAGTCATGCCTCTAACAAGGATCTCTCTGAGCTGGTGCTGTTTTTAAAAAACTGAGGAAGCATAAATGCTGTCTGAAGGGGTACAATATTTATCCCGCTTTCAAGGCAACATCAACTAAGGCGCGAGCTTAGTTTAGTTCAATATTCAAAATTCAAGCACTCCTTCAGTAAGGACGGTGTGTCTCTTCCTGGGTTTTCTACATTCTTCCCAGACATTCTGGTAAGGAAGATTTTAAATTAAATCAAATTTAAGTTTCTATGCCACAATATCCATGCTGTTAGATAACATTCAAGACAACACAAAGGGGGAAAACATTTGGTGCAGCAGTGCTTAATTTGTAAAAAACTTAGGGGCATATTAACAAGGGCTGGCGATAACATTATCGCCGCTTTAGCGTCCGTTTTCGGGCGAAAAGCGGCGATAATTTTATCGCAATATCATCAAGGACACGCTAGCGCGTGTTTCCTTGACTTAGCGCCCGTTTCCAGCATGCCTAACTTCGCATCTCTAATGAGATGCAAAGTGGGCGTCACTGGGCGTACCGCTGACGGACTACCTTGTTAAATATCGTGAAATGTACATCGCGATATTTACAAGGAGGCCACGCATTTTGCAGACGTTAGTTTTGGCGAAAACCGCGGTTTTCGCTAAAACTAACGTCTGCAAAAATGCAGACTTACCTATACCTAACAATGGGGTGGATTATGCTGATATGACCACAGGGTCGTATCAGCAAGGTTATCGCCGTTTTCCATGGAACATCGCTGAAAAACCAGCGATGTTCCATGGAAAACACCGCTATTGCTGGGAAATTATCGACATTGCGCTATGCGTTGTTGATACAGCGATGGCGATAATTGCCAGCGATAGCCGGCAATAACTATTTTCTCGCTAAGAGCGGCCAGCGATAATTATCGCTGCCGCTTGATAATATGCCCCTTAGTGCTGGGGCTCTCGACAGGAGGACACTAGAGCTTGCACCATCCGTTGCCCCTGGCAACACTGCCAATGACAGCATCAACACACTACTAATCATCACACTCTTCAAAGTGTGACAATTCATACAATTACAGGCCCCCAAAGCTATAAGAAGGGCTTTGGAGGCAAATACTAATAAGTGGAAATTGAAATTTAAATAATAAACAGAAGTTGTTGTGCTCGTACCTAAATTGGCAGACACCACTACCATGTGGCAGACAGTCATAAGCCCCGGTGCTGGCAATTAAGTGCCGGTGCTGAGCACCGGAAAGCACCGGCACAAATTAATCACTAGGTGCAGCGCATGGATGTCGATTCAGCACGCTTTTACGCCAATAACATCACAAAAAGCAACTTCCTGTGGCCTGTGATCCTGAATCCCGGGAAGAGATGCCACATAGGACTGTGAGCCTGACGACATGATAATAATTGACATCACTGAAGTCTAGTGTCTGCCAAAAAGAGAAAATATATTGATAACATCACAAAATGCACAAAAAGGAGATTTAAAAAATAATAGTGGTCATGTCCACCTTTATTAAATCATATGGACCATAAGTTGAATGTGACCCATGTTATTGGCTTCATTTATCCCTTGACATTTAATAAGGTTTGATTTATGATCATTAATAACACACTTCACTCCTGCAAAGCACAGTGCTGACAATTTTGTTTAAAACATAATGTTTCATGTAATCACATTAATCAAACATGAGAAGTTGTATAAAAATGTGTATTTCTTAATTGCTTCAATTTATGATGTATTATAAACAGTGTGCATTGCACTACTGGATTTATTTAGCTTGAAGCACTGAAAGTGTAATGTCCTATGGAAAGTAAACTACTCATGAGGACACAATTTATATTCTGTTCCTGTCACTGGTTTCACCATCTCTTAAGTCAGGGGTTGCAAGGACAGTGACGGGAGTTAAAAGGGCAGAACTAGGTCTAGCATTTGCTACCTCTGGCGACTTCTAAATGGCGTCCATTGTAAAGTGGCAAGCAGAAGCTGGCTGACATGGTTCAATCAAACTTTACAGTACATACAAAAACCTCTAAAATCACATATAATCAAAATATTACAATGAATCAATGAATCCTTCGATATATACACAAATCTCAGATTAAAAACAGATGACAAACAGGTTAAGATAACAATGATATACGAAAATGGATAGCGACTTTTGAAAAGAAAGAAACCGTGCAGCATACAACATGATATAGAAATGTTTGGGGGAAAATGAAAGCAGGCTTATATATTTTAAAATCCAGCTGACTTAAGATTGGTTTAATAAAAAAAACTTCCTAGGCTCTTCATAATATGTCCAAAAAACATGGTAGGTAACAAATATGTGAGGGGTCATCACAAGGACAAGGGGTCAACGAGCCTTCATCAAATTACTACATGGGGAAACTCATGGTGCAGATGGTGACAGCTCTAAACCTTGTCAATATGGAGCTCTCCCAAAATTAGTAACCAAAGTGAGATACAGATCCATTCCAGGAGTAGTCACAATCCCTGCATATTCCTTAGTAGCCAATTTTTGAAATGCTAGCATACCTTGCTCTTTACTATTTTCCTCAATTTATCCGAACTCACAATCTCTGTTGGTCAATAGCTCACCCCTTCCAAGAGACTCAAGGCCGGACTTGATATAGGATAGTCAAGGAATCTTTAACCCGTGCTCACAGGACAAACCGTCCTGGATAATATCCTGATTTAATACTGCATGCTGGTTAGTCCATATTGAGTACCACAATAAAAGTGAAGCTAACTTGTTTTGATTCTTAAGATGGTCAGTAACTTGTTCTTCATGAATGATATAATCAGAAGTATAGGTTACTCTCAGCAGCCACCGAAAGAAACTATTTTCCTCTATTTGAAGACAGCTAACATCCCCCTAGCCCCAAATACTAGAGCATAACACATCACAGAGAGCTTTATGATTAAAGATTTCCATAAGGTCCAAGGAATATTGGTTTACCCCCCAATATCAGATGCTAAATTTAACTCAAATCCTACCAACTGCAAAAAGCTTTTTCTAAAATGCACGGAGAGTTTCCAAGTCCAGCGTCATCAAAAGTCACACCCAGATAGGGAAAATGATGTGCCCTCTCTAAGTGATAGCCCTTAATTGAGTAAGCCCTTGTGCTCAATTTTTCATAACCACAATTAATAAAAAAAGCTTTGCTGAGATTGGTTTCAAGGTTAAGTCTATCCATAAAATCCACAAAGACATCTTTTAACTTTAACTTTTTCAGGCTGTTTGGGGTTCTTGCGATACGAATTGCGTCATCCGCGTAGAGGAGTACAGGTAGAGGTCTATTCTTAACTATAGGTATATCCACCCCCTTTTCAGCAAGCCACATATCCAAATCATTTACATATAAGAGAAATAAAAACTGGTCTAGGACACATCCCTGTCATACCCTCCTAGACAGTTTAATAGTGCTTGTACATTCTTCATGCTCACCAACCTCACTGAGGCAGACAGGTCCATATGTAATGCTCTGAGAAAGTCCACCAGATCCTTATCTTGTCCCTGGGTCAAAATAATAGTTCACAGTTTTGATCTATTTACACTGTCAAAGGCAGATGATAAATTCATAAAGGAGAGGTATATGGGGGATGATTTTGCATAGGTGTATTTACTGATTACCAAATGTAAATATAGGCATGGTTCTAAAGTACCAACGCCTTTCCTGAACCCATACTGGACCTCAGTCAAGATGCTTCTGTGGTTCAGGCCATATTTCTACCCATAACAATATGTCCTATGACTTTATCCATTGAATCCAACTACGAAATGGGATGCCAGGATTGTGGATCATCTTGATTATGGTTTTTAGGTGGAGCCAAGGAAGCGCATGCACTGTCTCTTCCAGACATGTTGTATTCAATCTGTTGGCTTACAGCCCACTCATTGCCTTTATATTCATCCCTTGGATTGTCCTTTAAAAATGCTTACCTGTAGTGGTGAGTCCTTCTTTTTATACCTCTATTTGGTGTTTTGTTACCCCAATGGAGCACAGCCCAAGTACTGGTATCTTCGCACTTCAGTGTTTATGTGTTCGTTCTGTTCAGGATTTTTTTTTTCACTGATTCCTGCTCGAGTTTGAAGATACATGTTTTTTTGGGATTCTGCATCCTTTACGACGTAAAGCCAGGGGCTGTAAAACTAATGCACCTGTGCGCTGAAAGGCCTGAGGATACTTGCTATGTCTGCCTGAGGTTTGGTCAGGATGTAGTATCCAACAAACAAACTGGACCTCACATTTCTCGTAATGTTACGTGATAGTGTATGCTGATTTGCTATAGCAAGTGTTCCCCGTTGCCTTTTGGCAAAAGGTCATCAAAAAGCAGTGACAGAATCACTTGTCACATACTTTCACCTTCGGCTATGAGGTGGCGTACTTTGGAATCTGCCTGTTTGTTATCCCAGACTTCACGGCTACATGAGCAGGTACACTCTAACAACACAGCTTTCAAAACCTGTAGCAACCTCACCCTCCCCCTGCTGGAGTGGGTGCGGCGTTAGAGTCGCAAATGAACAAGGGACTGATGAAAAAAGAGCCATTTTTGAAGGGACAAATTAGGCTCTAACAGAACTTTACGTATTCTTAAAGCTAAACATCAGGACGGATTTTATTTAATGTTTCTTTTACAAAAATAATACACACAATGTTCGTACTAAAGAAAGCAGGTTGTTTTTTACAGTAAGAAAAAAATAATGTGTTTGTAATCTCGAAACATTAATAGTGATGTAAACCCTCACACTGTGAAGAAATAGTAGTTTCACTTTTCGTCGTGAATATAATTATAAACAAAAAATGCAGTAGCCATTGCATGGGTACAGGCAGGATTCAGTTAAAATTACTTCCTCTCAATCAATCAATCAATCAATCAATCAATCAGGGACTTATAGAGCGCGACTACTCACCCGTGAGGGTCTCAAGGCGCTGGTGGGAGAGGGGCTGGATCTGAGCTTCAGTCGAAGAGCCAGGTCTTGAGGTACTTCCTAAATTGTTGCAGCGCTGGTGATTGTCTGAGGTGCAAGGGCAGGGAGTTCCAGGTCTTTGCAGCAAGATAGGAGAAGGATCTTCCTGCAGCCATGGTCTTGCGGATCTGTGGGACGTTGGCCAGGGCCAGTTGGGCGGAGTGGAGATGTCTGATGGGGATGTAGAAGGAGAGGTGGTGGTTGAGGTATGTGTTGTGGAGGGCTTTGTAGGCGTGCGTGAGAAGCTTGAAGGTGATTCTCTTGCTGACAGATAGCCAGTGAAGGTCTCTCAGGTGGGCAGTGATATGGTCGCAGCGTGGGATGTTCAGAATGAGTCTGGAGGAGGCATTCTGGATGGTCTGCAGTTTCTTTTGGAGTTTCTGGTTGGTGCTGGTGTAGAGTGTGTTGCCATAGTCAAGTCTGCTGCTGATGAGTGCATGAGTAACCGTTTTCCTGGACTCTGTGGGGATCCAATTGAAGATCTTACGAAGGAGGTGGAGTGTGTGGAAGCAGACGGACATGACGGCGTTGATTTGGCAGTTCAGTGAGAGCGAGGAGTCCAAGATGATGCTGAGGTTTCGTGCGTGGTCCATGGGTGTAGGGGGGATTCCGAGCGCTGCAGGCCACCACGAGCTGTCCCAGGCAGATCGAGAGGACCCCTGTTGTTTAAACTACCCTTTAACTCCAAAATGGCTGTGAGTTGATGACGTTGCAATGTGCCATGTACGTAGAAGTGTGTTGAGAGGAGGAGTTAATGATGTGGTGTGGGTTATATTTAGCAATGCTTATGCAAGCGATCATTCTGAAAGTGGTGTGCATGATCTGTATTGGCTCTGTATCTGTGAAGGCGGTATGGATAAAAGTGCCTATATGATCTCCAACTCTCAACCGTCCATGCTGTGATGCAGTATAACACAGATGCACAGCTAGATCGTATCGGGGCACAAAACTGCGGATTATTAATTAATGGTGTTATTTTATATAACTCTGTTCAGTGGTGAGATGGCAGTGGGCGGTGCAGGCCAAGGAGGTTGATGAGGTCAAGCGTTAGCGGCAACAAATTTTGTGCCTGGGTAAGAGAGAGTCTTGTACTGGGTGCAGCCTATCCAGGGCTGAGGCACCCACTGGGCCTTGCTTGCACGCCTTGGGAGCAAATTTGGACCATTATGTCCTGGTGCTCACGCCTGCATGTGGTGGAGGACACCTTGGAGGTGAAAAGTGCGTTGAGGTCCATTTTAGCCTTCTCTATCCATCTGCGGATGAGATTCGTGGGGGCAGAAGGAGTATGATTGGGTCATTTCACACATTCCTGCTTCCAGGGAGGCCTGCTGGGACACTCACTGCTTATAATGAAGGGCCACTTCATGCATGAGTTGACCCCTGATAGTGGCATTCGTTGCCACCCAGAGCATCTGTGTGGATGCGACAGAAGCTGCATTAACATCAAGATTAGTTTTGTGGTGGGATTTGAGCATCGCCTTCCTCTCAGGCATTTTATAATAGGGATATTGAGTCTCCAAGGCTTATGGACCAGCCTCATCAATCCCAGGTGAAGCAACAAGCAGAGCGAGGAATGATAAGACACTGAGCGGTATATTTACAAGGGAAGTGGCGGAGTGAGGCGTTAGCCTTCCTGGCTTAACACCTCACTCTGCCACTTCAGAAATGCAGGGCTGCGCCATATTTACAAGAATATGGTGCAACCCTGCGTTTCCCTCTTCACTGGTGCTACACTTAGCAGCCTAGCACCAACCCAGGCACCCTTGCACCATAGTGCAAGGGTGTCTGCATGCAGAGGAAGATTGTTTATGTGCAGGCAGGTCCATCTTCCTGCACATAAACAGTCTTTAAATGCAGTTTTGAAACTTCTTTGTGTGCTGCTTAATGCAGCACACACAGAAGTTGCAAAATGGCATTTTAAAAAAATGACTGTTTATGTGCAGGAAGGGGGACCTTCCTGTACATAAACAATCATTGGCCGTTTGCTGTTTTCATGTGTGCTGCACAATGCAGCACACATAAAAACAGCAAAAACGAGGAGAAATGAAACATTTCTCCTTGTTGCACCAGGGTAAGACCAGGTTTTCACTTGTCCTAATTCTGGCGCTGCCTCCTATTTACGCCTCCCTTGTAAATAGTGGGCAGCGTCAGAATCAATGGCTGTTGCGGTAGAACACCCACAGCAACACCCATTGCCCTCCCCTTTCACGCTAAGCAAAGCCTGAAAAGGGGCCTTATTTTCAAGGCAGCGTTAAGCCACGTTAAGTTGTAAATAAGGAGAAGCACCTATTGCCATAGGAATGTCGTAAAAAGTGACGTTCCTGTGGCGAAAGGGGCTTGTGTCTATGCCCCTGAGACTTCAAGGATATGGGCATCAAGTACGTGCACCAGGAGGGACTGGGAGATGACAAAGTAGTCGAGTCTGGATTGGGTTCCATGTACAGGTGGCAGATAGGTGTATGATTTTTCAGTTGGATAGAGAAGGCACCAAACATCTTGAATGCAATGGTCCAATTGCATGTCCTGTAAGGGCACTCTGTCCATTGTATTGGCCCTGACTAGCAGACCAGTCCGATCCAGCACAGTGTCTAAGGCTGCATTACAGGCCCCATCCCTAGGAATACAGGCAAAGTGCCCAGTTCTGTTAGGGTGTGGTTGAAGCTAAGGAGAATGTCATTTCAGTCCCCATTGGGGCATGGACTGACCCCACCCATAAGATCTTAAGACGGGCAAATTTACACCTGTACCCAGAATCTGTCCATGTCTTGAGTACAGTACAAGAGAATGATTTGCCAAGCAGGATAACCACTCCGCATTTCCATGGGGTGGGAGTGTCGCCAGAGGCCGGCTGCGAGAAGCGGCTGCTGTGGATTACTCTACCCACCCAATCCTGTTTAAGATTGTCTGCCTCTGGGCCTGTGAGGTGGGTTTTCTGCAAAAGGGCTATGTCCACATGTTTGGAGTTCAGATATGCAAGGACTTTTTTCCAAAGGATATAATGGATGAGGCCATGGAAATTCCATGAGAGGAGTGTCAAGAGTGTCATTGTCACAACTAATGGATGGTGGGTGGGGCTGCTATCAACTGTCGAGGAAAAAAATGAGCAAGGGGGAGAAGAAGGAAGGGGTGTGTTTACGCGAAGTCAGAAGGGTGGCGATAAAGTCCTATGTCACCACTTAAGGAGTAGTGAGGGGTGTGCTTGGGGGTAGGAATAGGAGCTTTCCCGGTGGTAACAGGGAGGGATGTCATGTCCATAGCGGAAATCTGCAAGTTGTGCATAAACTCGCGCATCTTCAGGTTTTGAAAATCACTGGACTTGCCATCCAGTTTGAGCCACATGCGGGTAGGTTCGAACAGTCCATATTTAATGTCCCACGTATGTAGTGTAGGCCGCATTGATAAGAAGGCCTTCCATTTGTCATTTTCCTCTCTTGAGAAGTCAGCTGAAATGTGGATTTCATGGCCTTCGTTGTTGTAGGGTCCATGGTTGAGGGCAGCGCCCAAAATTTGTCAGACCTACTAGTGCCTCAGGAGGCAGGCTATGAGCGGGCGGGGTTCGTCTCCAGTAATGGGTCTGCGGGTATGGATGTGATGTGCAGGTTGGATTTCTACAGGTGGAGTAAAGTTCAGTTCCATAAGACGCAGAAGTAAGTAACACAGGAAAGCCAGTGCATCATCCTGTCCCGCCCTTATTGGGAAAAAGTGTACCTTATCTCTCCGGCTCCTGTCCTCTAGGTTGGTGATCTTGTGCTGCAGTTTCCAAGGTTCTGGTTCCTAAGGGTTCAGCTGTGTCACTTGGGTTTCCAGCATAGTAAGACAGTCATCCCAGGAATGTGCCAATGTTCTGATGGACCTCATGTCAGGAGTGAGGTCCATAATCTTGACGTTCATCAGCTCAAGTCTGCGACTCACCACAGTAATCTCCTGTAGGATGTGGTCCATCGGGTCATCTGGCCGACCCGGTGGTGATGATGCAGGAGGTTTTTACTGGGCCATGACCTCCATGAAGAGGAATTAATGGGTTGCCTTTCCGGACGCCACGGGCAGTGGTCGCAGTCAATGGTGGAGGGGCAATAGGATATCCTATAGTGACCCTAGCACTGTGGAGCACAGGAAGTTGAACCTAGGCCCTTCACGACCCCCTCAAAACTGTCAGACCTGTAGCCAGGAGGTCTAGGGAATTCTAGGTATGGAGTGACTGTAAGATGATTATGAGGCCGTACACCACTGAGTTGGGAGGGGTGAGGCTCAAATTACCAAAAGAGAGGAGGAGAAAGAGGCCCCTTCTGGACTGGCAGTTTTATAGCTGGTATCCGGTAGCTGGATATGCTAATCAGGCGGTACGAGGGAATCCCAAACTTGTATGGGAGGGGAGTGTTCTCCCCTTGGACAGCCCTGGAGTTGGCGCAGTTACTAGTGGTGTATGCCCCATCAGGCTGGAAAAAGACCAAGACAGGCCAATTGCTCGGAGAGGGGAGGGAATCATATCTCGCCCCCATCTTTGGTGGTCACCCCTGGAGATGTGGAACGCGGGGTTTCCCCTATCTTGTGTGCCTCACAATGTTGGAGGAAACTGCGGGCAGTTGAGCTACCATGGCTTGACAGAGCCCTGAGCCCAATCCTGGTAACTACGGCCAGCCAGACCAACCCAGGCGATCGCCCCTGTGGAAATCCAATGTTTGAGTGGGGTGTAAAATCTGGGTCAGTGACCACAGAGGAGGCCTGTGTCAGGGACCAGTCAAGTGACAGCTTCTTATTCGGGAATGCTTATAACCCGACCTCAATAGTAAAACAGCAACGCCAAAGTGAAGAGGAGCTTGTCTTCATGTCCCAAACACATGGTGAGTTCATCCTAACCTTCCCCAAGGAACCAGGCGACTTAATACCAATATTTCCGAAGAGGCACCTGGGTTCTCCTGTCACTGTCAGAGAAATAAAATACCTTGGGCCTGGACGCATGGTCTGTTTTCTCTCTACATTTTTCTCTCTCTTGCTCTTTTTCATCAGGGCAGTCTTACTGCTCAGTATCCCTCGCTTACTCTTCCCTGACATCTGGCTCTCATTAAGAGCACTAATTGTGGCAATGTTTTCTCAGGCAGGAGGCGCACTGTCACCAAAATGATACACACAGCTTAATCAAAATGTCTTTTTTAAGTAAGAAAATGGTCCCCTTATCACAGCTCAGCCAGAGGACTCTTTATTGGCCACAGGCCATAAGAGAATTGATCTGCATTCCGTCCAGCCCGACCATTGCAGACTGAGTGGCACTGCTTAATTTGTAAAATTATAAGTGCTCAGAAGCCCACGGCCAGCGCTACTAAATGTCAAGAATACCTAATTCCAAGGCTGCGTATCTTTATTTCACATTATGCCTTTTTTATCGCTGCCACCACACAGTCTCCCCCTTAATCTCACTTTTATAGGTTCGTTTTTACCCCTGCTTTCTCCCTTTGTCAATGTTTTCCAGCCTTTCGCTTCCTCCTTTCTACCTTTTGTATCTTTCTCTCTGTTGTTCTCAGTCTAAGTCTCATGATGAAAAATAAATCCCACTCCCCTAAAATGAGTACTAGTGGGCCCCACCTGCAACTATTGGCTCACGTAAAGTTGTGTTTTCTTGTGTTGTGTGATATTCCAAATTAGTGGATGCATGACCATGCCTCAAAGCAGGTACTATAAACATCCCCTACAGAGTGGGTTCTGGACTTCAAAAATGTCAATGCACATTTTATTGATGAAATTATGCTTCGACGCCAATCTGATAGTGTGAGGTCTCATTATCGAGGCCTGCTCAGGAGGCATTGGATGGTAAAGGTTTTGATGGAAGCTGTAATTACTTGTTTCTATCAGGTTGACATGCAAAGTCCTCAAACCTCGCACTTCCAAGCACGCTTTGGGAATCCTTACCTGTCCATCCAAATCCCTAGACGCTGCGTTATATTCGATAAAACGTCCTCTTCTCGCGCTCTGACAATAGTCGACGCAACATCCGGGCTATTTCAAGCGTCTCTCGTCCTCCCTCTGGAGGCGTTTAATCTGTTTTATGTTGATTCAATGAATTGAGCAAACATTTTGCTTCACCGTCGTCAGACAAGTGTGAAATAATTTGCTGTATCTGTCTCCTGAATTTTTTGTCGCTAGATTTTTACATTTTTTTTAATGCTTGTCTTTCCCAAGTTGTTTGGTTGAATTCCAGAAACATAAATTGATCATGCTCTGTTTATTTTAGGAAGAAAGTGCAATCCTAGATGTTGTGTTCTAGACAAATTAAGGCGTTCAATGCAAAAAAGAGCTATAGTAAAAATCAGTCAATTTACGTATACAAAATGGAGGTTTAAACAGTTTGCAAAGAATTTGAGAATTACTCCCAAGCTACAAGAGGTGCACTGTCACTTCTTGGCAGCTGCTCGCTGTCCTGTCACATGGCTGGATTTCTCACTCTTAAAGAGGTGGGACTTTCAGTCGCAGACAAGCCACTGCTGTTCACCCTGTGCTCAGGACTAATGGCAGTTTGTTAAATAACTGCCTCAGATTGGAACAGCTGTTATCTCTCCCTAGCACTATTAAATAAGAAGTAGTTCAGTACTTGAGAAGTCCAATTCAATATGCGTCATTGTTGCTGAATGCCTGGCTCTTCCTGCTTAGAGAATGTAGGTGCAGGAAGTAATTTGCAGTGGCGTAACTAGGTTGCCATGGGCGTTAGTGCAAGCGAAGTAACTAGGCCCCCTCACTAGGGTGACATCTCAGTCTGGCAGCTGCCCCCGACACTCCTCAACCAACTTGGACAGAGTCTGCATCTGCCATATCAAAACTCACTACCATTCTCATACTCACACTGTTGTATTTCCACTCCCTGCACTGCATTTCTGCAAGTCAAAGCCATAACCCTTAAAAGCATTACTGAAGTCAATAGGTTTGGCCCCATGCACACAAAGACATAACATGCAGGGACCCCATATTCACACTGCTGCCCTCATAAGCAAATCCCACGTGCTGCACTCACACAGGCATATACCTCTCTCTACATTTACAAGGCACAACTTTCAACATGTATACCACTTACACTGCACTCACAAAAGACAATGTTAATCCTGTATTCACACAAACACATTCCTCACAATACACTCACAAAGCATGGTGGCTATCCTACACTCACACAGTCCCACTGCTCACACACAGGTACACCACTCACTAGGAAGGAGCAGAATTTGGGCAGATGGTGGCACAGGAGAAACAGGTTGAGTATCTGGTGCATCAGTCTACGAGTGTAATTCAAAGCTCTTGAATTAAGCTACACTGAAACCTGAATGTGCACTGAGGTTATCTAATCTCCGATATGCCACACTTGGACTAGCGCTGCAGCCTATGCAATTTGGATCTTTGTGGACTTTTTCGGGAAAGAGTCTTGGCATCAAAAACAATGTCCACTTGCATTCGAGAAAGCAAGGTCCTTGTTATATGTGTAGTGCATATGTTAAAATATATAAAGAAAGTCATAAAGAAAGAAAAGAAAAAATATCCCAACTAAATGTGGAGGGCATGTGTATCAATAAAAAAATGAAAAGTTACATTTCAAACTAGTCTGCCATCTTGAAACAGTAAAAAGTTATGGATTATGCAGAATACCATTTCAAGATGGTAGCATGGCTTTGAAGTCTAGGGCTATGCATAAGAAACCTGTGGTTCAGTAGCAACGGCAGCAGAGCTGCTGGTATTCTCATTACTCAATTAGCACTAGTCTGCATTTGGAGATGAGCTGCTGGGGGATGAACCAAAGGAAATATCTCCTGAGGTCAGACTGTTCTGGATTTAGAATAACACAGAGTAAGGAGGCAAAGTACCAGTGGCATAGCTGGGGGTGGGCGGTCCACCCCGGTCGGCACTGTTTTTCGGGGCGGTGGGAGTAGTGTCTGTCGACTATCACCATCCCCCTGGCCCCCGCCACCACCCCCACCTCTGGGAACAAGTCGTCCGTTGCCTGCCACCCCATCCCACCCCTCCCCCCACTCTTACCTGCAGCCGGGCGGCACTTAGGGGCTGTACCGGGTGGCAGTACGGTTAGCTACACCACTGCAAAGTACTATTACTCAGACTACCTGAGGTCCTGATGACCAGCGGTTGTCTACTAGGCAGAGCCAAACACTGGCAAGAAAGCCAGTGGCTGATCAGGGCTTATCCACTGCCCAATTGAATGTATGCTGTTCAATTACAACTGTCTGAGGACTAACCGAAGTGGGCTTACCTAAAGTCCTTCTTCTACAAGCAAGATCATGTATTATTTTTGAGAAAACATGAGGTTGGTAAGATAGCTAAAACTGTTTTTTGGTCATATCTAAAACAGACAGAAATAGAGCACAGGGAGCAGGAGCACAGGGGGGGGTGCTAGACCTCCCACTCATAAGACACAAATTACTGGGCAAGAGCATCACAATCTTCATTAAAAGACATGGAACAAGTGTGTTACTGTAGTATTAGCCACTGTCAGCTACTTATAAAGTCATGGAACATGTATGCTCCTGCATGACCAGTCAGTTCAAGATTCCTTCAAAGACATGGAACAAATGTCCTAATGCAGGGCCAGTGCAAGCTTCATTCAAAGACATAGAAAACATGTGGCACTGCACGACTAGTGCAAGCTTGCTCAAAAGACATGGAACAAGTGTGGTATTGTGAGTCCACCTTCAAAGACGTGAAACGAGTGTGACATTTCAGGGGCACTGCAAGCTTCCTTCAAAGACATGGAACAAGTGTGGCACTGAGCAGCACTATTTAATGCCTCTCTTGAATGCAACAAACAAGAAGCATTTCAGATTGTGTGCAAGTGTAAGGAACACCACTGGGGTGTATGAGTGCAAGCATGATGCACATCCATAGGAAGATTTTCACATACAAAACAGGTAAAGCACTAGGCAGGAGTACACACTTCCCTCACACCCATAGAACACATACCGATCTGATTAGAAACAATCAAAGCTTCCCTCGCATGCACAGAACATGGAGAACATCTACAACAGCAGCACAAGCCTGTTTGTAAACACACACACACACAATTTGCAGCATTTGGCAACAGTATTAGTTTCTCTCACACTCAGCACATGTACAATATGTTCATTGGCAGTGCAAGCGAAGATATCCTCACATACAAAACATGTATCACACTTCAGCAGCATCTAAGTTTATTACAGGCGCAGAATATCCAAATGCTCGGCTCTGGTTCAGCTCGAGGTCCTATTGAGCCCTTGAGCCCAAAATGAGCTAAGTTTTTTGTGGCTTCTGCCTCTTACCCATTCTCTAACCTCATTGACAGAGAATAAAAAACAAGGACTTAATCTTTGTTGTCAAACAAGAGCAAGAAAGGGATCCCAATCTAGTGGCATTACACAATGTGAGACAAGAAAACCAGGGGTCAATCCTGGCTTAATCACTTGACCAAATTGTTTGATCCTAGGCAATTATTTTATTTTATTGTGCCTCCTATTTTTTCATTATTGCAAATGAGAAAACCTTGGAATACATTAGAAAATGTGCAATACAAAAATCTCTCTTGTGTTTGACTTAATGAACTGTAACGTTGCACATGACAACTGATGTTCCTTTTAGTTGACTAATGGTATTTTCATTGGAGTGCGGGGTTGGGGTATTCATGATTCTAAGTTCATGTTTGAAAACTATCATTTTTAATAAAAGCCTTTGAAAGCAGTGGTATAATCCGATGTACTAAGGTGAAACACTTTTCAAAGAAATATATTTCTTTGAATTTTGAAGACACTTTATCATATTTTTGCATAATATTTGTGGTCCGATTTCCATGCCAAATGTTCCCATGTCTCAACTCATGCCTGGGCTGTTAGAGCTAAGGCAGACTCTTAACTCGTCTCTCCCTGTTAATTTGTTGGCTTGCCCACCTCTACTACAGTACTGTGTATAACAGTTGTTTGAGGTCCCCCTCTCTCAGTATCTCGCTCTTGGAGTAACAACCTATTTTCCAAGATTTTGCCCGGTTTTCACAGGTCTTAGCAGGATAACTATTTTTAAGGAAAAGTTGTGCATTAGCGATCCCCAACAAAGTAGTTTAAAGTTACCTGTGCATTATTTTTAACATACCATGGAACAAACGCAGCTCAAATCATTCATTTTCCCAGTTCCAGCAATCTGTCCTAAATAACTCTATGTTCATTTTCACACAGCCATCGTCTGCCCTCCTCCTGTCTGGCTGAACTCTGTCGGCCAAATGGCCCACTCTGATTTTATAAAAGTGAGCATGCACACCGCTTGGCTATTAAGTGCGTGCACAATGAGGCCTCCACAGTGTCCCTGCAGGTACTTCAATGGATTCTGCTACTCAGAGTCTGACTCTTGCAGCAGAGGGAATCAGACAGAGCTGACAGCAAGCTCCCAGTGCTGTAAGAGCTCCTGAGGTCCTACTAGACAGTGGTGCTGGAACAAATTTCAGACTGGGGGCGCTGCTATCAATATTACGTCACTGAACTCATTGGGATTCTGAAAAATCCAAGCATCATGCAAAGAACAAGTGTCACAAATGAGCCACTCCCATTCAGATGGAGTGGTAAAGGTGTAATATGTAGCTGGTGTTGCATTTAGGAGCACTCTGTCACAAATATATTACTAAAACATGGCGTTGTAGCCACTATAATTTACAGACAGCACATTTGCCATTGAAATGACCACTAAATTTGCACCGACATACAATTTTACTGATAAAACTATGTAGCGAACAAACGATAATTTGTGAAAACTGATTTTCAGCAAATAATTGTCATTTGCGCATCATCAAGTAAAGTGCGTTGATTTGTTTTAACCCATTTAAAATCTTTGTTTCCATCACATTTTAGAATAAGAAAAAAGCACATCATTTGCACTTTTCTCTTTCTTCATTTTGAAATATTTGCAGTTTATTTTATAGGTATTTAAATGTTGTTAGAAGAAAACATCATAGAGCTTTTCCGTTCACACCACCAAGATTTTCACATAGTTCACTTTACAAAATCATCACATTTTGCAGTAAGTGAAAGAAAATTAAACATCAGTCTCCCTGTTAAAAGAATAAGCAGCAATTTCACCTTCAGAACTCCAGCATGGTTATTTAGGTGCCACTCACGTTTCAAGAGGATGCTTTACTTGGGGCCCCTCCCACCCCTGGGCCCCTATACATTGCATGGGCTGCACCACTGGTAGCTACGCCCCTGGTCATTTGCCTGAATGGGATGTTGGACTGAACTTTGTCTCAGGTGAAGTCGGGCGAAGTTGAGCAACTTTGCCCACCTATTTCTAAGAGAAAGATTGACAGATTTGTGGGAAAAAGGCAATGCTTCTCCTCCCCTTCTTGTTTCAATCACATTATATTTGAAAAAATTAAGACTGTCAGAGGCTGTGGCATAACAAAGGCCCCCGCAGCCCCCGCGGTATGGGGGGCCCAAGCTCCAGGGGGCCCCCTCAGCATAGTACCCTGCCCTGAGTGCTCCTAAGTTAGTCCGGAGGGGGGCCCCTCCCTGAATGTTGCAGGGGGGCTCCCTCAAGGTTTGATATGCCCCTGGTCAAAGGCACATTTTTGAGTCATTGGTCATGGAGGGGAAAATTATTCCTTGAATACCAGGTGCAATGCTTAAAGGAACAATAATCTAGTAGTGATGTTCCAAAAAAAACAAAGAACAAAATATGGAGCTCAGGGTCCAGGTGACATTTATAAATCACTTGGACTTCAGCCTCATGGTTTGTAAATTCCACCAGAACCCCTCTTTTATCAGCTTTGTGTTGGCTTCACCAGAACCAGGAAAGCCAAAACAATGACCATACGCATCATTTAGTGTTGAGTCATCCTGTGGATCAAGATCTGCTAGGCATTAGCCAAAGAAGACCCTCCACTAGGACCTGATTGGCACCCCAGCTCTCACCAGAGGTATTCAGATGACTGACATCTAGTGGCAGTCATGTGGTCATCCCTGCATATGTTTGCTAAACAGTATTGTCTCACAGCCCAAACACACAGTGACGTATACTCCGCAAGGGCTGTGCTGCATGACTTGCTTGATTAAAAGGCACTGCTCGCACCCACTTCCCAGTGTTTATTGCTTTGTAACACATTCTAAAGGTAAGGAAACCACAGGAGGAGGTATCCATCAGAAGTAAATGTTAATTACATTCAGTGAAAATATTTCTGTTCATTACATAATCTTCCTTAAGATTCTACACCATCCTCCCTCTTCCCCTGATGAGTCAGTGCCTTGTGAAATAAGATCCCAAAGTATGCAAATGTGTTATGTGCTGCTGTTGTCAATGTAGTTGATGCTTTCTCAGTTACTCACCTCACACCTTGCAGGAGCGCAGAAAAAATATCAGGATCTGATATCAGTGGGCAGGTTGCTGCTTATTATACACCGGTGATGGCACATCCGGTGGGTAGAGTCATGACTGAAGCCACATGATGCCTCCTGTTCATACTTGAAAGCTTCAGCTTGGGGAAGAGTTTTTCTAGACCAGTCTGGCATCTGAGGAATATTCTAAAGGTTTGTAATATCTTAGACAATTATGTGGTCACCAGAAATCATTTTATATATGGTGCATATGTCAGTGACAACTTTAATGTTTTGAACTGATATTCACCAGTTATAGATAATAGAGCTAACTATAACTTGCTCACCACTATGCACTGCTTATGACCTCACATATTACATCTCTCATGACATGTTCAATGACATAATTTATGACATCACTGATGACATATTAAATTACATCATCAATGACATCACTAATGTCATCATCCAATGAGTGTGCAAATTTGATTTATAGTTTACATAGTGGTGTGTAACTACCATAGTCCTTTATATAATTTTTTTGTACAGCCTGTGTCCAGCTAATGGCTGCAAGTGTTTACAAAACGTATGTGCTCCTAATACATCAAAGCTGTGTACAGGTATTGAACAAGTTATAAATGTTTGCATTGAAGACTAACCCTGTGTGTAGGAGACAGTTGACAACATGTGTTCAGCATGTTCCACACAAGTCTTTAGGCTCTGTAGAAAAAGTTTGCAACAGGGCAGAGATTCTACTTACAACATTCTAAGGGCCTATTATGATTTTGGCGGTCCATGGGACCGCATCGGACAACCAAACCCGCGGTAGGGGTCCCTGGACCGCCAGATTGGCGGTCCACCCATCGTATTGAGAATACGGCGAAGGGACCTCCACAGGACCGCCGCAACCACTGGGGATCATGGATCCCGCGGAGGTGGTGCAGCACTCAGAGGCCCTAATATGCTGGTGGTGCCGCTGCGGCACTGCCATGCATATTAGAAGTTACCTCACTGCCACAGTGTTCATGGCAATGAGGCCACCATGAAAACTGTGGCGGTGAGGAAACAAAGGGGGTCCTACAGGGTCCCCTGATGCCAAAGGGCCAAGGGGTGCCTTCAAGGGGGCACATGGTATGACCCCCTCTGTACAGTCACCCCCCTTTCCTGCGCAGCATGGACTTTACAGTCCACTTTACAGTCCCCTTTACAGTCGAACAGGCTTTGGCTTTCCCATTGCTATGCTTTTTCAATAGGCACTGTTGTGGGAACGCCAAAGGACTACCAGCCAGACCATGAGATTACTCATAATCTGGCAGGCGTCCCGCGTTCGAGTTTAGCGGTCCTGGAGCAGAGAGCTGGCATGGTGGCCCGCTCCAGGGCCACTAAACTTTTAATCAAGGCCCTTAGTATTGTAAGTAGCCTTCAGTTATTAGACAGAATCGCTGCAACATGACTATTTCCACATAGTATAGAAGACAGTGTGCACCAGGTATTAAACTATTACATGTGCTTCTTTTGCTTCAAAAGATGGTTTATCTGCAAAGTTTTCACCACATTATGAAGGCTGCGGGTAGTGTAGTCTTTAGCATCTTCAGACGTTTCTTTTTTGTCAAGTTTTGCATAGTGTGTTCACTCATCTTAATAAAAACTGGTGGTGTATTTCTCATGAGAGTTTCACTGTCTGCAAATAGTGTGGTACAGAGAAAACTCTCTGCATAGAGTGAATACTTTTAACAGTAGCCAATTCTCTGCTCATATCAACTTCATTTTTTAATGTAGGTTCAGTGACTGTTAGGGGTTTGATATAGGTAAAAGCTGTCCCTAGTAGGGCATTTGTTTTGGTACAGGTGTTCAGTATTTTTAGGAACCTGGCTTTCTTTGAACAGTTCTATCAGATTGAACACCGCAAGCAATGACGGTTTCCCATATATATGATCTCTTGTTAATGTGAAGTACACTATCCGTGAGGTGCATGGTATAGGGTCAGTTTTGCACATAACCTATGCTTTCTACACCTAAGGGAGTAGTATCTGTGATGGTATTAATAATGCCTCCTATTCTTCTGAGCTATTTTGTACTAACTTTCAGGCCTCTATGGCCATACTAATTTATAGAGCAATATGTACATAAATGAAGCTTGGATGATGTAATCACTGATGCCATTTAAGATGTCATCAATGATGTCATAAATGATGTCACAGAACATGTCATGTGTGATGTAATATGAGAGGTCATAAGCAGTGCATGGTGCGGATGCAAGTTATAGTTAGCTCTGCTAAGTATACCTGGTGGAGTTCTGTGTTTTTTTAGTTCAAAATGTTACTGTTATCACTGACATATTCATCTAACTTAATATTAGTTCAACCTTCAGTGAATTTCTAGTTTTTTTTTAAACGTAAAGTAATATTTTATTGCCATACGTTAAGCCAAACTGCCCCGCGCATGCCCGGGCCCTGCTGCAAACCCCGGGCCTTATGTTTTTTAAAAGGGTGGGAGTTAAGTGTCCCCCCTCCTTGAGGCTTAATGAACCCTGGGGACGCCATCCTCTAGGGCCTTTCTTTTTAAAGGGGAGGGGGAGCCTTGTGGTTCCCCTTCACGAGCCTCATTAAGTTTTGGGGAAGAGGACCAAGTGGCTCCCCTCCCGAGGCATTTAAAGGCCCTGGAGACCCAATCTCCCAGGACCATTTTTTTTTTAAGGGGAGGGGAGCTGCATGGCTTTCCTCTCTGACACTGATTAGGCCCTGGGGACCCCATCCGCCAAGCATTTCTTTTTATTAAAGGAGAGGGGAAGCCATGTGGTTCCCCTCCCTGAGCCTTATTGGGCCCTGGAGACCCACTCCCTCAGGACTATTTTTTTTTTTATTTAAGTGAAGGGGGGCTGCATGGCCCCCTTCCCTTAACTTTATTATGCCCTGGGGAGCCTATCCCCCAAGCCATAATATGCCCTGGGGAGCCCAACTCCAGGGCCAAAACTTGCAAAAGGGGAGGGGGCCGCGAAGCCCCCCCTCCCGAGTCTCTTTAGACCCTGGGGGCACCATTCCCCAAGCCCATTTTTTTATTAAAGGGGAGGGCCACGCAGCTCGCCTTCTCAAGCCTTGTTAGGGCCGGGGAATCCCATCCCCAGGGCTGTTTTTCGTGTTTAATTAAAGGGGAGGGGGGCCACACCCTGGGCACACCACACTCCAGGGCTGTTTTTTTAACTTAAAGGGAAGGGGGGACTACATGACCCCCCTCCCCGTAAATTTTTAGTCCCTTGGGACCCCATCCCCAAGGGATGTGTTTGTAAATTAAAGGGGATGGGGCTACGCACTCCCCTCCCCGAGCCTTGTTAGGCCCTGGGGACCCTATCCCCCAAGGTTGTTCCTTTTAATTGAAGGGGATGGGGGTGCATGACCCCCTTCCTTGAGCCTTTCTTTAAATTAAAAGAGAGGGTGCAGCATGTGGCCCCCCAAGCCTTTTTTTGCCCCAGGGACCCAATAATACCCCAGGGCCTGCATCATTAAGGGTGGGTGCCCTGGTACTCACCCAGGGCACCCACCGTACATTAGTTGGGGGCTGTGGGGGGAGCCCTACAGCCCATGCAGTTCCCTGCATTCAGTGTGAGCCAGCATTTCTCCAGCCCGAATGGAGCAGCTACTTATGCTGCTCCCTCCAGGTGGGAGCAATCTTTTGATCTGTTTTCCTGCCCGCATCAGTGCTTGCAGGGAAACATATCAAAAGTCTGCTTCCAGCTGGCAGGAGAATCTTTAAAGCTCCCTTCCCCTGGGAGAAGACTTGGTGTTTACTACTGCTTGGCAGGAGATTACAAAATTCTCCCGCCAAGCGGGAGCAGACACAAGTTTCCTTGTCTGCGCCAATGGGGCAGGGAAACCACTATGTGCCGGGGTGGAATCCCCGGGACATATCTAGTGATCCGGCTCTGGGGGATGGGATCCCCGGGTACATTAATGCACAGGGAGGGGGGCCATGCAGCCTCCTCCCTTTTAATTAGTTTAGTGGCCCCGGGGACGTGGTCCCCAGGGCCTTATGAGGCCCCCCTCCCCTTTTTTAAGAAATGCCATCCCGGGGGGTGGGCTCCCCAGATCCTGTGATGGCTCGGAGAGGGGGTTCACACAGCACCCCTTCCCTTTTTAAGACATTTTTGCCCCGGGGGTTTACTTCCATTTTGTTTTGGTTTTTTTACAATCCTGCATGCTTCCTGCAGGGATTCTTACAATTTGTGCCAAATTTTGTTTTTGTTTTTGGTCTTAGGAGGACCTACCCTCTCCCTTATATTTTTTTTGTGACATGTTCAGGACAGGGGACTAAGTCCCAAAGTCTTGAAAAATAAATGTTAAAATGATATAAGTGGCCTGGGTAAGGATACCATGACCTCCTAGCTGTTGTACGGGGGTCCCGGAGGGACCCTCCTAAACACAAAATTAAAAACGAAACATGTTTTTTGTGTGTTGTCATGGTCCAGCTGGAGCCAGCGCTACCCCCAGTGTAGCCTTCTTGTGTTACTCCCACAGACGTCCAGTAGGAATGAAAACAATATATATTTTTTAAAAGGTGGGATGGTGATCCCTGACCATTTCATTGCCCACATAGGGTTGAGGGCAGCGCCCTGGCTGCAGGACAGGCTCTGTGGCTAACCATCCTTGCAGAGCGGTGAGAGGTTGAGGGTGTTGGGCGAGGGCCTGCAGGGGGTTAGGTGCAGGCTCTGAAGCCAACCCCGTATTTTGCAAAGGCACAACCACAGGGGTTGCGTGCAGGTTCTGACCACACCTCTGTAATTCTTTCTCTTCTTCATCTCTCCTTTTCCTTCATCTTTTGCACAGCAGAATTCTTTGAAACTTTTGCTTTGCAGAGGAGTTTATTTTTTTTCCCTTTTTTCAGGAGAGTAAGAAAAGGGGTATTTTTGCATGTGAGAAAGGGGGTGTTACAAACTCTTTCAGTGGTCTAGTCACCAATTGGGCTTTAGGTCCTATGGCTCGAGCCATCCCCAATCATTGGCAGAGTCCAACTAGACTCAATTTTTTTTGTGGGGACAGAGGGTGCTATTACTTTGCAATTAGAGGCAAAGCCAAATTTAGATTCAGATTCAAAATTACTTGTGGGGGATTCGATCACTGTTACTTACAATGTATAGAGGTCATTTTATTGACTATGTTTATGGTATTGCATTTAAAGCACAAATGGTAAGTAGCATTGGTCTTATAGGACTCAAAAACTTTTACGGAAGTTTAGGACCCTCCTACAAAAGATTTTAGCAGAACAATTAGTAAATGTGCCTAGCCACATTTGGTATTTAGAGTTATAGTTCTAACTTCTTGGACAATTAGTGGCAAAAGATGCACTGTCAAACACTGGTCTAAACCTAATAGGCCTACAAAATATGATTACACATATTTGGGTTTCCTCCTTTCCTATCTCCACAGGATGCTTTGGAAAACTTAGGGAAATGGTGTGCACATTTCTTTAGTTATTGTTCTACTGAAGAAAATTAATTAATGAAAACGGATAAGCAAGGGAGAGGTAGAGATCAGTGTGTGAAATATCAAGTTTTAAGTTTTCCTGGAAGTAAAGAATACTGGAGTCACACTGGGGCGCAGAAGGAAGAGAGTTTTAGGGGCATATTTACAAGCCCCTATCGCCACCACAACGTCACTTTCAGTGGTGTGATGGCGATAGGGGCCTCGCCTTATTTACAAGGCAGCATTTAAGCCACTTAACGTGGTTTAACACTGCCTTGTAAATAAGGCCCCCTTTCACGCTGTACTTAGCATGAAAGGGGAGGGAAATGGGTGTTGTTGTGGTCGTTACACCGCAACACCCATTGATTTTGATGCTGCGCCCTATTTGAAAGAGCAGCGTAAATAGGTGGAAGCACCAAAATTAAGACCACGGAAAACCGTTCTTAAACAGACGAAACAAGGAGAAATACTGTATTTCTCCTCGTTTTTGCTAGCTTCCATGTGTGCTGCCTTGGTCAGCACACATAGAAACAGCAAATTGCCTATGATTTATGTGCAGGGGGGTCCCCCTTCCTGCACATAAACAATAATTTTAAAAAAAATGCTGTTTTGCAACTTCTATGTGTGCTGCATTTAGCAGCACACATACAAGTTACAAAACAACATTTAAAGATTGTTTATGTGCAGGAAGGGGGACGTTCCTGCACATAAACAATCTTCCCCCAACGCAGACACCCTTGTAGTATGGTGCAAGGGTGTCTGCGTTGGCGCTTGGCAGCTGAACTCAGCGCCAGCGCAGGGGAAACGCAGGGGTGCGCCGCATTCTTGTGAATACTGCACATCCCTGTGTTTTCAGAATGGAGAAGCGTGGCATTAGCAATGTTTGCTTAACGCCACACTTCTCTATTCTGCTGTAAATATGCCCCTTAGTATTTTGCTGCCAGAAAGGAAACAACACTAGAGGTTGGATTTTGCAAAGCTTAGGGCTGTGGAAGAAACATCAGGAGTAATACGAGTAGCTGCGGCTCCTCCACTAAGGCGGAGGAGCGTCACCCCACTGCTTCAATTGCAAGCTCAATATAAAAAATAAAATGATAATAACGTTACATTATTGTCATTATATTTTTTGTATTGAGCTTGCAGTTAAAGCCAGGTTAGGTTAGGGCCGGCCGGGCTCCCGTGACATCGAGGGAGGAGGAGTGGTGGCTGCACCTTAAGTGCGCATTACTGTTTGGCCGGCCGACTCGGGCCAGCCAAACTGTCATGCACACTTCGTATGCTCTCTACAGGCTGCATTGTGCCTCCCAGTCCCTCTCTGAGCGCCGAACCACGGTGCTCAGATCAATCACAACACTGCTTTAAGGCAGCATCGTGGTTGGCAAGGGGATTCTGGGAGGCTGTGCGCTTTCTGCTGCGGAGAAGAGGACTGAGTAGAGGTGGCGACCAGCTGTATTCAGGTAAGTGCTTTTATTCATTTTTTTATTCCCCCCCTCCGCCCCGTTCGGTAGCAGCCGCTACTGAATACAAGGCTGGATAAAGAGAGGATTTTGTTTAATTAAGTGCACAATAACAAATACACACTGCTTTGAAGTACTTTGTTTGGTGACCGGAAGCCAATGGAAACCAGAAAGATGACAGCAGATTGCAGAGAGAGGGAACATACCTCGGATGAAGCACTTAGTAGCATTTTGAATGATTTTAAGGTGTTGAATGTGAATGGGGGGAGGTCTAAGAAAGAAGTTTGAATATTGAATTTATATCAGTCTTATGACAGAGAGCGGGAAGAACCTGGGTGATTTTGCACAACATATTGATATAGTAAGACCACGTTGAAAAAATACGAGTTATCTAGTCAAAGAAGGAAAAAAAGGGAGGAAGTGGTTGAAAATTGTTCCAAGATTTTTTGTTGACTCATCCGAATTAGATGATAGGCCCAGCTTCACTGGCCACCAATGAGAAGATCATATGTCCAGAGGTCATCCTATGATGAAGGCCTCTATTCTGTCACTATTGAATTTTGATTAGTCATCATCTAGGAAGAACTGCTAGGATGCTGGTTCAAAATTTCTCATGGGCAGAGTATCATCTGCTTAGGACAACAGAAATCAACCAATCAATCATTGGAATAAAGCTAACGTAATAAAATAAAAAGTAATCAGTGTAGGGCTCAGAGAAATCCGGAGTGCACACATGTATTGTGAAGAAAACAGCAAGGCTGCTCACTCGGCAACCCCCTGATAGTTTTCAGCCTCTAATTTATTCATTCTTTGGAGTTGCTGCATGTAATTTCGTCAATAATACAATGTCTTTACCCTTTGACTATTTCCAAATTGTTGATGATGATAGGTTCTTGAAAAAACTACATAGAAAAACTCATTTGTATGCTGAATAGGTTTTGAGGGAGCATGAAGCATTCTGTAACCTGATTCTAGGGCATGCCTATGGACTCCCATGTCATTAGTGCAGTGCAAAAACTTTGGGGACATTTATTTTCTCATGGTACTATTTTATAAGCCTTCATTGTAGTCTTACTGGTCTTCTAACTCAACATCCAGCTTATCATCTTTTGGGAGCAGAGATCAATCTTTTATTCTGCAACATATTATGCATTAAATGGTAACTCTGCAGCACTGCCATGGAACTATCTGGACCATAACAAACTGTTTAAAATTGAGATGGGCTTGAAACATTTTAATGCAACATTTCCTGTGGTTTACTCTCCAGAGTAGAATATAGAGAGAGGTGGATGAGTCTTTAGACCTTGACAAAGGGAGGGTGTTGTTCAGAAAGCATTTCGGGCCAGATGTACGACCCTATTTTGCATGCGCATACGGGTTTGCGACCCGTTTGCGCATGCAAAATGTGAAAGGGCCATGTACAATTCCTAAATAGCAAGTCGCAATTTATTTGCGACTCGCTATTTAGGAATTGCGAGTCGCTATTAGGAAGGGGCGTTCACTTCCTAATAGCGACCGCAACCCCGTGTATAAATGTTTTGCGACCACAATTGCGGTCGCAAAACACTCGCAAATTACCACCCTCTTCAAGAAGGTGGTAATGGAGTCCCAAATGGTAGGGGTCCCCAGGGGACCCCTTCCCCTTTGTGACTGGCTCCCAAATATTTTTAAGGGCAGGCAGTGGTCCCAGGGACCATTACCTGCCCTTAAAAAATGAAACAGAAACATTTCATTTTTTTTTTTTAAATGCATCCTGTTTTGCTTTAAGGAAAACGGGCTGCATTTAAAAAAAAAAACCTGCTTTATTTAAAAGCAGTCCCAGACATGGTGGTCTGCTGAGCCCAGCAGGCCACCATTCCTGGGAGGGCCTGCCATTCCCAATGGGGTCGCAAATTGCGAGTGGCTCATTAATATTCATGAGCCTCGCATTTTGCGACCCCACTGGGAATCGCTAACAGTGTCTCTGACACTGTTGTACATCCCAATTTGCGACTCACAAATTGCGACTCGCAATTGCGACGCAAATTGAGTGGTCATACATCTGGCCCCTAGTAAGTAAGAGAGCTCAGTATGGCCTTTGGATTTATATGTTGTGTGAAAGTTCCACTGGTTATGCATACAGCCTTAGAATGAATTCTGGATAGGACTCCAGTATAAAACCTGCTATTTGGTCTTCTTCAAGAGACACTATTGGGAAGTTTTTTGTGGCATCTTGCCCACTCTGTCTTTCATTAAGTTTATAACAATTATGAAAACTATTGCTAAAAAGGAATACATCTGTTGAGCAAACTGTACACTGTACAACACTGGCATTGTGGCTTCTGGCACAAATGAAAGCAGTCACAAATTATTCCCTCAGGAGCTTTGATTTTAAGCAGAAACCTCCCCAAAAGTCAGTGTAGTGATTTGCATTGCAAAAGGCTTCTACTATGAAATTCTGAGACAGTTGCAAGGTAAATGTTTTCACTACAATTCATGATAAGAGCATTTCTCTCGTCATGGTTTGTGGTCAGTTGGTAGAAATACATATATATTTGATAATAATGGGAGCATGGGTGGAGTTGATAAAACTGACCAGTTGCTTCAACCATGTGATGAGAATCTTAAAACCAGCATTTCGTACAAGAAGTTGGCTGTCTACTTGATCCATTTGGCAGCGCATAATGCTTATGTTGTCTATCCTCAGTCTAACAATGGAAGACTGATGTCCTTCAATGATTTGAGTTGGACAATTATCCTTAGTCTAAGTGCTGTAGAAGTAGCAGCTTCCACTTCATCTATTACAGTGGATTTTGAAAGGCTGAATATATTCCTGCAACAGTGAAGAAGATTAACCATATCAATTGCGGTATGTCAAGTTTTCTATGGGCTGTTTTTTATGCTAGAATGAAAATGTCATACTGTCCTTGACTTGCACTTTGATGTAGTTCAAAAGATATTAACTTATTCATAATGTTTTATTACTGTTTTAAGGAATTTTTAATAGTGTAACTTATTGTACTTTTATGATTTTACTACGAAATCGAATAAAGTATTGAAGTGAAATTGATTAACCATATCAAAAGTGCAAAGTTTGTACTTGGCAAGGAAGGAGGTGGAAGACTGGGTACTGCTGTCCACAGTGCGCATCTAGGCTACACCTGTGCATTTTGACCTGCTTCAATTTGAACCACACAAAGTAGACGTTCTGGGGAATTGACTGAAGTGGAACAGCCAGTTTGAGAGTTGGTATACAACTTCAAATTTGAGTTCATAGTCAACCACACAAATGGGGTATTGTTTTTTTGGGGAGTGGTGTGGGACGTTTGTCGATCCTTGCAGATGCCAGATCATTCCATTACAGAAATGTGAGAAAAATGTTTGACTTTAACCAAAGTTGGACATTTGCTGGATAGTAGGTATACAGGCAAGCCATACTACCCTGGCCTTCACCAGGTATCTAGTTTTCATGAACTGATGGCTTTTTTAGTTTTTCCTGGGTGCTGGCCGATCCCGGGCTTAGATACAGCAGCTACAACATCCTTGGATTAATAGACATACAATGGAAAAATCTTGATGTTTTAATGTTGCAGTTTGGGACCTCTCTGGTCTTGGGCCATAGGCCGACTCACACAAGCGGAGTACCATTTTTATCGGGAGAAGAGTGGGAAGGCTGGGTGGTAGGGGTTTTGTCTATCTTCATAGAGTCCCAAATTTTCCCTTAATAAAATGTAAGAGAAATCTGTTTCTTTAATCAAAGTTTGACATTTGTGGGACGTTCTGGATAAGAAAAGGTATTGGGGTCCACACAGGTTTCATCAACCTGGACTTACATGTATGTCTAATTGTCAGAAATGACTGAAGTTGGTAGGATTTCCTGGGTCCTGGCTGACTCTAGGTCAAAAAACTGCAACTACCCACATCATCTTAGTGATTGAAATTCAAAGGGAAAAGTTTGATGATTCCACATTGCATTGTGAGGCTATTCTTATCCCAGGAAACAGACCCATACAATGTTTGTCTGTAGAATGTGAGGAAAATCTGGGAGTTTAGCCAAGGTTTAATGGTTGACGGGCATTCTGAACAAGAAAACATAGAGAAATACCTGCACTCCCCTAGGTGTCTAGTTTTTAAAAAATGTCTGTGTTTCCCTGGGTGGTAGCTGGCCCTGGGCCCAAATACGGTGGCTACACACTTATCCAGATTGATTGAAACTATGGATGTTTCCTTGATACATTTTTTGAGAATTTCCTGTCCTGGGCAATGGGTCCACCCACACATGTACGATCCCGTGCATATCAAGAGAAAGGTAGGCAAGCTTAGTCATAGGACTTTTATCCATCTCGGTTGAGTCAGAAACCATGCAAGCAAAACTACCCTGGCCCAAAATGCTGCAGCTATCCACATCCCCAGCATGATTTTCAATGCAAAGAAAGAATCTTGATGTTTCCATGTTGTATTTTGGGGCCATTTCTGTCATGGGCAATAAGCCCACCCACACAAGTCAGGTGCCATTTTTGTCAGAAGGGTGTTAATGCTGATTCAAGACCTTTCTCTTACCAAAATGGGAAGACAATTTTTGAATTAACCAAAGCTTATGTTTGTAGCGCATTCTGGGTAAAAAAATACAGCAGGACTGATGGAAACCACTTAAACCTGGACTTCCCCGGGTACCTATTTTCAGAAATAACAGAAGCTATTAGGTGTACTTGGTTGCTGGCCACATCTAGGTCCACATACTGCAGTTACTCAGATCCTCAACCTGAGGACATGTTTACAAAAAAGTGGCGCAATGCTACACAGCACGCATGGTTTCTGCACTGCGTTGCATCACCTGAAGAGAACCGAACTGCATAATTTTTCAAAATAAATAGTGCAGTTATGCTCTCTCCATGCGCTGGCACACTTTGGACTGCTTAGCAAAAACACAGTCACCCTTGATAACGCTGATTCTTATCTTATCTCTTTTAAGAATCTTCAGGTCGCCAGGATCTTTTTACCTGCTGAATAGTGTGAAGGGAAGAAAATCCTTTTCAGTTATAAGACGAAATTTAGAATCCAGTTTACCTTAAAAGACCACTGACTCCGAATTCAATTTTGTGGATTTATTACAGCCAAGAATAATTGCATGTGCGAGCATCTCAACACGAGGTTAAAGAAATAGATGGGCACTAATACAAATAGCATCCTACGCAGGAGTCTCATTCGACTCAGAATAAGAAGAATCGTTAGCTCCAGAAGTATTAGACAAGCAATAACTGCTCCAATCTCTATATTATTCTTCATTTACCTAAATAAGCCTAAAACCATTAGCTGTCCCTACTCTATCACTAAGGTGACATACCTACTTAACGAATTTCCCAGGCAAGAGTAAGTAAAAGGTGTCAGCTGTGAAGACTTCCTAAGAAGTGCCCTCACTAGGGGGCATATTATCAAGCACGGCGTTAAAATTATCGCCGGTTTAGCGGCAGAAAACTGCCGCTAAATCGGCGATAATGGGCTTGATAATATGCCTTGGAGAATTCCAATAGAAGCCCATGTTGACACCAGAACATGGGCTTCTATTGGAATTCTCCAGGGCATATTATCAAGCCCATTATCGCCGCTTTAGCGGCAGTTTTCTGCCGCTAAAGCGGCGATAATTTTAACGCCGTTTCTTGATAATATGCCCCTTAATACTTAAGCTCAGATTTTAAGATGCTCCTTCACCAAATCCCTCTCTGTCCTCCTCTCTGCTCTCCTCTACCTCTTCTCTGCCCTCCACCCTCGGGGCACTATCCCTAATACAAAAGACTGAACACGCCTTTTGTCACGCCTCTTTGGCCAGGTCTTCTTTTTTGTACTTTTCCATCGAAAGGTTACTTCATCCTGGACGGTTGCGATGACCTTGAGTACCAGGCACCTTCTCCGCTGAAAGTATCATCCCTAAATTCCATTGCACTCCCATCTTCATGCCTCCCATCGCTCTAACTTGTGAAACAAAGAGCCAGTCTTTTACTAACGAGGCATATGTCCTTGCACCTGCAACAGAAGATACGTACACCAGAAACCCTCTACTGTGCTAATTAAATCTACTGTCGGTGCCCAGAGAGCCTTTCCAAGAGAACCTTCCCTGCCTGCAAAATAAGCTGACATAAGAACAAACAGGCCTTTCCCTGGCGTAAATGCAGTCAGGCCTTTACACAATTTAAACACACAAATCTTTATCACGTCTATAAGCATTGGTCCATTATATTTCATATGCAAAATGTGAACTACATGTGCAACTTAATGTGGTACACGTTTAAACTACTGCATCTCGATTACACATGGGCTGATTCCTCTATGCATTATTTTACACACGATTCAGTTAAGAATTACATTGCATGATAAAAATAGCACAATTACATTTCTTATTCATTCTGATAACTGGGTTATAACTTCAGTTTGCTAGCCATTCATAGATATATATATCTGGATATATGCGGGTGCGAACTATCAGTGATTATGATGCACCCCTACAAATTTCACAAGAACATGGCGCTCTATCAGTTTCCCCCTTTGATGACTCCTGTCATCACATTTTATTCAACTCCCTTGGAGAAACAACCGACCTAAACAGAACTCGTTGCCATTCTCCCTGGTCTGTGATTCTCCATTCTCTTGATTCTCTGATATTGACTGTCCTGCAGTCTAGCCATTCTCGTCTCATTTTCTCTCAGAGCTCTCTCAACTCGGCCTGCTCGATACCACTTGTAAGCTTTGATCAGACCCCACAGGCAAACCACACAAACCACCACGATCAGAAGAGGTCTCAGAACATAGCCAAGGAATCCCTTTCCCAAATTCGCAAACCAGCTTCCCACTTGACCAAACCCTTTTCCAACTTTTTCCCAAGCTCCCTCTTCAGTCAAGTCCGCTATCTTCGTGTGAATAGTAGTGATGTTACTTATATATTTCTCCAGATCCTTGCTGTGGTCTGGTATATAAGTACAGCACTCTTGAACCCTCAATAATTTACAGACTCCGCCCTCTTTTGCCAGTAAGACATCCAAAGCAAGGCGGTTCTGCAAAACCATTGTCCTTATCGACAACATCTCCCCTTCCACCAGTACCAACGATTTGGCAGTATTCATCGATAGTTCGTCTATCACAGTCGCCAGTCTCCGGATTTTTACATCATTCAAGATCACTCCCAAACTTGGTATCATGGCTCCAAAGATATCTCCCACTACAACCCCTGCACTCGCACCTCTTCTCACTCTTGAATGCTTTCCTCCTTCCAAAAGTTCCAAATCCTCAGTATGATAAATCTTTGGAAAAATGATTCCCAAGTAACATGTACCATACCAGTTCGCAGGCAATCTCACGTATGCATTCCTTCCACACACAAAATACACAGTAGGTATCACTTGTACAGGACCTTGGAGAAAATTCTTAGCCACATCTGCCATCGTAAAAACATGGTCTCACGTACTCTGTCCCACGGGAACCTTTTCATAATAGGTCTGATATCGTCTCACACACAACTTTCCCCTTTGTTCCTTGTCCAAAGCTATAGGACCATAGCTTCCCTTTGTCCTGTGCAATTTTTCCTTCTCTGTCCAATCCACCTTACTATGCCCTGTGTCTCGTGTCTGTGTCAGTTTTCTATACCTGTCTTCCACCTGATCTACGAACTTTTTCTCTACATCTGACAATGAACACGTCAAATTATGTCGGTGGGCATATGCAGTGTCCAGTTCCAAAGACGGTATGAAGAACTTCCTAAGTCTATCCTCCGACTTATAATAATCATACTTATTCAAATGTTTATAAGCGGGAACTTCAGGAAGCACTGCATCGTAATTGGAAAAGAAATACTCAAACTGATCTCTTTCATAGAATAGACTAAGTAACAGGCTACATGAAATTCCATTTGTCAGTGGAAGATGGTGATATCTAATACCCTCATCCACTGAAGCAGGCAACTGCATACACACATAACATTCTTTCGCATCCATCGCATCCACATACTCGTATAGCAGCTTGGCGTAAGCATTAAGCTTGAAATCACTTCTAGACAAATCTACATGCAATCTACGACTTTCTTCTATCAGCAAAGCCTTGTTAGCTCCTATGGTTACCTCTTTTTGGCTAGGTGTAGTAGGTGTAGGAGTCGCTGGCACCCCCTGCACTGCTAGCTCATGTGGAAATGTGTATGAGACTACAATTACTACGATTATAGAAAATATCACAACACCTATGAGTATGCCTACAATCATTTTAGATCTACGATTTGGATCTCCAACCTCCATGATTTCGAAAGTTCTCAAAAGTTCTTGGCTTCAGCAATGAACACTCAAAAGTCCTTGTTCTTCCACTCGTGACTTATTTAACCAGTTCAAACAGCTCTTGAAACCTCTGGAAATCCCCTTTCAACAACAGTCTCTTATTTACATAGTCCAGAAAAAGACTTCCCTAGGTTTTCGTTCCACTTCTGGGGAAAGTCCCTAAGTTTATTCTTCTTCCACTCGGATCTAGGTTATCTTCTTCTTTAGACTTTTTATTTACAACAGGTTATATTTCATCCACGATAAGATCATTAGTAAGCACTTCCAGAACGTGATACAAAAGTTCAAGACGCAGGATTACCATTTCGTGTGAAGACGGCTCAAACCCAAAAGACGGAAATTCGATTCGATGCAAAACCAGTTGTCGGACTTTACTCAGAAGCGGGGGATTCGGAACGGTGAGGGTCAGTATTCCTTCGACTTCGAGCCCTGGCAACAACAGCACCACCTTCACTACCACATTCGGGCTCTTGCTGACCACCTGCACAGACCTCAGTCTCCCCGTACTCACTACCCCCTGCATCAGTCACTGTGTAAGTCCACTCAGGGGTAGAGTATCTCCGGCAGGGTACTCTTGTTCTTTTTGACCTTCGCCTGCCCTCTTGAGTCTGCTCTTCGTCACTTGCTTCCGTCTCAGAGACTTCGGACACTGGAGCAAGATCTCTTTCAGGTGCCATCCTCAGATTCAGTCGCCTCTGTCTTTCAGGCCAACCTTCCTTGGTTCTGGTCGTTCTTCCGCCTTCCCCTGCTATACCCAGTGCACCACTTCCTCCTTCTGCTGAATCTGACTCTACTCTACCCACTGCACCACCTCTGTCTTCTGAGTCAGAGTCGAGGTTTGGGTTGTCAAAACACCCTTCAGCTTGTTCTGGTGCACCACCAGCTGTGTCAGCGACCCTTACAGCTTGACTTGTCCTCTCATGTGGCCCTGCCACATCAGCTGGATTTTCAGTTACGAGAGGAGCTGTTTCTTCCAAGGGTGCTGAAACTCTGCGGGTATGGGAGGCATGTACCCAGTTCGGCAATCCTCCACACTTCACTGCTGTGTTCGTGACCAGTATCACCTGGTACGGGCCTCGCCACCGAACATCCAAACAGCTCTTCCTTACGTGCTTTCGGACAAGCACCCAGTCGCCGGGACACAGGTCGTGGCACAGATCACTCGAGGCCGGAACAGCTGCAGCTTGTACCTGCTGGGACACAGAACGGACCACATCAGATAGTCCTTTACAGTAATCGAGAATCAAGTCATCAGTGATGTTAATCAAAGCTGTAGCTGGTACTGCTGGCAACCGCATTGCCCTCCCCATTAATATCTCGTGGGGGGACAATCCGGTCCTCCTATCTGGGACACTTCGCATGCTCATTAGTATGAGCGGCAAAGCGTCAGGCCATTTCAGGGACGTTGATGAACACATTTTTGCCATCCGGGCTTTCAAAGTTCCATTGACCTGTTCCACCATCCCAGAAGCCTCTGGTCGGTAACTGCAATGGAGTCTCTGATCAATATTCAATGCGGCACAGAGTAACTTCATGATTTCACTGTGGAAGTGTCTTCCTCTATCTGATTCCAAAGAGGTTGGGATCCCGAATCTCGGGATGAGCTCCCTCAACAATAACTTAGCCACTGTGAGAGTGTCACACCTGCGTGTTGGGTAAGCCTCCACCCACCGTGAGAATACACATACCAGCACCAAGATGTATCTCAACCCATTGCACTTAGGCATTTCCACGAAGTCTAACTGTATCCTATTGAAGGGTCCTCCTGACCTCCCAATGTGACTTATGGTAACTACTGTTTTCTTTCCAGCATTCATCTGCTGACTAGGCCTGGGCGGTAAATTCCGTTCCGCTCGCGGAATTTGCGGAATTTGGGTAATTTCGCGTTCCGCGGAGAACGCGAAATTGCCAAAAATTCCATCATCCGCAGCTTCGCGGAGTTTTTTGCTTGTTCGCGATTTCAAAATGCGTGTTCGCAAGATATTTCTCCCCGAGCACGCAAACAGCGTTCTCGAACAGGAAAAAAGCATCGCGAACGGGCGGAACAAGCAATTCCGCGTGTTCGCGGAACTTTTGCGTGCTCGCGGAGATTTTTTACCATTTCGCGGAGCTTTGCGTAGCGCGACTACGCAAATTCCGCCCACCCCTACTGCTGACACGTGACACACCTCTGACAAACAGTTTCAGCCATTGCACAAAATCGAGGATTATACCACGTCTGTCTAAACACACGCATCATTGCATCTCTACCAAGGTGTACCGGTCCATGTATCAGTCTCGCCATCGGACTCAGCAGGTTTTCTGGTAGTACAGCTCTCCCATCACTGGAGACCCAAACATCCACATCCCCTCTTTCGCACCCTGCTTTGATCCATCCGTTCCTGATCCGAAACTTCATCCTGCAGTCGCTTGAGCTCCTCCCAAGTGTCTGCCAAGGCCAACATCATGTTGAGTTCGGTTCTTTCTTGGCTCTCTTCTGTGTAACCCTCTGTAAATATGCATCCCTGTTCTGCACAGAAGCGGGCAACTTCGTCCGCGTAATTATTTCCCAAGGACACAAAATCCTCCCCCTTCCCGTGTGCAGTGCATTTCACAACAGCGATTTCCTTCGGACATTGCAATGCATCTAACAGTTGTCTTACATGTTCTCCATTCCTAATGGGTGAGCCAGATGATGTCAAAAATCCCCTCTGGGACCACAGCTGTCCGAAGTCATGAACTACACCAAACCCATATTGACTGTCCGTATAAATCGTGATTCGAATTTGATCAGCGGCCAAACAGGCACGAGTCAAAGCAATGATTTCAGCTACCTGCGCGGAGCGTACTCCTTCTAGGCAGGCCGCCTCAACCACTCCTGAAATGGTACATACAGCAAACGCTGCTCTTAGTTGGCCAACACTGTCTCTTAGGCATGAACCATCGACAAAGAAAATTTCATCTGGGTCAGTCAATGGTTCATTGACAATGTCAGGTCTTGGTTTGGTGCAAAGTTCAGTCACGTCAAGACAATCATGGTCCGCACAATCTTCATCATCCTCATTCGGTATGGGCATCAATGTCGCAGGGTTTAAGACAGAGCACCTTTTCAGAGTCACATTTTCTGCGGCGAGTATGACTTGCTCATACCTTGTTAACCTGTTATTCGTTAGGTGCTGAGTCTTAGTCCTGGTCATCAATAATTCAACCGAGTGCGGCCCATATACAGTCAAAGGATGACCCATTACAATACTTTCACATCTTTCAATGCTGACACCTGTTGCAGCAACGGATCTTAGACATCCGGGCAATGCAGAAGCTACTGGATCTAGAGTAGCTGAAAAGTAGGCAACTGGTCTACGGACACCTCCATGATTCTGGGCTAAAACTGCTAATGCACATCCTTCTCTCTCACAACAGAACAGTGAAAAGGCCTTGTTGTAATCAGGCATTCCCAGAGCTGGGGCACTACACAACTCCTCTCTCAGTTTTAGGAATGACATCAAGCACTCATCGTCCCATGGTTCCGGATCACTCACATCCTTGTGCGTAAGCCTCTGTAAAGGCTTTGCTCTCAAGGAAAAACTAGGGGGCATATTTACAAGCCCCTTGCGCCACTTATGCGCCGCCGTTGCGTCACTCATGTGACGCAGCGGCGACGCAAACCATGCGCCACGTTGCGCAATATTTACAACGTGACACATCTAGGGAGATGCGTCACGCTGTAAACCCCTGCGCCACATGAAACCTGCGTCAGGTTTCATGTGGGCGTTCCAGCGCAGGGTGGGCGTTCCCTCGCAGGTACGCCACGTAAAAGTGACGCAGTGAAATCTACAAGATTTCACTGAGTCACTTTTACGCCCATGCTGCGTCAAAACCCTGCGCCTGCTTGAAGCAGGCGTAAGGATTGATGCACCATGTTAGGGATAGGGCACCCCCGAGCATTGCTGGAGCTGCATCGCGCTTGCGACGCGACTCCAGCAATGCGCCGCCTTTCCGTCGGGGGATGCGACACGCATCTGCCAATCTGTGCGCCACGGCGCGCCGCATTGTAAATGCGGCGCATCGGCGGTGGCACAAGGGCAAACTTGCATGTCGCATCTTTCCTGGCGCATCCCTGCTGATTTGCAGGGATGCGCCAGGGAACGTAAATATGCCCCTAGGTATCCACTGCCGACAATAGCCGACCATTCCCAAAAACATCCTGACTTCTCTCTGTGTGGTAGGCACTGCCATATTCATTATTGCCTCAATTCGGTCCGGTGACACCTTCCTCTTGCCTTTTTCTAATCTGTGTCCCAAGTACTGTACCTCATTCAAACAGTACTGCAACTTGTTTGGAGACACCTTGTGCCCGTTCTCTGCTAAGTGGTTCAACAGGGCTACCGTGTCTATCCTGCAAGCATCTTCCGTTTCCGAGGCGACAAGGAGATCGTCTATGTATTGCACAAAAACTGAGTTCTGCGGCAATACGAGACTCTCAAGATTCTTTTTCAGGATCTGGTTAAAGATCGATGGACTTTCTGTATACCCTTGAGGGATACGACACCATGTTAACACATGATTTTCCAGCCGGAATGCAAAAAGAAATTGGCTTTCCTCATGGAGCGGTATCGAGAAGAATGCTTGACACAAATCAATGACAGTAAACCACTCGGCTTCACCTGGGATCTGAAACAGTATCACTGATGGATTCGGTACCACTGGACAACAAGGGACAACTATCGTGTTGACCTTTCGCAGGTCTTGCACGATCCTGAATTTTCCGCTCGGTTTCTGTAGTCCCATAATAGGTGAATTACAGGGGCTACCTCTAATCTCCTTCCGAATGCCTTTCTTTATGAAAGTCTCGATTACAGGTTTAATCCCCTCGATCGTTTCGGGCGACAGATTGTACTGAGGTGTTCTAGGGAACTCAACGTTCTGTTTCACCTGAATCTGCACAGGTTCAACTCCTTTAATTAGTCCTATCTCTTCTCCTGTGAAGTCCCATACCTCAGGTGAGACGGTATCGCTCAAATCCGGTGGAAGTTCCTCCACGGTCACCATTGGATACAAGTCTATACACAGATGCTGATTAGCAACTTTAAAAGTAGCATCATCGTCCCTCGTCTGAACCTCCACTCCCTGGGTGTGCAATAAATAGTGCAGTTCAATTTACAGAGCAGATCTCTTCCCAGAAGGCAAACTGGACTCGTATCGCACACCACAAACTGATGTCTGGTTTGGAAAGCTCCTATCTTTACTGGGATCGGTTCGGTCAGTGGACTGTTTATTCTTTTGTTCGCTACTCCAACAACTTGGATCGATTGTCCCGAGAGGGGTAGGTTGGGGACTACTGCTGATCTTACAATAGACCGGGTAGCACCAGTGTCGACCAAAAGTGTGGTAGGATGACCATCAATGTCTGCCTCCACAAAAGGTCCTCTCTGGTCTACCTCCAAGACTGCTCCAAGAGTGCAGTCTTCCTCCCCCCTCAGGCACCGTCAGGATAACGGGTCGGGGCTATACTCATCATTCCCTTCGAAAAGGGGCATCTGCTGATAAGTTCGTATGCTGTGCGGGATCCTTGGTGGCTGTGGGACCTGTACTTGTTGGTTTTGGGCCCCCCCTTTCATCGATCTGGCCTCATTACAGTATTGACTATCTCCGTCACGGGTGCCTGAACCCCTTCCACCTCCTGCTGCACTTGGTTGGCTGGGTTAAAAGGGCACTCGCGCTTCCAATGCCCGATCTGGTGACAAAAATGACACGCAGTGGTCTTCTTCAGTGTCGCCACATCCACCCCCGTCTTGGGATCTATGGGTTTCACCTTGCCCATTCTGGTTCCCTTGGTAATTTCCCTGTCTTCTTCCTAAGGTCCCTCCATTAGGCTGGACCTGAGCTGTCTGCATCTGAACGAGCATCAATTTGTCCTTTAGCTTCCGATGCTTCGAGTCCACTTCATCGCTACAATACCTCGCATACCGCAAGATTTCATTTACCGGCTTGTTCTGCCAACAGATCAAATGGTGCTGTATCATGAGGCTGACTTCTGGTCTCAGCCCTAGCACAAACTTTGAGACAAACTGTCCCATATCCTTGGGGTCTAATGCATCTAATCCAATATACTGTTTAAAAGCTTGCAAGAGTCTCTCATAATATTCGTGCACCGTCTCTTTAGGTTCCTGCACAGTTCGGTCTATCTTAACCCAATCTATATCTTGAGGCGAAATCTTCAGTTTCAACCATGTAATCACTTGCTCGAACTTTTTCATAACAAGGGGTGACGGACCATTCGTGACAGCATCCCTTTCAGGTTCCACAGTCGGCCACTCAACGGCGATTTTACAAGCTGTCCACAAATCTCCCGGCACCACTATGTCAAACAAGGTGTTCAAATCAGTCCATAGCACCTTCGAAATTTTAACAAACCGCTCAACCTGTTTGTACCACTCTACGGGTTTCTCCCTCAGCCGAGGAAAGTCATTTGTAAACGCAGCCAAGTCACCTCTGCTCCACGGCACATATATGTACCCTCCGTTCTGTACTTCTTGTAAAGGAAAGTTTCCAACGCCCGTCGCCCTCCCCCCCCGGAGGCGGCGTTTCTCCCTCAATTCTCTTGGCTATTTTCTTCTTTGACCACCTCTCCTCCCATTTGTCCAACAAATTCCATATGCGCATCCCTACAATCAGATCTTTGGTGTGCGTCCTTAATCCTGTGATCCTTTTCTCCTCTAATTCCTGATCACTATATTGCAACCTATGTGGTCCTTGCAATGTTTTTGTTTTATTCAAGTCTACTTCATATCTCCTGGCCAATGCCGTCAATTTCTCATGTGCTATCCTTGCTTTCCGAGTTACATCTTTTGCTATGAAAAGCAGCTCATCTGACCCATAAATTTCTATTCTTTCCAAAGGTAGACTTCCGCTAATCATTTCGTGTACTTCTGCTTTTAATCTTACTACGTCCAGCAACCTTGCCTGTACTGCACTCCTTAGTATTTCTCGACAAGCTGCGCCATTCTGCTCATCATAGTCGCCACTTTGTTCTTGTGACTTGCTCTCTCCTATCGTATTCCTAAAGCTTGATCTGGGTTCGGAAATTTCTCGCTCCCTATCACCTGGCATTCTATCACTTTGGTTCCTTACCGTTGGTGTCCACATCCTCAAAGCTGACTTAGATTTGTGTAAAGATCCTGGTCTGACTGGTCTCTCATCCTCCTGTCTAAAAGAGGAGTCTGCAGTGGCTGGTAATGGCGTACTTGTGTCTAATGGCTTTGGGAAGTGAATCACTTGTACACCGAACCCATTCTCACTAGCGCTGGTTCTTTCTTCTCCTCTCGTCTGTACTGAACTTCCTTCTCTCACTCGGTCTGGGTCATATACCGGTACTATAGGGCCAATGGTAACCGGTACTGTCAGGGAGTCCGTTAATCGGGTATTCCCTATCGAAGGCTGTGTTGCTGCTCCCTCTGTTCCTGTGGAAATTCTTCCCACTACCCTCATGTTAGTCTGATTCTGCATCTCACCAATTTCTACCGCTGATGTTGATTTTCCCTCTTCTAAATCTGGATTAAATGGAGGTGGTCTCTCTGCCAGCAACCTAGCTAAGAGACTGTCATCGGTATCACTGTCGTCCTCTTCAATCCTTGTTATCTTCCCACCTTTTATTAACAGTTGGTACAACCTGTCTCCTTCGATCGTTTCCACTCTCCACCTTTTCTCCAGTGCATCCCATCTCGCATCTTGAAATGACCTTATCGATTTCTTCACCCTTTCCTGGCTCTTATCTCTTTTCCTGTCATACGCTGCCCTAATCCATGCATGTATCGCCTCAAACTGTGTCGGTCTAGGCAGTGGTCGTAAAGAAGCCATTATAATCTTTAGCTGGTACAACACCTCTAACCTGAAAGTGCCATAGCGTGGGAAAGTCAATTCTCCTTCCCCTTCTGTCATTTTATGCCAGTTCTCAAGCCAAATTATGGTATGCAATCCTACATTCGTAGCCATATAATGTGCCGGCGTATCCTCGGGAGGGGCTTGCTCTCCACCCAGAGTAACCACATGTCTGTCCCCTCTGCACAGTTCTCGTAAAACTTTAAAACATTTCATGGTAAAGCAGATTTCTGTTCGCGCACAAGATTTCGTTTTCCTTCCTGATTTCAATCCACCAATGCCAGCGCGGCTCACACCAACCGGCCTATCGCAGCGCGGCGCTGCCTGACGTCACTCTTCCTCTGCTCGCAGCAGTTCCCCTCCTTGCTAATTCTCTCGTTCTCACCCACACATGTCTCAATCACACTCTGAAGCAATGGTCCGTACCACCGAACAATTATCTCTCTGACTGTCGGTCCTCCAATGACCGATCAGCCTCTCGAAATTGTTGACCTCAAGCTGGCAACCGTCTGTCCGCGAAACGACCGGACAATCGCCTTTAAAACGCGATAGGATTCAACCGTTCTAAATTCTGCACACAACAACCCACGACCAGCGTCGGTTATTCACACACTCACACATTTGCTCCCTATCCTTGGTGGTTTGATCAATGACGTCTCGTGATCCCCACCATCTCTGGTCAACAATCTCTATTCTGGGTGTCTTCTACACCACAATATCTCTCGGCCCGCGCACGCTCACGGTCCGATCCTCAATCACACAACTCTCATTCCAACTCCGCAAAACATTACACAACGAGCAAACACCGCAATCTAACAACCATCACTCTTTTCATACTCACTCTACCACGAATTGCTACTTCCGCTGCACCGTCACTCTCTGTCAGTTTTCAGAGACCGCCGACGTCCTCCTTTTGCGATCCACTGGATCACCATCACTGGGGTTCTATGGGGCAACTAATCTCTTATCCTAATCTAGATCTCCCCTTACTATCAGAGATAACCATCCTACTCTGCTACCAACTGATAACGCTGATTCTTATCTTATCTCTTTTAAGAATCTTCAGGTCGCCAGGATCTTTTTACCTGCTGAATAGTGTGAAGGGAAGAAAATCCTTTTCAGTTATAAGACGAAATTTAGAATCCAGTTTACCTTAAAAGACCACTGACTCCGAATTCAATTTTGTGGATTTATTACAGCCAAGAATAATTGCACGTGCAAGCATCTCAACACGAGGTTAAAGAAATAGATGGGCACTAATACAAATAGCATCCTACGCAGGAGTCTCATTCGACTCAGAATAAGAAGAATCGTTAGCTCCAGAAGTATTAGACAAGCGATAACTGCTCCAATCTCTATATTATTCTTCATTTACCTAAATAAGCCTAAAACCATTAGCTGTCCCTACTCTATCACTAAGGTGACATACCTACTTAACGAATTTCCCAGGCAAGAGTAAGTAAAAGGTGTCAGCTGTGAAGACTTCCTGAGAAGTGCCCTCACTTAATACTTAAGCTCAGATTTTAAGATGCTCCTTCACCAAATCCCTCTCTGTCCTCCTCTCTGCTCTCCTCTACCTCTTCTCTGCCCTCCACCCTCGGGGCACTATCCCTAATACAAAAGACTGAACACGCCTTTTGTCACGCCTCTTTGGCCAGGTCTTCTTTTTTGTACTTTTCCATCGAAAGGTTACTTCATCCTGGACGGTTGCGATGACCTTGAGTCCCAGGCACCTTCTCCGCTGAAAGTATCATCCCTAAATTCCATTGCACTCCCATCTTCATGCCTCCCATCGCTCTAACTTGTGAAACAAAGAGCCAGTCTTTTACTAACGAGGCATATGTCCTTGCACCTGCAACAGAAGATACGTACACCAGAAACCCTCTACTGTGCTAATTAAATCTACTGTCGGTGCCCAGAGAGCCTTTCCAAGAGAACCTTCCCTGCCTGCAAAATAAGCTAACATAAGAACAAACAGGCCTTTCCCTGGCGTATATGCAGTCAGGCCTTTACACAATTTAAACACACAAATCTTTATCACGTCTATAAGCATTGGTCCATTATATTTCATATGCAAAATGTGAACTACATGTGCAACTTAATGTGGTACACGTTTAAACTACTGCATCTCGATTACACATGGGCTGATTCCTCTATGCATTATTTTACACACAATTCAGTTAAGAATTACATTGCATGATAAAAATAGCACAATTACATTTCTTATTCATTCTGATAACTGGGTTATAACTTCATTTTGCTAGCCATTCATAGATATATATATCTGGATATATGCGGGTGCGAACTATCAGTGATTATGATGCACCCCTACAAATTTCACAAGAACATGGCGCTCTATCACCCTTGTGACACAGTGCAAGGGGGTCTGTGTTGTGGTCACGATAATTTTGGCCCAAGAGTGCCTGTGTTCACTGGTTTAACTTATATGTCTACCCCCCTGGCCAAACTTATTCACTCTTTTGGGCTACAGGCCGTGTCGTATGCCGATGACACACAGATTATAGTGTTGAATTCAAAGATACAGGTGCCACAACAACCAACTTCAACAGCTGCATGAACCTTTAGGCCACGTGGATGGGCAAGAATTGCCTAATGTTGAATGGAGAGAAAATGGAGGTGTTGATGTTTGGGAGTCAATCATCCATATGGAACCAGAATTGGTGGCCAGACAGCCTGGGGACACTGCCCACCTCAACGAATGCAGCAAAAAACTTAGGAGTCAGCCTGGATAGTGACCTGTCGCTGGACCTCTAGGTCAGTCGTACTGTGGCGACCTGTTTCTGGCTTATCAGAACCTTGCGGAAGATTTTTCCATTTATTCCTTCTCCTGCACGGAAACAGGTAGCCTTAGTAGTAATCTCATCCAGTATTGACTATTGCAAAGCACTCTATCTTGATGCTAATAAGACAACTCTAGCCAAGCTGCAACTTGTACAAAAGCCAGCGGCAAGGCTGACATTAGATATCCCCAAGCATCTGTCAGTCTCGAGAAGATTGCTTGAACTTCACTGGCTTCCTGTATAGAAGCGTGTTACTTTTACAGCTATGTGCCTTGTTCATAAAGCACTGCACGGTGCCAGCCCAGGTGGAATCAAAACCACGTTACAGTGGTATTCCCCTAGTAGACATCTTCGCTTGGCAGCCTGCAATTTAGTTGTTATTCCCAGTTTCGGAGAAAAATATTGAGTTTGGTTGAGTCTGCCAGGCTCTGGAATTCCCTCTCCCTCCATTCGACTTGCATGAAGCTGCACACTCCTTTCAAGAAGGCCTAAAAACCTGGCTCTTCTCTCTGTAAGAAGATTAAATACTTTGTTATAGGCTCCCTCTATGGGCCAAGTCTACTCTCAGGATTTGCGATTAGTGCCTTGATGCCGTTGGTCATTTGTTGCGCTGTATAAATCTACATCATTTCATTTTCCTTTCAAGGTCAGCATAGTTTTGTGCAGGAAAGGGTCCCTTCCTGCGCAAAAACTATCTTTTGAAACTATTTCCTCTAAGTATGTCTCCTGCAGAATGCAGCACACATGAAAAGAGGAAATAACAAGGCAAAATAAAGATATTACTCCTCATTACGACAGCATCAATCAGGCGCACCATTTTGACGCAAACCTGTGCCTACATCTCTTTTTAAATATGGGTTTGCATCAAAATCCATTGGTGGATGCACAGGACACCCATGCACCACCCGTAGAATGCTGACCAGATGCACAGTAACACAAGGCATTGCAATGCACTGCATTACGTCACTTTTTATTACAAAGCAGCATAAATTGACATTTGTGTGGCTCTAAAATAACAAAAAGATTTTGAGTCAGGGCTGTGTCAAAAAATTGACCCAACCCTGATGCAAAATCTTTGTAAATCTGGGCCGTGATGTTTCCACATTGTGTGTTGGGTACTTTCCTGTTTTGAACAATATGCCCACCCCCAAATTTGGGGGTAACATTTGTATCTGGAGACATTTGGGAATGCAGAATAGTAAAACATTTGTTATTACATACTGAATTTCTCTACATTTTTGGCTTCCAGGTGTAAGTCAGTGTGCACAAAAACACATTTTGTAAAATGTTTGCAAAATCACAAGATATTATGGGTAATCCTGAAAGAGATCTACAAATTATCCTTATTCTTAAAATCAGTTTCTTGGAAACATTTAAAAAATGCATGTTTTCCTTCAGTCCCTTTGTTTCTTTATTAGATTTTACCATACAATTGATTCACAGTCAAAACACAATCATCATCATCATCATCAAATAACTTTATTTTCGATCACAAAGATCTTACAAAGTGCGTAATTGAGCGCAGGCTAAGACAGTATAAAGGTAAAAATCATTTTACAAAATACATAAGATGACACTAATTAAAACAGTATAGGATTAAAAGTCATTGTTCAAAAGTGAACAGCGATTTAATAAATATAGTTTAAAAAGATACAAAAGGCAATTCATGTAATACATTTAAAACGTTTGATCAATAGTGCATGCCAGAATCTGGCCAAACCAAAGACTACCACCCTGCGGGTGTCAGTGGCTAAAATTCTCAAAATCTCGAGGTAATGGCCTGGTCCAATTAGTTTCCACAACTGAACAATCCACTTGCACCTCAAGCTTCTATAATGGGGGCAAAAGAGTAACAAGTGGACTATGGATTCAGAACTAGCCTTGCACTCTGGACACTGATCATCAGAGGGAACCTTGCTACACCACTTTTTACAGAACAGTTTAGTGGGTAGATTCTTGTAACAAAATTGTATAAATAATTTGCGTGCCAGGGGTGGAACAATTTCATCAATGGTTTCCTCATAAAATGGAACAAATTTAAAAGTTATAAAATCCTGGGTCAATACACCCACCGGTTTAGCCATCTCCTTCTCCTGAATGGTTTCCCAGTATATCTTCTTAACCCTGCACTTTGGTATAAGGGACAGTCTTTCAGGAATAGACCAGTACTCCTCCATCCCAAGTCTCTTAAGTAGGTTTTTCAAAGAGCTAAACCATGGAATAGAATTTACCTGGGGTCGCTTCAGGAGATCGATTGTCACTGCTCGATAGGGAGCGAGCTCTTTGACAGACCACAAATGATGCCAAAACATTAGCAACTTGTAGTCCAACTTATGTGCCAGTGGTTTCTGGCCCAAATCCAAAAACATAGGGGCCAGGGGGTAATAATGGGAAGGTTTAAAAGTGATCGTACAAAGCTATTTTCTATGGGAGTAAGAGAATTTATGTTCCCAATACTCCACAGTTCAGTCCCATAAAGAGACCCCCCCCAATGCTTTGATATTGTAGATTTCCAATGCTGGGGCCACTTTCCTGGACACTGTGTTTTTATGAATTTTACTTTTATAAGCGGTCTGCTGAATTAGCGACAATTGGACTTTTTCAATATGGGGAGCCCAATTTAGGTTAGATGTTAGACGGATGCCCAGATAGTCAAAAGCAAATACTTGCTCTAGGGGACTACTTCCTGCATACATGGATCTTTTAGGAGATTTGGTATTCCCTTTAGAGAAGATCATGTATTTCATTTTGGCCTCGTTTAATACCAGGCCATGCTCCTTACAAAACCTAATAAAATCATTCAACAGTTGTTGGAGCCCTTGGGGGGATTTGGAGATTAATAGAGTATCATCCGCAAAAAGTAGTGCAGGTACTCTTCTCTCACCTACTTTCGGTGCATCACATCCATCCCTATCTAGATAGTCTACCACCCCATTTATAAAAAGAGAGAATAGCGTGGGCGCTAGGACGCATCCCTGTCTCACTCCACGTTTAATAGAGAATTGCTCAGTGAGTTGGTTGTTTCCCCCTAACCTAACTTGGGCTGTATTTAGAGAATGCAATCAAATTAAAATTTCTAACAGATTTAGGGGTAGACCCATCTCTGCCACCAATCTCCATAACTTAGCTTACGGTACTAGGTCAAATGCAGTGCGTAGGTCCACAAAGGCAACATATAACTTACCCCCTCTAATACTAACCTCCCTCCAATAAATACACAGAAAGCAAAAAACCTGGTGCAATGTGCTAATATTGGCACAAAAGCCTGCTTGGGAATCACTTAAGATGTGGTGCTCTGAGATCCAATCCTGGACCCTAGACAACACCTGCTTGCAGAAAATTTTCTGCAATAAATCAATTAGGTCTATAACTGGTCAGGTTGGCTCTATCGCCCTTCTTATAGATAGGGATTATTTCCGCTATATTCCACGAGGGGGAATGTTCATGCCTGATAAAATGGCATTTATTTGCATATTATTATAGGAGGCCCAGACATTAAGTCCTCTCTATACAGATCGCTTGGAATTCGGTCAGGACCGGGGGCTCTGGCCGGAATACTGGAGCAAATCACCACCTGAGTTTCTTCCATAGAGAACACCAAGTCCTCCTTAGCACTGCACAAAACTTCTCCCACGATTCAGTTGGACCCTCAACCTCAGTACTACCTAGCGCATAAAGACCCCCAAAGTGGGTCACCCACTCTTCTCGCTGGACTGTGACAATTTAGTCTTTCTACCATTAAGCCAGTAGGCCGATTGTTTCCAGAAAGTCTTTGAATCCTTGGCTATTAATGCCTTTTGTAGGGAGGGCCAGAGGGAACTTTCCCATTTCTTCTTGGCTGACTCTAATGCTTTCCTATATCTTTTTCTACAAGCCACCAGATCGGAGTGGACATTAGATTTTACTGCCCGCACGAGGTCAGCCTTGGCTTTCCTACAGTCCTGATTATACCAAACTGCCTGAGAATCTTGCTTAGGCTGTATCTTATCATACTCGGGTTTCTGCTTCCTGAGTGGTTTACCCAACAGATCCCTAATCTCATTAAATAGGGTTTCATGCTGGGTAATCAATTTCTCTGCTACTTTATATTTAGAGAGTTTAGACATCTCTTACACCTCCAGGCGTATTTTACCTTTAACTGCTTCCAGGGCCTCTGGATATTTCTCCACCCAGTCCCATCTAATCCTTCTCATGTTGTTCGTGATGGACAGTTCACCCAGATCCTTCCTACCCCTGAAGTCCGGTTCATTATCACCCTGATTTGTTAGAGAAAGAATCAGGGCGCTATGGTCACTATCTGACCGATTGGCCACTGCCATATCATGAACCAATGGCCAAAGTCTTAGGGCAACCAGGCAATAATCGATCCTGCTAACATAGAAAGGTCTGTTGAAAGTTATGTCCTCCTTTTGATCTGATTTCGTTCTCCCGTTGGTGTCTCTCAAGTCATGTTGCAGTGTAAGAGCCAACACCTGGCTTCCTCTCTTTGTCCATCTAACTGGGGGAAGATCTAACTGTGGGACCTGCCAGGCGCTATCCCACTCCTCAGTCAAGTCTCGGGGGTCAGGGCAAATGGTTCAAAGGTACAATTAAAGTCCCCAGCTAATAAAACAGGGACACTATCAGTGAATTCAGATAATACATGATCTAAAACTTTGATGGGATTAGTTTCTTCAAAACCCCAAACAACTCTGCTATAAACATTGAAGATCCTAATTTTCAGACCACTACATAGTTCCAAAACTATGGCTAAAATATCAGGGGAATCTACATGGACCAACTTAACTTTTAAGCCAAGAGCGTTTTTGACCCAGATCGCCAAACCTCCCGATGGTCTCCCCTTCTCTTTCCTTGTGGTGCTTAGACAGTAGGTAGAGAACCCACTTCTATGTGGGGTGTGCAGACTCCACGTTTCTTGGAAGAGTATCACATCATAGAGTTCCACAAAGGAAACCCAATCAAGGTCTACTAGCAATTTGGTAATCCCTGCCTCGTTCCAGACCAAAACTCTTAAGTGTCTGGGGGGAACTTTAGTATAGATGTGATTAGTACTACACTCAATGGGTACTCCCACTTGCTCGATATTGGAGAGATTTCCAAAAACACAATCAACAAACACTATATGCCACAGTCTATTGATGATTCTGATTAATGACAAGCTTATTGCGCAGCCGGTGCATCATTTTTTTTGACACACCTGCGGCACAGAGGGCAAATCCATAACTATGAGGCCATGCAACGCCACATTGCGTGGCTTTTCATGGCCTCCTAGATATAAAGTAAGGCAAAGCAGCGCAAGTCACTGCGTTACCTTACTCTGCGTCAAAGAGGCGTTCCATGGGCGTTGCGGTGGGTGTTCCCAAACAACATCCATGGATTTTGACGCATTCTCAGATTTACACAGACTTGTAAACCTGGGAATGCGTCAAAGGCCAACGCCTCCCCAGTGCAGACATAAAGAGGAGAAATGTCTTTATTTCTCCTTGTTCTTTCCTCTTTCTATGAAGGAGAAAAACGGTGCATTGATTGTTTTTGTGCAGGAAGGTGATCCTTCCTGCACAAAAACAATCATTCCTACAACGCAGACACCCTTCCACCATGGTGCAATGGTACCTGCATTGGCGCAAGGCAGCCAATTGTGCGCCAGCGCAGTGGAAGAGAACAGGAACGTGCTGTATCTAAAGATACGGGTTCATATTTGCCCTTTTCTTTAGATGCAGGGAAGTGCGGCAAAGTGACTTTCTGCGCTACACTGCATCAAAAACTAGTAAATAAGCCCCTGAGTGTTTTTGGACAATTGACCAACACACCATATCTCAGTGACCGGAAGAGTCTGACAGACATAACAGTATATTGCTTTTGTACAATGAATTTATGAGTATGGAAAGTTGTACTCTTATAGTACCCTTTTAAGTCGAGTCCGGTCGCTTAGTGGACTAATTCATCCACTGTAGGGGCCTGTATTTGAACTCATGGTCACAGGTTCAAATCCTGGCAGGTCCACTCAGCCTTTCCTCCTTCTGAGGTAGATAAAATGAGTACTTTTGAGTTGGATAACAATAAACATCTGTTATTCAGCACTAAGATACCTTTGGGTGAACGTGCGCTTTACAATGTAAATGTTATGTTAAGTACACTTACACGCCTTTACAAATCAGCTCTGAAATGTCCAACTCTGTATTAATGAAAGTGCAAAGAAGGCACAATCTTTCTCTAGTGTACTAATTTTATATGAATATACTCTTAATATTCCCATTTTATTCCTATTTTAAATATTCTAAGGCCAATTTATAAAAACATGTAAAATTATGCAAAAGGATACTGCAGGAGTACTACACTATGCAATCCAAAATGCCTTAGTGAATAGGCCTCTTTGCCACCTATTTCAGTTTATTCCTCCTTATTTTTCTATGTTTTCATTTTAATGATTAGTTTCTCTGGCAAAACTGTGCCTGATCTATATAAATTTCCCTTTTTTTAATTCAAAATGTTGTATACTTTACAGGAATGTATAGATTTTCGAGTTTACCCATGTGTTTTACTTCTCTTTTACCCATAAACTACAAATAGGGAGAAACTACAATAATAGAAAATATTTACTACCAATTATAGAATTGCAGAAACTGTGGCAATAGAAATGTTTTTTCCACTTGTTTCTGAAAAGTGGGAAGTGGTCAATCTTAACATAGCAAAACTTGTGTTTATGCCATTTTAAGAAAACAAAAACACACTTTCTTGCAGTGGCATGGTAAATCTTCCAAGGGCCCTTATGACAGCAAGGAAAATTCCCCCAGCCATATTTAGATGTTAAGAACGAGCAGTAATTGGGATGTATTTGGTCTCTGGCACACCATTGCCCCAGTGCCACTAAAGCTGCTACACTAATAATAACTATGTCCTGGTTTTCATGTACCTCTTCACCCACATGTCCCTGCATATGTTGTTTGCCTTGCCTTGTTTCTTCCTTCGAATCCCCTGTACCGTATTTCTGATGAATACTTCTAACCCCAGATTCTTCGCCTTGTGAATATTCCCCAGGCATCAGACTGGATCTGGAAACTCAAAAGCAGTACTCCTCCATGCCAGTAGATGGTGTTGTGTGGCTCCAAATCAGCGGCATTCTACTCCAGAAGTGGCAACAGAGATGGAGATAGGCTCCACCCATGCTTGCTAAAGTTCGTTCCTTCATACACTGATCAGGAGCTCTACTACTTCATCTATGACAAGGTTTTCCTAAATTTCTTTTCAAAATGTTACCAGTGCACAAGGGAAATGTTCCCTCATAAGATAATAGGATTTAAACCTTCTAGGGATTTTCACAAACAGATATCTGTGAAGGATCCCCACCAGGTATGTCTTTGGTGCTTGGGGTCGGAACACAACTCAAGGACCTGCAACAACTGCGCCCAGCTAAATCCGAAGGACATACGGTATCACAAAGTGAAGTTCTACCAACACTATGATGATGGGGAGGAATTTCTCCCACGGTGTGATGAGGACAATGAGTATAAAGAATTGCAGGATGCTAGATGGAGGGACACCTCCCCAGACACCAGACTGGTCTCTCCCCTTGCCTTGCCACAGAAAGGAGTGCATCTTTTGCTGATCAGATGAACTGCAGAGGTCCATGAACTGCATCTCACCACTATGGACGTCAAGACTAATGTCATCACAGAGGTCCTTCAGCCTGGCCAGTACCCTAACTAAACCTCTTCTGCCCTTTAATGAGGCAACTATGGACACACTTTTGGACTTATGAGCAACACAATGTTCTGGCACTCCGGTCAACAGGCAGGTCTTTCATCACCACAGACCAGCTCTAGGTGACCCAGTATTTCTCACACAGCATCCTATGCCAGAGACCTTGGTGTTTCAGACATCCACAAGTGGGGCTAACCCTAACGCATTCCCTATGACCCTCACCTGACTGTGAATCAAAGCAGGTGGAAACATTTGGCAAGTGTATGGTTTCTTCTACTAGCCTTACCCTACACTCAGGGCCTGATTCACAAAGTTAGACTTACACTTTTGTGTAAATTTATGATGTTTTGCAAATTACAAAGCAATTTTATGAGTAGTATATTTAGACTGCCTATCTTTTTATGTGCGTAGTCTCCACAACAAGTGCAGAGACACCGCAGCCGTAAAGATACCTCTTGCAAAATCCTTTGTGAATTGGAAAAAACCCCATAAACTTACACAAAAATGTAAGCTTACCTTTGTGAATGAGACTCCCAGTGAATGTTAGCTACTCTCTTGGCAGCCACATATATGCTTTATAGGGCATGGTTGGTCAAAACTAACGGTGGTCTGAGAGGACCAAACTAGTCAAGATGGATGGGATACAGCTAAATTTGGTATCCTCACTGGCCTTGATATGACTGATTGCCTGGGTTGGGCAATTGGCATGAGTGTGGTGCTTCAGTGCCATTATAGGATGAGGTCTACGGGCTTCTCTGAGGATGTCCAGGCATCCTTAATGGATAAGCTATTTGATGGCCCCTGCCTCTTAGGTGAGAAGGCAGCTTCAGCACTAGAGTGATTTAAAGACAGTTGCTCCACAGTTCATTCACTGAGTCTCTCTGGGCCTGACAGGCAATTTCATTGATTTCAGGGATATGCGAGGGGTTTCCAATACCATCAGCATCAAGCCCCACAGTAGGCACAGCAACGTTTCATCCCTTTCAGGGTCAGAAATGCAACTCCCAGAGGCAGCTCATACTCCATCAGGGTCAACGTAAAGCTCAGCCCCTGATCCCTCTAGCAACCAATTTTGTGTATCTTTTCTGGCACACAGCCACTCTGTAGGAGGCAGGATCTGACATTTCAACTAGGGATGCCAAGACATTACTTCCAACAGATTCGTACTCCAGATTGTCCACTGGGGCTACACCCTCCCATTAATTTCTACCCCGCCATACCTTCCACCTGCATCAGGGCAGCTGACAGGGGACCACCTGTTTGTTTTGCAGCAGGAAGTGCAAGCCCTTTTAGCCAAAGAGGACATAAAGAGAGTTCCGGCCTCAAAGCAGGAATTGAGTGTTACTCTAGATACTTCCTTGTGCTGAAGATGGACAGAGGCCTCTGTCCTATTTTAGACCTTTTCCCTCTCAACCCCTTTTGTTAAATTCAAAATGCTCAAATTGGCCCAGGTTCTGTCTGCCCATGATGCTTGAGACAGGATGATAGTGTTGGACCTGCAGGATACTTATTTCCACATCCCCGTCATACAAGCCCACCGGCGCTACCTCCGGTTCACAGAGGGCCAGAATCATTTTACGTTTGTAGTGCGCACTTTTGGCCTCACCAGTGTCCCTTAAGTGTTGGCAAAAGTGATGGCAGTGGTTGCAAAACACCCTTGTAGGTCAGGTGTTGCACCCCGGCCTGCTCAACCTTCACCTCTATGTGTGGAGATTGAATGGTGGCAGTTACTTGCATACGATCTCCCTCCTGAGGTCTTTGATGATATCTTGGCACCCGTTCACAAAGTCAGTGTATGATGGGAGCTGGGACAAGTTTGTGGTTTTGTGCGCCAACGTCTAGATGGGCCCATTACAGGTCAAACTGTTGGATGTTTTTTTTTTTGTTGTTTGCTTTATCTTTGGCCCAGCAAGGACTTGCACCGGGCACAGTTAGAGGCTACTTGTTGGCTCTTTCTGTGTTTTTACAGTTGTTGGATCATCCTTCTTTGTTCAAATCACCTAGTGTGATAAGATGTCTTAAAGGGTTACAACATATGTTTCTGTCAAAGCCCTTTGTGATGCCACAGTGGGACTTGAATTTGTTTTTCACTTTTCTAATATGCACCCCCGTTGAGCCAATGCATTGGTGCCAACTATGCCTTTTGACCCTGAAAACGGTCTTTTTGGCGACAATAACGTCATCAAATCATGTAAGTGATCTGCAGGCACATTCAGTCCAGCTGCCTTAGACAACTTTGTCCTACATAAGCATGCTGAGGCCTCAAGTTGCAATCCTGCCAAATGTAGTGACACCTTTTCATGTTGGGCAGGATATCACCCGTACAACATTCTTTGCACTGCCTCACACCTCAAAAGAGTTGGAGGGACACCAATGTTTGGACCTCAAGAGAGTCCTCAATTTCAACAGTGATAGGACCAGAGAGCATTAGGTGGACAATCAGCTCTTTGTGGGCTTTTTGGGAGCAAAGAAAGGCATAGAACCATCTCTAGGTTGATAGTGCTCTACTTTAAAATCTACTAAGTTCTAGCTAAGAAGCAGCCCATAAAGGATTGAGTGCTCAGTCCATTTGAGCCAAAGCTGCTACTACTGCACTGGCATATGGAGTGCCTGTCTTGGATATCTGTCTGTCTGCAACATGGGCGAAGTTACACACATTCACAAAACACTACAGCCTCGACAGCCAGGTCCATAGAGTTAGACATATTGTCCATTCAGTCCTGTGGGACTTTTCAGTCTGAGCCATTCCATAAACTCACTTACTTGGGGGGTACTGGTTTGGTATCTTCACAAGGTGAGGAATCTGCGGTTAGAAGAATCCATCAGAAGTAACAAGTTAATTATCTCTGGCAATACTGTATCTGGTGCATACTCTGTATAGCTGCAGATTTCTCACCACCCTCCCACCTCCCCATTAAGTGGAATGGTCTCTTTTCCATCTCCAAATGGTACCACTCTAGAGATCTGCACACTGGCCATTCCAATTTGCTGATGTGTTTTAGGGCATGGACAAACCTGCAAAAAGCCTTGTTGGCGCCTATATGGGACTCCGTCGTCACTTTTGAAGCAGAACATCGTTGACGCAAAGCCGCAAAATGCCACCTACAGGATTACTGCATTCAGGAGTGGAGCATTCTCAAGGTGAGAAATCTACAATTAAATAGATTATCCACAAGAAAGATTGTTACCGAAGGTAAGTAATTTGTTCCTATGCTTTATAGGCTCATTGTTGACTAAAGCTTCACATATATTTTAACAGCTATAACTTTTATGGGCTATTTCATTTATGTGCATTTGCATTTGATTTATAGCAATGTTTTATTATTCTTTGATAATGTATTTTGAGTTGATTTGATACATATGCATTAAATGTGATAGTTACAGAAAAACAGAGCAAAATTCAATACATGTGCAAAGAAATTCACAAGCTACTGTTCTAACTATACATCACAGATCATGGGGTTACGTCTTCTCAAAATAAAGTTGAGAATTATTACATTAAACTTATGTGAGAATTTCTTGGGGAGAGAGGAGCTTCAGACATTCTACAGGGAGAATCTATGAGAAACAGTCTGTGCCAAGGGTGTGTTTTCTTGATTGCTGTCTGGCTCTTGTGAGAGCATCAACAAAACAAAAACGAAGATTGGCCTTACCGACAGTCGGGCAATAGACTTGAAATTTACTAACAATGAGCAGGTACGATTGCAACCCATTTACAAAGCTCCTTTTTTTGCAATAGTTTAATATTATGGTGTTAGCTAATGTAGTCATTATCAAGGACCAGGGAACAAGGGATTCCATCCAAGATTGTTATCTATTATGTACCAAATGTTTATATTTATTTACATGTATTCCCTAAATGTACTGTAACCAACTAAAATAACATTTATTCCGGACAGTCTCTGACAGGATTTGATAGTTGCCCAATATGTAATTGAAATTGCATTTATATAGGCTTTTTGCCCCTGATGAGGCGTCAAAGCACTTTTTGGCAAGTGGCACACCACTAAGGACCCCAAAAGGGTTAGTGGTGAATTGGTATAGGGAAATATGAAAATAATTTGAGTGGTGGACATGTGAGTCTGTTATTTGGACTGAAAAAGGCTAGTGGAGGGATAAAAGAGGGAAGGTCTAGAAAGTGTTTATTTGGATGAGTAAAGGGGAGGTGGAGGGGGAAGAGTCAGACGGAAGGGTTTAGAAAGTCTTGTTTGGGAAATCTGAATTGTAAAAGAGGTTTGAGATGATGCTAGGAGGGAAAGAGGAGGGAAGAGTCTAGAAAGGAGTTATTTTGGGAATCATAGTAGTAGAATGCAGTCTGGGATGAGTCAGAGAGTGGGGGTAGAGGATATATTGAGAGGGGTATAGGGTGAGAAATCGGGTAGTGCATTAGAGAGAGTAGTAGAATGAGGTTAGGATGAGTCAGGGAGTGGAGGTAGAGAATATATTGAGAGAGGTATAGGCTGAGATATAGGGTAGTGCATTGGAGATGCTGAATTAGGAGTAAAGTAATAAATATAAGGATACTTAAGTACATGGAAGGTATATATGTATAAGGAAGGTAATACATGAAGATTTAAGTTGCATTTAATAAACTCAGACTTTCAAGTGTTGCTATTCTTTAAGCTCATTTATTTGTTTTTGTAATGTATATATTTTTTAAATTCAATAGTGAAGTAGTTCAGTTCAATTTCTTTATTCGGAAGGTTCACCCTTCCATAAGTACATGCATATAAAAAAATCATCATTAAATCATCAAGGTACATTATCGCATTATTGTAAATCAAATATAACACTATGTATCAAAAACAACGATTAAAAAAAAGAAATAGCAGGAAATTGTTATAATAGTAAAGTGCCACGTGCCCTCACAGCATGTCTTAAAAATGAGCCTACATGTAAACATGTTTCACTATCAGACAGTTGGAAAATTGATGAGAACATTAAACCACTCTGTATAATATTGCGATATCTCCTTTTAAAAAGTGGAAGCAAAAATAACCTTGTATACAATTCATAAAATTTACAAAACAGTAAAAAATGTATCATGGTTTGGCCAGACTTATTATTGCACGGGCAGGGGATAGCAGCAAGATATGGTTGGTGCCCGAAAGGGAAACACAATAAATATTTTACTGTGTCAGCACCAAACCTAAATAGCAGGGAACGCTCCCAACTCCCACAAGGCTGTTCTAAATAAACGGGTGATAACACGGAAATGCTCTGGGACAAATATGCGGTTATCAATGGTTTCCCTGCTGCACTATTAAAACGATTTTCACGAGCTAAATTATAAAAAGCTGAAGCTACTTCCCTTTTGTTAAAGGTAGGGCATAAATCTCTCGTTGTAAAAGCTCGCTCCATACCGAGTTTCCCAAATTCCGATTTAATATATGCCAGCCACGGAATTTGAAGGCCATTATCGCAAGAGATACAGTTATTTATTATATCTCTTGGGAGCAATGCTTGGTCATTACTCCAGATGGATAGCCAAAGTAGCAATGGTCTCACTCTGATAAAATCGGATATGTATAGCAAATTTAACTCTTTATGACAGATGACATGGGGGGAAGAAAGTGGTACACCCAACAGGTGCCCCCAGAACCGATTTTCCTCAGCTTGTATGGTTACCCAATTCACACTCCCCCAAATGGCGGAACCATAGGTAGCAATTGGAACACATTGAGACTTATATATTTGTAGTCTTGCTTTCAACTGCCCCCTTGAGGAAGGGAAAGCAATGATCCAATTGCTTTTGAAAATAACGTTCTACGGTGTGCAATATTAGGTGACCAAGCTCCAGAGGACGAGAACATAACTCCTAGGTAAGGGAAGCTCTTAACACTTGTTAAGGAGTTATTTCTACTTGCATAGAAGACAATTGAATACAATGTGACCCACATGCCATAACATGAGATTTTGCTAAATTTGTTCAGAGACTTAGATTGGACATAAAATCAATAAATGCCGACACTAGAAGACGCTATGCCCTTGGGGTCCGAGCCATTAAAACTGCGTCATCCACATATAAAAGTGTAGGAAGGGGATTCCCTTTGACAGATGGAACATCACTGGTTATCGGAGATAGGGATGGATGGAGATCATTAATATATAGTATTAACAGGAGTGGGGCTAACACACACCCCTGTCGAACACCCCGACCAATCTAAATACTCTTGGATACGTTCCCATTATTATTTATTATAACTTTCGCTATCATGCCCCGATGATGAAATGCGAGGAAGTGAACAAGGGGGACTTCCCGGCCCTTAAATATCAGCATGTGACATAGTTTTCACCGGTTCACACAGTTGAAAGCGGCGCTTAGATCCATAAATGCCATGTATAGAGGCACACGCTTAACGACTGTGTACTTACCTATTATTAGGTTCAATTTGGCACATTTCTCAATCGTCCCTACCTTGCTTCTAAATCCATATTCAGCAGGATAGAAAATCGACTTCATTTGGGCCCACTCCTGGATACTGTTGTAAATAACACGCCCCAGAACTTTTACAGTTGTGTCTATTAACGATATTGGCCTGTAACATCTGGGGTCTTCTCGGTTGCCTTTCTTAAAAATAGAGACAATAATGGAGGTGCGCCAAGAATCCGGTATATCTGTATGAGGTAATTTGCTAAACACATTTGTTAGAATTGGAGCCCAAAATTTGGTATTGAGTTTTAGCAAATCAATTGTTACTCCCTCTGGGCTTTTCCGCCCGTACTTTGAAATAGGGCCTCCTCTACCTCTTCTACCGTAGTTCTAACATCTATTAGCTTACTATTATCTACAATAAAACCATCTATATTGGGGGGGAAACATAGACCTTGCTAAAATGATCTTCCCAGGTTTTGCTAGTGATGTGGCAAGAGATTGGGGAGACTGTCAGGTTTTTACATCTCATACCAGATACTGTGGCCCAGAAGACCTTGCTTTCCTTCGTGTTAGCTGCTTGTGCTAATGTCTCCCATTGGTCTGGAGAACCTGCTGCCAGCGCTTAGCTGTAACAGCCTTATAATGTTTTCTCAGGGCAGTAATTAGTACCTTGTTTCTAGGCTTCTTCCCTAGGGCCTTCCCTAGTTCTTGATTGGCTGCTGTACAGTCATGGTCAAACCAGCCGTGTAGCTTATTGGATGGGCATATGAGTCTAAGAAGGGTATTTTTTATACCTAGACAAAGTTCAATAGTGAAGTAATTGTAGATAAATTATTATGATAAAAATTTACTTATTTATGCAGTGACCTACATACATGTTAATCATAGAATAATATATCCATAAGTAATATGTAATTTATTTAAGCAGAAACTAACAAATATCTATATATTTATAAACAATTATTATAAACATTTATACAAAGGAATACACATATCTCGGTACACATATTTAATCCCAATAAATGCTTATATACATATGCATATGCTGTATATTTATGTTTGAGTATGGTGGTTATGTGGGGAAGAGCCAACCAACGCTTGAGTAGTCTTCTGAAGATAAGATAGTTATCCGTGGATCTTATGTTTGGGGGTAAAGAGTTCAATAGAGTGGCTGCTCGAACAGAGGAGGATGTGCCACCTATAGTTTTTTTTCTTGTATGGTGGGATTTTGAGGCAAGGTGCCAATCTAGAGTGGAGGTTTCTTTGCTGAATATATTTGGAGGTTTTATTCCTAATGAAGAGCAGCCCTGTTCTATGTATTGCTTTGTGGATGATACAAAGAGCTTGAATGTGGATCTTCTTGCAACCGGTAAACAATGTAGGGCCTTCAAGACAGGGGAGATGGGGGCTTGTGCCTTTACATGTAAGAGTAGTCTGGCAGCAGAGTTCTGAAACCATTGTAGTCCTTTCATAGTTGTTAAAGATGATCCGTGGTAGACGCTATTGGCGTCATCAAGTTTGGACAGAACAAGAGAGATAGTAGCCTGGACCTTGTGTGGAAAACCCAGGTGGGAAAGATGCGTTGCAGAGTTTTTATAGCAATGAATTTTGATCTTGCTAGTTTGTCCACTTGGGCATTCATTGATAACTTGGACTCCATGGTAATTCAAAGGTTTCTTACTTCCTTAGAAAATTTTGGTGGTGTTCCCAGATCGTCAGGCCAGGTTGCGAGTGGGTTATAATTTTTTCAATCACCACATGGGAGTATTTCCATTTTGGAAGCATTCAATTTGAAATGGCTACATGTCATCCACTAATAAATGGCTCTAAGGCAACTGGAAATTTGTGTGTTTCCAATGTTTTTGGGGCTTTCCAGTTTAGAAGTATTTGTGTGTCATCTGCCTAGTTATAGCATGTGAGGTGAAAATCATTGATCAGTGCCGGTAATGACTTCATGTAGATGTTGGAAAGCATGGGGGAGATGATAGAGCCTTGAGGGGCCCTGCTTTTGTGAAGTACAGTTTAGATGAGAAAGGGGGGGTATGGATGACATTAGTACTGTATTGAAGGTAGGATGTGATCCAGGTGACAGCAGTCCCCTCTATGCCGACTTTGTAGGGTATTGTTTCAGAGTGTCATGGCCAACTGCATCAAAAGCAGCTCAGAGGACCAAGAGAAATAGTGCAGCAACCCTGTTTCAGTCAACTATGTTCTTAAGTTCATCCCAGACGGCAATGAGGACAGATTCTGTGCCTCTTCCTAGACGGAATCCTGTTTGGAAGTCTGAAAGTATGGAATTATCTTCAATGAAATGTGACATCTGGGCGAATATTGATCTTTCTATCAGTTTGCCCAGGAAAGGTCCATTTGCAATTGGTCTGTTTTTGTCGGGGTTAAGCAGGTCTTGGTTTGTTTTCTTTAGGAATGGGTGTATGTATGCCTTTTTTAGGTCTTCTGGAAATATTCCCATAGTTAAGGAATTGTTGATGATTCTTCTTACTGAAGTGGCAGCAGAGGTAGTTAGAAGAATTTTCTTGAAGGTTTGTGGTGGACACGGGTCAGAAGCAATGCCGGCAGGTCTGCTTGCTTTGACAAGGTCCATAAATTGATTGTGTGATATTTGTTGGAAGGAATGCAGAGGCTGGGTTAGTTTTGGAAAAGGTTTGGTGCTAGTGGTTTTTCTTTGATTTAAATAGGAGTCCAACGTGTCTGCTTTGGTTGTGTAATGATTTGCCAGTTTGTCTATTAGTAATGGGATAATCTCCTTCAAGGAAATTTAGTTTACGAAATTTGGTGGGAATTTTATAGAATTGTATGCCTGGGTCTAAACTGGGGTGGCATGGTGAGAAAAAGGATGACGGATTTAACTTAGATCTCTTGACTGGGGGTGAATGTTTGATTTGTTTCGCATTCCATCCATCCTTTGTGTGTCTTTTGTTTCCTCGTCCTAAGTGCGCTGGGTATGCCCAGACGTGGGTCCCAGGATCATTGTGCCACTGGATTCAAGCTAGCCTGGCTGATGAGTGGAGAAACCCTCAAACCGGTCCTAGAATGCTTCTTTCTGATCCAGGGAGGACCTGGCTTGGCAGTTCGGGCTGGACTGCTGCCATGAGGAGAAGGGTCAAGACTGATTTGCATATGCCTGGGTCTAAACTGGGGTGGCATAGTGAGCAAAAGAAGGATGTGTTTAACCCAGATCTCTTGACTGAGAGTGAATGTTTAAGTTGTTCTGCATTCCATCCAGCCTTTGTGTGTCTTTTATTTTCTCGCCCTAAGTGCGCCCTGTATGCCCAGACGTGGAAACTGGGCTCACTGTGCCACTGGATTCAAGCTAGCCTGCAAACAGTCTGGTCTCGCACGGAAGCAAGATGGCGGTTGGCTGAGGCGACCGCTGCAGCTTGCAGCACCATGATTCAGCGAGACCACTACTAAACCCCCCCTGCGGAATTGCTGAAAGAAGAAAATACTGTTAGCCCTATTAGATGCCCTGCAGGAACTACTTACAGGACGATCCGGCATCTGTGCAGCCAAAGGTGAAATTGCCGTGGGACAGCAGGAGCTGCTTTTTGCCTGCCGTAAACTGTGGACTGCCCTCGAGTGCTCCGACTGCCCTGGCCGACGCTCATCGGAGACAATGAAGCCGAAGGCTGCTCCCTCCAATGCAAGTGGAAAGGGCTTGATGGCCTCCGCAATCGGAGATAGCCCCGCAGCGGATTCAGCCGACATGGTGACAAGCCGCTCCGATGTAAAGCCGGGTGCTGGAGCAGGGCGACGCCGTGGTCAGGCCGTGGCCCGGAATGAGAACGCCCCAGAGGGAAAAGGGAAAGGCGGAGCTGTGCACCAGCAGTGCCTCCCCGGTCCCACAGTGGCAGAGCTGCTGAGAGGGACGAAGAAGCGGGCTGAACTCAGCAACACAGCAGCAATTCCAGGCAGTAGAAGTCACGGGCACAAGGAACGTGTGGAGGAGAGCGGCAAAAACAAAGTCCTGAGTGAAGCCTCCCAGGAAACTGAGCCTGAATGCCTGAAGATGGGGGCACCAGCAAGCAGCAGTCAGCAGCACCAGGTGAATATTGGAGCAGCATGTATACTTGATAACAGTGAGATAGGGGCAATGGCGGTTACTAATGTGGCAGGCATTAACACGGGAGAGGGCGGGAGAGAAGAGACAAAAAATAGTACTACCAGCAGCAGTCTCACCTGGCTCGAACTTAGTAACGATACCCTTGCAAGGGGTGGGGGAGAAGAGGTGTCTTAAAATTCTCCTAAACACCTTCAACAAGGCACCCAATGTGATTATGATACCCCAGGAAAAGCAGGGCAACAAGCAATACTTTGTACTAAAGGAAACAGAGGGGGGGGGGGAGAATGACCTAGAGGCAACAGACAGTTTCTAACTCCTATCGGAGGATACATGTTCTGCAGATGAGTCGATTTCACCCACAGACTCAAGCGAAGGCAGAAGCCCACCAGATACTAGCGGGATAGACTCCACAGCGACCTTGCGTAAGGCGACCAGGAAATCAAGGCGACTAGAGAAAGCTGCAGGAAGAAAAAAAGAAAATGCAGAGCTAAACTGGAATATTCTTCAGCTAGTCAACTGGTGGGGGCTGCAGGAGGAGCAGTAAAGGACCCTGAAGGCAGTGCCATTTCAACATTGGATGTCATCCTACAATCTATCATGTCTCACCAGGAGGAAACAAGACAGGACAGTCGGCGCTCGCAATCTGCGCTACGCAAGATGCAAGGCACTGTCCGCAAAGTGGCCAAAGTATGTAAAAGTATCAGTGAGCGCTTAACGGACTTGAAGTCAAGAACTAATGCACTCGAGGTGGATATTGCAGGAGCTCAGGCTCAATCTGAGTCACACAAGGCCAGACTGGAATATATCCAGTGGAAGTTAGAGGATCAGGAAAACCGGCAGCGTCGGAACAATCTGCGCATTTTAGGTATTCCAGAGGGCAAAGAGGGTACAGTTGTGCCCCTCTATATGATAGAGCTACTTGGGAGGGCGTTTCCTGAGCTCGTAGGCTGGAACTGGTCACAAGAGATTCAACGAGCCCACTGAGCCCCCTTCAACCTGAAAAAGCCAGCTGGACCTGATACCAAGCCTAGGGCTATTCTAGTATATTTTGAGAACTATTTACTCCGAACAAAATATTTTTGAACAGGCCAGACCAGAAAACAAACGGAAGGTGGAAGATGTTGCTTTCTTTGTCCAACCTGACTTCTGTCATGCCACAGTCAAGAGGCGTTGGAGACTGCGGCAAATGATTACGCCATTTCGAGCAAAGGGCGCCCAGGCGTATTTGATGAATCCTGCAAAGCTGAAAGTTGTAATCGGGTGGAATTCTCTACTTCAGAAATTAAAGTGAAGGAAGCTCTGGAAGAACTCAGGGGGTAGAAAAGCCAGTGACCAAATATGACAACTACTCGGAATATGTGAACGTGTGACCGTGGTCCGAAGAGTGACAGAGTCAGAAGTCTAAATCGAAAAAATGGGGGGGAAATACGAATTTGTGGGACCATTTCTTGGATGATATATGATACGAGATAGCTTTCCACTATCTCTTCTCTCTCTCTTTTTCTTCTTCCTTTCTTTTTTTTCTTTTTATTCCCCATTCTTTGCTAAAGTTGGAAATTAAGGATGCAGGAGGGGGGACCTGTTGGTTGGTTATAATTATGTTGGGGTAATTGGTAGGGTCTCACTGATCGTGGTGCTATGCTGCTTCATCACACACAGGCCACCAGCCTGGACGCTTCCACTGGAGGGGGAGGTGTAGGGGGCCGGGGAAGGGGGCGGAGGGATAGGTTGGGGGCAAGGGCTGGGGGGGAGCGGGGATGGTTAGGGTGGGGCTGTGAGTGTGGGTGCAGAATAAAAAAGGGGGAAAAAGGCCAGGCATAGGTAGCAAAATGGGAAAAGAGCTAGTAGGAAATATAAGCATGGCAAGGTTCAGATCGATGGGCTCTTCAGGTAAGTATGGATAAATGAAGGATCTGCTCAGTTAATGTGGGGGGCTAAATGATAGAAACAAGCGAAACAAAGTGTATGAAATATTGAAGGCTATTAATCCTGACATAATCTGCCTGCAGGAAATGCACATCCCATGGGGTAACAAGGGCGCTCTTCGCATAAGGAGTTATGGCTTGGCCATATGCTCCACCCAGACCTCCATGATTAGAGAGGTATCCATATACATCAAATATCAGGTTGGAACAGTGAAGCGTGTACTGGCTGATAAATGGGGGCATTGGGCAGTAATCTCACTAACCACAGGGCTGACGTTAGGTACTGTATAGGGGTCAAATCAGGACGATCCTAGAATCTGGGAAGATCTGGAAATAGAGCTAGCCTCCTGGTCTGATCCCCTGATAATTTGTGGTGACTTCAATATACACCTAGGAAGTACCAAGAATCCAAACTAAAAATATAATGGGAGGAAGCCCCAAGTATTTAGGGCACTGGCTACCCTTAAAGATATTATTATTATTTAAACTAGAGAGGTGGCCCCACTGTCCAAGGGAACAGGGCACTGTAAACCAGTAGAGAAAAGATACTTCCCCTGGATGAATAAAGTAGCACCAACACTTTTACCTGCTAGCATACCATCCTCACTGTGCAGCCACAACTCACATAATCAATACATTCAAAACCTTATTGTCAGATATATACCCCAAATTGAGATGTAGCGTTAAAAAATGTTTTTATTTAAAAAAGGCTCTGTATCACAGAGTATTAGATAAAGTTTCAAAACATATACAGAAGATCAATAAAGTTCATACACAGTATACAATAAAAAATCTAATACAGTACATATTCCTGTTAAAATTCGGCGAAAACACTGCAATAAATAAAAACAGTGAACAGTACAAAAGAAATACAGTAGGAAACCCTTTTAGCACAGTTTTATACAAGCTGTTGCATACATTGATCCAACATCAAACATTTGAAATGCGAAAAAACTGGTTGGATAGCTATCTATTCCTTGCCCAGAATTTCATGTGGTTGGATTCAAAACAGACTGGGGTCGACGCGTTTCGGTGGTACGTGAACCAATTAAAAACCACCTTCTTCAGGCCTCAAAATCAGGGATTTATTCCTCCTCTGAGCAATATGCAAGGTAGTTTATCATTCCAAGTACGGTTTCTCACAACTTCCAATAGGGCATTTCAATGACCTCAATTCTCATGTAGCCATCTTTTTTAAAACTGGCATGAAAGTTATTTTAGAAACTTCTCCCAATACAAGGCACTAATATGGCAAGTTGGTAATTCCTCTTTTCGTTTTGACTTCTATTTTCTTTATTTCTTTATTTTTAGCGCTGCCTGCTTTTAAGCGTTAGTCAATGTCTTCACAGCTATATTCCGCCCGGAAGGTCAGATGGCGATGTATTACAATTTCTACTGGTCAGGAGCACTTGTTCATTTAGGGCGGGACAATCCTCTTCCCTTATTGACTATTAATTCTTTTTCCTTTTAGTGCTGCCTGCTCGTGCTGTCTGGCCAATGTCTATTCTGCCATACACCGCCTTAAAGGTCAGGTGGCCAATTTTCCTTAAAGTACGGCTTCTCGGCCTCCTTAATACTGCAATTGCATTGGCCAGACAGCACGAGCAGGCAGCACTAAAAGGAAAAAGAATTAATAGTCAATAAGGGAAGAGGATTGTCTCGCCCTAAATGAACAAGTGCTCCTGACCAGTAGAAATTGTAATATATCGCCATCTGACCTTCCGGGCGGAATATGGCTGTGAAGACATTGACTAACGCTTAAAAGCAGGCAGCGCTAAAAATAAAGAAATAAAGAAAATAGAAGTCAAAACGAAAAGAGGAATTACCAACTTGCCATATTAGTGCCTTGTATTGGGAGAAGTTTCTAAAATAACTTTCATGCCAGTTTTAAAAAGATGACTACATGAGAATTGAGGTCATTGAAATGCCCTATTGGAAGTTGTGAGAAACCGTACTTGGAATGATAAACTACCTTTCATATTGCTCAGAGGAGGAATAAATCCCTGATTTTGAGTCCTAAAGAAGGTGGTTTTTAATTGGTTCACGTACCACCGAAACGCGTCGACGCCAGTCTGTTTTGAATCCAACCACATGAAATTCTGGGCAAGGAATAGATAGCTATCCAACCAGTTTTTTTGCATTTCAAATGTTTGAAGTTGGATCAATGTATGCAACAGCTTGTATAAAACTGGGCTAAAAAGGTTTCCTACTGTATTTCTTTTGTACTGTTCACTGTTTTTATTTATTGCAGTGTTTTTGCCGAATTTTAACAGGAATATGTACTGTATTAGATTTTTTATTGTATAATGTGTATGAACTTTATTGATCTTCTGTATATGTTTTGAAACTTTATCTAATACTCTGGGATACAGAGCTTTTTTTAAATAAAAACATTTTTTAAAGCTACATCTCAATTTGGGGTATATATCTGACAATAAGGTTTTGAATGTATTGATTATGTGAGTTGTGTCTGCACAGTGAGGATGGTATGCTAGCAGGTAAAAGAGTTGGTGCTACTTTATTCATCCAGGTGAAGTATCTTTTCTCTACTACCCTTAAAGATAGCCATGGCTTGACAGATGTCTGGGCTGAGAAAAATCCGAACGACCCAGGGTTCACCTACTTCTCCCACCCACATAAAAAATATGTCCGTTTGGACTATTTTCTGGCTTCAACTAAAATACTGGATGAGATCAAGATCAAAAAACTCCTGAAACTCTTTTCGGACAACAGCCCATTAGTGCTAGAGGTTATAGGGCAGGTGGGTGCCGGGAAGCAGGGCAGCTGGTCATTCGACAGGAAACTGCTAGCAAATGAAGAGTTTCTTGCTCATATCAAATACTGGACCATCGAGTTTATAGATATGAACAGATACAGCGCCTAACGCAGAGTAGTGTGGGATACCTATAAAGCCTGCTTGAGAGGGGAGGTCATAAGTTATGTGGGTCAGCGCCGGAAAAAAACAGAAGGATGAGGTGAACTCACTAATAGACAGACTGGCCAAACTAGAGGTAGATCATGTGAGCCTGATCAGTAAGGGGGGGCGGGAAGAGTTAATAAAAGAGTATACAGCAAAACTAGCTATAGTAAAAGTAGAGATCAATAGCCATTTTCAGGAAAAAGTGGCCCAAGCCTATCAGGCGCACAGGGCTGAGATGTATGAGTATGGAGAGTCAGCAGGAAGACTACTGGCTCTCTGTACAAGGCAGAAAACTGCTAGAAATAACATCGCCAAAATTAAGAACAGTAACGGGCAATATGAGACGAGACCTGTAGAGATTGCCGGTGTTTTCGAGCAGTTTTACACGAGGATGTATCAAGCTGACTCTCCAGCAGTCGATTCAACGATTGTAGATAATAGGTGGCCACTGCTCAAAATAATAGATGAAACTACTTACCTGGAGTTGGAGGAAGAGTTTGCACTGGAAGAGATTCTGGATGCAATAGGCTCCCTCCCCTCAGGGAAAGCAGCCGGCCCAGACAAAATCCCTCTTGAACTATACAAAATACTTCTACATGAGATCACCCCGATTATGCATGACCTGTTTATAGATGTGCAGCACAGCGGGACCCCACCTCCATCATGGCAGGGAACGAACGTAGTGATATTTGCCAAAAAGGGGAAACCACCTGAGTTACCAGCTTCGTACCGTCCAATCTCGCTGATGAACTCTGATGCTAAAATCTATTCAAAAGTTATAGCCAACCGACTACAGAGAATCATAGCGTCACTGGTATCCCCGTGGCAGCATGGCTTTTTGCCAGGTAGGGGGACCACTGACCACATCAGGCGCGTCATCTCAATATTAGATATAGCGGAAGTAGAAGGTAATGATGTGGCGGTGGTCCTCCTAGATGCCGAAAAAGCTTTTGATCGGGTATCGTGGCTTTATCTTTGGGGGGTCCTATCATAGAGGGGGTTGGGTCCATGACTGTTGACCGCTACCCGGGCCATGCACTATAAACGATATGCACAACTACAGGTGATGGGTAACATGTCAGGGGAAAATTGAGATAGTCAGAGGGACAAGGCAGGGGTGCCCTTTCTCAACAATTCTGTTTGCCTTATACCTAGACCCCTTTATTAACCAGATTCTACACAACTCTGCAATCAAATCCGTAACTAGTAATGGGTACAACACAAAGATCCTAGCATATGCAGATGACATTGCAATAATCACCACAGAACTGGATAAGGCAATCACAGAGGTTGAAAGTATGGCAGAGGAGTTTGGAAGAAGATCAGGGTATCTCCTGAATAAGGGGAAGATACAAATTATATGTTCTCCCCAATGCCATACCCAAGACCCTCGCAAAATCGAATCGGCTACATATCTGGGTGTTAATATAATATCTAATATGGATGCAATGTGGAAAATCAATCTTGGCCCAATACTTGATAAAATAAGCTCGGAATTAAGATGTCTTGATAAACTGCAGCTCACAATAATAGGAAGATCTAACGTATTAAAAATTTAAAATTTTCCTAAGATATTAAACCTGTTCCGATCAATCCCCCTTGAACTTGCAGATGCAACTATAAATAAAATGAACGCTATGTTTTCTAACTTTATATGGAGCTATCAGAAAACACAACGCGACCTGAAAAGTATGACGCTTTTTCGTGAACGAGGTGGATGGGACGTTCCGAATCTGTTATTTTATTACTGGGCTGTCGCACTACAGCAGATGAGCACCCTACTACTACCTAGTCGGGTGAGTCATGATGAGTCTGAGCTACCTTCAATATACCATATATCCATCGGTAAAGAGGCGAAAGGTAGCTTTCTCTGACAATTAGAGCCAAGCTATTACAAGAAGACGCGGTTCAAGTGCGTCAAGGCGGCCTGGAAGATCTGGAAAAAGGTCAGCAGGTTGTTGAAAATTCCCAGATATAACAGGTATACACCTATATGGCGCTCCTCTCTATTTCCAGCTGCACTATATGATGTAATGGCTATAAATTGGGAGCAGGCTGGAATCGACAGGATTGCAAATCTGTATGAGAAAACAGAGAACATATCATTTGCAGGTCTTATACAAAAATATGGTGATAATAGCAGAACACAATTTAAATACATCCAGATTCGGGATTGTCTCATGCACCTCCCTAGCGGGTCACCTAATCTGGCAGAAATCCCAATCTTGGAAACTGCAAATCGCCGGGACAGTAGGATTATAGACTATTATCAAGTTCTAATGGAGACACTTTCCGACGATTTGGAAAAAACAGAGGCAAAATGGGCAGCCAAGCTGGGAGATGGGGATGCTGACCTGGATATGTCAATTGACCTAGGGAGAAAGATCTTCTTATCAGCTCATCTAAAGGCCCAGCATTATAAAACCATCTTCAATCTGTACCATACGCCGGCTAAGCTTTACAAATGGGGGAAGAGGGAGAGTGATAAATGCCCTAGGTGCCAAGTGGGTCCTGCCGATAGTACGCACATGTTCTACTCCTGCACCAAACGTACCCCTCTGAAAGAGGGTATAGAGGATTTCTGGCTTCAAACAGTTAATAAGGCAATCACCATCAGCCCTGCTATGATGCTATTAGGGTATGACTGTCAGGCCAATCTAGATGTATCCAAGAGAGATTTTATATTTATGACAGTAGCCATGGCCCGATTGTTGATTGCCACTGCATGGAAAGATATGGACCCCCCTGCATTCCAGCTGTGGCTCCATCGCTTAATAAATATCTATATGCAGGAAACCGCGCTATATAAGAGTAAGGGCCGATGAGCCAGGGAGAAGGGCAGAAAGATATGGAAACCTCTAAAGGTATGGCGCAACAGCAGAGAAGTTCAGGGAGAGCAACCTTAAACCAGGATAAGCCTAAGCGTATCCCATAGGTAGAAAAGGACTAGGGAAACCTCACAATGAAATAATGTATGTGTATATATATACATATTTATGTATTTAAGTATTGGTATAATAAGATATGCAATATGAACTTTGTATTTAATTTATTAAAGTATTATATATATGAACTAACTACCCAATTTCCCTTTTGTACCTACCTGGCTTTTGGGGGGGGGGGAAATAAAAAAAAAAAAAAAAGGAGTCAAGCTAGCCTGGCTGATGAGGAGTGATACCCCAAAACCGGTCCCAGATGTTTGTTTCTGGTCCAGAGAGGACCTGGCTTGGCAGTTCGGGCTGGACTGTTCCCATGAAGAGCAGGGTCAAGACTGATTTGCAAATGGCTGGATCTAAACTGGGGTGGCATGGTGAGCAAAACAACGATAGATTTAACCCAGATCTCTTGACTGGGGTTGAATGTCTGATTTGTTCCGCATTCTGTCCATCATTTGTGTGTCTTTTGTTTTCTCATCCTAAGTGCGCCGGCTATGTCCAGATATGGGTCCTGGACTCACTGTGAGACTGGATTCAAGCTAGCCTGGCTATTGAGGGGTGATATTCCGAAACTGGTCCCAGGATGTTTGTTTCTGGTCCAGAGAGGACTTCGCCTGGTAGTTCGGGCTGGACTGTTCCCATGAGGAGCAGGGTCAAGAATGATTTGCATATGGCTGGGTCTAAACTGGGGTGGGATGGTGAGCAAAAGAACGATGGATTTAACCCAGATTTCTTGACTGGGGGTGAATGTTTGATTTGTTCCACATTCCATCGATCATTTGTGGGTCTTTAATTAAATGCATGAGAGCAAGAGTGAGAGAGGAAGAGCGGGAGATCAAGAGAGAGAGCGAATGAGCAAGAGAGATAGCAAGAGAGACAGAGAGAGAGAGCAAGAGAAAGAAAGTGAGATTAAGAGAGAGAGCAAGACAGTGCTTAATTTGAGCCGGAGCTTTCCGGTGCTGAGCACCAGCACTTAATTGGTTTCCAGTGCTTGGCACAGGCACCTAATTGTCAACACCACACTTAGGGCAGTCTGCCACAAGGTGGTGCTGCTCATGTAATTTAGAGACGAGCAGTATAACAGTTGTTTATGAAAACAATATACATTAAAAAAATTACTAATACCTGCCTCCCCAGCCATTCCTTTAGCTTTGGGGACCTGGAATAATCTGAACTGTCGCATTTACATGCGAGAGAGATGGTTAGTAGTTGTTTTGGCAGCGATGACAGGGGCGATGAGAGGTGCAAGCTGCAGTGGCCTCCTGGTCAGAGCCCTGGCACTTAATATTTTACAAATTAAGCACTGGAGCAAGAGATTAAAAGCGAGAGAGGAAAAGAGAGAGCAAGAAAGAGAGAGCAAGAGAGATAGAGCAAGAGAGCAAAAAAAGAGTGAGTAAGAGAGCAGGGGAGCACAAGAGAGCAAGAGAGGGAGAGAGAGCAAGAGAGAGAGAGAGAGCAAGAGAGAGTAAGAGAGCACGAGAGAGGGCAAGAGAGAGAACAAGAGAGAGTGAACAAGAGAAAAAGGGCAAGACAGAGAAAGGGAAAGAGAGACAGCAAGAGAAAGAGAGACAGAGAAAGAAAGGGGAAGGGCATGAGTGAAAGACAGAGAGAGCAAGAGAGAGAGCAAGTGAAAGGAAGACACTACGCAGAAATGGGGTAAGTGTCCAGTTTATTCCGTCCGACGTCCTCCAGGTCCCGGCAGCAACTGCCTGCCTGAGGACTCCACATTCTAGAGTAGAATCACCCCCGATGACACAAGCTCCTAACGAGCCAGCGTTCCACAGATCCCAACACACCCCCTTCCTTCACAATGAAAACGGAAAAAGTAAGGATAAGCAAAGAAAAACAATAAGAAGAAGATAACAGGAAACAGGATATGCAGAAGAACAACATCATTACATTTTGTAATCTTGGAATTTTACAGGAACAAATTTCAATCTGGTGGAAACAGCTCTGGAAGAAACATGATCGGAATGCACAGGTTCCATCCCGTGGGTATTGGTCGGCATTGATGTTGGGGAAGGAACAACACCCAGTCTCCTATTGACATAGACCAGCATTGACTCAGGCACAATGGAAACAGCAGACTTGTTCCAAACTTTCCCATTCTCCAACACCACCACATGATTTCTTACAGCTGACACTCTTTTGGGAGCAGAGAACCGAGACTCCCCCTTGCGAAGAAAACCCGGTCTTTTGATCCTCACCCAATCCCCCACCTTAACAGATATGGGACAACGAACTCCAGGCCTGGTGTCGTACTTGGCCTGAACAGCAGCCCTGACGTCAGTTACAACAGACAATTTCTTAGTGTCCACCACCCTCCTGGACATCCATTCCTTGTTTAATTTGGAGCCAGCAACCCTTCCCCTGAGTAAGGTAAACGGGGCAATGCCGGTACTAACATGGGGAGTGGTCCTCACAGCCCAAAGCATGTTGCTGACCGCTTCCCGCCAATGCAACCCATTCACCAAAGCCAATTGCAGATGTTCCTTGATTACGCGGTTGAAGCGCTCAACCAGGCCATTGCTGCAGGGGTGATAAAGAGAAGTAAGAATGTGACTGACACCTATGTCCTTGAGGAATTTCTCTATCTCACAAGAAACTAACTGGGTACCATTATCCGACACCAGCTCCTCAGGGAAACCCTCCTTGAGAAAAACATCTTGCAAAAAGTTGATAACAGATGAAGAATTAGCATTGTCAACGAATCTGACCTCTGGCCATTTTGACATGTAGTCAATTAGAACAAGGGCATACTTTGGAGAACTCCCAATGAGTCCAAAAGGACCCGCGATGTCAAAGGCCAATTAATTCCAAGGAGTGTTTTTCACCACCACAGGTGTAATCGGGGAAGGGTGGGTCACCTGGGATTTGTCACTCGTGACACATGCACAACAGTCACGAACATAATGCTCCACATCCTTATCCAGGGCAGGCCACCAAAAATCTTGTCTAACTCTGCGTTTCATAGCTCGAATCCCAGGATGGCCCTCATGAGCTAAATTTAAGATCTTATCACGAATGGATAAAGGAACCACCAACAAACCCCCTCTCCTTAATACTCCATCCACTAAGGATAGCTCATCCTTAACCCTTTTGTAAGGGACCAACTCGGAAGGGCAATCTTTGTCGCTAGGCCACACACCGGCTAAGAGGTCAATCACCTTTACGACAACAGCATCCTTAGACATGCTCTCCAACCATTCTTGTTCGGTGAGTGCACTACCAATGGTCCCCTCCAACGAGCACACGGCACAAACCATTTCCAAATCATCACACTCCAATACCTCCTCCATGCCAGAAAGGGGTAACCTAGACAGGCAATCGGCAACATGGTTTTTGGCTCCAGCCACATACTCAAGCCGATAGCGGAACTCTTGTAATCTATACTGCCACTTGGAAATACGTGGCGTGGCTCTCCCACCACCTTTGGTTGTAAACAAATCAACTAAGGGCTTATGGTCGGTTCTTAAAATGAACTCATTGCCCCACAAAAAATTCTTGAAGTGTTGGACACCCCACCACAAACCTAAAGCTTCCTTTTCTATGGTAGAATAGGTGCTCTCGGCACCTCTTAAAGTCCTTGAAGCAAAGGCAATGGTTTCTTCACGACCATCACTCCTCCTCTGAAGAAGTACTGCCCCCAAACCAACATTACTCGCATCAGTGGATACAATACATAAATCATTAATGTTGAAGTGTTTAAGGGGGTGAGCATGTATAATTTCCTGTTTGATACATTCAAAATTATTGTTGCAGTCAGCATCCCACACATATTTGACGTTTCTCTTTAACAAATTCCGCATGGAAGCAGTTTTAGTAGAGAAATTGCAAACAAACTTGGCATAATATTCCACTAACCCTAAAAAGGAACGAAGTTGGTCCTTGTTCACGGGAGTGGGTGCATTCTGAATGGCCTCAATGATCTTGAGTTTGGGTTCAATGCCCTTGTGTGAAATGTGATGACCAAGATAATCAACACCTTCTTGAAGGAACTTGCACTTATCAGCCCTCAATGTTAAACCGCTTGACCTAATGATATCTAGCACATGCTTGACTCTCTCATCGTGTTCAGACTCCGACTTCCCAAAAATGAGAATGTCGTCCTGAAAAATACGACACCCGCTATGTCCTTAAACAAATTGTTCATTAATCTTTGAAACACAGCAGAAGCTGAAGCAAGACCAAAAGGCATGCGAATGTAGCGATAAGCACCCTCTGGAGTGACAAATGATGTTAAGTGCCTAGACTCCTTACTCAGCTCAATTTGATGATACGCTGAGGAAATGTCGAGTGAAGTGAAAAATTTGGCACCCTCCAGAGTAGCCAACATTTCGTTGATGTTGGGTAAAGGTTGACGATCAACCCAAATGTTAGCGTTGAGATCTCTCAAGTCAACACACATCCTGAGAGATTTATCGGATTTTCGTGCTAAAACAATGGGAGCCAACCATTCAGAACCTTCGATAGGTTCAATCACCCCTGCAGTACACAATCGTTTCAACTCCCGCTTGAGTTCTTCTCGTAGACTTAAAGGTACCTTGCGAACCTTGTGAGCCACAGCTATCGCACTGTCCTTAAGTATGATGCGATGCTGAAAGCCCCTAAGCTTCCCAAGTTCCCCACTGAATACTTCAGGAAAGATGTGTGCCCACTTGTTATTAGCTGATTGGGTAACGGCATGAACAGGTGATATGTCATGGGGAGTGAGATTGTAGAATTCCCAGAGGGCATTGCGGGACACTACCATATCAGGATGATTGGGGTCCAATATGATGTTGAGAGCACCTTGCTCGTCCCATCCCAACAGATTTGCGCCCTCCTTAACTACAAACACGGTTCCCGTAGTTTGATCATCATTGAAAGCCAGTTTTGCTGAAAACTTTCCCAGCACTTCGACTCTTTTACCACCATAAGCAAAAATGTTGATGTTGGATTGTACCAAATGGACATCAACGACCTTGTCAAAATCCTTAACATTGATGATGGTAAAAGGCGAACCTGAATCAGCAAGGAAACTTATACTAACCCCATTGACCTTAATGTTACATGAAGGAGATTTCCTTTTGTGGGACCCCCAAGGAAGATAATTCAACTACACCTTCAGCGTGAGACGATGAAGGAGACAACATCAACAGTTCATAATTCTCATCATCAGAATATGTGAGGTCCTCAGCAATAGCCTTCACTACCTGAGATGAACTCTTCTTAACCATGACTGCTTTGCACATTCTGGAATAATGGCCTTGCTTACCACATTTGTAGCAGGTTTGATTCAGAGCAAAACAAAATTTGGCATTGCCTAAATGTGACTTGCTTCCGCAACGAAAGCACACAACTTCATTTGGTTCAAATTTGGGTTTCGGGTAGAGTGTAGGACGTGAAGTGCTAGGAGAGGGAGCCTTTAGAATGGATGACCTAGATGATTTGGGGACAGATTTGGCATTTAACAGTTTGACTTCATTGGTTGAAACAGTGCTACTCATTTCTTTTACACAAAATTGAGAATGCTCAATAGACCTGGCCAAAGTGAGTGCAGTTTCTAAGTCAGGATCATCAGAGGATAACAATTTCTCTTGGATCTTCTTGTTGGATGTCCTTTCAATTAATTGGTCACGGATGATTTCATCACGAAACTCCCTGTAATTACAGGTGACAGCTAGAATTCGAAGAGCAGCAACGAAGTCATCAATAGACTCACCAGGAGTTTGAGCGCGTTGCAAGAATTTGTGACGTTCAAGAACTACATTCCTTTTAGGACTGAATCTCTTGTCAAGAGTCTTGACTACAGAAGCATAGTCGTCAACGAGAAGTGAATCTCCACTGTCACCACCACTTACAAGAGTACTTACAACCTCTAAGGGTAAAGTTTTCAAGATGTTTCTGCCTTCAGGGCCAAGATTGTAGATTAGAAGCGCTTTCTTCTTCTTGGGGGTAAAGGTTTCACCATCAATGGCTTCTAAATAAGCCTCGAACGTCTCTTTCCACTGTTCCCAGTGAACAGGTGGAGTACCAACTGATTGTAGAAAGGGTGGAGGCGCCGAAACGCGATCCATGGCAAACGTGGGTGAGTTGCTGCCCAACGTCAATACAACAGTATTTTAATGGTGCCAACTAGATGCAGGGATGACAATGAGTATAGGGAAAATAAAGCATGAAATAGTTAACAGAAGGTGTGCATAAATAAGACTAGCAGGTGTGCGCATCACCGAATGCACATCAAGGATGAGAACCGAAGTAATCACACATGAGTAGTAGGGGTGTGCGCATCACGGATGCACAACATGGCATAATCACTGCACATTAAGAGCTGCAACTTACGATGGAAACGAAGAAAAGGTGGGCACATCACCGATGTGCAACGTCGATAACCAGAAGTCCTCAATGTAGGGTTGAAGATGAGGAAAGTAGAAACGATACTTGAAGCGGTGAAAACGAAACAGCCTGATCCTAAAATGGCCGCTGCCGCCGACGCGTGGTGACGTCAGGCGTAGAGGGCGTAGAGCGACGTCGTAGGCGTAGAGGAAGAATGCCAACAATCAGTTACGTGGCAACGGTAGGGGACGGTGCGCGAGCCTTCGCCGCACCACGGGGACACACCAACTGGCACAGAAGAGGAAGCGATTGCCCAGCAGGAAAGCGAAGCGGAAGGAAACTTGCCAGACCACGGTGAACCTCGGCAACAGCACACTGAAGCAGGACAGCAGGATGAAGCAGGAGGAACAGGCAGACCAGAAGGCCAAGAAGACCGCAGGGAATTTAAGTTCTCTCAGCAGAACACAGGATACGGCGTGACACGGCTGGGGGTACTTCGTGGGGATCCTGAGGCGTCGGACCAACTCGTCGCCACTGAAAGGAAGACACTACGCAGAAATGGGGTAAGTGTCCAGTTTATTCCGTCCGACGTCCTCCAGGTCCCGGCAGCAACTGCCTGCCTGAGGACTCCACATTCTAGAGTAGAATCACCCCCGATGACACAAGCTCCTAACGAGCCAGCGTTCCACAGATCCCAACAGCAAGTCAACAAGCAATCAAGCAAGAGAGAGAGACAGAGCAAGAGAGACAGTAAGAGAGCAAGAATGCAAGAGAGAGAAATCGAGAGATAGAGAGCAGGAGCGAAAGACCAAGAGTGAGAAACCAAGAGAGAGAGATCAAGAGAGGTAGAAAGAGAGGGAGCAATAGATAAAGCAAGAGTGAGCACAAAAGAGCAAGATGAGTATAAAAGCGAGATCAAAAGAGAGAAAGAGAGCAAGAGAGAGCGAGAGCAAGAGAAAGAGAGCAAGAATAAGAGAGAGAGCAAGAGATCAAAAGCGAGAGAGCAAAAGAGAGAGCAAGAAGAGAGCGCAAGAGATATAGAGCAAGAGAGCAAAAAAGAGTGAGTAAGAGAGCAGGAGTACACAAGTCGAATCACTGACATAATATCGATGGACCGAATATCGACCTACAACAATATCGAGTCCAAAATATCGATCGATCAATTAATCAATCAATCAGGGGGTTTATAAAGCGCGCTATTCACCCGTGAGGGTCTCAAGGCGCTGGGGGGGGGGGTGCAGCTCCGGTTCAGTCGAAGAGCCAGGTCTTGAGGTTCTTCCTGAAGGTGTGGAGGGTGGGAGAGCGTCTGATGTTCACTGGGAGCTCATTTCAGGCTTTGGCTGCGACGTAGGAGAAAGCTCTTCCTCCTGCACTGGTTCTGCGGATGCGGGGGGTCACTGCGAGGGAGAGGTCTGCGGAGTGGAGGTTCCTCTTGGGTATGTGGAAGGAGACTCTCTCGTTGAGGTATTTGGGTCCGATGTTGTGGAGGGATTTGTAGGCGTGGGTGAGCAGTTTGAAGGTGACTCTCTTCTCGACGGGGAGCCAGTGGAGGTTACGTAGGTGTTGGGCCATGTGTTCGTGCCGTGGGGTTCCGAGGACGAGTCTGGCTGCGGCGTTCTGGATGGTCTGTAACCTGTGTAGGAGAGTTCTGTTGATTCCGGCGTAGAGGGCAATGCCGTAGTCCAATCTGCTGGTTATGAGTGCGTGGGTGATGGTTTTTCTGCATTCTGGGGGTATCCATTTGAAGGTCTTGCAGAGGATCCGAAGCCAGTTGAAGCTGGTGGAGGCGATGGAGTTGATCTGGCGGGTCATAGTGAGGGAGGAGTCTAGGATGATGCCGAGGTTCCGTGCGTGGTCTGTCGGGGTGGGCGGACTCCCGAGGGCGGAGGGCCACCAGGTGTTGCCCCAGGCGGAGGTGGAGGGTCTGAGGATGAGGACCTCGGTCTTCTCCGAGTTGAGCTTCAGGCAGCTGCTTTTCATCCAGGCGGCTACGTCTCTCATTCCTTCCTGGAAACAGAGTCTGGGGTCTTCGGGGTTCTTCGTGAGGGAGAGGATGAGCGATGGACAGAATATCGACATCCTATCTCTACAAAGGTAAGTACAAAAATATCGAAACCAAAATATCGTTGTTTAAAATATTGTTGTATAAAATATCGTTTTTTAAATGTCTTAAAAATAATGTAAAATTAATTAAAAAATAAATATCATTAATAAAAACATAGTTACAATTATTTAAAATAGTTAAAAATGATAAACAATAAATGTAATATATAAAAAATAAAACATACATATTTTAAAACAATTATATATATATTAACTTAAAAATATTAATAAATAATTATTTTATTTAATTATAAAATGTTAGAAACATAATAAAGAAGTATAAATACATATATATATATACATAAAGCTGTAATATAAATATAAAAATTAATTATATATATAATACATTAAAATATTAAAATTAATATTCATTTCTAAAAAAATATTTTACACTACATTAATTATAACAATAGGAAAATGTTGGATAGCGTAGGGAATACAATTACTATTCCACCTCCAAAAACTGCAACAGTAGGGAAAGTTTTGGATAGCGGAGGGGAAAAATTTACTATTCCCACTCCAGCAAGTGCAACAGTAGGGAAAGTGTTGGATAGCGGAAGGGAATAATTTACTATTCCCACTCCACAAAGTGTAACAGGAGGGAAAGTGTTGGATAGCGGAGGGGTTAAAATTACTATTCCCACTCCAGTTATTGCAACAGTAGGGAAAGTGTTGGATACCGTAGGGTAAAAATTACTATTCCCACTCCAGCAAATGCAACACAAGGGTAAGTGTTGGATAGCGGGTGGGTAAAAATTACTATTCCCACTCCACTGAGTGCAACAGTAGGGAAAGTGTTGGATAGCGGAGAGGTAAAAATTAATATTCCCACTCCAACGAGTGTAACAGTAGGGAAAGTGTTGGATAGCGGAGTGGTAACATTTACTATTCCCACTCCAGCGAGTGCAACAGTAGGGAAAGTGTTGGATAGCGGGTGGATAAAAATTACTATTCCCACTCCAACGAGTGTAACAGTAGGGAAAGTGTTGAATGCCAGAGTACTAAAAATTAATATTCCTACTACAGTGAGTGCAACAGTAGGGAAAGTGTTGGATAGCGGGTGGGTAAAAATTACTATTCCCACTCCAATGAGTGCAACATTAGGGAAAGTGCTGGATAGCGGGTATGTAAAAATTACTATTCCCACTCCAGCGAGTGCAACAGTAGGGAAAGTGTTGGATAGCGGGGGGTAAAAATTACTATTCCCACTCCAGTCAGTGTAACAGTAGGGAAAATGTTGGATAGCGTAGGGGAATAATTTACTATTCCCACTCCAGCAAATGCAACAGTAGGGAAAGTGTTGGATAGCTGGTTAGTAAAAATTACTATTACCACTCCAGTGAGTGCAACAGTAGGGAAAGTGTTGGATAGCGGGTGTGTAAAAATTACCATTCCCACTCCAGCGAGTGCAACAGTAGGGAAAGTGTTGGATAGCGGGGGGCGGGGGTTAAAAATAACTATTCCCACTCCAGCGAGTGCAACAGTAGTGAAAGTGTTGAATAGCGAGTGGGAATAATTTACTATTCCCACTCCACCAAGTGTAACAGTAGGGAAAATGTTGGATAGAGTAGGGGAATAATTTACTATTCCCACTCCAGCAAATGCAACAGTAGGGAAAGTGTTGGATAGCGGAGGGGAATAATGTAGTATTCCCACTCCTGCAAAATAATTAACATTAATTAACAAATAATTAATATCTCAAAAAGAATTAACCTCCCACCATATTCTCCTATAAACAACACCAACATTATAAAATATTACACAATTAACATAATTAAATATCAATTAATTAATTAATTAATAACAATTAACAAGCAAATTAAAAAACATCAAAAATAAATTAGATCACACAATTAACACTTTAAAATAACTTTAAATAAATATTATATATAAAAATATTTAAAAATGTATTACAATTAAATTACTTCCCACCCTACTCCCCTATCAACCCACAACCCACCCCTTAAAAAATTACACAATTAACATATTTACCAATTAATTATTTATAATTAATATCCAATTAATAACTGATTAATACATTTTTTTAACACAATTAACAATATAAAATATTAATTACATAAATATTAATTAAGAACATTATTAATTAATTAATTATAATTAAATTACTTCCCACCCTACTCCCTATAAAACCACTACCCACACCTAAAAAAATTACACATTTACCATATTTACCAATTAATTATTATTAATTAATAATCAATTAAAATTTAATTAATAACCAATTAATTAACACAATTAACATTAATTATTGAATACATTAATATTAATTAATAAATTAATTAATTAATTAATTTCAGTTAAATTACTTCCTACCCTATTCCCCTATAAACCCACAACCCGCTACGGAACTAAAACGCAATATTTATTTATTTTAAAAATTAATAACTTTAAAAAAATGATTAATTAATATATTATAATTAAATTACTTCCCACCCTATTCCCCTATAAACCCACAACCTGCTACGGAACTAAAATACGCAAAAAGAAATTAACATAAAATTAATTACTTATAAAAAATTCAAACATACATTAAAAAAATAACCTATACTTTTAACACATATACTAACATAAAAAACACACCAAAAAAATTCGATATTATTAACAACGATATTTTGACTTACGATATTACTAACTTCGATATTCAGTAAAACGATATTTCTTACCTGCATGTCGATATTCTTGTAGTCGATATTCTTCCAGGTCGATATTCTGTCATATCGAAATTTAAACATCGATATTATGGCATACCGATATTTACAACTCGATATTATGTCTGCGTACCCACAAGAGAGCTACAGAGAGAGCAACAAAGCAAGAGAAAGAGAGGGAGAGAGAGCAAGAGAGGGAGCAAGAGAGCAAGAGAGAGGGCAAGAGAGAGTACAAGAGAGAGAGAGCAAGAGAAAGAGAGACAGAGAAAGAGCAAGAGTGAAAGACAGAGAGAGCAAGACAACAAGCAAACAAGTAAGAGAGCAAGAGCGAGAGAGCAAGAGTGATTGAGAGCAAGAGAGACAGTAAGAGAGCAAGAATGCAAGAGAGTTCAAGCGAGAGATAGAGAGCAAGAGAGAAAGCAGGAGCGAAAGACCGAGAGAGATCAAGAGAGGTAGAAAGAGAGGGAGCAAGAACAAAAGCAAGAGAGAGCACAAAAGAGCAAGATGAGTACAATAGAGAGAGAAAGAGAACAAGAGAGAGAGACAGCAAGAGAGAAAGAACAAGAGCGAGAGAGAGCAAGAGAGAAAGACAGAGAGAGAAAGAGAGAGAGCAAGAAGGAAAGAGAGAAGGAGAGCAAGAGAGAAAGTGAGAGCGAAGAAAGAAAGGGAGCAAGAAAGGAGGAAGTAGAGAAAAGAAAGGAGGAAAAAACAAAGGACAGAGAAAGAAAGGAGGGAAGAGAGAAAGAAAGAAAGAGAAAGAAAGGAGGAAAGCGAGAAAAGGGAGGAAAAAAAGGAGGGTAGAGAAAAAAAGGAGGAAAAGAGAAAGAAAGCAAGAAAAAAGAAGCAAACAATAAAATAAATTGAAAAAGTATTACAAGTGCTGCAAATTAAACACGATAAGAGCAAATTTCCTTCCTGAGTATTTTCCTGATGTGGTTCTAATGTAGTGGCCACTACACCACAGTGGATTTTTGAGGGGCCTCCTGATGTCTCGGTATAATAAGTTGTAACACTTTTCTGCAACACAGAAAAGAAATTCTACCCAGATGAAACCTACATTGAGTTTTCGGGGCACCTCAAGTTTATATATCACATTATGAAAGCACACCATTTAGCTGCAAATGCGTTTCATGTGTGCTTCTGTGCCTGTGAGAAATAGAGCATTTTCTTCTTCCTCTGCCATTTATCACACCATTCAGTTTGTGATTTTATCAGCAGACATGGAGCTGCGTACTAGAGCAACTGTGTGGAATTACTGAGGTGCAAATTAAGAAATAACAATTTAACACAGAACAGTTTCAAATTGGTGTAATCTGTTATGCTGTGAAATACCAGCAGTCACTAAACAAAGGTCACTTCAAAAGGAGTTTACAACAGCATTGGCAGGAGACAGGAACTGATGAAGCATGAAATGTAGCCAGTGCTCACATCTGGTAGGAAGGTCCTACTTTCACCTCAGGCTCTAAACACAACAGCAACACAAAAGTAAATATAAAATAAAAAGAAATACACTGGCACTGAAGAGAACTGCCTTGTGTGCAGACATGCTCATAGTGAAAGAGCAAAATGCAGTCTCACAAAGTGAAGTTAACCAGTCGCTGTAATAGACTGGCCAGGCGTGGACGGTACAGGTAGGAGCGGTGGGGCAGTGGGGCGGGGCGGGAGGGGGAGTCGACATACGACTGGATAGGAAAAATAAAATAAATAAATAAATGAAACCACACCTTGCGCTCGCCGCATCGCAGGTGATGCGGCGAGGGCAAGGTAAGTGGTTTTATTTATTTGATTTTCCCTACCCCGTGGTATGTCGACTACCCCCGCGCCCCGCCCTGCCCCCCCCACCAATCTTACCTGTACCGGCCGCGCCTGAGGCTGCCCCCTTGCCCCATGCCGTATGCTGCAGTGTGCAAAAGCAAAACGTGAATAACACACAACAACAGACCAGTAGATGAAGAGAAGTAGAAAGCCCCTTTAAGCAAATATATTATACATATAATTTTAGTAAAATCAAACTCCAGGCATGAAAAATGTTGGGAACACTAGAGAAGGGGGGATCAAAGGACAGAGGGGGCAGTCCACAGCACTTAATGTGGTACAGCAGCCCCCGTTGCGCCGAGATAGGCAGATGGGGGACCGGCCTGCATATCATGCCGGCAACGAGGTTCGCACAGAATTTATAAATTGAGGATTTACAATCCAGTTGTACATGTTTAAAACGTGACAGCTTTGTAATTTTTGGGACTAATTAGTGCTAGGCTTAAAACTAAAACAAAAACCAGCAGAATTATAATGGACTTTATTTGGGGTTTGATTTGCAAGACAGCTGTTTTGGGGCAGAGGTGGATTTCAGCAAGGGAGCTTTGGGGGAGTAGTAAGTGTATCTACTGCTCATTCTCTTCAACCTCTTTATGGCGCTAAGACACCGTAGGGTAATCGCGCGCTTTATAAAATCATTTCATTCATATAAAATCTTTTCATTTCATTCACCTCTCTCTCTCCCTCTATGTCCATTTTTCTCCGCTCTCTCTCTTTCGTTTTTCTTTTTCTCTCAACGTTCTTTCTCCTGTACTTCCCGCTCTTTCATTGTTTCTCTCTCACACCTCTGTCTCTCCTCTCACTCCTCTCTTTCTTTCTGACGCTGTCTTGCCCTTTTGCTCCTCTTTCTGTAGGTACCGCTCTGTCTCGCCCTCCCCCCTCCTCCTTACCCTCCCCTCTCAGTGATTTCCAGGGCTCCACATTGAAATGCTCTATCTCCTAGCGCCTCCTACTTTACCCCGAGGTGTGCCAGGAAGCTCCCGGAAGGGCGCTCCGCTGTGATTCATGGACTGCGGCTCTGACCCCTCACAGAGACCCGAGGAGAGGCGAGGGAGCCATAAAACACAACGAGGAGCATTAATCTATTCACTGTGAAGGCTCTGCGCCCAAAAGCAGAATGCACTGAACCCACAAGAAGGTCCCTTATATTTTACACCAAGGAGAACATTATGCTTTTATGCCTGAAATGGCCGCTTATTAATCAATTGAGAAGGGCCTTTTTCATTTACACAGGAGAGATTTACACAGTTACTTAATTTCTTCTTATTGCTGGCGCCAGGTTGGTTTGGGATTTTTACAGTGGACGGTTTTTTTCCTTAACGATACGTTATTCACATTTACAACCATAATTGCACTTAATTTGTGAGTGATGTGCTCTGAGACCTTTCAGTGGCAGACGTTCTCAAACAGCGCCTCCTAGACCAGACGGGGGTGCAGGAAAAGTGGACGATTTTATGGCTGATGCCTTTGGGGCCAGCAGGAGCGTCCAGGGCGCGTCTTATCATCCTTGCTGAAATGCGGATTTACTGCATATTATTTTACTCTACTGTTGCAGTTTCTTTACCCACATAAGAGCGCCTCTTCTTTGCAGGAATTCTCTGGAAACCCCGCTTTTCCAAGGCCATCAGTGACAGGGGAGACCGGTCTTCTTCGAAGAACTATTTTGACAAGGCCCGCCCCTTGCAGACAGGTGATCTCAGTAGTACGGGAAGCAGTACACAGGGACGCATTACACAAGCAATAGTATGGTATCACCATTGGTTTAGCGCTTGCTACGCAGATGAAGCGCTGAAGCGCTTTGCAGATGGGTAGCACGCTATTCTGCTGGAACAAAGTGTTAGTCATTTAGTCATGGGTTATACTTTGCCATGCTGTTTGCACAGGGCCGGTCCTAGAACTTCTGGGTCCCCGGGCGAAAGGGAAGATGTGAGGCCCCTCTAATCTGCATGTAACATCACAAGAAGTGACATCACAGAAAGTGACATCGCAGGACTATTGATCTTATTTGGCATCACTGAAGAGACCTAACGTGGATATCAGGAACAAGGACAAAAAGATAAATATACAAATGAAATAAGTCCATATATTTTAAAACTGTATTAAATGTATTACATTTGTCACATTGGATGGAAAAGCTAGTTACGGGTCTCAAAAAGATGGATGTTTTTTACTCCATGTTAACTGATTGTTTCCAGATGAGTGCATGATAAAAATTCCAGTTCTGTCTCATAAAGGGGATAGATCCTGTTGAGGTAAACACAAACTCTGAATTTAGAACATAATACCATGGTTGGGGGTTCTCTTTAATAAAGCAAACACAAGGAGATGATGGACAGAGCGCTGAAACTTTTCAGTGAGCTAAAGAACGATGATGGATTAGTAAGTAAAAAAGTAAGTCCGTTTTTATATAGCGCAGCTACTCACCCTTACGGGTCTCAAGGCGCTGGGGGCCGTCGTGGAAATTAAGTGAGCTATTGCCCAGAGTCACATGGTGCTGAGCTGAGCTGCCCTCGGAGCTTGAAAAGTGAAGACCGATTCCTAAAGGCCCTCTCCTAAAGCAGCGCATGCACGCTGCCTAGGCGAGACCTAAAAACCATGACGCTCTCATTTATACCTTGCAATTTGCATGCAGCTCTTAGATGACAGTTAATAGCTCATCCTTCAATGTTAGGATTTTGACTTATAAACTGCAAGTAACAAAAGGATCTCAATGACAAAAGCAGCAACCCACTGACCTATTTACATTATGTGCACTTTGTGATCTGCATGGTACATGTTCTTTGCAGCAGGCACATTAACCCTATACGCTACCTTTCCATGAGTCAAAACTTCCACTTGACAAAACTCCATCTCTCTCTAGGAAGAACATTAATCACCAAAGTTATCATGACATTTTTATTGTTGCCGAAAATTGCTGGAAGCCAGGAAGGAGGCAGCAAGCGCTTTTAAAAACATAATATACTTGCAAACATGACTCCCCCACCCGAAGTGAGCGCTCAGTGCGATATCACCGGTCCCACTGCCCAAGAGCCTCCTTGCTCAAGGGTCCTGTGACCTCAGTGACAGAGTCATTGTTGCTCTAGGGTATGCTGCTTCATAGGCCTGCCCAAAAGACTTGAGGTGAGCTTCAATAGGGGTTGTGGTGGACAGGCCTTCAAGGTTAACCCACACTTGCCACCGCTAGGGTCCACCTGCTGGTGCTAAGACACCAGGGCTTCTAAGGTCTAGCAGGGCCTTCTAAGGTCTAGCACTGGAATGTGCTCCCTTAGGAGAGTGGTCTGGGGAACTGGTCATGAAGGCTGAACCTGGTTCCCCAGTTCCCAAGTCAGCAGCTCTGGTCATAGTGCGACATCCTCCTCCCACTGAACACCATACTGCCCCACTGAGAGAAACTCACACTGCCTTCAACTACAACCCAATTGCGCCCGCTATAAAGACCTGGATGCGACTTAATTCAAATTTCGCACTAGACTACAGTAATATGCTGCCTAAAAAAAAAAGTGACAACATCCTGGAAAAAGCAAACACTCATAGGGAATGCAAGATTAAGTAAAGCATGTGAAATGTAAGAAGGAACAAATTGGTTACCTTAACGCTTCTGCACTTATTATTCAGTAATCAATGAGTGCTTTTGCATGAAAAGTTAAGGACATGACTACAGGGCCCAGAAGGGACCCATTTCAATGTCCATTGCTTATATCCTTACAAAACGTAAGCAGTATGGTTTAAAAAGACAAGACCACACCTGGACCTTGCAGCTTGCTCTAGTGCTTAGAGGCCCAGGGAAAGGGGGCCCCCTCCCTGGGCCTCGAAGCAGTAACCATTTTATAAAACACTGCCCTACCATGCCAGTTCAACATACATTTTAAATGCACATTCCCATCAAAAAAACGAGTGATGCAAAAGTTAACAAAAGCCAGTTGATCTGGCTGCTCCCTCCTCCCCTCACCCACCTCTCCTTACCTGTGTCTGGCTGGTCATGGAAAGAAAGGGGCCTTCTGTCGCCTAGAAACAAAATGCAGAAAGGGAATGGCCGGTACTTAACAGAGGTGTTGCCTCTCCTCTGACACTGAGATCCAAGATAATTGCTGGCCTGGCTGCTGTGCATTCTCCAATCTGTTTGTCCCTTCATCCCCACCCCTGCATCCCCAGGAATGCCACCACGCCCTGACAAACAAGGTCGAGACATCTCACATTTGTAGTGTGATTGTGTGGGGCAAGGGGCCCTGGAGGATCAGGTGGGCTTACTGTGAAAGTGTGGCATTTCACAGTGAAGCGGGGCCCTCTGTTTTTTATCTGAGCGCGAGGCCCTGGGCAGCTGCCCACACTGCCTATGCCTAGCGCCGGCCCTGGGTTTGCATGCACCGTTGTGGGTTTTTCAGTATTCGTCTCATGCAAATCTATTGTGCCGTTACTTGTATATGTATGTTAAAATTATTGAATATTTAAGTTAGTTTGAATGCATCACGCTATCAGGAAGTTAGATATGCATATGGATGTTATAGTGTATTTATGTATTAGTTTTTATAGAGCGCGCAATTCCTCGAGGGTGTCCCTGCACTAGCAAACTCATATACCCTATAGACAAACTCTCATACTCAATGGCTCTAAGCAAAGCCTATGTAAATAAATGGGTTTTAGATCCTTGCGAAATTTTAAAATATTCAGATCTAAGTGTAACAAACAGTGTCAGTTCATTTGTGAGCAATCCTTCATACCATTAGTTGTTGGAATAGATCAGCTGTATTGGAATGTCCTAAGATTGCCAATTAGTTTGGTAAATATGGTTGTTTTTAGTAAGGGGAATGCCCATTCATTCAGTTACTAAGGGACTACTTTAGCCCTCACTTGTCTTTACACGGTCTGTCGTGATGGCTTAGGACAGTACATCCACCACCCTGATGAACAAAAAGCTGCTATATTTTTAGTTTAGCACTGGCCCGGCGGTAATCTCTGTGCGTTCACAGAAGTCACCGTCATGGTGGCTCCTATGGAGGCTTTGAAAGTTTGTCGCTCATCATTTAGGGGGCCATGCACCAAACTTATTTGTTTTTCAGAAACTCCGAAAGCAGGAATTTGTTTCTGAAAAATACAAACGGTAATGGCCGACACAATCTGGAAGCTTTCTCTCAAGTGTGGGGGTCCTTATTGTTTTCTGTTCAGGGCTGCCAGGTTGTACCAGCCAGGTTTTACCTGGTGGTGGACAGTAAAAAAGGACTTCAGACCGTCTGCTCTAAATAGTGGTGGAAGTCTAATGCCATTATTCTGATGGCCACTACTCTTTTGGACCATCGGAGTAGGTTTTCTGATGACTGAGCAAGCAGGGCATCGCCATCAGAAAATTGGTGGTCTGCCAGAATCAAAATAGAACAGGTGGTCCGGAGGATTGGCAGGCAGGGTACCCTATCACTTTTTCACGTGTTCGATGGATTTGTGCCCTCACTATCATATGGGTTTGTAGGATAATCCCAGATTCCGTATAGCGTGTGATAGATACAAGGAGTCGAGTACTCTGTTGAAATGGTCTTTTTTTCTTTATTCGAAAAGTAATTGTGAATGGTAAAGAACAGCCAACACGTGTTTCGCCCAAAGGCCAGCAGGCCAGGGCTTTCTCAAGGCTGGTTATAGATGTGATTATACATTATACATTGACACAATAGTGAAAGGGGACCACAGTATCAAAAGAATGGTAAGGAATAGTGTGTAGGGTACCCAACGGAAGATTTAAAATGGTGGGATAGAAGGCATCAACGATGCATTGGAGAAGAGGTACCCGTGATTATAGGGGGTTTATAGAGGGGATTAAGAAGAAAGAAAGTAAAAAATAAGGAAAAATAAATTTCGGTAAGGTACACATCAAAAATTGACAGTGAAAATATCATCGCTAGTGATACATTCCATAAAAGGCGAATATGGTGGGCAAAGATGTACATTTGAAAGATAAAGACTCATTCATATTTTGACATATAGAATGCATCGTGCACATGCAGTTGGCTAGCTAATCAGCAAATGACCAAACAGTTAACAATCAGAAATGGTCAATGGCATGTTCATGTGACAGAGACTCTCCTAGTTATTCAATGACTGACCAAAATGTGCAATGTGTATCAACAAAGTTCGATAGCAACATGAAGCCAATTCAGGATCATAGGATCAAGGTACACGTTGGGTTCTACTTACCAGGTTATCTCTTGTTAATGCTTGTCAGGTTTAAAGTCTGTGAGGATAGAAAAGTAAGGAAAATGGAGTGTGAGCAGAAGGAGAGGAACCGCTAGGTAAAACGTCACCAACAGAAGGTCATTGATAGGATAAAGAGGACACAGTGGTGTTGTATACTCGACCTGACAATAAATGATAAAAACTAAATTGGGTCTGAAGCCTGATTACGGCACAAAGTGATGTGTATATATATACAATTGTACCCGGGTGATGGAGCACTGGGAAATAATGATGTGCCAAGTGATGTCTACAGTCGAGGCTAAAGCTAAAGCGGGTGCCGCGGGTCCTGATTCGGCAAGAGACGAATAAATATGGCAGCTGTGCAAGGGGTGCGGCATGAGATACCGGGCATGTTGGTTCCGAAACTAGTCAAAAGGAGGGTTTACATAAGCAGGCCAGGCTAGGGGTTACATAACTAAGTAGCGCGTGTTTATAATAAAGACCGAGGGAAATGGTTAAGGTAGCATTCTTAAACTCAGGAGAAATTGGAGTGTCTGGATAAATACGGCCAAATGGAGTGTCGCAACCCAAAAGTCCTATGTGTGCCATAGTGACTTACCGTAATGGATGGGCCGGTTGGGCTGGCTGATTCCGAATCGATGCGCGTGGTACAATGACTGCGGTCCGTTATCTGTGCAGCAGCTCGATGTGCTGCGTTTAGTAAACTCCCGGCTGGAAAACGAGTTTCCGTGATGGTATAGGATCCCTATCACATTTGATGTGTACTGTACTGTCAAGGCAAGTAGAGGTGGAATATGAAAAGAAAATTATATTTTCCGATATATGCTTAAATTTAAAATATAGAGGTATTTGATATTGTGGAGATGATATATGTGCTTGTTGATATTACTGACCTCAATACTGTGACAAATAGCCCTCAATATTTCCGCCTCAGAAGGAGGAAAGGCTGAATCCCGGCACTTCTGAGTCTACCATACTGGAATATCAGTGCATCATTATCACTTCAGATGGTCATGAAGAGCATATCCTCATTGAGCTAACTTACCTCTATGAATCGCTTTCCAGAACCTGTAAGTTGACCACCTAACAACAGATGTGCCAAAGACCATTTAATAACAAGCATCTACAAATGCAATAGATCTCGCATTTACGCGAGTTTGAGTTATTGGCATTGTAAATGACAATGCCTTTTATTTATGTTTTGGTTTTTAAAACATAAATAAAAGGCATTGTCATTTACAATGCGAATAGCTTAAACTCGCGTAAATGCGAGACCTATTGCATTGCAAATGCTTGTTTTATGTGGTACGGGAGATTAAGTGGTTTGCCCAGAATCACAGGATGTTGAGCGTCACTGCCGAGACTCGTACCTGGTTTCGCAGCTTCAAGGTCGACCACCCTAGCCGTTAGGTCACATCCTCTCCACAATAATAATAATTATTTATTATATCATTAATAAAAGGGGGTATCACCCTTCTTGTTGACAGGCACGCAGATATGCAATTTACATGAACTGGTGTGTATGTAGCTTGTGACACCAGAGGTTTAATTGGGGCGTCGAGGGTACAACGCCGTCTGCCTAAAATTGCAAACCTTTAAGATTTCTTTGGCATCGAGCCATTCACTGGCCGTAATGAATAATTTATCGTAGCCAAAGCATAAAAAGTGTTCCATTTGTTAAAAAAAACCGATTAAGGAGGTGTTTAGAACGTTCTAATGCGCTCTACTTCAAATGTATGGTTCTGTTAAGCCGGCTCATAATAAGTAAGGCCAATATAGGCATAGAATAGAAAAAGTGTGCACAGGACAAGAACAAACATATTTTTTTTAAAGCGCACAGCCTTTAAATGACAGACGTGTCACTCCCACATTTTAGCAATTAATTCATACTAGAAGTGTGTCAGGTTACACTACCAAAACAATAGCACAACTGTTGGACTTGGCCCTTTTGCAGTGTCATCCCTGAACTTTTTGCCTTCCTCCTGTATTTTCTCTGACCTGTTTTTGTTGGTTTTATGACTCTGGGCACTTTACCACTGCTGATCAGTGCTAAAGTGCATATGCTCTCCCTATTGTAAATTGATGAGTTGATTAGAGACTCCATGATTGGGTTATTTGATTTACTTGTCAGACCCTAGTACAGTGCACCATGTGTGCCCAGGGCTTGTAAATCAAATGTTGCTGGTGGGCTTGCAGCACTGGTTGTGCCACCCACAGAAGCAGCTTGTAAAGTGTGCCTCAGGCCTGCTATTGCAGAGCCTGTGTGCAGTCTGTGACTGCCATGTCGACTTGGCAAGTGCACCCCGTTGCCAGCCCCTAAACCTTCCCTTATCTTTATATCAGACACCCCTAAGGTAGGCCCAAGGGCAGGGTGCATTGTAAGTATAAGGTAGGACATGCCCTGGTGTGTGTGGCATGTCCTAATAGTGAATTACAGCCATTTTCGTTTTTCACTATTGCAAGGCTACCTGTTCCCCATAGGCCAGAATGGGCAGTTTGATTATAACATCTTATAATCCTAACTGACCCAGGGAACATGGTAGAAAAACGAATTTAGTATGCCTGAACTCAGAATGATAAATTACATCTTTTAGTAAAGTTGGTTTTAACATTCTGTGTTTGAAAATACCACTTTTAGAAAGTAGGTATTTTCTTGCCTAACTGTCCAAGCCTGCCTCTGCTAGGTTGTGTATTGTGTGTCTGGCTTTGTGAGTGACAGGGGCTGGGGGATTCCAGGAAACAGGGTGAGTCAGCACAGGGCTGAATAGACCTTTCTGCATATAGAGTGGTGGAAGGAGTTGCACCTGGGTCTGAATAGGGCTCTGCCTGCCTTCCACAATGCTGGCTCCACCTCCTGCCGGGCGGCTGATGACTCTGCCCCTCACTCACAAAGGGAGAAGGTGTCTCCTGACAGAATGCACCCCGAACTGGTTTGGACCAGGTACAGGACCCTCTGCCTTTAGAGGACAAAGGATTTTGGACCATAAATACTCGGGCCCAGACCCCATGAAATTAGATCACTTCTGGGAAATCAAGAAACCTGTTGCCAAGGAGAAGAACCGGAGAAGCTGAAGGAGGAGTACTGCCCCTGTGCTGTTTTGCTGATTGGGGTTGGCCTGCAGTGGTTGCTTTCTGCCAAGGACAGGAGAAAAGACTTTGCTGTGCTTTATCATCTTGAAGAAGAGAATCTCCAAGGGCTTGAACTGAGCTTGCCTCCTGCCTGAAGTCACAGGGACACAACGACTTCACCCCTTCTGTTTGCCTGCATCTAGAACTGCTGTTTTAGCTGCTAACAGAAGGAAATTGCAACACTGACGCCGGCGAGCGACGCCGTAACCTGCATCGAAGCCGTGGGCACAACTCGTGAAGAGCACGACGCACCGCCCCGACTTGCACCATAGGCCCGACGCCTGCTGACGCCGTGCGACATCGACTCCGAAGCCGTCACCGAGGCCGCTGCCTGCACCGGAGCCAAGGACACCGCTCATGACGTTCACGACGCACCGTCCCGACTCGCACCGCAGCCCCGACTTCACCGACGCCAGGGCTTCATCACCGGGGAGCCGATCCTCGACGTGGGTGACCCTTGAATCCATCGACACTGCATCATCGTAAGGAACCGCCACCTCGCCGCCATCCGTGAGTCACCTCCCCGATACAGTAAGGAACCGACGCCTCATTTCCCCTGCGCTGCAGTACGTAACCGAGGCATCACCTCCCCTGGGGTCGTAAGGAACCGACGCCGCCGGCGCCAACGAAGCCTCACCTCCCCGACTCCGTGCACCGTCTTTGTTTTCATCGAATTCCAGGTACTGTTCTTTGTGGGTCTGCTTGACTCCGGGCCCGACGCCGCGCACCTCGCGGTCGGCGCCGTACTTTGGGATTTCCACCGGTCACGACGTCGTTATAACTCCAAGTGGAGTTAATTGGTGCTACAAGCTTTATTTGATTGACTATCCTATTTTTGAAGATAACGTGAACTGTCTCTATCATTTTAAATCTATTTTTGATTACAGTATTGTGGATTTTTGCTATTGGGTCTTGTATTAAGTCTATATAAAGATTACTTATTTTTACATACAACCTGTGTGGTGTCCATCTGTAGTGTTTTCACTGTATTACTGTATGTGTTCACAAATGCTTTACACACTGCCTCTGAGATAAGCCTGTCTGCTCGTGCCAAGCTACCAGGGGGTGAGCAGGGGTTATTTTAGGAGTGTACCCCCTTTCCCTGACTAGAAGCAAGGGTCCCTATTTGGACAAAGGTGCAAACCATTGCCAACTAGAGACCCCCAGTTCTAACATTGGTGGTCAGCGGTGAGGATTTGGACTTGCATTTGTGATTCATATACAGTGATTGGTGTACACTACTAGTGAGTGCAGACCAAACGCAACCACATACTGTTTTTCTGTTTTCTGGTGTCCTCCTGGAAGTATTTTTGATACTATGACTCTGGTTAGTTGTTATGAAATGGAACTCGACTTCTGGCACATGTTTGTCTACACAATGAAGGAGCTACGTGTGTTTTGCAAGGAAAGAGGGCTGCCTGTGAAGAGAAGGTCCAGGGAGGATTTAGAGGCATCCCTATTTCAGTACGAGTTACCCCGCTGGAAGGCAACACTACCAGTTGAGTCTGTGGAGGAGGAATTCTCTGAAAGTGAGAGAGAAACAGAAAAAGATGACTGGCTTCTGGCTTGTGAGCAGAGGCTGAGAGAGATTGATGAGGAGCTGAAAGAGCTGGATGAGGCTAAGAGGGCCTTAGACCAAGAACAAGAAACTTGTGTAGCTCAGGAAGTGAGCTTTGCTGAGTTGGAGGTGGAATCCAGCTCAGATTGTGGCAGCAATATTCAGTTATCTAGTGCTGAGGGGGTAGTACACACACCCAGAGATGTGGCGCCTGACTTGGAGGGGCTTAACATACACCAGGAGGTTCAAGGATCTGAGGTAGCTCCAGTGGTGCGCAGTGTCCCGGAAGTAGATTGGGGCACTGGCGCAGGGGTTCATGGTCCTAGTGTTGGAAGGGACACTCCACTGACTCTAGCTGAGAGGAGCAGGGAGGGAGGTTCCCCCATGGTTGAAGTCCTGGTGTGTGAATGTGGAGACCGCCCAGAAGAGTGTGGGTTGAGTGACAGAGACAGTCAGATACTGTCTTGCCAATCTCAGGAGAGTAGTGTGGAGTATGTGTGCGAGGCACTGGAGGGTGAGGTGAAGGATAGTTTGGTTAACCCTTGTAGGGGGCTGTGTGATCCAATTGTGCGAGAGCATATTGTAAGTCCCTGTTTTCCAGAGCTATGCCAACACCGGTTGGAGAGTGAGTTCTCTGACCCCAGGGAGCTCACCAGGGAGGCAGACCTTTTTGTGGATTCCAGAGGGTCTGAAGAGGCATTGGGGAATGACCCTAAGGGGAGTGGCTCAGGTATCTTCCAACCCAGAGTGGTGGAAATGGTTCAGAGCAGCCCAGCTAGGTCCCGGTGTAGTGGGAGGGGTGTAGGGGCTCACGTCCTGTCTCAGAGGAGACGGAGTGAGTGTGGGGCTGCGTGTCCCCAGGTGCCCAAAACCCAGTCTCAGGGCCTGGATGGTTCTTTAAGGGAACACCAGGTGGGGAGCCTAGTCTGTCCTGGTGGGCCACCCGTTGAGGGGGATACGCTAGTGTCTGGTGAACTGGGAGTGTCTGCAGTGCCACTCCTAAGTGGAGGGTGCAGAAGTCAAGATTGAGGGGTGAGAGGGGGAAAGAGTCCCCAGTGGAAGAACCAGTGGGTCAGGGGCCAGCCAGAAGGGCTGAGTCACCAGTGAATGACCATGGTGACACCACTTTTGTCCTGGGGGATCTTCACGCACTGTCAGATGGACAGGGGTCGGGAGATCTGCACCAGGCAGACTGTCACACGACACATGAGTTGTGTGTCACCCTCGGGGGGGCATATGGGCTCCCCATGAAGTCCTGGTGCGCCGGGCAAGTGTTCAACCACAGGGGTTGGTCCCTGGGTTGGGAAGCCAGGTTCAGGTGTTGTCTGACCTGGAGGGAGGGACAACTGTAAACAGTGTCCTGACCAGTTGGTCTTCTAGGGGTACCACTCCAGGTGGGAGGGTACAGCACTCTGGAAGGGGGTGCGGAGGGAGGGGGTCCTTGCCTCTGACCCCGGTTCAACTGGAGGGTCTAGACCCTAGGTTGGAGGGCCAGGTTCGGGGTGTCCCCCCTGACCTGGACACCCAGTTGCAGGATAGACCCCTGAACTGGTGGGCGAATTGTGCAGGACACCTGCCACAGGTGCCCTGGCAATTCTTGAAGGGTGTACCACTCCAGGTTGGAGGGTACAGAGCCCCAACAAGGAGAAGGAGGACCGGGTGTGGGAAAGCCCACCCCAGTCTCCTGTCCAGCCGCCAGGTACAGGCCCAGGGCTGATAGGTCAGTGTCAGGATGTAATACCTGACCTGATAGGAGGGAGAGTGGACAAAGGGTGCCAAGAACCTGGGGCTACTGCCCCCGCTCTCTAACGCCACAGAGGTTTGAGAGCCCTGAGAGGCATAAGGCCTGGGTCTCATCACGGACCACTGTCAGTGGCCACTGTGGCTTGCTGTCTGTCTGTTGGGACACACCTGTGAGCAAGCTAAGGTCAGGTGCTGCACAGATGGTGTCCACAGGTGAGGAGAAGGGTTCCCCATGGGTCAGCTTGGTGGGCCCTGAGAGTATGGACAGAGGGACCCAAATAGATTCAGATTGGCGTAGAACTGGAATATGCCCCTGCTGTTGCGGGCCAGGGTCCATGTTCTATCGCCCAAAGCAGAGAAGCCCATCAGGGTAGTGATTGGTCTCCCCTGCGTTTTGGCTGGAAGGGGTTGTGTTGGACTTGGCCCTTTTTGCAGGGTCATCCCTGAACTTTTGCCTTCCTCCTGTATTTTCTCTGACCTGTTTTTGTTGGTTTTATGACTCTGGGCACTTTACCACTGCTGATCAGTGCTAAAGTGCATATGCTCTCCCTATTGTAAATTGATGTGTTGATTAGTGACTCCATGATTGGGTTATTTGATTTACTTGTCAGACCCTAGTACAGTGCACCATGTGTGCCCAGGGCTTGTAAATCAAATGTTGCTGGTGGGCTTGCAGCACTGGTTGTGCCACCCACAGAAGCAGCTTGTAAAGTGTGTCTCAGGCCTGCCATTGCAGAGCCTGTGTGCAGTCTGTGACTGCCATGTCGACTTGGCAAGTGCACCCCGTTGCCAGTCCCTAAACCTTCCCTTATCTTTATATCAGACACCCCTAAGGTAGGCCCAAGGGTAGGGTGCATTGTAAGTATAAGGTAGGACATGCCCTGGTGTGTGTGGCATGTCCTAATAGTGAATTACAGCCATTTTCGTTTTTCACTATTGCAAGGCTACCTGTTCCCCATAGGCCAGAATGGGCAGTTTGATTATAACATCTTATAATCCCAACTGACCCAGGGAACATGGTAGAAAAACGAATTTAGTATGCCTGAACTCAGAATGATAAAATACATCTTTTAGTAAAGTTGGTTTTAACATTCTGTGTTTGAAAATACCACTTTTAGAAAGTAGGTATTTTCTTGTCTAACTGTCCAAGCCTGCCTCTGCTAGGTTGTGTATTGTGTGTCTGGCTTTGTGAGTGACAGAGGCTGGGGGATTCCAGGAGAGAGGGTGAGTCAGCACAGGGCTGAATAGACCTTTCTGCATATAGAGTGGTGGGAGGAGTTGCACCTGGGTCTGATAGGGCTCTGCCTGCCTTTTACAATGCTGGCTCCACCTCCTGCCGGGCGGCTGATGACTCTGCCCCTCACTCACAAAGGGAGAAGGTGTCTCCTGACAGAATGCACCCAGAACTGGTTTGGACCAGGTACAGGACCCTCTGCCTTTAGAGGACAAAGGATTTTGGACCATAAATACTCTGGCCCAGACCCCATGAAATTAGATCACTTCTGGGAAATCAAGAAACCTGTTGCCAAGGAGAAGAACCGGAGAAGCTGAAGGAGGAGTACTGCCCCTGTGCTGTTTTGCTGATTGGGTTGGCCTGCAGTGGTTGGTTTCTGCCAAGGACAGGAGAAAAGACTTTGCTGTGCTTTGTCATCTTGAAGAAGAGAATCTCCAAGGGCTTAAACTGAGCTTGCCTCCTGCCTGAAGTCACAGGGACACAACGACTTCACCCCTTATGTTTGCCTGCATCTAGAACTGCTGTTTTAGCTGCTAACAGAAGGAAATTGCAACACCGACGCCGGCGAGCGATGCCGTAACCTGCACCGAAGCCGTGGGCACCGCTCGTGAAGAGCACGACACACCGCCCCGACTTGCACCGTAGGCCCGACGCCTGCAGATGCCGTGCGACATCGACTCCGAAGCCGTCACCGAGGCCGCTGCCTGCACCGGAGCCGAGGACACCGCTCGTGACGTTCACGACGCACCGTCCCGACTCGCACCGCAGCCCCGACTTCACCGACGCCAGTGCTTCATCACCGCAGAGCCGATCCTCGACGTGGGTGACCCCCGAATCCATCAACACCGCACCATCGTAAGGAACCGACGCCTCGCCGCCATCCGTGACGTCACCTCCTCGACACAGTAAGGAACCGACGCCTCACCTCCCCTGCGCTGCGGTAAGGAACCGAGGCATCACCTCCCCTGGGGTCGTAAGGAACAGACGCCGCCGGCGCCAACGAAGCATCACCTCCCCGACTCCGTGCACCGTCTTTGTTTTCATCGAATTCCAGGTACTGTTCTTTGTGGGTCTGCTTGACTCCGGGCCCAACGCCGCGCACCTCGCGGTCGGCGCTGTACTTTGGGATTTCCACCGGTCACGACGTCGTTATAACTCCAAGTGGAGTTATTTGGTGCTACAAGCTTTATTTGATTGACTATCCTATTTTTTAAGATAACGTGAACTGGCTCTATCATTTTAAATCTATTTTTGATTACAGTATTGTGGATTTTTGCTATTGGGTCTTGTGTTAAGTCTATATAAAGATTACTTATTTTTACATACAACCTGTGTGGTGTCCATCTGTAGTGTTTTCACTGTATTACTGTATGTGTTCACAAATGCTTTTCACACTGCCTCTGAGATAAGCCTGTCTGCTCGTGCCAAGCTACCAGGGGGTGAGCAGGGATTATTTTAGGAGTGTACCCCCCTTTCCCTGACTAGAAGCAAGGGTCCCTATTTGGACAATGGTGCAAACCATTGCCAACTAGAGACCCCCAGTTCTAACAACAACAAATCAAAAAGTTGCATTAAAAACAAAAAAATCGGAAAAAATATTAAATCGTATCTGGGCTGCGTCTGACTTGTCTAATAAGTAGAGCTTTCGGCCGTTCTGGTCAATGCAGGGAGTGGGCGAATTAGAAGGTTTGGGAGATAGAGTTCAGACGATGAAGAGCCGCTCCATAACTAGAAGAGAAACACCACACCCGGCTCTGTCACCACTTCTCTTGCTAAATGACAGCGTTGCAGACCGCTTTCAGCAGCAAAGCTCATTTTCCCAAAGATGCCACAAGGCTTGCTATAAGCAGTATTTCTTTCTCATTTTTAAGACACCTCTATCGGCCACAGCGAGCAAGTGGAAGAGGGCGTTTATGGTGGATCAGCTGCATGTTCCGACTCAGCTCCTGCATCTGCAGTGACTTCTCCACTCAAAGTGTGATCCCTAATACTTGCATTAACCAGTTCAAGATTGATTCCACACAAAGAATCATGCGAACTCAGGCAGAAGCACCCCTTCCCAAAAACAGACCTACACCCTTCTCAATCCCCTTGTTTCTCCCTTTCTCTCTTACTGCGGTGTCTGGAGCCCAGGAGAGTGGCATGGAGCAGAAAAGTACAGCTTGCGGTGGGTGTCTGAAGCTTCTTTCACCTCTGATTGGGTTTGGTTACAGGAAATAAAAGGCGCCCGCTACTTTAGACATCGATTACTTTGATTCCCACAAAGTGCTCTCAAAGAGGACCAAAGTACTAGCGGAACTGACGTCATGAAGCCTGGCTGCATGAGCATTTGGAGCGGAGGTTATACAGGCATTGGCAAGGGAACAGGAAGCTTAAAAAAAATATTTGCAATGCAATAGGTCTCACATTTAAATGCGAGACCTATGGCATTGGAAAGAAGTGGCCGCCATTGTCCCGGCTGCTTAAAAAGAGAAAGCGCGCATGGCATGCTGAATGTAAGCAAAGCACGTTGTGCCTGCAGTAAGAGAAACTCAATAAAGAAAATAGTGCTTACAGACTAAATAACACGTACCGTGGAACAACCGAAGTAAAAGGGCCAGTCGCCATGGGAGGTTACAAATGAAGACAAGGCGGTACTAAGGAGGGACTAACAAGCCTCTTTACGAATCAGAAGACAGCATCTATGAAGGATAATGACACAAGCCAATGACAAATATGGGTGGAGAGTGAGCGGGGCTTCTATTCCATACTCCAGTACAAGTCTCGCAGAGCAGCGCATGCACGCTGACTCTACGCTCGACCTAAAAATGGTGCTCATGAATGAAGGATTCTCAGAAATGGTTGCTCCAAGTTTGAACCATAGTAGATACCAAACCACTCGATCATGCCTGGGTTCTGGTGCACATGTAGATTCTTATGAAATTCCTTGCTGGGACGGCATTTTGACTGTCCTGAGTCCTGCATCACATTCGTTTTCAACAGAGAAACAATAGTAACAACTTCTGGGAGAATAGAGAGGTTACAAATGGTATACAAATGGTTCCAGCTGTCTTTGCAAATGCATGGATTTCCTAGTCTCATATATCACAAGGGCACGCCTTCATACAGGGGTAGTTCTATGGAGTAGAGCAGGAACACTTACGTCTGTGTTTGCATCATGTAGATGATGTTCACTTTCATCTAGTCAGCGATCTTCTTTTATTATGATTTGTGAAATATTCAAAATAATGGAGGCAGACATTTTTAAAGTTAAGCTAAAGCTGTAGTCTTTTTATTGCACCCTAAGTCCATTTAATGCATGTCCCCAAATTATCGTGAGTGTGTAATGTATGATAGTACTGATTTGGAGATGTTTAATTTTCGAAAATTTGCTGACATGCACAGTTTTGTGCAACATAACTTTTGAGAAGGATAATGGGATGCAGGGGAATTTTGGTTTTGAGATTGATTCACATCACGCACAAATTATGTATCATCTACATACATATATAAAATGGTCCTCATATTCCAGCGGGCCAGTGGTAATTGAACAAACAAATGTTGGACAATAGTGGTGAGAGGATAGAGCCCTAAGCACACAGAAATTAATAATTCTGGTACTAGAATGGAAAGGGGGATCTACAATAGTTTGGTTTCTCATACCAAGAAAATATTGAATCCAATTTAGTACTGTATTAGCAATACCTATCTCATCCAAACTCGAATTGACAATAGTGTGTTTGATAGTGTGGAAAGTGGAGAACAAGTGAAGCAGTAGGAGACCGGCAACCTGTCCATGTTCACTGTCCTCCTGAGATCATCGAGAGCAGATACCACCATCATTTGTGTGCTTTGGCTGGGTCTGAACCTGGTCTGATGTGGGCCTACTAGTGTACTACCCTCAACAAATGTTATCAGTTGGGAAAAGGTCCATTCTTTCAAATCTTTTCTAAAGAGTGAAAGGAGAGAGATTGGCCTGTAGTTATTCAATAGTGTGGAACCAAGAATGTTTTTTTAAAGAGAGGCCTCACCATCGATTGCTTCTACAAAATCCGTACTCTGCCCTATTTCAAATAACTATTAAGAATAGGAAGAAATAATTCTGGCTTTAAAGAGACAGTGGCTTTGAGGATTTTGACTGGGGCTGGGTCATTAAGTGAACCTGACACAGACGTGTTGAATAGGTTCCAAACAGCTGTGAGTGACATTGGGTCACTAACAGGACACTTTTTTGAATCCCTTAATTTAACTTCCACATTACTTCTGTTATGTTTAGTCCCACCTGGATTAAGGATTATGACAGGGATGACAAGGTGATCATTCCAAGCAACTTCACAGTGTCTTCCAGTTTAATTATTCTATAAGAGGAGAAGATGGGCTCTAATAAATGATTGCTTTTGAATTCTATGTCAGAACCGGAGGTGAGGACAATGCTTTACGCTCTCCACTTTATTCTCAGCAGCCATTTAATTACATTTCAGCAAGAAACACATTTCCCATGAAACACTGGGAATTGGTAAAAAAAGCAATGGACAACGTAGTCCAACAGTCCATCAGTGTCCTATCAGGCAGCTGCGTCTGCAACATAGTCCTTTGCCACTGTCCTTAGCTCCTCTTTCTTCGCTGCTCGCAGCACAGATAAGTTCATTATCTTTTCTCTCCTTACTTCACTGTTTTAAAAACGGCTGTTTAATGCTGTAGTGCGTGTGTTTACACAATCGTGGTTCCACTCAGGCGCTCCTACGCAAATATCATTATCCCTGGTTGTTGCAGAGTGCGGAGGAGCCCTCCCTCCACTAGGTGGCACAGTGGTAGCGCAATTTCTCTATGGTATGCGATGCACGATTTTGGAAACACCTGTCAGAAAGGGTCCAGAATTGTCTGCCGCTTGCCTGAGTCTCTGCTGCCCCTGGAGAGTGACGCCCCTTGTTAGGGCTCTGTACAGGCATATAAGCCTGCCAATTTGAAGGACTGTGACACCCTTTACTTGTAAAGGGTCGGTAGTGAGTGAGTTGAGGTAACACCCCCTGGGGTCTGTATCCATGTGTTAAGTCTGTGCCTTGAGGGGACACTCTCCCAGGCGGTTGATTTCACCCCAGTTGATAAAGTAATACCAGGGGGAGTGGTGTCACCGGGGCTTAGACCCCTACAGAAGTGTGGCTTTGCCTCACGCTGCCCTTAACTGTAAATCTTTGAGCCCTGCATTATTTAATTTGTATGTCTCTCCACTTGGCACCAATATTCGTTCCTATGGCCTGCATGCAATATCATACGCTGACGACACCCAAATTATTGTGTCAATTCCGAAGAACTCTGCAGCTGCAGCAGCTAATTTCTCACACTGTATGTCTGCAGTAGCAGAATGGATGGGAAGTAATTTCTTTAAACTTAATGGTGAGAAAACTGAGTCGCTGCTTTTTGGAACGCCCACCTCGATCTGGAAAAATGTCTGGTGGCCTAATTCCCTTGGCCCTTTGCCTGTCCTAGCTGATAAAGATAAAAATCTTGGAGTGATCCTTGATAACGAGCTTTCTCTTAATGGACAGGCCAATCACACAGTTGCAACGTGCTTCTGGCTTATAAGACGTTTAAAGGAAATCATACCCTACATTCCCATCTCAGTGCGGAAGAAGATTGCTCTGGCGTTGGTTATGTCCAGAGTTGACTATTGTAACACTCTTTAACTTTATCTGGACTCTAACAGCAGTTCTCAAGCAAAATTGCAGGTAGCACAGAATGCTCTTGCTAGGGCTTTTCTTGATATTCCTAAGCGTCAATCTGCTTCTGGGAGGCTACGTGACCTTAACCAGTTCCCCATCAGAAAGCATATTACATTTAAGGCTATCTTCATGGTCCATAAGGCTATCTATCATGTAAGCTTTGCTGGGATAAGGAAGATGTTCCACTGGTACACTCCAGGGAGAGATCTGTGATCAGACCATCGTAATCGGGTCACCTTACCCAGAGTCCGCAAGATGAAATGAGGGGGCAGAGCTTTCTCAGTTGCTGCAGCCAGACTCTGGAACTCGCTCTCCCAGTCCCTGACTTCAATCAAGGGGCACTTGCCTTTCAGAAAGGCATTGAAGACCTGCCTGTACACAGCTTAGGCTGTCCAATTTTATGGCCTCCTATTTGTGTGATTCACAGCTAGAATGTGCGGCTTGCTGTGACTATAGCACCTTGATGCTTATGGGCATTTGTCACGCTTTATAAAATTAAAATCAAATCAAATCGCTTTCTCATAGCGCTGGGCACAGGCTTAACTCAAGGCAGTTTCTCCTGACCTGCCTGTTAGTACTTGCTCTTATGGAAGGTAAGGGCGATATCCAGGATGGTGGGGTTCCCTTGGCTTTCCTACCATTAGATGATGAGTTTTACCTCGAAGTAGATGCATCAATCTATTGGGCGGTAGAGGAGGTCATGGCCCCCATGGAACAGTGCTTGGTGCAGCAAATTGTACGCAAATGCACAAAACTGTCCAATTCACAGGGTCAGGCATCCCAAACCCCCCTCCTCCTGCCCAGCCCTTGAATTCCGACTCAGTCCCTGCCAAACATCGCCATGAGGCGGGGGTTGATCATGACACATTTTGGCACCTTAGACAGGCAGGCCTGGCCCAGGCCGAACCTTCTCCCAAACCCATGGACTCGTATGACTTGGCAACGGAGTCACCAGGCACGACCTCACCTGATTGCCCAGATAATGATGCTTACAGGGACACTGATGATGATGCCGGCACATCCAGGCCTTGGCGCTCTCAGCTACACCCCCTGCCACTGGCCTTAATGCCCCTGATGATGGGTCAGACATGCTAGACCAGGAGGAACTCCTCAATCTCTGTTCATCTGAGAGGGCCCCCTCCACAAAAGTAGCGAACTATGTAATGGGACGAATCAGAGTGCCTTTAGGGAAGGAAGCTCGTAGTTGCCTCAAGGCTGTGTGTCCTCGCCCCCTGCTGGATGGGAACGTGGACTTGACTCCGGAACTAGACCTCAGAATGGCCTCCTTTTTGGCAAAATACATTAAAGACCCCAAAAAGGGCACTAGCAGGTCCTGGAGGGTGTGCCAGGATAAGCTCCTGGACACCCTTGGCCCCTAACTAAGATCCTCGACACGGCGGAGGATGCCAAGGCTTTGGGATCCCTCATCTCACCGGAGGTCCTCTCTGGTTGGGCACAACATGCAAACGCTTTCATGAGCAACGCCAATTGCATGCTGTCCATGGAACGACGATGTTCTTTCTTAATAAAAGTGGATCCAAAAATTGGGGACCTCACTGATTCTGAGGCAGGGGCTGGGGCACAAGGGGGGCTTTTTGGTGAGCCCTTTATTAAGGATCTGGGAAAGTTTGTACATAATTTCATGTCACTAGACAAAGCCCATTCCTCTATCAAAGGGTTTTCTCCTCTTGGGTTTTCCGCGGGGCCTGTCGGGCAGGGGCTGCTTGACCAGCCAGTCCTTCTCCCAGTGCCCTTCTAGAGGGCAAGACTCCAGGCATGGGCAGTATCAAGATGATACCCATTTTAGAAACTTTTACCAGATTCGCTGAAGGTGTTTCAGAGGGTGAGAACAGAAAGGATTTGACACTGCCTCCAATTCCGGTAAGTGTTCACCCTTCTTCCTTTATAAAAGTAGGGGGCCATCTGGCAAATTTTTTCCATGTCTGGCAGTCAATCACAAGTGATGCTTGGGTCCTGCAGACAATTCAAGGGTTCCACATAGAATTTTGTGGGTCCCCACGTCAAGGTGCACGCCCCAGACCTCTCCAGTTCTCACAGCAAGAGGCAGAGTTGGTGGATGCGGAGGTTGCCTCTTTCCTCGAAAAAGGAGCTATTTGTCCTATCTCCTCTCATCTGTCTGGATTCATAAGCAACCTTTTCCTTGTCGACAAGAATGACGGGGGTCAGAGACTGCTAATAAATTTATGTGAGTTCAATGAGTGGCTGGTGTAGCACCATTTCGAAATGGAGGGTATACACTTTCTTCGAGATTTTTTACGTCACGCAAAATGGATGGTCCCCCTGGACCTGAAGGATGCTTACTTGGCCATACGGATTTTCCCTCCTCACAGGCAGTTCCCCCAGTTCCTTTGGTGACAACAGACATTCCAGTTTGCAATGCTACCCTTCGGCCTCTCTTCCACCCCTTGGTGCATCACGAAGGTGCTCAAACCAGTTGTAGAATACATCCGGGCACAGGGGATATGCCTCATCATTTACCTTGACGATATGCTCCTCCTGGCATAAGACCCCAGGCAGTTGTCGGTCCAGCTGCAAATGGCAATCAACCTGCTTGAAAGCCTCGGCTTTATCATAAACGAGAAGAAATGTCTCCTGATCCCCTCTCAGAGAGCATTCTTTCTGGGGTACGTCTTAGACTCTACCGAGGCCACCGTGAGCCTTCTATTTCAGAAGATGATGAAGATTCAACACAAGTTTTGGAGAGTGTTAATCCGACAAAGAGTATCCTTGCAACAGATTGGTTGCCTGATAGGTCTCCTGTTGTCATCCATCCAGGCCATTTTCCTGGGGCCCCTGCACTATTGGGCTCTTCAGAGGTTAAAGGCAACGCAGCACACTTGAGAAAGGGGTCCTCTTACTCCCAGTTAGTTAGCTTGTTGGATGACACGCTGGAGGAGATTCTTTGGTGGCTGTCCCACATGGAAGCATGAAATGGGAGAGCGATTTTCGCTTTCGCTCCAGATCTCATTATAGAATCAGACGCCAGCAGGTCAGGCTGTGTCGCAAGATGTGGCGAGTTCTCCACAGGAGGGTTGTGGTCTCCTCAAGAACAGAGATTACATTTTAACTGTTTGGAGCTCCAGGCAGGGTCATTTGCGATCCAGTGTTGGACTCAAGACAAGACCCAGACCAGTGCCCTGCTCAAAATGGACAACATTTCGGCAGTCAGATGTATCAATCACCTGCGGGGCACTTACTCCAAGGTCCTCTCGGATCTGATGACCAACTCCTGGCAATTCCGCCTGGACCATCAGATCTCATTCACGGCAGAATATCTTCCCGGTGAGGAGAACCAGGTGGCGGACTGGCAGTCCCGTCACTTCTGGGACTCCAGCCTTTGGCAACTTCATCCAGAAGTCTTTGCCTGCCTTCAGAATCAGTGGGGTCCTTTTTTAGTGGACTTGTTTGATTCCAGATTGGATCATCAACTACCCACGTTCTTCAGTTGAAAACTGGATCCTCTGGCTGTGGCTACGGATGCATTACTCCAGAACTGGGAGCCAGGAATGGGGTATGCGTTTCCCCCATTCGCAGTGATTACAAGGGCATCAGCCCAGATCCAATGCCAGCAAGTGGACGTAGTTCTGGTCTCCCTGATTTGGAAGTTTCAAGTCTATTTTCTGGTTCTTCTGGAACTTTCTTGGGATTTTCCAATCCGTCTCCCCCTATTTCCGACTCTTCTTCTCAACCCGGATCAGATCCTGCATCAGACGGTGTTGGAGAGTTATCTCCGACTAATGGCATTGCGAATTACAGGGGTCGATGGTCGCCTTCCGGGACTTTCAACACAGGCTGAAGACTTCCTGTCAAAGTCCTGGTCCGATGGCACCGTCAAGCAACACAGGTAGGCTTGGATGTGATGGTATCATTGGTGCGTGCGATGGGGTTGTGAGCCCATGGGCGTCGACATAGTTCCGGTCCTAAATTTCCTGGCTGGTTTAGCGCAGAAAGGTCTGGCATGCAGTTCAGTCATCACCTTCTGTTTTGCTATTTTGGTGGGGCATGTGCCTGTGGAAGGGTCCCCTGTGGGGGAACATCCTTTTGTTTGCCGCCTTTTACCTGGCATCCGGTTATCCCTGCCTCTAGAACTACACTATTCGCCCTTTGGGATGCTGATAAGGTGATTAATCTTTTCATATCATGGCAACCCAATAAGTTCCTGTTGAGGAAAGAACTCTCGGTGACGCTGCTGATGCTACTATGCATGATATCATGCAGGGGGTTTCAGATGTTCGGGTCCTAGACATTACTGGAAGGACTTTTTCACCCTCAGGGGTGTCGTTTATGCTGAGAAGGTGTACTAAATCTAATACTGGGGTCATAGAGTACCCAGCTTTTCTGGACTCTCCTAAGATGTGTGTTGTTCAGTGCTTTAAAGCCTATGAGGACATGTCCGTGGACTTCAGGCCCCTGGGTGAGAGGCAGTTATTAATTGCCCTCAGAAAGCCGCATAAAGCAGTGTCTTCCCCGACCATAGCCCGCTGGGTGTAGTGTTTTATGCAGGAAGCTGGAGTGGATCTTAAAATCTTTCGTGTACTTTCCACTCTTGTAGCAATGGTCTCAAAGATGTTCAATCTGGGTGCCCACCTGGAGGATATTATGAACGCGGCTGACTGGTCCTCAGATTCTACCTTTAAGAAGTTCTATTTTAAGCCAGTGTTGGATAAGGCTCATTTGGTGGTAAGTAAGCTTTAAACTAGCATATTCCTTGCCTCCGGTCCTGATATAGAATGAAAAATGTCCTAGCTATCGTAATGGAAAGTTTCAATTCTATTAAGGACTCGTAGGTAGGCCTGGGTGGTGAACTCAGCTCCGTTTGCAGAGTTTGCAGAGAATTTCCGCAGTCGGCGGAGCACGCGGAGTTGCGAAAACCTCTGCTCCGTGAGTTTTTTCCTGTCTCGCGCTCGCCAATGTTAAGTTGGTGAGCGCGAGTGAGGAAAATCCAATGCGAGACCACTTCCCAGCGAGGTTTCTCAACGCGGGCGGTCGCGGATGGTCGCGACCACTCGCGTTGAGAAACTATCAGTTCGGTTGACGAAGCTGCCGCTTGAGTAGAGAATCTACTCGAGTGGCAGAGAGAAGCATCGATCTCTTGCGCTGTGCATGGTGCCATTCCAGCGCGGGACAAACACCCGGTGCTAAAAAACAGTGCAAACGGCGCAACCTAATGCACTCCACTGCTTGCGGAACTCCACGTAATGCAGCGGAGTTTTTTGGTCACTTCGCAGAGTGAACCCCACGAACTTCGTCCAGGCCTACTCGGAGGCGAGGATTATCTCACCCACAGATTGCTCATCTAGGAAACCCTCCCAGTGACTAGTAGGTATTGAGTTATATTCCTATTTGGCATGACTATTTTAAGTTTATGCTGATTCAATGGACATGCATTGGGCATACCTTGCTTATGGTGTAGCCTTGTCCGCGGGCTCTCTCTTGGTAATTTTATCTCTTTTACAGGAACGGAAAATAGGAAACAGGACTCTTGAGAAAAGGGCTAAGGTGTGACTCGCATGACGAAAGAGGAGCTAAGGACAGTGACAAAGGACTATGTTGCAGACGCTTCAGCCTGATTGGATACAGATGAACCGTTGGACTACGTTGTCCATTGTTTTTTTTTCCAAATTCCTAGTGGTTCATGGAAAATGTGGTTCTTGTTGAAATGTAATAAAATGGTGGTTGAGAATAAAGTGAACAAAGCGTAAAGCATAATCCTCGCCTCCGAGTCCTAATAGAATTGAAACTTTCCGTTACGATAGCTAGAACATTTTTAATTGGCCTATCTACTAACAGTTCAAGGCCGAATGTGATAATGTTACTATGAAATCAATCACTAAAACCCACTGCCTGACCAGACCATAGGTTGAAGTCACCAAGAACAATTAGGTTTTTGTGTTCCAGAACCAGGGTGTTAATCTCAGTTATTTTACAAAAAACAGTGAGGGAGTTAAGGGTGGAATATAAGCTAGAATGAAGCCTTCACCCTATCTACTGTGTTGGTCTGATCTAAACATGGGATTATGAAATTCTGAAAGCCAGGTTCCATTCAAACAGAGTAGATCTAAATCATTATTAATACATAGGTCTCAAAATGTTGGTGAGCTATAGCTGATTGAATGCTACATAGTATTGCTTTAAAATGAGTAGTTTCATTATCTGAGGATGAGGAGCGACTTGCGGGGAATATTCACATAGCAGTCCCTTCTCTATTAATTTAGTCATTGTTACTTGGTTCAAGTGGTGTTTTTCAGCTAAGAATTAACCCCTTGACCGCGATCGGAATTCCGCTCGTGTGCTGGACATTCCGATCGCGGGTGGGGTCGTGACGAGCTCAGCTCGTCATGCGCACAGCGCTACCGCGCAGCATGACGAGCTGAGCTCGTCATGAGCACCGAAGGGGTTAAAGAAGTTCAGAAGGAGTATAAGTTAACCACCTTTTACTACAAATGTGTGGAAAGCTTACATTGGAGGAGCAGGGTTTGTGGCTGCTGCTTACATATAGGTGTGAACTACTGCAGATGGGCTTGCCTTTGGCATTCCTTAAGCGCACCTAAGGTGTGCAGCCACTGTACAGACACACAGCTGCCTCCATTTTTATGAGGTCGCACCAGTAAAAGGTCAAGCATACATTCGGCACTTGACAAAAATGGCTGCCACAGTAAAAATGGTAGAGAGACTGCCCGACAACAAGGTGCTATTTATCCCTATAATACAAGAAATTATAGATTTATGGAGAACTCCCCCATAGTTTTCAACATTCAACTAATAACATATTTCAGTCTCAAATTTAATTAAACAAACATTAAAACAATAAAAAAAAACTCTGAAAAGTTTAAGGAACAGTGTGCAGTCAAACAAGTTGGCGTCAGCAAGATCTCTGGTGCCTGTCTTCTATGTTATGGGCAGGGAAGCAGTGGGTTGGTAGTAGGAGTAGCCAGGTTTGCAGCACTGGTCTAATCAAGCTTTAGAGAATGGTGACCCAGACAAGAGATTCCTTGGTTGCCCTGTAAGATAAAACTATGGATTGAGCAAGGTGGGGTGAATAACTAGGTTTTTATAAAAGTGCTTGGTTTGTTTGTTGAATTACAGATTGTTTTAGAATTGGATTGAAGATGTGGACATGCCTGAAGATGTTGGGAAATTGAAAAAGTACAATAAAAGGGTAGGGGGTGCTGAGGAGCACCGTTTTGATCTTCTCACTGTTTAGTTCACGTTTATTGGGCTTCTTGTAACTTAGCATGGAATTGGAATAGTTTGAGAAGGAAGACAAGTGGATGGGTAACATTGGCTTGACACAGAATGTTTAAATGTGCGTGACAAGCTGAGAAACTTTTGCGTACATTTGGAACTCATCATTCAGAAAATAGGCACAGGCAGAAATTTGAAAAAGGAAGCCACACCGCTCTCCTCAGTTTAGTTTATAAGTCTTGGAGTGATTAGTGAGGGCGGATTGTAATCAGGCAGCTGGTGGCCAGGCACTCCAAACCAGACTTGATATGATCAAGGAGAATCTCCTGCTACACAATTTGAAAAGCCAGTCAAAGATGAGAAGGACAAGCACCACTGGATATCCAGTTCTTCCAGCAGGCATTGGCTTAGGTCTGTCATGGTTGATTACATGACATGCATTGGTGGGGCCCTGATTATGAGAGTCGAGTGGGCACCTTTGGAACAACCTTGGGTCAAGGATAGACCGGCCTTGGATCAGCTTTCTTTGAGCTTTAAGGCAGCCTTGCACCAGCATTGGGTTAAGTTGGACCAGCCTTCTACCAGCTTTAATCTGAGCTCATGTCAGCTTTGGACCATCCTTGTATCAGCTCCAGTGCACCCATGTATCTGCTTTGGACTAAACGTGTATTAGCTATAGAGCAGCGTTGCACCAGCCATGAATCATCAAAGGACCAGCTTGGGACAGTCTTTTATGAGCTTTGTGCAAGATTTCGAACAACTGCAAGTTAAAGCCTGGAAAGCAAAAACATATTTTACAAAAACATAAATCCAAAATATGTCTTGCCAAAATCTCGATATTACATAACTAATCAATGCACAAGATGTTCCGCCAAACACACTATTACAAATATTAGGATTGGGTTATCGTACTATTCTAATTTCTGTTGTATCCTATTTGAGAGCAAGTGCTTAATAATTGGTTTAGGTGCAGATCGAAATATCTGTATGGACATATTATGTATGGTTGAGATACTGTAATCTACGTTGCTGCAAACCATATTTTTTACAGGGTATGTTTTCAAATGTTACACAGCTTTAAGACAGCCTGGACTAGCTCTCGGTCACACTTGAACCAACTTTCAAATTGTCAGACTGTTAGTTTTCATTAAACTTAAAAATACGGAAGTCATTAAAAATGGAGGACACGGATTTGCTGCCTCAGAGACCTGCGATGACTATTAAAGTCTATGACTAGCCACAGGAACTGTCAAAGATAACACCTGTATTTCTCTCTTTGCATGAAAAAGCCAGGCACATGGGCTATAGATGGACTGAGATGTTCATATTCTGATATGGAAGTGTAATAACGTGCCATTGATGTATGTGGCATGATATATGTCTCTTGATACATTCCCAGATTTACAACATAACATAAATCTGGGAATGCGTCAAAACCATGCGCCTCTTCAGGGATGGGGCAATGAGGAGAAATAACTTTACTGCTCTTCCTTTTATCCTCTTTCTATGTGTGCTGCATTTTGCAGCACACATAGAAAGAGGAAAGCGCCTCCATTGATTGCTTTTTCTGCAGGAAGGTGTCCCTTCCTGCACAAAAACAGTCATTCCTACAACGCAGACACCCTTGCATCATGTTGCAAGGGTGCCTGCGTTGGTGCAAGGCAGCCATTTGTGCGCCAGCGCAGTGAAAGAGGACAGGAATGTGCCGTATCTCATACGCATTCCTTCCCTTTTCCTTTGGCGCAGGCCAGCACAGAAAGTAGCCTTGCAGCTCTTCCCTGCACCAAAATGTTGTAAATGAGGCCCTTAGTTTTCATTTAACTTAACAATGCGTAAGTCATTTAAAAATGGAGAACATGGTTTGCTACCTCAGAGACCTGCAATGACTATTAAAGTTTGTGACTGGTCACATGAACTGTCAAAAATAAAACTGTATTTCTCTCCTTGCATGAAAAAGCCAGGCACATGGGCTATAGCTAGTCTGAAATGTTAATTTTCTGATATGGGAGTGTAATAACGTGTCAATGATATATGTGGTATGATATATGTCTTTTGTCTAAAGAGGATAATTCATCACCTCCAGGTGCACACAGAAGAAGGAAAGTGAGGAGGGGGCTGGGGGTCTATTTAGAGAGAATGCAGGCCCTCAAAGTCCTCTCACAGAGGGCCCTGAAAGCTGGAGAAAGCAAGAGTAATCCTGATTTCAAATGTACAAAGAATATACATTGAAGGCTAAGCATGCCTCCCATTCCTACCCAGCCCTACATATCAGTACTGCCAGGGCAAACATTGGCTCCAGCAGGCCGACCTTTGCCCCAGAATGGATCCCTTGTACCTACCTTCCTGGTCACTCTTAACTTCTGATACCCTGCTCGTTATTTCTATGTGAGTCTATGTGTACAGTGCCTCTGCTGAGAGTGCTCTCTGTATCTGCATAATCAACAGGGGAGTCTTCCATGCGTTCACCTTCAATGCCAGGGCCTTGTTGAGGATTCCACCACCTGTTGGGTCATTTTAATGCATCTGCCAACTTTTCTGGGGGCTGATAATCTATCAGAATTCAGTGATGTGGACTGTTATGAGTATTCACCTCCTCTGCTGGGAACTTCCTTTATATTAACTGCTTCTGCCTGGAGTGGTCTATGCGTTCACCTTTTCTGCTGAGGACTAATCTATTCATATACTTTAGCTGTCCCAACATCCACAACATCTTTTGGCAGTTGCCTCTGTACCCACCATCTCTGCTGGGGTCTCTCCATAATTTCCTTCCATCTGTTGGGTGATGTTCCTGCATACATCATCTCTGCTAAGGGCTGTCCCTAATTTACCCCTGTCTGTTGGGTTTTGTTCCAGAATACATGCTCTATGCTGAGGGTTTCCCCTTCATCTTCCACCTGTGCTGGAAGCTGGCCCCTGCATCCAATGTCTCTACTGGTTGTTGCATCCGCCACCTCTGCTCAGGACCGTCCATAAATCCACCACTTTTGCTGGGGATTGTCCCTGTGTTAGAAATGGGATCTCTGGTTGGCTAAGGCTTGCGCCAAAGCCAGGCAGAGACCACCACTCTAGTCAGGGCAAGGGAGTTACACGCCAAAGATAACCCCTGCTCACCCCCTTGGTAGCTTGGCACGAGCAGTCAGGCTTATCCCGGAGGCAATGTGTAAAGCGTTTGCGCACACGCACAGCAACAACATCCCAGGCACACCACAAAAGGAACTCCACACAAGGTTATATCAAAAATAGCCTTTGTATTCTCATAACACATTAGAATAGTAATCACATAATATACATGGTGCCAACTGGCACTGGGCAATATCTACAAGGGATTATTTACACATGACAGGGCCACGTGGACCACAGTCAGAACCATCACTTAGTGAACATACCATAAATGTAGGACATATCATAAACGTACAACCAGTAATCACTGGTAACCACTGTACTCAGCATCCTCCTGTAACATAAACCACATTATGCATAGTATCACATTAGGCGCAAAATACCTTATACGCCAACCTCATAAGCCTAAAAACATTAGACCAGAACCTCCTAAGCATAACTCACATTAGGGGTATAACTCACAGTAGAGAATAACTCCCAACCTAAACACATTAGGTAATAATAAAATCACAAGCATAAACACATTATGCAAAACCTCATAATCATGAAAGTACATTAGAGGCATAAAACAGGGTGCGTAAATCATGGTAAATGCATCACATTTCCTAGCACCACATAACGCGCATTAGCACATAACCTCCTAGTAAAAAGAACCATAGCAGAGGCGTAAATCACATTAGGGCCTGGCGCCCTACAAACCTAACAGTCCCCCTGGCCAACTGGCCATCTCAAATGGGGCTCAAATGCCCTATGTCCAAGAGTCAGGGCGTGCTGCCAATGCAGCAGGAGTCAAGGGTGCGCACTTGCGCAGACCTAAACGTAGCAGCTGGCACTAGGTGCTGCGCAGCTGGGAAGAAGGGGGCAAAAGGAGTGCATCTCACTCCTAACTGCAAAAAGACATGTCCCCCAAAGAAAGAATAGCCTAAACGGTGCATCTGCCCACTACTTGCTGGGCAGCTGGGGATATCAGACGAGGGGCACTGGCACAGACTGTGCCCTGCAAAACAAATATGCCCAAACTGGCAGGAACACGAGCACCGACAATGTGCTCCGCTCTGGGGACCAACCTGCCCCACAGACGTTGCAGCTGCCCTCTAGCAAAACGGGGCAGCTGTGAGAGGAAATGTGGCCACCCAAAGGGGAGAAAGCGTGGGCCCATCTGGGCCCTTTTAAAATAAATATGCCAATCGTTGGAGCCACATGGGTCTCGAAAACCATCATGCCCCCTTTGTAGCGCACTGGCGCTTTAAACACAACATGCCCGCCTCGTTGGAGCGGCCCGCTGCCATCCGGGGCCGCTCTGACTCTGTACTTCCACCGTCAGGGTGCCGCGGTCGGCACCAACAATGTGCCCCCTGGAGCCCCCACTCACCGGACTGGTCTGGGGAGGCGCTCCTCTTTACTCCGGACACCGCGGGCGGCAGGCGGGGCTCTCTCGCTCATGAGAGCCTCGCTGGTGATCCGGCTGCACCACTCTTCACCCGGGCTCACTTCGCTGCTGGCGCCTGCGGGGCTCTCACTCACTCACGGGAGCCCCGACTTACCATGCGCCATGCTTCACCCGGTCCCCCTCCTCGGGACCGGGACTTCGAGATAGAGCCCGCGAGGCTCCTTCACTTCCCGTTTCGGCCGCGCTGCAATTGGTCAGCCGGCCGCTAGGCCCCACCCACAACCAGGCAACGGTGCCTGTCTTCCGGGTCGCATTTGGCAGCGGCCCGGAGATTTCCCTCTGCACTCGGGCCGCGGCGGTGATTTCTTTTCGGTGCCATCAGCGGGGTGGGCACCCGCCATCAAAATAAATCAGAAAGGCGGCAATACTGCGTGGTGGGCACACGCAGTCAAATAAAAGCACCAGTATGCGGGGTGGGCACCCACAAGTCAAGAAGTGCACAATGCGGCAATGAGGGGTAGGCTCCCTCTATTTAAATAAAAGTATGAGCGGGGTGGGCACCCGCGATTGTAGGAACAGAACGCGGGGTGGGCACCCGCAATGAAAGCACAACGGGGGAATCCCTTCGCTGGGGATTCCTCCAGCAAGGGCTGCAGCGCTGCGCAGCCCCCAGGTTCTCCATCAGCTGGGCAGTTTCAAGGATAGCGCTCCCAGGCACTGGATGAAGCAGGCAGAAGGTCCTGCAGGTAAAAGAAAATGAAGCAAAAGGTCCTGTAGGGAGTAAGGGCAATGCAGGGCCCAGGGAGGCAAGCCCCCCATGGGCCCCCAGCAGCAGCACACCCTGCAGGATCAGCACCCAAGTACAGAACAAATTCATGGGGTCACAGCCCCTATATTTATACTCAAAATCCCTTTGTGTCACAGCACAGGGCTTGGGGATACCAGTCAGAACTGGTTTAGGGGGGATTTGGAGCACTTTGTTTTGGCAAGCTCCTCTTCCCTTTCAGAGTGTAGGCTAGGGACATCAGACGCACCACAGGAGGTGGAGCCAGCATTGTAGAGGGAAGGCACAGCCCTATTCAGGTCCCAGGTGCAACTCCTCCCACCCATCTACATGGAGATCTCTCCATTCAGCCCTGCACTGACTCACCCTGCCCCTCCTGGAGCCACACACACCTCCCAGCCCCTGTCACTCACAAGCCAGACATGCAATTCACATCAGGCAGGCAGACACAGAGCACACAGTAATGCCAACTTCTAGAAGTGGCATTTCTACACCAGCCATAATAAATCTGCGCACACCATTGCGCAGCATTTATTCTCACGAATTCACACATACTAAACTTGACCACACTGCTCCTCTCATACCAGGAATTACCACTGGCACACAGATCCGCAATGCATTCCTATGGGAGGCGGGTCAATCTCACTAAATGTGCACAGAGCGCGCACGCACTTTCCACTGGACCACAGTGCGAAAGTGCCCAGAGGCCTAAAACCACCAACACTAGGTTACAGACCAGGCAAAAGTTTAGGGGTGAACCTGCTAAAAAGGGCCAAGTCCAACACAACCCCTTCCAGCCAAAACGCAGGGCAGAGGGCAGACCAATCACCACCGTGATGGGCTTCCTGCTTGGGGCGATAGAACGCGGACGCGGGCCCGCACTGCAGGGACACCCTCCGGTTCTACGCCACTTGGAACCCATGGAATCCATCTAAGAAAAAAAACTCAGGACCAACTAGGCTACCCCACCGGTACTCCTTAGTTGTCCACGGCCAGGACCAGGCCCTAGGCCACCCAGATGCCACTGGTCCTTGCCAATCCACAGAGTGGGGGGCAGTAACCCCTGGCATACAATAGCCATTCTCCACTCTCCCTCCCAGTGTAGTTCCAAACTACCACTGATCCTTCAACCTAGGGTCCGCACCCTCAGGCTGACCAGAGGTCACGGGTGAAGCATCTCCTCACCCTACCTCTACTTCTTAGGTTCTGCACTCCCCCAGGAGAAGCACCCACCAGAACACAACTCTCCCACCAGTTCAGGACCTCACTCCATCAACTGGTCTACCACCTGGGACACAAATTCACTGGCTGCACCGGGGTCAGAGGCGAGGACTCCCTCCCTCTGCACCCCCTTCCAGAGTCCGATACCCTCCCCACTGGAGTGGTACCCCCTAGAAGGCAAACCGGCCAGGACACTGATTACAGCCGCCCTGCTGTCCAGGACAGGCAAACACCTGAACCTGGCTCCCCAACCCAGGGACGGTACCCTTTGGTCAGATGCCTGGCGATCCAGGACTTCCGGGGGAGCATGCATGCCCCCCCCATCCTGAAGAGCAGGGTCCCTTCACTTAAGATAGGCCCCACCTGCCCTCAAGGTAGTACTACCATACTCAGCCAGGGACCCCAAAGACCCCGGCCAGGCCTGTACCACCCCCCAGAGGGTAACACATCTAATGTGTTGTGTGACAGTCTGCCGGGCACAAACCCAGGGCAGAAGTGGTGTCCCCATGGCCCCTTCTGGACCCACTGGTTTTTCCACTGGGGAACCTCTCCTCCCCTCAACTCTCAATCAGGACTTCTGCACCCTCCACCTAGGAGCGGTGCGGCCCAACACCAGGATCGCTGGAGCTCTGATTACAGACACTCCACGTCCTCTAGACACTGGGACATCCTCCTCAAATGGCCTACAAGTACAGCCTAGGCCCCCAACCTGGTGTTCCCTGAAGAAACCATCCAGGCCCTGGGACTGGCTTTCGGGCACACTCACTCCTTCTCCTCTGAGACAGGACGTGAGCCCCTACACCCCTCCCGCTACACTGGGACTTAGCTGGGCTACACTGAACCTCTTCCACCACACAGGACCGGAAGATACCCGAGCCACTCTTATTGGACTCACTCCCCCATGCAAGCTTCTTATTTCAGAGAACTCACACCCAATCGTCCAGTGCAACACACCACTCATCCACAGGCGCCCCCGGACTGGTGAGACAGTATCTTACTGCCCCTGAATCTCAACCTGCCCCCTTCTTAACCGGGAACCAGGTACCACCGTCTGGGGACCGGGACTTTCTGCACTGGACTTCATGTTGCTGCCACCACTGGATCCCACCCTTACTGGGGAATCCAGAAAACTCACACTGCACTTAGGGGATAATCTACCCTCCCGAGCTAGTGACTCCATGCCAATTAAGTCCCCACTGTAGGCCAACCCTAGAACCAGCAGACAGCACAGGGGCAGTCCCTCCTCAGCTGCAGGCCAACCCAAGAACCAGCACAATGGCTCAAGGGCAGTCCCTCCTCCAGCTTTAGGCCAACCCAATAGCAGTCTGCACAAGGGCAGTCACTCCTCCAGATTCTCTGGTTTCTGTCCTTGGCAGGACACTCAACTCATAGTGCAACAATAACACACATTTCCAAAGAAATGATACTTAAAACAAGCTCAGAAACAATAATCCCCATACATGCGACTATCTAAAATGCAGAGCTTTGTAATGTAGCCAGTTGTCGCTGTGGTACTGCGCAAACTCAAGTCCTAATCCTCACCGCTGACAACCAATGTTAGAAATGGGATCTCTGGTTGGCTAAGGCTTGCGCCAAAGCCAGGCAGAGACCACCACTCTAGTCAGGGCAAGGGAGATACACGCCAAAGATAACCCCTGCTCACCCCCTTGGTAGCTTGGCACGAGCAGTCAGGCTTATCCCGGAGGCAATGTGTAAAGCGTTTGCGCACGCACACAGCAACAACATCCCAGGCACACCACAAAAGGAACTCCACACAAGGTTATATCAAAAATAGCCTTTGTATTCTCATAACACATTAGAATAGTAATCACATAATATACATGGTGCCAACTGGCACTGGGCAATATCTACAAGGGATTATTTACACATGACAGGGCCAGGTGGACCACAGTCAGAACCATCACTTAGTGAACATACCATAAATGTAGGACATATCATAAACGTACAACCAGTAATCACTGGTAACCACTGTACTCAGCATCCTCCTGTAACATAAACCACATTATGCACAGTATCACATTAGGCGCAAAATACCTTATACGCCAACCTCATAAGCCTAAACACATTAGACCAGAACCTCCTAAGCATAACTCACATTAGGGGTATAACTCACAGTAGAGAATAACTCCCAACCTAAACGCATTAGGTAATAATAAAATCACAAGCATAAACACATTATGCAAAACCTCATAATCATGAAAGTACATTAGAGGCATAAAACAGGGTGCGTAAATCATGGTAAATGCATCACATTTCCTAGCACCACATAACGCGCATTAGCACATAACCTCCTAGTAAAAAGAACCATAGCAGAGGCGTAAATCACATTAGGGCCTGGCGCCCTACAAACCTAACAGTCCCCCTGGCCAACTGGCCATCTCAAATGGGGCTCAAATGCCCTATGTCCAAGAGTCAGGGCGTGCTGCCAATGCAGCAGGAGTCAAGGGTGCGCACTTGCGCAGACCTAAACGTAGCAGCTGGCACTAAGTGCTGCGCAGCTGGGAAGAAGGGGGCAAAAGGAGTGCATCTCACTCCTAACTGCAAAAAGACATGTCCCCCAAAGAAAGAATAGCCTAAACGGTGCATCTGCCCACTACTTGCTGGGCAGCTGGGGATATCAGACGAGGGGCACTGGCACAGACTGTGCCCTGCAAAACAAATATGCCCAAACTGGCAGGAACACGAGCACCGACAATGTGCTCCGCTCTGGGGACCAACCTGCCCCACAGACGTTGCAGCTGCCCTCTAGCAAAATGGGGCAGCTGTGAGAGGAAATGTGGCCACCCAAAGGGGAGAAAGCGTGGGACCATCTGGGCCCTTTTTAAAATAAATATGCCAATCGTTGGAGCCACATGGGTCTCGAAAAACCATCATGCCCCCTTTGGAGCGCACTGGCGCTTTAAACACAACATGCCCGCCTCGTTGGAGCGGCCCGCTGCCATCCGGGGCCGCTCTGACTCTGTACTTCCACCGTCAGGGTGCCGCGGTCGGCACCAACAATGTGCCCCCTGGAGCCCCCACTCACCGGACTGGTCTGGGGAGGCGCTCCTCTTTACTCCGGACACCGCGGGCGGCAGGCGGGGCTCTCTCGCTCATGAGAGCCTCGCTGGTGATCCGGCTGCACCACTCTTCACCCGGGCTCACTTCGCTGCTGGCGCCTGCGGGGCTCTCACTCACTCACGGGAGCCCCGACTTACCATGCGCCATGCTTCACCCGGTCCCCCTCCTCGGGACCGGGACTTCGAGATAGAGCCCGCGAGGCTCCTTCACTTCCCGTTTCGGCCGCGCTGCAATTGGTCAGCCGGCCGCTAGGCCCCACCCACAACCAGGCAACGGTGCCTGTCTTCCGGGTCGCATTTGGCAGCGGCCCGGAGATTTCCCTCTGCACTCGGGCCGCGGCGGTGATTTCTTTCGGTGCCATCAGCGGGGTGGGCACCCGCCATCAAAATAAATCAGAAAGGCGGCAATACTGCGTGGTGGGCACACGCAGTCAAATAAAAGCACCAGTATGCGGGGTGGGCACCCACAAGTCAAGAAGTGCACAATGCGGCAATGAGGGGTAGGCTCCCTCTATTTAAATAAAAGTATGAGCGGGGTGGGCACCCGCGATTGTAGGAACAGAACGCGGGGTGGGCACCCGCAATGAAAGCACAACGGGGGAATCCCTTCGCTGGGGATTCCTCCAGCAAGGGCTGCAGCGCTGCGCAGCCCCCAGGTTCTCCATCAGCTGGGCAGTTTCAAGGATAGCGCTCCCAGGCACTGGATGAAGCAGGCAGAAGGTCCTGCAGGTAAAAGAAAATGAAGCAAAAGGTCCTGTAGGGAGTAAGGGCAATGCAGGGCCCAGGGAGGCAAGCCCCCATGGGCCCCCAGCAGCAGCACACCCTGCAGGATCAGCACCCAAGTACAGAACGAATTCATGGGGTCACAGCCCCTATATTTATACTCAAAATCCCTTTGTGTCACAGCACAGGGCTTGGGGATACCAGTCAGAACTGGTTTAGGGGGATTTGGAGCACTTTGTTTTGGCAAGCTCCTCTTCCCTTTCAGAGTGTAGGCTAGGGACATCAGACGCACCACAGGAGGTGGAGCCAGCATTGTAGAGGGAAGGCACAGCCCTATTCAGGTCCCAGGTGCAACTCCTCCCACCCATCTACATGGAGATCTCTCCATTCAGCCCTGCACTGACTCACCCTGCCCCTCCTGGAGCCACACACACCTCCCAGCCCCTGTCACTCACAAGCCAGACATGCAATTCACATCAGGCAGGCAGACACAGAGCACACAGTAATGCCAACTTCTAGAAGTGGCATTTCTACACCAGCCATAATAAATCTGCGCACACCATTGCGCAGCATTTATTCTCACGAATTCACACATACTAAACTTGACCACACTGCTCCTCTCATACCAGGAATTACCACTGGCACACAGATCCGCAATGCATTCCTATGGGAGGCGGGTCAATCTCACTAAATGTGCACAGAGCGCGCACGCACTTTCCACTGGACCACAGTGCGAAAGTGCCCAGAGGCCTAAAACCACCAACACTAGGTTACAGACCAGGCAAAAAGTTTAGGGGTGAACCTGCTAAAAAGGGCCAAGTCCAACACAACCCCCTTCCAGCCAAAACGCAGGGCAGAGGGCAGACCAATCACCACAGTGATGGGCTTCCCTGCTTGGGGCGATAGAACGCGGACGCGGGCCCGCACTGCAGGGACACCCTCCGGTTCTACGCCACTTGGAACCCATGGAATCCATCTAAGAAAAAAAACTCAGGACCAACTAGGCTACCCCACCGGTACTCCTTAGTTGTCCAGGACCAGGCCCTAGGCCACCCAGATGCCACTGGTCCTTGCCAATCCACAGAGTGGGGGGCAGTAACCCCTGGCATACAATAGCCATTCTCCACTCTCCCTCCCAGTGTAGTTCCAAACTACCACTGATCCTTCAACCTAGGGTCCGCACCCTCAGGCTGACCAGAGGTCACGGGTGAAGCATCTCCTCACCCTACCTCTACTTCTTAGGTTCTGCACTCCCCCAGGAGAAGCACCCACCAGAACACAACTCTCCCACCAGTTCAGGACCTCACTCCATCAACTGGTCTACCACCTGGGACACAAATTCACTGGCTGCACCGGGGTCAGAGGCGAGGACTCCTCCCTCTGCACCCCCTTCCAGAGTCCGATACCCTCCCCACTGGAGTGGTACCCCCTAGAAGGCAAACCGGCCAGGACACTGATTACAGCCGCCCTGCTGTCCAGGACAGGCAAACACCTGAACCTGGCTCCCCAACCCAGGGACGGTACCCTTTGGTCAGATGCCTGGCGATCCAGGACTTCCGGGGAGCACGCATGCCCCCCATCCTGAAGAGCAGGGTCCCTTCACTTAAGATAGGCCCCACCTGCCCTCAAAGTAGTACTACCATACTCAGCCAGGGACCCCAAAGATCCCGGCCAGGCCTGTACCACCCCCAGAGGGTAACACATCTAATGTGTTGTGTGACAGTCTGCCGGGCACAAACCCAGGGCAGAAGTGGTGTCCCCATGGCCCCTTCTGGACCCACTGGTTTTTCCACTGGGGAACCTCTCCTCCCTCAACTCTCAATCAGGACTTCTGCACCCTCCACCTAGGAGCGGTGCGGCCCAACACCAGGATCGCTGGAGCTCTGATTACAGACACTCCACGTCCTCTAGACACTGGGACATCCTCCTCAAATGGCCTACAAGTACAGCCTAGGCCCCCAACCTGGTGTTCCCTGAAGAAACCATCCAGGCCCTGGGACTGGCTTTCGGGCACACTCACTCCTTCTCCTCTGAGACAGGACGTGAGCCCCTACACCCTCCCGCTACACTGGGACTTAGCTGGGCTACACTGAACCTCTTCCACCACACAGGACCGGAAGATACCCGAGCCACTCTTATTGGACTCACTCCCCCATGCAAGCTTCTTATTTCAGAGAACTCACACCCAATCGTCCAGTGCAACACACCACTCATCCACAGGCGCCCCCGGACTGGTGAGACAGTATCTTACTGCCCCTGAATCTCAACCTGCCCCCTTCTTAACCGGGAACCAGGTACCACCGTCTGGGGACCGGGACTTTCTGCACTGGACTTCATGTTGCTGCCACCACTGGATCCCACCCTTACTGGGGAATCCAGAAAACTCACACTGCACTTAGGGGATAATCTACCCTCCCGAGCTAGTGACTCCATGCCAATTAAGTCCCCACTGTAGGCCAACCCTAGAACCAGCAGACAGCACAGGGGCAGTCCCTCCCTCAGCTGCAGGCCAACCCAAGAACCAGCACAATGGCTCAAGGGCAGTCCCTCCTCCAGCTTTAGGCCAACCCAATAGCAGTCTGCACAAGGGCAGTCACTCCTCCAGATTCTCTGGTTTCTGTCCTTGGCAGGACACTCAACTCATAGTGCAACAATAACACACATTTCCAAAGAAATGATACTTAAAACAAGCTCAGAAACAATAATCCCCATACATGCGACTATCTAAAATGCAGAGCTTTGTAATGTAGCCAGTTGTCGCTGTGGTACTGCGCAAACTCAAGTCCTAATCCTCACCGCTGACAACCAATGTTAGAAATGGGATCTCTGGTTGGCTAAGGCTTGCGCCAAAGCCAGGCAGAGACCACCACTCTAGTCAGGGCAAGGGAGATACACGCCAAAGATAACCCCTGCTCACCCCCTTGGTAGCTTGGCACGAGCAGTCAGGCTTATCCCGGAGGCAATGTGTAAAGCGTTTGCGCACGCACACAGCAACAACATCCCAGGCACACCACAAAAGGAACTCCACACAAGGTTATATCAAAAATAGCCTTTGTATTCTCATAACACATTAGAATAGTAATCACATAATATACATGGTGCCAACTGGCACTGGGCAATATCTACAAGGGATTATTTACACATGACAGGGCCAGGTGGACCACAGTCAGAACCATCACTTAGTGAACATACCATAAATGTAGGACATATCATAAACGTACAACCAGTAATCACTGGTAACCACTGTACTCAGCATCCTCCTGTAACATAAACCACATTATGCACAGTATCACATTAGGCGCAAAATACCTTATACGCCAACCTCATAAGCCTAAACACATTAGACCAGAACCTCCTAAGCATAACTCACATTAGGGGTATAACTCACAGTAGAGAATAACTCCCAACCTAAACGCATTAGGTAATAATAAAATCACAAGCATAAACACATTATGCAAAACCTCATAATCATGAAAGTACATTAGAGGCATAAAACAGGGTGCGTAAATCATGGTAAATGCATCACATTTCCTAGCACCACATAACGCGCATTAGCACATAACCTCCTAGTAAAAAGAACCATAGCAGAGGCGTAAATCACATTAGGGCCTGGCGCCCTACAAACCTAACAGTCCCCCTGGCCAACTGGCCATCTCAAAAGGGGCTCAAATGCCCTATGTCCAAGAGTCAGGGCGTGCTGCCAATGCAGCAGGAGTCAAGGGTGCGCACTTGCGCAGACCTAAACGCCGCAGCTGGCACTAAGTCCTGCGCAGCTGGGAAGAAGGGGGCAAAAGGAGTGCATCTCACTCCTAACTGCAAAAAGACATGTCCCCCAAAGAAAGAATAGCCTAAACGGTGCAGCTGCCCACTACTTGCTGGGCAGCTGGGGATATCAGACGAGGGGCACTGGCACAGACTGTGCCCTGCAAAACAAATATGCCCAAACTGGCAGGAACATGAGCACCGACAATGTGCTCCGCTCTGGGGACCAACCTGCCCCACAGACGTTGCAGCTGCCCTCTAGCAAAACGGGGCAGCTGTGAAAGGAAATGTGGCCACCCAAAGGGGAGAAAGCGTGGGCCCTTCTGGGCCCTTTTTAAAGATAAATATGCCAATCGTTGGAGCCACATGGGGCTCGAAAACCATCATACCCCGTTGGAGCGCACTGGCGCTTTAAACACAACATGCCCACCTCGTTGGAGCGGCCCGCTGCCATCTGGGGCCGCTCTGACTCTGTACTTCCACCGTCAGGGTGCCGCGGTCGGCACCAACAATGTGCCCCCTGGAGCCCCCACTCACCGGACTGGTCTGGGGAGGCGCTCCTCTTTACTCTGGACACCACCGCGGGCGGCAGGCGGGGCTCTCTCGCTCATGAGAGCCTCGCTGGTGATCCGGCTGCACCACTCTTCACCCGGGCTCACTTCGCTGCTGGTGCCTGCGGGGCTCTCACTCACTCACGGGAGCCCCGACTTACCATGCGCCATGCTTCACCCGGTCCCCCTCCTCGGGACCGGGACTTCGAGATGGAGCCCGCAAGGCTCCTTCACTTCCCGTTTCGGCCGCGCTGCAATTGGTCAGCCGGCCGCTAGGCCCCGCCCACAACCAGGCAACGGTGCCTGTCTTCCGGGTCGCATTTGGCAGCGGCCCGGAGATTTCCCTCTGCACTCGGGCCGCGGCGGTGATTTCTTTTCGGTGCCATCAGCGGAGTGGGCACCCGCCATAAAAATAAATCAGAAAGGCGGCAATACTGCGTGGTGGGCACACGCAGTCAAATAAAAGCACCAGTATGCGGGGTGGGCACCCGCAAGTCAAGAAGTGCACAATGCGGCAATGAGGGGTAGGTTCCCTCTATTTAAATAAAAGTATGAGCGGGGTGGGCACCCGCGATTGTAGGAACAGAACGCGGGGTGGGCACCCGCAATGAAAGCACAACGGGGGAATCCCTTCGCTGGGGATTCCTCCAGCAAGGGCTGCAGCGCTGCGCAGCCCCCAGGTTCTCCATCAGCTGGGCAGTTTCAAGGATAGCTCTCCCAGGCGCTGGATGAAGCAGGCAGAAGGTCCTGCAGGTAAAAGAAAATGAAGCAAAAGGTCCTGTAGGGAGTAAGGGCAATGCAGGGCCCAGGGAGGCAAGCCCCCCCTGGGCCCTCAGCAGCAGCACGCCCTGCAGGATCAGCACCCAAGTACAGAACAAATTCATGGGGTCACAGTCCCTATATTTATACTCAAAATCCCTTTGTGTCACAGCACAGGGCTTGGGGATACCAGTCAGAACTGGTTTAGGGGGGATTTGGAGCACTTTGTTTTGGCAAGCTCCTCTTCCCTTTCAGAGTGTAGGCTAGGGACATCAGACGCACCACAGGAGGTGGAGCCAGCATTGTAGAGGGAAGGCACAGCCCTATTCAGGTCCCAGGTGCAACGCCTCCCACCCATCTACATGGAGATCTCTCCATTCAGCCCTGCGCTGACTCACCCTCCTGGAGCCACACACACCTCCCAGCCCCTGTCACTCACAAGCCAGACATGCAATTCACATCAGGCAGGCAGACACAGAGCACACAGTAATGCCAACTTCTAGAAGTGCCATTTCTACACCAGCCATAATAAATCTGCGCACACCATTGCGCAGCATTTATTCTCACGAATTCACACATACTAAACTTGACCACACTGCTCCTCTCATACCAGGAATTACCACTGGCACACAGATCCCCAATGCATTCCTATGGGAGGCAGGTCAATCTCACTAAATGTGCACAGAGCGCGCACGCACTTTCCACTGGACCACAGTGCGAAAGTGCCCAGAGGCCTAAAACCACCAACACTAGGTTACAGACAGGCAAAAAGTTTAGGGGTGAACCTGCTAAAAAGGGCCAAGTCCAACACCCTGCAATTGTCACTTCCGCTGAGAGCTGGCTCATGCACTCACCTCCTGAGGGCTGTTGTTGCATCTTCCATCTCTTCTGTGGGCCTGTTGATGCACCAATGCCCTCTGCTGGGCCTGTCCCTGCATCCACAACCATGCTGGGTGTCAGAACCCCTTTCAGAGGGCCTTTGGGCATGCAGGGCCTACTGGGCCCTACCGTGTTAGTTGAGGCATTTTAATCCTGATGTCCTGGGGCCCGACCAACTAAGGAACCCACTCAAATGGGCCAATTACCTCTTCTGCACTGGATTCTCAGTGGTAGCTGTGGTGAAGCAGTCAAGGCTCCCTCAGAGTGGATATAGCCATCGGTCAGTTCGCACAACGCTTAACTCAAAATGAATACAGCACGAACAATAAATCAATGCTTGCTTTTTAAAAAAATGTAGTATATTATTTCTAACTCTACACATGCAATAAAGTACGACATTCAGAAGCAACAGCACAATCCCCCCTTGAGGTCTGGGCACTAGTAGTTATCAGGCACATCCCTGTCCCACTCTTCTTCGTGTAACGTGTTTGAGGTTATTCCTCATTCACAGGTGGCCACATCCAGTGAATGCAAACTATTAGTCCGTGCCCAAGAGTTCTTCCTTTGACTCTTTAGGAATTAGTCAGGAGTGCCTATGGTTCCACAGCACGTCCCTGGGCCCCCAAAGGCCCGGTTTAGTCGTACCCGATCCAGCGGTATGTTAGTGTTCAGCAGTGCAATGAGTGCCCTCTGCTCGGGCGCTCGCAGGTCCGGATCCTGTATGGTGAAGTTGAGCCGCTCACAATAGATGCAACTGCACCTGGTGGCTCAGGCTCTTCCTTTCGAGCAGCACTGCCCATCGGTATCCTGTGATCTGAGCTGCTCCCGCTCAGTGGACACAAAAGGCAAGTTGTCTTCCCCTAAAAAAGGGAGGAGGAAATTCTCTGAGTCCTGACTGGAGCTCCGGAGAGGGAGTGACATCCTCAGTGGTGTCCTGCGATCCTCAGGGAAACAGCCAGGTCCAGTTCGTGAGCTAGACTCCACTGGTCACTGCAGTCATCCTCTCGTCCTGGCCACGACCTGAACATTTGGCCACAGTGATACCGGCAGTCCCTTCTGGCGTACTGGGGTGCCTCACTGCTCACTATCAGGCGCAGACTCTTTGCTGTGATCACTATCATTGCTGCGGACAAAAGTCTCACTCTCCACCCCAGGTAAGTTTACCAGTGGCCCCTTCTGGCATATTTGGTCACTGCGTTGCACACCTGATGCTTCCCGCATGGTGCACTGCACACGGCTGAGGGCATGGTGGCATTCTGCAGGCATGTGTGGTCACTGAAAACAATCCTGCACATGGGCAACAGCCTGATTGGTGCACGGCTGAATCCTCAAACCTTGCACTTGGAGTACTCACGATAGGGCTCCCCACTGGAACTTTCTCCCTACAACGCTCTTCTCTTCATCACAGGGCACATTGTTCTTGGAAAGCAGGCAGGTGAAGGAAGACTCAGATTTTCTTACAACCACCTGCTATGCCTTCCCAAGAATGAAGAGTCGGTCAGACAGTAGAGAATACAAACTTACATTTATTAGCAATGCTCTGCAGAGGAGTCCATCATGACCTGCACCCTAAGATGTCTGCTGAGGGACTGGCCCCCCAACAGCCCACACTGAGTAATCATTCCTCTCGAGAAGCCCACAACCACGCCCACAATGGAAAACTACCGGCCTGGGCCGATCATGAACAAAGAGGCACAGTAGGATGAGCTAACACCTGCCAGATGGGTACATTTTATCAGGAATCCAAGGCCACAGTGCTGGGTCTCAGCATCTCCTAACGTGGGAGCAGAAACTACACATTCGGATAAGTATGCGAGGGCAGAACGGCCTATTCATTAGTAAGTCGAGAAACAGCCTGGAACAGAAAGAAAAAATAATAACGAAATACAGTGTTCTGCTGAGGCAAGCAATACGAGTAATGAGGCCTAACTCAGGCACAGTCTAAGCAGCCTAATAAGGATTACGAAATGCAAAATGGAGTCACACTTGCTAACTGAAGCCTGCGCAGTACGGGGATAACTCAGTGAGTTGCATAACGTGAATACAAATGACATCTATTTAGCCACACATTGCTAACCTAATGTAATGTGAAATGAGTGCGTTGCAGGGATGGGAATTTGAAACCTAACAGACCCTCTTTTTAGCATGGGTGACTAAATGCTTTATTCGCTATCCGGTAGGGTCTTTACAATTCTGAGGGGGAGAAAAGAAATTGCATAGTTACTCATGTTACAAGGGAAAAACAAGCAACACATGAGCATCGAAATCGCCTAATACTCGACGATGCCCTCATCTATGAGCATCATGTCCTGAATTTCCTGCATCATCATAGCAGAAATCTTGTTATCTCATTTTAGCAATGTAGGGGTAGGGGTAAGTTTACTCACACAATAGGTGCAACAGGCTGGAAGGCAGTTAATGCATAAGCAACATGTAAAGATGACTCCTGCGATGGCTATTAGGACAAGTAATATCTTCCAACCCCATGATGTCAGCAGACCCCAGAGCCACCCTGTGAGGGACCATGAACCATTATCCTGATGGATATCTGAAGCAAGCTTGTGTAATTTCTGTATTGCGGAGTACACATCAGGTGCACTATCAGGGATGTACACACAGTAGCTGCTGCCGATGACGCGACAGGCTCCACCCCTATCAGCCAGAATGACGTCTAAAACCATCCGATTTTGAAGAGAAATGAGCCTTGTAGCCTGAAGCTCGACTGTAATATTAGTCAGTATACCGGCAGTAGTTTTAATAACTCCCTCAACTACTCTAGCAAGGTGACGAATATTACGACTATTGAACATGGGACCCCAGAACGGCAGAATGCCCTTCATTATGTCAGTAAATTGCTGTAAAGAGGTATTCGTTTGATCAATATCGTCTGGGTTGACAACTCTCTTAACTCGATGTACCTGGAGATCCCTACGCTGTAGCTTATGATCCTTGTGGTAATTGGACGGTGCAATGTAAACGGGAGGTAAGAGAAAGGAAACATAACACCGGCCAGACCATCCCCTCGGAAGCCATGTATAAGCCTGTTCCCCACAGATGAAGTATACATTCGGAGGTGTAAGCAAAGTTGGGCTGCTAGTAGTGTTTAATCGGTATGTGTAGTTACAATGACTCTGTCCTACCGAAATGTTCCCTATTCCTTCAACACAGAAACTAGCTGTTGCATTGATCACAGGGACAGGCATGGCTTTGTCTTCAGTGATGTTGCGTTCCTGGAAGCATTTAAAATATTCAGTGACATTAAATCCTTGAAAGTCCAGCATTTCATTTTGTAACCAAGTGACATTTTCGTTAACCTCAAAAACGTTCATGCAAGCATCTGGGTGTAGGGTACCCTCCTTGCCATCTGCCCAAGGTGTAGATCCCTGGTGTACCACTATATACTCCAATACTGCTTCGTAATCAGCCTGTACCATTTTCATAGCGTCAGCATGATATTGCATGTATATCATAGAGAGCAGTTGGAACCAGGCTTCACAGCTACCCAAATATGACAGGGGCAATGACACTTGTAAATAATTTTTGTGCATAACTGAGGGAAGTAGCCCACACACCCAGCAATTCGTGGCATTAGTAGTACTGTGTACCTGATGAAGCATCTGAACAAAAGCATTTTGGGCATAAGTCTGTCTATGTCTTTCTTTATGTGGGGCCAATGTGACAAACGAGTGCTCAGCTGGAACCGGGGTAGTCCCTATCAAGGTGTGCATGGGATGTTGTTCCTCTAAGTACCAGACCACCCCAAATACGACTAGCAAGGAAAGCAAAATTATTACAACAAACACTATTTTACTCTTAGTGGACCAAGAGGACCAAACAGGACCATCTGGAGTGGGACGCTGAGCCGCAAAGGGCTGCTCCTCATCAGGGATAGGACGACCAAAGGGATACATTTAGAAAACTTCAAGGGCAACTTATAGGTATCACAAGGGAAAGAAAAATTCACGGGCTAGATCCACTATTGCAACAACAGTACCCGGGGGCACAAATCACCCAGCGTCCGTCTAGAGCCTCGCTGGCAGGCTCCTATTGTTCATCAACGACGGTGCTATGAAGCACTCCCACGGAGGAGCTGCGCGATCGCAGCCCTTGCAGAAAAACAAATCTTTTTTCAGGATAGGGCACCCTCCCTCCTGGGCAAATACCCTTAACTATCCTGTCCAAGGCAGTGCACCAGTGTAGTTCGCCCTAGTCTAATACAGGCACCTTAGGCACAGCACCTGCGCCTTAAGCTCAAGTTCTTCCCTAACTCCTAGACTGTTCGGCTGATGCACTGTCCTTCTTTCGGGGCCTCAGATTATATTTCGTTATTCCAGGCACTGTTTCATCAACAAAAAGGGGCAGAAACTCAGGATCAGATGGGCATCGAGACTCATATTCCGGTGTATTAGAAACTGTGTTATCCGGGGCGGCCCTTATCTCTGGTGGGATCGCCTCGGACAGGACTGCATCACTTTCTTCGTCCGTCTGCGCCCACCTCAACCGGGCGTCAGAGAAGGGAACGAAGCGTGGCACCCTCTCACATTCCTGATCACCGATGCCTTCGTTGACCCAACGGTCGCACGGGAGCGGTAGAGGTGTCCATTTAGCGTGCGAACCGTGGATCCAGTGTTTTCTGCCGTCTACTTTCACCGCTGTACGGGTGGCAAGAAGGACGAGGAGAGGCCCTTTCCACCTCGGCTCCAAACAGCTTTTCCACTGAAAATATCGGATGAGTACAAACTCTCCAGGCTGTATTTGAGGCCCGGGCCCCTCTGGTACTGGCTGCAGCATGGCTTGTATCTGTTGGTGAAGAGAATGAAGATATTTAGACAATTCATACAGCTAGTCTACAAGCAGGGGTTACTCTATCTCGGAAAAGCGCTTGGGTCTCGGGACGCCCCAGACATTAGCAGGGCGTCCGAAGAACACCGCATACGGTGACAACCCTATTCTAAAATGCGCTGTCGCTCTGGTAGATAATAAAGCCAAGGGTAACGCATCTGGCCATCGCAGTCCTGTGCCTTCTTGAATCTTTGCTAGCTTCAGTTTGAGAGTACCATTGTACTTCTCAACCAGACCTGCTGACTGGGGGTGATTCACTGCATGAAACTTCTGCTTAATATGCAAACCTGTGCACACCAATTCAATGACTTTTGAATTGAAGTGACTTCCGTTGTCACTCCAAATCACGTGTGGCAACCCATAGCGTGGGAAGTACTCTTTTAAAAGTGCCTTCGCCGTCACCATAGCTGTATTCTCTTTAGTGGGGTAAGCCTCAATCCATTTACTGAATGTGCAGATCACTACTAGCACATACTTTAAGTTAATAACTCGTTCCATTTAGATGAAATCCATCTGGAGAACCTCGAAAGGGAAGGAAGGCGGTGAAAAGTTACCAGCGGGTGTAGGAGTACCTTTCCCAGGGTTATGCTTCAGACAAATGATGCAATGCTTCACTAGGTGCGTGGATACCTTAGCAATATTATCATTCTGCCATACTGGGTCCAGTAACTTGCATATTCCTTTGGCACTAATATGCGCTGGGCCATGGGCCATGGTAACAACAGGGAGCACATATGAATTAGGCAGCAACCATTGCTGCTTCCCAGACAAGTCAGTCCAACACCCATCCTCATCCAAGTGGCCTGTTTTCTCCTCAAACATTGCTAATTCATCTAGAGTCGCATCACCCTGGATTTCCCTGACATTCTCAAATGTGTCCTCGAACATTCCGTTGTCTGGGACCCACCTAGCGGGACCTGCCACTAACATCTTTTTCATCTTTGATCGAGCTGTCTCCTTAGCTGTCTGGTCTGCAAAGGCATTTCCCCTCCCAACATCATCTGTAATGGCTTTATGAGCGCTACATTTCACTATTGCTAGCTTATTGGGAAGTGTCAATGCGGACAGCAATCTATGTATCAATGGCCCGTTCTGTATCCGCAGTCCGTGCGAAGTCAAGAACCCTCTCTCTGCCCAGAGGCGCCCAAAATTATGGGCCACCCCAAATGCGTACTGGCTGTCGGTGTAAATATTAACAGCCAGTCCCTCATTCAACTCACAAGCCCTGAGGAGGGCAACCAACTCTGCAGCTTGGGCCGATTGGTGTGGGATACGAGATGTCTACACTACAGTGTGTAACGTTGTAATTGCATAGGCTGCAGTGGTGGTGCCATCTGGTAATTTGAAACAAGAGCCATCGACATATAGTTTCCCTTGGGGGTCAGATAAGGGAACGTCAGTCAGGTCTACCCGTCCCTTCGTTTCTTCCTCAGTCCGAAATAAACAATCATGGACATCATTGTCCTTTTCTTCCAACGGGAGGGGTAGTAACGTGACTGGGTTCAGAGTAGCACATCATTTGATGGTAATGTGCGGAACAAACAATTCATAGCCAGTCAGACGCGCACTAGTAAGGTGTTGTGTCTTTGTCTTATTCAATAGCGTATCCACAGCATGAGGTACCATGACTGTGAGGTCCGTATCAAGGACGAGCCCTGCCGATTGTCTGATAGAAACTGCCACCGCCGCGGCAGCTCTCAGACAGCTCAGGAGCGCTCTGGCGACATTATCAAGCATGGCAGAGAAGTAGGCGCAGGGTCTCTGCTTACCACCAAAACCCTGTGTTAGAACAGAAAGCGCGCAACCGTCCACCTCATGCACGTAGAGCACAAAAGGCTTCTGGTAATCAAGAGTACCAAGCACAGGAGCAGAGCAAAGCGCAACCTTTAATTGTTCAAAAGCTTGCTGGCATGCAGGTGTCCATGGCAGGGGTTCATGCACATCTTTGGTGGTCAGGTAAAGAAGGGGTTTTGTTAGTAGGGAATAGTTAGGGATCCAATGCCGACAATACGATGTTATCCCAATAAACGCGCGTACCTTGCGTTGGGTCTTAGGAACAGACATATTAGTAATAGCAGCTATGCGCTCAGGTGTTAGTCTGCGACCCTCCTTCGACAGTAGGTGACCTAAATAGGTGACCTTCTGTCGACAATATTGAAATTTGGAAAGTGACACCTTGTGTCCATGATGCGCCAGATGCAACAATAATTGAACAGTGGCGTCTTTGCAACCATCCTCATTGTCCGAAGCCACAAGGAGGTCGTCAACATACTGCAACAGCACATTACCAGGGGGGAGCTCCAAAGAATCCAATTGAGCTTTCAAGGCTTGGCTATAAATACTAGGACTTTCAGTATAGCCTTGTGGAGCACGGCAGAATCTAAAGCTCCGACCGGCTATTGCAAATCCAAACAGATATCTGCTATCTGTATGGATTGGTATGCTGAAGAAAGCATTTTTAAGTCAATTACAAAAAGAATTTTGCTGATGGGGGATCATTGTCAAGATCGTTGTAATGTCCGGGACCACAGGGTACTGGGGAACTACGATCTTATTTACCTCTCTGAGGTCTATCACAAAACGGTAAACATCAGGGTGGGCATCAGAAGAATCCAAGGGTGTCTTTTTAAGAATAGGAAGAATAGGGCTATTACATACATTCGCCACAGTCTCTTCAACCACGCCAGACTTAATCAAATCCTGTATTATTAGTGTTAGACTCGGCATCTTTTGGCGTGTTTCCCCTGACTTTTTGCTTTCTGACCTCCCGGTTTTGACTCTGTTTGTGCTGGTGTAATGATTCTGCGCACTTTCCTCACTGCTGCCCAGTGGGAAAGTGCAAGTGTTCCTGTATAAAATGTGTTACGGATTGGCGTTTCCATGATTGGCCTATTTGGTTTATGTGTCAGTCCCTTGTAAAGTGCACTGCGAGTGCCAGGGCCTGTAGACCAAATGCTGTTGGTGGGCTGCAGAACTGGATTGTGCCACCCACGCAAACAGCCCGTAAAGTGTAACTCGGGCCTGCCATTGCAGAGCCTGTGCGCAGCCTGGGGCTGCCATGTCGACTTGGCAAGTGCACACACTTGCAAGTCCTAAACCTTCCCTTTTCTACATGTTAGTCACCCCTAAGGTAGGCCCAAGGTACCCCTGTGGGCAGGGTGCGCTGTATGCGAAAGGTAGGACATGCCCTGGTGTGTGTGGCATGTCCTGATAGTGAATTACAGCCTAGTTCGTTTTTCACTATTGCAAGGCTACCTGTTCCCCATAGGCCAGAACGGGCAGTTTTGATTATTACAGCTTATAATCCTAACTGACCCCGGGAACATGGTAGAAATTCGAGTTTAGTATGCCTGGACTCAGAATGATAAAATGCATCTTTTAGTGGAGTTGGTTTTAACATTCTGTGTTTGAAAATACCCCATTTAGAAAGTGGGTATTTTCTTGTCTAACCATCCAAGCCTGCCTCTGCGAGGTTGTGTATTCCTTGTCTGGAGTGTGAGTGACAGGGGCTGGGGGATGCCAGGAGACAGGGTGAGTCAGCACAGGGCTGAATAGCAAGATCTACATGTAGATGGGTGGGAGGAGTTGCACCTGGGCCCTGAATAGGACAGTGCCTTCCCTCCACAATGCTGGCTCCACCTCCTGTGGTGCGTCTGATGTCCCTGGCCTACTCTCTGAAAGAAGGGACGGAGACTTGTCAACAAAGTGCTCCAGAACTGGTTTGGACTAGGCAAAGGCCTCTCTGCCTTCAGAGAACAAAGGAATTTGGGATATAAATATTGGGGCCCTGACCCCATGAATTTAGATCTTGCTGGAATCAAGGAACCTGCCAAGACGAAGAGCTGGAAGAGCTGCTAGGAGGAGTACTGCCCCTTTGCTGAGTTATTGCCTTGTTGGGTTGGCCTGCAGTTGCTGCTTCTGTCTTGGGCAGTGAAAGGACTGAACTTTCTACAAACTTGTGCTGAGTATCTCCAAGGGCCTGAAACCGAGCTGGCCTCCTGTTAAGAAGTCTCAGGGACTGCAAAGACTTCACAAGCCTCTGGGAACCGCTTCTGGAATGCTGTTTCAGTTGCCACAGAGGAAGGGAACTGCAACCGACTCTGTCAACCAAATCCATCCCTGACCGGTGACCTGTTTGCACCGCAGATCGCATCGCCCCGCTTCGCATCGCAACCCTGGTCTCACCGTAGGCGACGTCCGACGCCGTCAACACCGAGCCGCTGCTTGCACCGTGACCTGTGGGCCCCGCAGTTCGCATCGCATCGCTTCACTGAACCAGCCGGACCCGACCGACACGGTCGCTGCAACTGGCTCAACAGTCGTGACCGCATCGCATTTGGGGCACCGCTCGCACGTTTGCGACGCACCGCTCCGACTCGCACCGCTGTCCGACGCCAGCTCCCGCACTCCGGCTTGGTCGCCTGCATCGCAACCTGTCAGCACCGCATCGAGCATCGTCTCACCCTGCATCGCACACCTTGGACTCACCGACTCCGTCTGCACGACGCTCATCGAGCCGCTGCCTGCACCGCATCGAGGACACCGCACCTTGCATCGCTCCGTCTTGCACCGCAACCGCGACGGACGCCGACCGGCTCGTACACTCCGTACCAGCCACAACGAGAAAGGTACTGTGACCGAGTCTGTTCACGACTCTGCTGGCCCGTAGCGACGCGGTCGGCTGGAACTGTTGGACTCTGTGTAATTCAGCATCGCGGCAGACTCGGACGGAGCTACCGACTCGCACGAACTTTGTTTTTGAACTATTCCTGCAAAGAAGAAGTTACCTTATCAAGCATTCATTTTTAAAGTATAGTATTGTGGATTTTTGTCGTAATTGGTCTTGTCTTGAGTATATAAAAATTGGTTATTTTTCTAAACTGGTGTGGTCTCCGTTTGTAGTGCTTACACTGTATTACTGTTGGTTATGTGCAAATGCTTTACACACTGCCTCTAGAATAAGCCTGACTGCTCGTGCCAAGCTACCAAGGGGGTGAGCTGGGGTTATTTTAGGAGTGTAACTCCCTTACCCTGACTAGGAAGAAGGGTCCCTACTTGGACAAAGGTGCAAGCCCTTGCCAACTAGAGATCCCATTTCTAACATTGGTTGTCAGCGGTGAGGATAGGACTTGTGTTTGCACTTGACTTACAGTGATTGGTGTGCACTACTACCATATCGCAGACCATTACGTACCACATACTGGTTCTTTTTCTTTGGCCTATTTTTGATCTTGCCAGTTTTCAACTCACTACTTTTGTCATGCCTGAATCAATTGCATCATCCGTTGCATCTCTGGAAGTTATCTTTGAGGAGGATAGGTTGGAATCCTACGCCGTAAAGGAGCTACGAGCGATTTGTAAAAACCTGAAAGTCCAAATTAAAGGCCTCACAAGGAAGGAGGAGCTACAGAAGGCGCTGAGGGCCTGGGTAGTAGCCAGACATGCCAGTGGGCAGCCTGGTAATCTTAGTGAGGAGGTGGAGGAGCCTATTTCCAGGGTGGATGTGCTTTTGGGTGGGGGGGAACCCGCCAGGTCAGGCAGCAGCAGTCTGTCCCCAGAGGAGCTGGAGGTCAGGCAGGAGGCAAGGCAGTTTGAGCTGCAGAAGCTCAGGCTGGAGAGTGAGCGGGAGGAGAAGAGATTGGCCATGGAGGAGAAGAAGATGCTCTTAGAGCATGAGAGAGAACTGAAGGAGCTAGAACTTAGGAGTAAGTCAGGCTCAGATGGTGGCAGCAATTCGTCCAGAAAGGCAGACAGGATTGTGCACATTCCCAAGAATGTAGGCAAGGAGTTCAAGAAGGGGGATGACATACAAAGGTGGTTTCAGGGTTATGAGGCAGCCATACACATGAATGGGGTCCCTGAGGAAAATTGGGTAGCAGGATTGTGGCCACTTTTCCCTGAAGAAGCAAGGGATGCTCTGATAGCTTTGGGTAAGGGGTATCACCTCACCTATGCTGACATGAAGGATGCCCTTCTCACTAAGTATGGTCATACTCCTGAAAAGTATAGGGATCAGTTCCGGTCCAGTAAGAAGTCTGATGCCAACACTTGGTTGGAATGTGTGGATGTGTTCTGCAGGTCTCTGGATGGCTGGGTAAAGGGCAGTAATGTGACAGATTTTCAGGGGCTCTACAACTTTATTGCATGGGAGCACTTGTCTAGTCTATGTTTTGCAGATCTGCGCCAGCACCTAGTGGATAGTAAGCTAACTGACCCCAGGAAGCTTGCTATGGAGGCAGACCGCTGGGTGAGTACCAGGGTCCACAAGAAAGCGTTTGGGGAGACTCAGCCAAAGGTGGGCAGGGTCCCCAGCAGAAAAGTGGGGGGACAAGGGTAAAGCACAGGAGTTCTCTAAAGGGCCCCAAACTAGTACCCAGGGTAAAGGTTCCCAGCCCCCAGGTAAGAAAGCAGTGGTCTCTTCAGGGAAGCCTGCTGAGACCGGCCCCCGCAAGTGTTATGCATGTGACCAGGTAGGTCACTTTAAGGGGGACCCCAAGTGCCCAAAGGGGACACAGTCACCCACCGGTGGACAGTCCAAAGTGTTGGCTAGTGTAGCGCTTGGGGAGGAGGGGTGCCCACAGGAGGGTGGGGATCCCGCAGAAATGACCCTTGTCTCACTAGGGGACAGTGAGATGGTCCCAGGAAACCAGGTGCCCCCTAACACAAAGAAATACAGCACCTGGGTGACCATTAATGGGAATAGGGTAGAGGCTCTCAGAGACACTGGAGCCAGTGTGACCTCAGTCCGGTGTCACCTGGTGTCTTGGGCAAGTAGTCCCAGGAGCATTCCACCAAGTAGTTGCTGTAGACAACTCTGAGCGCCAGTGTATGGTGGCACAGGTTCCCTTTGAATGGGGGGGTCTCAGGTCCCTTGAGGGTGGTTGTGAGCCCTACCATGCCTGTAGATTGTCTGCTAGGTAACGACCTGGAGCAGTCCTTATGGAAGGATGTTGAGCTCAGGTCTCACTTGGAGATGCTTGGGTTGCCAGAGTGGGCATGCGTGTCTTCTCTGTCAATGGCAGCCAGAAAGGGTGATCAAGAGGACTTGGAGCCTGGAACAGGGGCCCAAGTCCCTGCCAAGAGAAAGGGCAGGGGGCGCGGGAAACCGGCTCCCGAAGTTCCCACGGACCGGGAGGAGGCGGACCTCGAGGGGGACGCCCCGGTGCCTACAGGGGAGCAGGTAGCCGAACTGGGAGACATCTCTGAGCTGACCCATTGGCAGCAAGAAGGGGGTCCCACCAGGGAGGAGTCCTGCAGGGAGCAGAACGAGTGCCCTACTCTGGAGGGTCTGCGGCGGCAGACTGCAGACCAGGCAGCTGGTAATCAGTCCGGGTCACATCTGATCTACTGGGAGAGTGGTCTCCTATACAGTGAGCCTAAGGATGCTGAGCCTGAGTCAGCCCGTGTGCTGGTGGTACCCCAGCGCTTCAGGACCTTCCTACTGGGTCTGGCTCATGACGTGCCTTTGGCAGGACATTTGGGGCAGGACAAGACCTTTGACAGGCTTGTCACCCACTTCTTTTGGCCCCAAATGCGAAGGCAGTCAGATGCACACTGTAGGTCTTGCCAAACTTGCCAGGCAAGTGATAAGAGTGGGAGGAAGGTCAAAGCTCCTCTCCAACCTTTTCCTGTTGTTGGAACACCCTTTGAAAGGGTAGGGATGGATATTGTGGGGCCACTGGACCCCAAGACAGCCATGGGCAACAGGTACATCCTGGTCTTGGTGGACCATGCCACCCGGTACCCGGAGGCAATCCCTCTCAGGACAACGACGGCGCCAGTGGTGGGCCGGGCGTTAATGGGGATCTTTTCCCGTGTGGGATTCCCCAGAGAGGTGGTTTCTGATAGGGGGACCAATTTCATATCCAAGTATATGACATCCCTGTTGAAGGAGTGCGGTGTAACCTACAAGTTCCCCACTCCTTACCACCCACAAGGAAACGGTCTGGTGGAGAGATTCAACCAGACCTTGAAAGGCATGATCAAGGGTCTAACAGAACCCATGAGGCGTAAGTGGGACGTCCTCTTGCCATGCCTACTCTTTGCATACAGGGAGGTGCCTCAGAAGTCTCTTGGGTACAGCCCCTTTGAGCTCCTGTATGGCCACCCTGTCAGAGGACCTCTGAGTTTGGTAAAGGAAGGCTGGGAGGCGGCTCCCAGGAAAACTCCCCAGGATGTATTTAGCTACATGCTGGCCTTTAGAAACCAAACTGCCCGCATCAGGAAACTCGCTAAGGCGAACCTAGAAGCAAGCCAGGAAGAAATGAAGAGATGGTATGACCAGAATGCCACTCTGGTCGAATTTCAACCTGGGCAAAAAGTGTGGGTCATGGCCCCAGTGGCACCTTGTGCCTTGCAGGACAAGTGGACTGGGCCATATGAGGTAAAGGAGCGCAAAAGTGACGTCACCTACCTGGTGGATTTGCAAGCTCCAAGGAACCCTTTGAGGGTCCTTCACGTGAACCGCCTCAAGCCCCACTTCGAGAGGTCCGAAGTGAGTATGCTCTTGGCGACAGATGATGGGGTGGAAGAGGAGAGTGAGCCTCTCCCTGACCTCCTGTCTACCAAGGAGCATGATGGGTCAGTAGAAGGTGTGATCCTCTCCCCTACTCTGACTCAGGAGCAGCAGGGGGACTGTCACCAGTTGTTGGGACAGTTCGCCCCACTGTTCTCTCTGACCCCCGGTGTTACTCACTGGTGTACCCATGACGTGGACACTGGTGACAGCCCTCCTGTGAAGCACAAGATTTACAGGTTGACTGACCGGGTCAGAGCCAGCATCAAGGAGGAGGTCTCTAAGATGTTGGCGTTAGGGGTGATTGAGCCCTCCCACAGTCCTTGGGCCAGCCCAGTGGTCTTGGTCCCAAAGGCTGCTGCGCCTGTGCCACTCCAGAACTCCGGTTTTGTGTGGACTACTGTGGGCTCAATGCCGTCACCAGGACTGACGCGCACCCCATCCCCAGAGCTGATGAGCTCATTGATCGGTTGGGAGCTGCCCGGTTCCTCAGCACGTTTGATTTGACGTCTGGATACTGGCAGATTGCCTTAACCGATGGGGCCAAGGAGAGATCAGCGTTCTCAACCCCAGAAGGTCATTACCAATTCCGGGTGATGCCCTTTGGGTTGAAGAATGCCCCTGCCACCTTTCAGAGGTTGGTCAATCAGGTGTTGGCTGGGCTGGAGGATTTCAGTGCCGCCTACCTGGATGACATTGCTGTGTTCAGTTCCAGCTGGGAAGAACATTTACAGCACCTTGAGAAAGTGTTGAGGGCTCTGCAAGGTGCAGGCCTCACGATCAAGGCCAGTAAGTGCCAGATCGGGCAGGGTTCTGTGGTGTACTTGGGACACCAGGTAGGAAGCGGCCAGGTGGCGCCCCAACAACCCAAGTTTGACACCATTCTGGCTTGGGAGCCCCCCAAGACCCAGACAGAGGTGAGAGCCTTCTTAGGTCTCACCGGCTACTATAGGAGATTTGTTAAGGGCTATGGCACCATCGTTGCCCCCTTAACAGAGCTGACTTCTAAGAAGCAGCCCAGGAAAGTGATCTGGACTGAGTCCTGCAGAAAGCTTTTGATGCCCTGAAGGCAGCCATGTGCACGGCGCCCGTGCTCAAGGCACCTGACTTCTCCAAGGAATTCGTCGTGCAGACTGACGCTTCAGAGCATGGTGTGGGAGCGGTGCTCTCACAACTGAAAGAAGAGGGCCTGGATCAGCCTGTAGTCTTCCTTAGCAGGAGACTACTCCCCAGGGAACAGAGGTGGAGTGCCATAGAAAGGGAAGCTTTTGCTGTGGTCTGGGCGCTGAAGAAGTTGAGACCATACCTGTTTGGGACTCACTTCCGGGTTCAGACAGACCACAGGCCCCTCAGATGGTTGATGCAAATGAGGGGTGAGAATCCAAAACTGCTGAGGTGGTCCATCTCCCTACAGGGAATGGACTTTACGGTGGAACACCGTCCTGAGTACAGAACACGCCAACGCAGATGGTCTGTCCAGGTTCTTCCGCCTTAGTGAAGAGAACTCCAATGGGGTTGGTTAGTTGTCCCTACTTTCAGCTGGAGGGGACATGTGTTAGACTTGGCATCTTTTGGCGTGTTTCCCTGACTTTTGCTTTCTGACCTCCCGGTTTTGACTCTGTTTGTGCTGGTGTAATGATTCTGCGCACTTTCCTCACTGCTGCCCAGTGGGAAAGTGCAAGTGCTCCTGTATAAAATGTGTTACGGATTGGCGTTTCCATGATTGGCCTATTTGGTTTATGTGTCAGTCCCTTGTAAAGTACACTGCGAGTGCCAGGGCCTGTAGACCAAATGCTGTTGGTGGGCTGCAGCACTGGATTGTGCCACCCACGCAAACAACCCGTAAAGTGCAACTCGGGCCTGCCATTGCAGAGCCTGTGCGCAGCCTGGGGCTGCCATGTCGACTTGGCAAGTGCACACACTTGCAAGTCCCTAAACCTTCCCCTTTCTACATGTTAGTCACCCCTAAGGTAGGCCCAAGGTACCCCTGTGGGCAGGGTGCGCTGTATGCGAAAGGTAGGACATGCCCTGGTGTGTGTGGCATGTCCTGATAGTGAATTACAGCCTAGTTCGTTTTTCACTATTGCAAGGCTACCTGTTCCCCAAAGGCCAGAACGGGCAGTTTTGATTATTACAGCTTATAATCCTAACTGACCCCGGGAACATGGTAGAAATTCGAGTTTAGTATGCCTGGACTTAGAATGATAAAATGCATCTTTTAGTGAAGTTGGTTTTAACATTCTGTGTTTGAAAATACCCCTTTTAGAAAGTGGGTATTTTCTTGTCTAACCATCCAAGCCTGCCTCTGCGAGGTTGTGTATTCCTTGTCTGGAGTGTGAGTGACAGGGGCTGGGGGATGCCAGGAGACAGGGTGAGTCAGCACAGGGCTGAATAGCAAGATCTACATGTAGATGGGTGGGAGGAGTTGCACCTGGGCCCTGAATAGGACAGTGCCTTCCCTCCACAATGCTGGCTCCACCTCCTGTGGTGCATCTGATGTCCCTGGCCTACTCTCTGAAAGAAGGGACGGAGACTTGTCAACAAAGTGCTCCAGAACTGGTTTGGACTAGGCAAAGGCCTCTCTGCCTTCAGAGAACAAAGGAATTTGGGATATAAATATTGGGGCCCTGAATTTACTGCCCCTTTGCTGAGTTATTGCCTTGTTGGGTTGGCCTGCAGTTGCTGCTTCTGTCTTGGGCAGTGAAAGGACTGAACTTTCTACAAACTTGTGCTGAGTATCTCCAAGGGCCTGAAACCGAGCTGGCCTCCTGTTAAGAAGTCTCAGGGACTGCAAAGACTTCACAAGCCTCTGGGTACCGCTTCTGGAACGCTGTTTCAGTTGCCACAGAGGAAGGGAACTGCAACCGACTCCGTCAACCAAATCCATCCCTGACCGGTGACCTGTTTGCACCGCAGACCGCATCGCCCCGCTTCGCATCGCAACCCTGGTCTCACCGTAGGCGACGTCCGATGCCGTCAACACCGAGCCGCTGCTTGCACCGTGACCTGTGGGCCCCGCAGTTCGCATCGCTTCACTGAACCAGCCGGACCCGACCGACGCGGTCGCTGCAACTGGCTCAACAGTCGTGACCGCATCGCATTTGGGGCACCGCTCGCACGTTTGCGACGCACCGCTCCGACTCGCACAGCTGTCCGACACCAGCTCCCGCACTCCGGCTTGGTCGCCTGCATCGAAACCTGTCAGCACCGCATCGAGCATCGTCTCACCCTGCATCGCACACCTTGGACTCACTGACTCCGTCTGCACGACGCTCATCGAGCCGCTGCCTGCACCGCATCGAGGACACCGCAACTTGCATCGCTCCGTCTTGCACCGCAACCGCGACGAACGCCGACCGGCTCGCACACTCCGTACCAGCCACAACGAGAAAGGTACTGTGACCGAGTCTGTTCACGACTCTGCTGGCCCGTAGCGACGCGGTCGGCTGGAACTGTTGGACTCTGTGTAATTCAGCATCGCGGCAGACTCGGACGGAGCTACCGACTCGTACGAACTTTGTTTTTGAACTATTCCTGCAAAGAAGAAGTTACCTTATCAAGCATTCATTTTTAAAGTATAGTATTGTGGATTTTTGTCGTAATTGGTCTTGTCTTGAATATATAAAAATTGGTTATTTTTCTAAACTGGTGTGGTGTCCGTTTGTAGTGCTTACACTGTATTACTGTTGGTTATGTGCAAATGCTTTACACACTGCCTCTAGAATAAGCCTGACTGCTTGTGCCAAGCTACCAAGGGGGTGAGCAGGGGTTATTTTAGGAGTGTAACTCCCTTACCCTGACTAGGAAGAAGGGTCCCTACTTGGACAAAGGTGCAAGCCCTTGCCAACTAGAGATCCCATTTCTAACAATTAGCAATAGGGCCTTTTCACCTGCCTGGGCTATCTTGTACTGGGGAATACGTGACAATTTAGCATGGTCTCTGATCTGTATAGATACTGGCAGGATCTGAAGTAACCCCACATCCGTGTCTCCTGTAGCCCATAACATACGCGGCATATCTTTAAACTCAGCTGGAAGGAGGGCATTCTTTGCGAAGCACTGTTTGGCACGGGCTACCTGCAGTCGAACAGTCATGTAAACACCGTCTGGAGAACAAAAAATTATCGCATGCAGCCTTTTTAACAAATCGAGTCCTAACAAATTTTCCCCACAATTTTACGTCAGTAAAAATGATGAATTGACCGTAAAGGGGCCAATAGTCAAAGCAAGAGGCTTGGAAATGGGGCTAATGACCGGCACGCCTGAGAAACCCACTGACACATTGTTTTGGCCAGACAGAGCTGCCCCCGGGACCAGTGAACGGGAAACAGAGCTATTAATATCCCCTGAATCAACTAAAAAAATGTCAGTAGTACCCTGTAAATCAGCAGTGACGTAAGGTCCGTGCTGATCTATAGGCACAGGAACTGGTCCCTCACCCTGTCCTCGGCTGTCCTAGCTGTGAGACAACCCTGTCACTTCGTCCATGTCATAGTTGTCATGATAGTACTGTCGTCCTCGGGGGTCGTCAAAATAATTCCCGCTCTGCCTATTGTGTGATGTATCCTCTGACTGCATCCCCCCTCTACCTCATGTTCCTCATCCGCGTCCTCGAAAACCCTGACCCCTCGGGGCCTCACCTTTCTGTATCAACTCCGGACACTCGTTCCGCCAATGTCCCTCCTGCTTGCAGTACGTACATTGATTGAGCCTGAGGGGCGTGTTTGAAGCACCACCCCTGCCAGACCGGGGTGGCCGTTGGGCCGAACCCGAACCTCTACCTCGTCCATTTCCCCTCGCAACTTGCTGCATCAATACCCTTGTCTTCAAATCCTTTGACTTTTTCTCTACCCTTTCCTTGTCCTCATTCTCTCTATGTTCGTAATACTGTGCCATACTCAATATCACTGACGGGGATGATGTCGTCCAAGGACTTTCCGAAGCCTGCAACCGTGTTGCAATCTCGGGAAGCAAGTTAGTGACAAATCTGTTAACAAGTAAACGAACACCACCCTCCTGTGACAGGTCCTGACCACTAAAATCTAAAAACACCCCTTCAAATCTGGTAAAGAAATCTGACACACTTTCATCCTTCTTCTGGCGACACGCAGTCAACTTATCCCAGTCCACTCTCTTTGGCGGGATAAGTGAATGCATGTATGTTATAATATGCCCCGGCAAAGCGAGACGCTCCGCTTTCGGCTTGTCGCCGGGCTTACGCTCCTTATCCCAAGCCCTGATCTCATCTCACGTGCCCCCCAACTCTAGTGCATGATCCTGCGTATGAACCTGCCTCCATATATCCACCGGCACCAACAGACTGAAAAACAGCTCTATGTCAGCTAGCGTCATTACTGTGGAGGAGGCTGCCTCCGTCAATTCTTTATAATATGCAGTAGGGTTTTTTTGGGGGTCCGGCAGCTGGCTCTTTAAGGATATGACCTCACTCCTCTTCCAGGAGTATAGATCCACTGTTCCTGAAACCGAGCGTCGACCCGTGGTCTAATCACAGCATCGGTGGAATCACGCAGTTCTGGAATTTCAGGGTGGTAAATGGGATGAACTTCCCTCATGGGATGCTGTGTCCCCATCGTCGGAACCTTCTGGAGCAATCTGCCTCGGTAACCCACTAGTGTCGTTATATTGCTAAAAACCTCATTGGTAGCCATACCTGCAGCATATACCCTATCTGTATGTAATATATTATTTGTGGTGCAACACCTTGAAAACACTGTTCCCACAACCCTATCAGCGTCGCTGACATGTGCTTAAGGGCATGCTGCTGTATAAACGGCTCGTAATCTTTCATCACACTCCACACATCCTCCACACTATAGATCGGATTCCGAGCCCACTGAGCTGCTTGATTTGTCACCATTTGCTTTTTCTCATCACCCACTGCAGATTGCACCAATACTTTATCCATTCGGTCTCGCGCTGCTGCTCAGTTCACTTCATGTACTCCACGCGCAGGAGTTTCGACATTCAACTGTGCCTTGGGTGTCACACTCACGGGGGAAAGAGCAGACGCAGAGACTGGTTCCATCATGTAGGGAGACAGGGTGGTAGGGGTGAAAGGGGGAGTAGCAGTCGATACAGAACTAATAGACTGGGCGGGGGAGCTAACAGCACCCGTCCCGGTGACTGGTGTGAGTAGAAGAGAAGCAAGAGGGGCCGGGGCTGAAGCGGTAGCGCTAGAAACAGGAACGCTAGAAGGGGCGGCACTAGAGGCCAAGGACTGAGATGTCGGGACTGTCGGGTATATCCGTTCAGGGGCATAAGGAGGAGGAAGGCGAGAATCTAATAGCTCTTCGACGAAATCATCACCTACCTCTCTAGTAACATAACATTTATCTGTCTGTAACCGAAACTTTCTATCTGCCCATTCTATACCCTTCTCTATCTTTCCTCTTTCATAGGCTACTGCTTTCTGTGTTATAGTTTGCGTCTGCCTCTTCCGGGCCTCTTTCTCTGCTCTCAGTCATCGCTGCTTTGCTTCTTTCTGCCATACTCTTAAAGAATCAAACATCGACTGTCTGCTCCTTCTAGCGAACAACTTGTCCTGCAAGAAATTAAATTTCTGTTCATCAAATGAGCCAGTAAGCGGCCACTGTAACTCAGCATTGTCCCTCGTGTATTTATGCCACAATGTGCTAAACATAACAGGGCCAATACCATGTTTAACGTATACATCAAAATTTGGAGAACCCTCCAGAGGTGCAGGCTGGCTCTCTTCCAATCGAGCATCAGTAGAACAACATCGACATCCAAAACACCCCAATTTGCTGAAACAAGGCATCTTAATATAACACCAGCAACGGCAAACAAGGACAAGATAAAATAACAAATATTATTCACGAACCAAACCAAACGGTCCAAGGACCACTCCTACAGTCCGGGGACTGTACCACATTCAAGAAGACAGGCTCCAGCCCCAGACCTATTCAAGCATTAGCCAAAGTACCAGTTGGTCTGGCAGATTGTTCGCGGACAGTCCCGGACCTTTTCAAGCGCGGGCCAAATTTCCAGGTGGTCCAGTGAACTGCTCACAAACACTCTGTGCCTTTTCAAGGGTCCGTAAACCCACCAAGTTCAAGACAAGACAGTCCGGAGACTGTATCAAGACACAGCCTGCAGGCTTGTGCCGTCCAAGAATGGCGCAATTTTTCGAAGAATCAAATCACTCACCTGGTGCACACAGGTCGAGTCAAGTTATTCTTGTAAATACAGGGACCCCCTCTATAATGCTCAAAGGTCTGGGAGAAAGAGGGGAAAATAATCAACTAAGACAAAAACTCTCCCCTTAGACCTATATTTCTTTGCAAAAGATTCAATCTTGTATGGGTTAAGGTTCAGGTACAAAATTACAAAGGTATGATACTCAAATGAACTTGTACATCTTTTTTATATAAAGATTCCTTTTATTTTTCATTTTTATAATTTTCTTATTTGTTATAAACAGTACACATCAATTATCTAATAGATTCATTTATTAAAAGAACACATTTCATGTAATAATATAATACAAAAATAATTATTCCATACTCTTAGCCCCCAACAAAATAATAAATCTAACAATGAACCACATTCATTCCTTACACTCGCTCACAGTCATACAAGACACATATACACATTTGGGTATAAGGAACACATAGATATAAAACGTTTCCAATGGGCAAAATTGATAACCAAAGCCAAAAGGTCTGGGCACACGTGGTCGACGCGCGTTTCGGTGGAATAACACACACCGTGAACCACCTTCATCAGGACCTCGCCCAAAATAGAATACTGTGTCACAGAGACAAATCAAAACGGGGGTACCTAAAAAACAAATGTAATATATACATCTGAACCAACCCATACTATAATAACAAATCTCATATGAACAATTGGTCAGACCATCACCTAGTTCAAAGAAAAAGAGAATAGAAAGGAGAAAAGAAAAAGAGAAGAAGGGGTCCTACACAGTTATCCATAATAATGTGTGTCTACAACAGTGCTCTATACAGGAAGAAATTGGCAATCTAGTGTTGCCTAAAAAGTGTCAAAGCTTAAAACTCAAAATTGAGTACACCAGAATATCCCGTGATGTGGCATGCAAGGACCTATCTACAAAATCCATGCACCAATGTGCAATACATTGGTATACAAATATTCCATGTGGCACTATTTAATAAGCTGGTGCCAATAAACTTACTAAATTCAATTGTAGATAATGCCCTTCCTCCAAGGAAAGTAACTATTGAAGTTTTGGACAGCGAAGTCTATGACCAGCGATAGCTAGCCATCTCCTACAGAAAGAAAAATTAATGATAATAGGGGGATATATGGTTTATGTTCCCAAAACAAGCACATGTGCTGAGGATAACAGTATAACTGGATCCTTACCTTCTGACTCAGGTAGATGCAGGCTTCTAAATAAATCGGTCAATATATTTGGGTCCCCTTCGCCAGTAGTGAGGGTTCTATGGGGGAGACATATTGTATGTTGCTATTTATTAATTGGCATATGCTCTCTCGCTATTATTCGAAGTAACTTGAGTCAGGGAATTTTAGAAAATTAGATACTCACATCAAAGTATGCGTGTGATATATTAGATGATCTTGCTCTTCCAAGAGCTAGATGCTTCTTGCTCTAAGTCGTGTCAAGGAAGATACTCCTATGGTATATATCCTGGAGAATTACGTAGAATAAATCTACCATAAATATACCTGCAAGGGAGGAAGGCAGAGAGATCTATATCGGTGACCCTATACTTTCGCAAAACATATCACCCTATCTATTACATGGGTGAGGGTAACAACAGAACGTCGTCACCACTATGATAGTTACTGCTATTGTATATTGTTGCCACACTAACTCTCCTATTGATATTTAATTTGTTGATTCCATCTCGCCTACTGTATAACCGGCCACATTACTGGTGTACATGCTCAAAATGGGGAACACAGCTCAGATTAGCCAATATCTAACGACTGTTGTGCAATGCCTAATGGCGCCCTGTGGTCGAGATGTAATGCATAGCACACCAGTGATGTGCACGTTCCCCATGATATGAGACAAAACCTACATACTTGATCTAAGGTTAAAGAGGAATAGCAAGGGGAAACTGACGCATCTACACGCTACGCATACAATCTGAACTATAAACATAAAAGATTTTTTATTGGGCAGATTGGCGTGTTGATCAAAATATTAGTACGATTTCTACACTCCCAGATTACTCATATCTAGTTTGGCTGCAGACTAACTCCATTAAGCATAAATGTAATCATGCAGAGAAATACATGCCTCAATTCTGACTCATCTAACAGGCTGAGCCCTCCCACACTATATAGACTTGTCTCGGTACTTACCCGCTCTTTGCGAGAACGCCTCCACATAGCACCGCGTCCATCTACGAACTGATGAATATCTCGGGCGCCAGAAATCTGCCTTTAAATTTCTGGTTACGCATGCGCAAATGTAGGGCGTACCTATTTACATCATGACATCATATGTACATTCCGTGGGTCACTAGTGCGATACAAAGAATACTCGAACGCCATCTTGAGGTGGTGTGTATTGACCTAAGTTATCAAGTACGGAGTGGCCAGGATGATACCACGTGATTGAGGGCTGTCGCTCATAAAATACTACTAAAATAAACTCAACAACTCAATAGATCATAAAAATAATAGGATCGATCACTAATCCCACTTTCTGCGTATAAAAAGATGACACTTTTTTCCGGGATAGGTGGGAAATACATTCCCACAGGGATATATGTGCTCGCTGTAATTAGCAAATTGTAAAGGAGGTTACTACAATGCTACCACGTTTCCTGAACCGACAACTACATGTCAACCCTCATAAACATGAGGGTCCCTCAAGACAATATACTTCGACAGAATCATAAAATATATGTGCCTGATCGACACACAAGAGTGATCAGGCACTGGTTAGCAGAAATTGAATTCATAGTATAGATATACTACATATATGTCACAACCTCGAGAGATGGGATCCAAATTGAAAGGAACCTATTAAATGTTAACTAAAACCTAAACCAATTAAGGGTCAGGTACTATAAATCGAAAATATACTCACTAGGCCTAACAATTACTGATATGCCAGACAATTTCTTCGTTCACTCCGTTTTTGACACTATTAAGAGAAAAAATCCAGAAGGTTTCCCTTCGTTTGCGAGTTATTTCTGTGGGCTGACCTGGTATCGATTTAATCTTTTCAAGAATACACCAACGAAGATCATGTTCTCCATGATGCTTGTCCAAGCAGTGTGCAACCATAGGAGCTGTGGCTTTTTTAGTGCGAACAGCTGATTTATGCTCACTGTACCTGGTACGGAACTCATGGCTAGTCTCTCCTATATATGCCAACTCACATGGGCACAAGATGATATATATGATGTTGGAACTCCTGCAGTTGCTAAGGTCTCTAAGTTTAATGGTTTTACCCTTATATGTAATGGTATCAGTAACCATCGCTGTATTGCAGGCATGACATGTGCCACATCTATGGTTTCCCAAGATGGGAGGTAATCCCGTAAGAGTGGCCTGTTGGTGAATCTTATGGGTTTCTTGTCTGGTATGCACCAGCATATCACGGAGATTTTTATTTCTCCTATATGCTACTAGGGGTAGTGGGAGTTCCTCTCCTTCCTGTGCATTAAGAATTTTCCAATTCTTAGTAATGATGTTCTTGATTTTAAAATTTAACTGAGAGTGATTGATGACACATACTGTCTGATCTTTGGGGGCACGAGTATTGCCCTGTAACAAGGCCTCTCGATTATAATATTTGGCTCTCTTAAAGGCCGTCTTGACCAACCGACGGGGATAACCTCGGGCTAATAAGCGTTTTTTCAGTGCATCACCATGTGTGTGAAAATCCTCCATGGTGGTGCAATTTCGCCTAACGCGTAAAAATTCTCCAAAGGGAATGGAATCTTTCTGACATGAGGGGTGAAAGCTTTGATGCTGTAAAATAGTATTTTTAGCCGTAGGTTTTCTAAAGAGGCTCACTGATACGCCTTCAACCAGACCCCGGATCACTATATCTAAAAATTCTACTTCCACAGAGCTGCAGTGAGATGTAAACTTCAGATTACTATCGCTGGCATTAAGCCACGCAATGTATTCTTCCAAGGTGTCTTTGTCCCCCTTCCAAATGAAGAATATATCGTCAATGAAACGCTTCCAGTGACTAACATTTTCAAAGAAGGGGGCTGCCTCATTGAAGATATTTCTCAGTTCCCATTCGCCCATATAGATGTTCGCTATACTAGGCGCAACCGAAGCTCCCATACTGGTGCCTTTGATCTGTTGATATAAAAGGCCATTAAAGTCAAAAAAGTTATTCATTAAGACAATTTCTAAGCACTCCAGTATGAAAGCATCGGGTCTGTCTCCGGCTGTTCTACTAAGGAGAGCAGCTACTGCCTGTAATGCTTGACATTGAGGAATGTTGGTGTACAATGCCTCAATGTCAAGCGTCACTAAGATGTCCCTGTTTTGGTCGAATGATATTCCTTCAATCTTCTCTATGATATCCCCTGTGTCACGAATGTATGACTCATAGTTCTTTGTAAGAGGGCACAGGAAGGTATCAATATATTTGGAAAGTGGCTCTGTGCTCGATCCAATGGTGGAAATAATGGGGCGTAAAGGAGGATCCACAATATTTTTATGAGTCTTGGGGACTCCATACAATGCCGGTACTATTGGGCAAGATTTATTAAGGAACAGATACTCTTGTTGGCATATAGAGCCCTGCTCTAATGCCCTTTTAGTCATTACCTGAATATGTGTATTAAGTTTACTCAACTCTCTAGGATGGGACTTACTGTAATGCTCTTTCACTGACAACATGGCAAGGATTTTGTCATTGTATGTAATTTGGTCCATAATCACAATTCCCCCACCTTTGTCACAAGGTTTGATGATGATACTTTTATTATCTCTGATGTTTTTAAGGGCTTGATGGTCTTTCAGCGACAAGTTATGTTGTTTATATGGGGGGACTTTAGTGATGCGTGTTATTTCTTTAAGTACAGTCTTCTCAAAGATCTCCACCTCAGGTCCCACCATCTCTAAAGTTGGAGTAAAGGTAGATGGTGGTTTACACTGAGAGAGATTTTCTTCCCCATATTCTACGGGTTTATGCATGAAGAATTTACGAAGTCTGACCTTCCTAAAGAAGGAAAAGATATCTTGATGTAATTTGAACAAATTTGGGCCAGTGCTCGTGACAAATGATAGACCTCTCTCTAGTACTTCAATTTCTCCCTGTGTCAATTGCTCCGATGAAAGATTAAAAATGGGCAAGACATCATCTCTATTAGTATGATGTGGGTCGGAGAGATCTACGTCCTCCAGTATTGCTGGTTGCGTGTTTTTAAATAAAGTTGTGGATGTTGAGGGGCCATCGATTGTTGCTGGTCCCCTCTCTCTTGGCCCCAGCGTCTGTTTCTCCCACGGTATTGGCCGCGGTATAAAAAAGGGGACTGGCCCCTATAGGATTGTTGGCTTGTCTGCCTACCTGGGTTGGGCCTATAGTTGTGTTGCATCTCTTCAGGGCCCTGGAAATTATCTGTATCTGAGTCAGATGAATAGGTGTCTGTGAAATTGATAACTGTCCTTCTGTTGTTTCTGCCATGATTTTGGTATGTGGCCCCCTGATTCCAATCTTGATAATAAGATTTATGTAAATACGGATAGGCTTTCTCTTGGGTATACCACCTCACATCCTTCTTTAGTTTGTCCGTTTTTCTATTGGTTAGATAATCTTCGAAATCCTTCATGTCTGTATTCATTTTCTCTAGTCTTGCTTTTGCTTCCTCCAGTGCTGTAGAGGTCTGGAGTTTATCTGCTAGTTCTTTAATTTCTTGACTTAATACAGACATAACCTCTTTGGCAGTTTCAATTATCAAGATCATCCAGTCCCTGGAGCAGCGGTTCGCAATGTGGGACCACCGCTCCAGGAACCTATGTATCTCAACAAGATGTACAAGTTCATTTGAGTATCATACCTTTGTAGTTTTGTACCTGAACCTTAACCCATACAAGATTGAATCTTTTGCAAAGAAATATAGGTCTAAGGGGAGAGTTTTTGTCTTAGCCGAGTCAAGTTATTCTTCACTGCCGACTCTTCGGACCAAACGGTCAACTCCAAGGTTTCGCCTTCTCAGGACCCCAGCCGGTGACCACTAGACGAGGGGGCGCCCGATCAGCCAGGTGGGGCAGCTGCGAGAACCAAGCTCGGTCTTGTGTGGGGTACCCCGATCCGCCAGACCAACCAAACGCACCCCCCGACCCTACAACCCGATTACAGGCGAGTTGGATCACCTTGCGGGGTCCCTGTTCGGGCGCCAACTGAAGGAAGTGGCCCTCTAGGGCCACTCGGGTTTTCTTACAACCACCTGCTATGCCTTCCCAAGAATGAAGAGTCGGTCAGACAGTAGAGAATACAAACTTACATTTATTAGCAATGCTCTGCAGAGGAGTCCATCATGACCTGCACCCTAAGATGTCTGCCGAGGGACTGGCCCCCCAACAGCCCATACTGAGTAATCATTCCTCTGGAGAAGCCCCCAACCACGCCCACAATGGAAAACTACCAGCCTGGGCCGATTATGAACAAAGAGGCACAGTAGGATGAGCTAACACCTGCCAGATGGGTACATGTTATCAGGAATCCAAGGCCACAGTGCTGGGTCTCAGCATCTCCTAACGTGGGAGCTAAAACTACACATTTGGATAAGGATGCGAGGGCAGAACGGCCTATTCATTAGTAAGTCGAGAAACAGCTTTGAACAGAAAGAAAAAATAATAATGAACTACAGTGTTCTGCTGAGGCAAGCAATACGAGTAATGAGGCCTAACTCAGGCACAGTCTAAGCAGCCTAATAAGGATTACGAAATGCAACATGGAGTCACACTTGCTAACTGAAGCCTGCGCAGTACGGGAATAACTCAGTGGGTTGCATAACGTGAATACAAATGACATCTATTTAGCCACACATTGCTAACCTAATATAACGTGAAATGAGTGCGTTGCAGGAATGGGAATTTGAAACCTAACACACACGCTGGTGCTCCAGGCTCCAGGGAAGGTGATCTTTGTTTCCTTAGGTGATGTCCCCTCACCCAGCATGAAGACTAGCAAGTTTTGGCCCCTAGTCCTGGACACAGGCAGAACTCTTGCAGATCTTCCCTTCCTCACACAGCCTGTCTGGATGCTTGGCAGATGACACATTTTTGGGGACTCAACCTCCCCTTCTTATAGCTCCCCTTCTTATACTTCTTCCAAATGTGATTTACAGTCTGGGCCTTTGAAGCTTTATGTTGGGGTTCTGCTTCTTTTTAAGTGGGCACTTCTCCTTTTCATCTTTCTTCATGAAAAAGGTCTGCCATAGCAGGCACGACTCCGAAGCTGATTGTCCACAACACAATTCATGGGAGTGACATGAGTTCAACCTGAATGTCAGCCACAGTGATATGTGTATCAAAAGGTTAATCTTAACCCCCAGCCCTACTCTTTATGATTTTTTTATCTGCCCATATCCCTTTATGCGATGTGTCTATGCCCCTTCCATGTGAACTATCAATGAATCAAAGAGCTGTCTTTTGAGCTGTAATAGGAGTCTCTCCCTTTACCCAGGTCACAGGATTGCAGCAATACCCAAATCTATGTGGTTAAATTTCTCTCCTCCTCATGTATTTACCAGGCAGGCCTGGGCTTCCCAAAATGGAACCCACTGTCCTCCATGTAATGTACCATTGCAGGCACACTTACTCAGTGCACTGTTCCTCCATGCATTGTATCCTTACATGTACAAATGCATTCAGTACACACACTCACTATGGGAGCACTGTTTAGCACTGAAGCTTTTCTTTCTTTACCTAAGGTGTGCTCTTTACAACCACACAAACTGCCAGCACACACACTCTCTATGTGCATGCTACACAACACTTCACCCTTGATATTGCATTCCACACAAGCACACATACACTCAGCACATACTTTATCAAAACATGCACTGCACAGCACTACAACTCTCATGTAATGTATCCCTCTCGGCATGCATACACCCAGTGCATGTACTGTATCCTTTTCTTAGGCACACATACAACTAAGGCAGAGTCACTAATGCTGTGCTATGCAACACTCCACATCTACCTGATGTAGGCCTAGGGTGAGTTAAGCACACTAGTGGTGAAGATGGTAGCCTTCCATCACTATGAGGGTAGCACTCTGGGTGCCCCTCCCGGTCTAACACCACAATCCGTGATACAGGCCTATGTCATGGCACACATGCATGATCCCTGTTCGCCCATGACAAAAAAGTCAGCATTAGGGATGCAGACAACAGTACAGTTGGGCACTCAGGGCAGAGGTACAAGTCTTCATCATGCAGAGGACTCTTCTGTCCCAACACTGGGGTATGCGTCTGTACTCACCCACCCTCCTGGAAGCTTCCCTGTCGTCCATCCACTATACTCGCTCTGTCGCTGCATATATGGTCTCTCTGCTGGAGACTCCCCTGCATCCACCACCTTTGCTGAGAGCTATTTTCTGAATCCAGCACTTCCTCTTCTGAGCGCTGACAATCCGTCAAACTTTGAAACCTTTATAAAGATGTGCAAAATGAAACATTTGTGTCTGTGAAATTTCGTAAAAATAAAACTAAAAAATATTATACTTTTAGTGAGAAATTTAGTATGCCATTATTTCGAGTGACATTTTTACAGGAGGGTATCTACCTCAAGTAAAATATTCACAGGAGATACCAGCAGTCAAGCATAAAAGGCCTCAATGCAGGTCATTACCTGCACGTGCAAGAAAGCTATAGAGCAAAACTATACAAACTTGCCTAATACAAAATTTGGGAAACATTGCACATTTTGTTTACTTCGAAATTCATGAGTTTTGCAAAATGAATTTGAGTAATTAAAATTTTGCCCAGTCCTAATGAAAATCCAGAATTTTACAACAAAAAAACCTGACAAAAAAACTTTACAAACCTAGGGGCATATTAGCAAGACCGGCGATAAAATTATCGCCGTTTTAGCGGCAGGAAACTGCCGCTAAAACGGCGATAATGGGCTTGCTAATATGTGTTATAGAATTCCAATAGAAGCCCAGGTTAGATGTGCAGGACATCTAACCTGGGCTTCTATTGGAATTCTATAACGCTTATTAGCAAGCCCATTATCGCCGTTTTAGCGGCAGTTTCCTGCCGCTAAAACGGCGATAATTTTATCGCCGGTCTTGCTAATATGCCCCATAATCTTCAGAAGTAGCACGTTGGTCAAAGTGCATTACCACCCAAAAACACTACCACATAATGCGCATTATCACAAATTAAACCAACACCCAACTCTATTAGTACCAAATTCTGGATCTGATAGAAAGGAATGCATGTAGCCTTTCTTTTTCCCTCAGGGTGCTGCAAATTAAGCTGGGTTATTCAAGAGAGATGCTCAAGCTGGAACGTGAACTGCCTGGCCTCAGGTCACTGCGCGCGGTGTGGTGCTGATGGTTTTGCACAGCAGCCCTACACTCTAAAAGGTAGCTAGTGGTGATCACAGATAGACTTGGCTTCCGGGCGAGGTGAGGGGTGAGTCAGCGAGGCCTTCCTCGTCGCAGACATGTGACTTGGAAAGTGTTTAGATGTCTGAAATGCTACAGTGAGAGCTGGATGACGTGGCAGTAAAGAGCGGAAGGAGCTCGCAAAATGTACACATATGAGCCAACGAGTAGGATAGTGTGTGGCGATGCACTTGAGTGTTTTGTTTATGCCCGAGATGTTGTTAGTTGGGCTGTTACAGTTGCCTCACATGTATTACTGTGATGCGCGATGTATGTGTTCGAGGTATGAAGATGTCATTCAATATATGCCCCATCCCTGCAGTGTGTGTGCATGCGTGGTAGGAAGAGGTGAGGAGGTATGTTACTGCAGTGTGGGATGTGTGACTGTGGGATGAGGAGTGGTCTAATGGATTGTGAAAATAGTTTGGGAGAACACACAACGTATGTGTGCTTACATTGCAGTCTGCGCATTTGTACTGGATAGAACTCACGCTGTGCATATGAGTGTAGTTAGGTGTGCCAATGTATGGTAGGAAGTGTTCACTTATTATTCGTAGTAAGTGTACATATATGGTGTGAAGAACTCACATAATATTTCTGAGTGTATTGTGTTGGATCGAGTGTGATATATGGGAATAGTTCACTCAGAATTTCTGGATTTTTGCGGGTTCAGTTGTGTAGTTGAGTTTGCTGTGTCGTGGAAAGAGCTCATACAGTACTTTGTGGTACTGCATGGATTTGAAATGGGAAGGTTGTGTGGGATGTGATATAGGAAGTCCTCACAGTAGTTATTGAGTGCAGTGTGTGGTATGCGCAGGTGGAGAGGCAGGTGCATACGCCATGCATGGTAATACAATGTGGTGTTGTGTATGCACTCGTGGTTCAAAGAGCACCAGCAGGCTATGTGAATTATTGATTCTGGGGATAGAAAAGGTTACAGTATAGTGAGTGTTGTGTGGGTGAGGGGTGCGGTGGGAGAAATACTGAGGTGTGTGTGCACGGATCGGAACAAGCATATATGTGTGTTTTTACGGTAGTATGTCCATGTTCCTATGTGTTGGATTACATACATCGGGAATATTTTAGAGACATGTTTGCACAACCGGCAATCCCTGCTTACTGCCACCATTTTGCATATAGTGAATGGAATGATGAAAATCTAAGAGCCTGTAGTACGTTTTGTAGCATTAAAAAACATACAAAAAAATGTACTACAAAATGCAAGTTTTGCCTATGCTTATGTGTACGGAGTTCTCCACCCTGACTGCTGAGTCTCCGCACATGTAAGTATAGGTTTTAGTAGTAAAAGTGGGAGGTATGCATGGTAGTGGGTGGCAGTGGCGGCTCGCAGAGGGAGTGCTGCGGGGTGGTGGGGCGGGGTGGGGGAGGGGCAGGGTGGGGGGGTAGTGGACTCTGACATACGGCGGAACGGAGTAAAGTAAGTAAGTAAATAAATAAAATAATTTACCTTGCGCACGCTGCCTCGCCGAGTTGGCGATGCAGCGCGCGCAAGGTAAATTGTTTTATTTATTTATTTACTTACTTTACTCCATTCCGCCGTATGTCAGAGTCCACTACCCCACACCCTGCCCCTCCCCCGCCCCACTGCCCCGCAGCACTCCCTCTGCGAGCCGCCACTGATGGGTGGGAAAAGGGGCAGACTTACTACTAAAGGGGAATGGGATTAGGGAGGAGTAAGAGGGGTTATGGAGAATCAGCAAGGGGCTTAGGGAGGGACGTCACTCACCCACACAAGAGTAAGCCAATTGCTTTAATCTGTGGGTGGAGACATGTAAAGTTCACTTTTGTAGTAAGTTTACACTTGAAGTTCGTGAACACTCGAAAGTAGTAAACTTACTACGAAGTGTGAACTTACTCAAAAGCGTAACTTACCTTTGTGAGTCAGGCCCAGAATGTCTAAAGATGCAACTATCTGTTGGACAGTCAGCCATCCTCGGGCAAGCACTATTCAAATAGCTTGGGCAGATCAATTTACATTGAAGCATGTGCCCATCTGCTGCATATGCAAATCCAGTTTCTCAATGCAGCTATCCAATAGGTATCCGTGCAGCTCATTTACATAGTGGAGTTGGTGCGATATGTTTATGCCTGTTTCAATATGTGCGGGTAGGTATCCTATCCATGTATAATGTTTTCTGAAGAGTGCTGAAATTTGCATGCATATTTGTTTTGCTTTGTGCGTGTTAAATGTGTATGCACATTTGTGCTGAACACAAGTGTTTATGCATGTATTATTGCATCGTGCATTGTGTGGGGAATGTATGTGTCAATACTTTGTGCACTGCTGTAGTATGAGTTCAGGTAGTAGGTGGATGGATAAGTGTATGCTTTGTTTATGTGCGTATGTGTGTAGAGAGTATCTCTTTAATCAAATAATGGTCCCAGTTTACAGTCTAAACATTGGACCAGTGTAGGCATCAAACGTTTTGACTACTTGGAGACCAGACTTCCTAGTCTGCTTAGATGAAAGATCTTCTTTTTGAGTACCAACATAGTCACTTTCATGTCACAAACTAGAACAGATATATGATATGAATATAACAGAGAAAGTGATAAACCAGGAAATGATGGTCCATGAAGTGATGATTCAGGAAGTAGTAACAGAGGAGGTCATGATCAAGAAAGTGATGTATGCAGCCGCAGCCCGACCATACGGGCGGAGAAGCCATCCCCTCCACTTTTTTCCTGAACAGAAGAGTGTCTGTCAGGCTGAGCAAAGGTCAGCCTGACGGACACTTTTCTTGCTCAGGTCCGGCAGCTAGGAGCTAACCATGTGCTGAATGCACAGGCTTCTGGCTGCCTGAGCTGACCTGTGACAGGCTGAAGATGTAACAGCTCCTGTGGGTGTGACCTCTTCAGCCTGGCAAAGCACTTAAGGCCCTCTCCTTCCTGACGAGGGAGAGTCATTGATCACTTCGGACCTGGGCGCTTCAGTTTTAATCCTTGAAGTGCAAAGGGCCGAGTGTCTATCACTGATACCTCGTCACAGAGTGGGGTAGAGTCAGCAACTCTCACTAACCCCATCTCACTCTGTGACAAGGTAAGGGCTGCTTAAGGTCGGCCAATAAGAGGAGACAGACCCAACCCTGCTGGAACCACCGAGGCTTCCCTCCCTGGGAGCTGCACCAGGCAAGTGTAATTGTTTTTAACGTTTGGTGCATGAGTGTATGTTTTAATATTTGCGAATGAGTGCTGTGAATGGGTGTCTGTGTGCGCATGTGTGAATGCATATAATGTGAATGAGTGTGCATGTGTGAACCTCTCGCCCACCTCCATCTCCCCTAAAATTACTGGCCACCACTTACTATATGATTCAGTGGTGTTTTTTTTACCATGGGCAGGTCTGACTTTTCTTATACACATTTGGTCTCCAGTTACAGCTTTTATGAGGTCCCTGGTGTGGGCAACACATTCTTCAAGCCAGACATTCCATTCTTATTGTTTAAACATTCCTTGCTGAGATAAGTCATTGTCTCCAGGCAGCACCTGTGGGTATGATTGGTTCCTCTTTTTATAGATATGACCCCTGATACTTTAGGTTATTTTCCCCAAGCCATCCTATGAAAAAGTCACTGCACTGGTGACAAGCATCTCAAACTCAGCAGTATCTAAGTATTCTAAAGTCTGAACTAAAGGATGAATTTCCAGTCAAGCCTACAGTCCACAATTCCTCTAATGTGTCCAATAAACTTTCACATGTTTAATTTGTATTCTTTTTATGCTCTCTGCATGGTTAAAGGCCTTCCTCTGCAAATATAATGCATAGGACTACACCGTTAGCCCCAACAACCCACCATCTGTAAACAACATCGTACTAGACACAAAACCTCCACTGGGACCTAATAAGTCAAAAGGTAACTGTCATGTCAGCAGTACATCTGTGATCCTATACTATGATTTTTAGGCTTTGCCCGCACAGCACTTGCACTGTGAAATCTATTATACTGAATCTAAATCTTAAAAGGGACTTACATCCCGCCCTTACTTTTCATTTGTTTGTGTGCTTGCGACTTAATTTTCCTCCATTTCTATTGGTTGTAGCATACTATTTCCTGTTTCTCTTCATGTGCTCTTTCTTATCAGTGTCCCATAGCCCAAGTACTCAATTTCCACAGCTTTTGTGGATTTTTTTTTTAAAGGTTTTTACTGTACAGCGCCTGCGCTGTGCTTGTTTTGTTTGTCCGCCGCCCTTTACTTAATCTCCCCATGGTTGCATGCATTTCAAGCATGCTTGTCGGCTGCATGTTTTTGTTTGTTTGTGCCATTACATTCATGTTCCACCCGGCTGCCCCAACGTGCCCAGGAAGACGCAAGTCGCAAAGGAGTGATGCTGCTGCTTAAGGAGCTGTGGCCACACTGGAAGCTCAAGGAAGTCACCATGCAGGTAAAAAACAAAAACTATTCACCGCAAACCGAAACGCAGGGGGTGAAGCAGCAGCCCTTTAAGTATAGTGGCTTGGGTTACATATAAACAGGAAGTCTCGACCACAAGGGTCAGATTAAGGGCACCACTCCCATTCCGCTGCAGCCACAGAGAAGAGTCTCCTTGGAGACCACAACCCCTCTAGTTTGAATCACGCCTGTATTGGCAGCAGTTCACTTAATCTCCCTGTGACATCCCCCCCACTAACACCTCCCATATGTCGCTGGTTGTTATTGTTTCCTGCTCGTGTCTTAGGTGTGCCTGTTTCTCCATCTGTGCAGAGCCTCAGTGGCTGTACTCTCAATGCTTGCCCTGGAGCGTGGAAGGGAAGCCTCTTAATTTGCATTATGTAGTGACTGTGTTTTCATGAAGTGTGTGCTTAATTACCTCACCATCCTCCCTGGGAGCTGCGGGACCAGCCCAAACCACGCTCGTCATCCCGCTCATATTGTGAACAGAGTCCTTCAAGCTCCTGACACCATGGTGTCCATAGATGTGTCTCCAAGTTGCGCTATTGATTACAATGCAGACAGGATTTAATATGTCATATCTGCTTCACAGCAACACACCTGAGTGTTGCTGCCTTCTGCAGAGCACTACCCTTCTCTAACAGATCCACCAAGCGCTTCCTACAGTCTTCAGGTGGGAGCTGACCCGTGTGTACATCCACCTATGCAGTGTCTGCAGTGATGGAAACCCACTATAAACAAATGTGCGTCCAGTGGGAGCAGGTGCCACTATCGGACTTGTGTGCACTTCGGGATGTCTGGAGTGTGACTGAAGTACAGGGTGTGCACTTAACAAACTTCTCATACCTGCATGCTGGAAGAGGGCTCATTACCATGGTTAGCAGCGTTGGACTGGCCTACTGGGCAGCCTGGAAGCGCCCAAAGGGCTCTTCTCAGAAGTCAGCCTTTGGTGGGCTGTGTTTTACTACTGGGCTGGTTTTTTAATCGATAACCCTGATATTACTACAAACATAGGGGCCGATTCACAGAACTAATCTGAGACAAAATCCTAAACTTACTACTTTTGGTATTCACAGTAGTAGTAGTAAAGTCTACTTTACTACTACTAAATGCCTTCTGTGAATACCAAAAGTAGTAAGTTTAGGATTTTGTCTTAGTTAGTAGTAGTAAAGTTAGTAGTCCTAACTTTACTACTACTAAATGCCTTCTGTGAATACCAAAAGTAGTAAGTTTAGGATTTTGTCTTAGTTAGTAGTAGTAAAGTTAGGAGTCCTAACTTTACTACTACTAAATGCCTTCTGTGAATACCAAAAGTAGTAAGTTTAGGATTTTGTCTTAGTTAGTAGTAGTAAAGTTAGTAGTCCTAACTTTACTACTACTAAATGCCTTCTGTGAATACCAAAAGTAGTAAGTTTTGGATTTTGTCTCAGATTAGTTCTGTGAATCGGCCCCATAGTCTGCAGCAAGGGTGAATGCATGCAGTATCCCACACCTTGCAAAACACTTATAAACTTGTTTTTACAAGTTTAAAACTGCCCGGATTTGCTAGCGAGGGCCACTCTTGGCAGCTCTCTCATTCTGTAATGGGGTCATTTTTTATGGTGCCTGGGCCTAATCCTGTTCGAGTTCGACCCCTTAGGTTAGTTTATTCAGTTGCATCAATGATTGATCTAACCCCTGGACATTACAGTACATAGTGGCTAGCGTGGGCTTGCTAAAAAATGCAGCAGTACTGAAAAATACCCACACTGTTTTCACAGAAATCTTATTTTAGTCTTTGGTAGACACATAACCTTAATTTCACAGTCAAAGGCTTCAGGATCACAATCGCTGATGCTAAAAAGATTTTTTTTTTTTTTTTAAATTAAGCAATCGCATTCCCAACAGTTATTGATCATTTAAATGATATCAGGGATAAATCAAGCTTTTCCAAATGATGAATCGTTGAAGAAAAAGTTCACTCTTACAATCATCTACACTGATGAATGCTTCTATTACAGTAAGCTCTACATCTCATGCACTTTGAACTTAGAATAATTACAGAAGCTGCCTGCACCAGTAAGAACTCTGTGCCATCTCACACCATCCTTGTACTTCTGCCATCCCTCGTGAAGTAACAGGTGGGGCACCTGAGTGTGGTGGACTTTGCTAATGTGTTCATGTCAGGATGGCACGAGCCTCCATTGTACAGCACCATAAAGCCTCCTGTAACCGGGCACTCTTCCGGTGGCTCAGTGATGCTCATTAATCCATCAGGAGGAAGCGTCGCTTGATGCTGTGTGTGGCTGTGTGTGTATTCGGCTGGGGGTGAGAGAGGGTTTCCATGAACCACATGCACAAGAATGACGTCTGCTTAGGAGGAAGGAAACAAAGACATTCCAGGAGTTGTGAGAGCATGTGTCATATTGATGGGGGAATCTGTCAGCTTCCGATCCTTTCCATTTTACATATGTAAGTAAATTAACCCTTGTCTCTGACACCTGCAGTAACTTGAAGATCATTTCAATCCCAACAAGGCAGGCACAGATTTTCATCCTTCTGATGGCGATAGATTTAGTGCCTACTATATGTGACTTGTTGAAACTTGGAGGCAACCCAGGGTCTTCTTTTGAAATAATTTTGTCTGAGACATGTTCTCTCTGCACTTTCGTCTCATACTGTAATATATTTATTAAGCAGAGGCACTTTTCCTGCTGTGCATGTTGTTGATTTGTTTCCCATCTTGTCAATTTTTTTTTACATGTTTTACAGCAGTTGAGCTTCGTGGAACACGATTAAAGTAAATTTTTAAAAATGCTATGACGCGGTTAAAGCTGGCCACGTCATAAATTACTTTTTTTTTACTTTAAGAAATGTTGCACACTAGGTCAACTGCTGTCCACCATGTAAAAAAACATTGACAAAGACAATAGATTTCACATAGGTGAAACCTATTGGCTTTGCCTGTGCTTGTAAACTCATGGGATCAGAGAAATTGCTAAGGGCCTGATTTAGAGTTTGGCTAACAAGCTATTCCATCCCAAAAGCAACGGAATAACATGTCGGCCAAACCCTAGATTCGGTCACCTAATTTAGAAACTGGCAGACCTTACATTGGGGCATATTAGCAAGAAGAGGCGATAATCATCGCTAACCCTGCTTAGCGTGATTTTTTTTATCGCCGGCTATCGCTGGAATATATCGCCACGCTAACGCTATATTAGCAACGATTAGCGCTATGGCGATGAATATTCCAGCGATAGCGGGGAAATGGGCCAACATCGCTGAAAAACCAGCGATGTTGCATGGAGAAGGGAGAACACCTTGCTGATACGACCCTGTGGTCGTATCAGCATAATCCACCCCCATGTTAGGTATGGCTAACACCTGCTAATTGCAGGTGTTAAATAAATGGCGATGACCCCGGTTAGCGCGACTTTTCACGTCGCTAACTGGGGCCATGGCCACCTTGCTAATAGGCGATAGGCCTGTTAGCGGGTGTTTCCCAGGTTTGTTCGTCGGGAACGCCCACTTTGCATGTCATTAGCGATAAATATCGCTGACATGCAAAGCGGTAAAAAAACGGGCGCTAATGCCCGCAAACTGTCTCTAACTGCTGTTAGAGACAGTTTGCTGATAGGGCGATATGAATATCGCCGCTTTAGCGGCAAAAAGTGCCGCTAAAGCGGCGATAGTGCCCTTGCTAATATGCCCCTACATTTTCTGTTGATGGAGCCTCCATTGGCTCAGTAAATTGAAAACTCCCCCTAATGGCCTGACAAGGTAGGGGCTATCAGAGGAAGGACATTGCACCACCTGCCCTATTTAGGGTGGACGGTATAATGTATTTTGTTTCTGTCCGTTCATACCAGGACCGGGACAGGAAAAAATAATGACCTCCAACATCCTAGGAGAAAACTCCCATGCTGTGGTGGTCATTAGTTTTTATGTTTTTCAGAAACAAACTCTCTTTTTAAAAGTTTGTTTCTGAAGAACAAAAACTTTGAACAAGTTTGGTGAACAGCCATGAAAACCAGTGGCAGTCATTGACAAACTTTTAGTACTTTAAAGGGAACCACCAGAAAGGCGGTTCACTTCAAGGTACAGAAATGACGGGTTGCTTACACCCATCTCTAAATTTGATGGACGGTAGTCTGTCAGAAGGGCGATGGAGTATCGTTTGTCAAAACATAAAACAGTCCCTAAGTTCCAGAATGAGTCTGAGATCACACACACCGTGTCACTGTAAAACGAGTGCTTCAAGTCAGACACCCAAGACTGAACAGCAGAACAGGCTGTTCTCCTTATCCCAGAAGGCCATTTACCAAGGGCTACAGGTTAATTCTGGAAGCACTGATTCAGCAGTCATCGCTCTCTATCTGCCACAGTTATTATTGTGAGCAAGCAGGTTTTGTTCGTGTTGTTTACAAATGACACTGCTTGCGTCTCATGCAGGGCGAAAATTTGGCAAGCAGCAGCTTAGCACAGAATTTCCCTGCTAGGCTGCACACTACTCTTATCTGCTAGAACCCCTCTGGGCAAGCTGGGGATGGGGGTGGCAGCACGCAGAGTGCTTGCACCTGGAAGGACGTCCTAACCTCCTCAAGGAAGTCACTTCCGGGGCAGGATTCTCTTTAAATACTCGTTGGCTCCAGGAGTCGCCCTGTATGTGCCTGGGTATGGGACAGCTGTGGTATGGACTTGCCAGAATCACGAAATGTACAAACAACTTAATTAACAACTTGTGATAATTAGATTTTGTGAAAGGCCCAAATCTCCTCTTTTGCACTATGATCTGTGAACAGACGGTGGGTGCCCTAGGCTTCCAGGCGCCTTTATCATGGTATGAGCGCCTGCCCTCGAGCCACCCGCCTAATTATCTCTCCTTCTTGGTCCAAGGAAAGTTGGTTCATTTTTCTGATACATCTTATAGTAACGACTGAAGGCTCTAAAGAACATTTCTTTTTTTAGGCGGTAGTGGGTGTTCTACACATTAGCAGTCTTCACGCTGCTGTGCTCCGAGGCTTGAAACACTCAGTGAAACAGATGCTATTGGAAGACATGCAGAGCTCTGCTTGGCAATTACCTCTTGATAAACTGGACATATGCTAATTCCCCTGAAACCAGCAGATGGTATAATCCTGAAAAGAGATTCATACCGACACGAGCACAAAAATCCCTATCTTTTCCTGCTACGAGCTTTTTTGATTAGAAACCCAACCTCTTAGGCAATTAATTAGCAATTACTGCGTTCCAACAAAGAAAACTCACTTCTTGTACATACAGGCAATCACTTACTGAAACCAGCTCCGCCAGGAGACAAACAAGGATCGACAGCAACAAGAGAAGAACCCAAAATCCATGGGAGAGGATGTATGTTTTATTTTGTTTTTTTTCTGTTTAGTGAGTATACAAAGGAAGTCCGTCCAAAAATGTAATTTTTGTTATTTTCTTTTCATTACAATGGTCTGTTAATGAGCTGGGAGTCTTTGTTTAGGGCCCAAGATTTTCCACTAGGCGGCCATATGATGTTTCTGCGAACTCTGTACATTGGTTCACCTTGTGACTTTAAATGAGAATAACGAACAATTGGTTCTTGGACTCAAGGAAGCTGGATGTTGTAGCGAATATAGATACTTGGGGGTCATTTTAGATTCCAAGGGCAGCTTCAAGCCACAATGCGAGGCCATAAAAAAGAGAGGATTAATGACCGCGGTATCTCTAAGAAACCTAAAAAACAAGATCACTGGCTCAAGCCTCCTCCCCCTACTAAAGGTGATTCAGGCAAAACTGATTCCATCTATCACTTACGGCAGTGAAGCGATGAGAGGAAGGGACGCTGAATCGGTAGATGGTACGGTAGCAAGAGCACTGCGCATGATCTTTGGCTTGCCGGGGTACACATCACCTGCGCAGATGAGGCTTGAATTTGGGTTCGCAAAGGAAGAGCTGGCACGCAAAGGAGTATATTTTAAAAGATGGCACACAATAAGCAGGGGAGAAGCGAAAACACTCAACACTCTCCTGTGGAAGGAACTGCAAGCTAAAGAAAACTGCCCTGCAAGGCTTTACCTGGAGGACGCAATCAAACGGTTGGGGCTGCGTCAATTATGGGATCTCCCAGGCCTTTGGCGGGCTTAAAAAAAGCAGTAAATAACATCGTCAGAAAAGAATCTCTCTTGCAGGACAAAGCCTCTCTGGCGGAGCGTGCACACGGCTGGTTTACTATACAATCTTACACCAAACTCAGGCCCCAAACATATCTTCAGACCAGCTTCTCTAAAAAGACAAAAGAGAAGTTTTTGAAATTTCGCCTAGGACTGTTGCCCTCCGCAAATCATTTGGCCCCTTGGCTGCGCCCCTCAACACCAGCAAATTGCCGCCTCTGTGGTAACGGTGAAGAAAACATTGTACACCATATCACCATCTGCAAGGATCTACTACAAGAACGCCGGACCCTTTTGAGACCATTATTCAATAAAAACCGGATAAGGTCATGCAGGCAAGCAGTCCTGGCATGCTTCTCCGGCGATGAAGTCCAACTGAGCTGCCGGTTGGTAAAATATCTTGAAGCTATAGAAGCTCACCTTAATAAAGTGAAAGAATAAACAGAAAAAGTCAAATTGGTCTGGTTGTAGAGCAGAATCTAGCACTAAAATCATCATGAAGAAGGCTCCGCCTCACATTAGCGGAAAAGCAGGAAGGACAGTGACAGAACCCAGCGCAATCTTTGTACCCTAATAGCCAAAGTAACCGGATGGCAACAAGGGACTAGTCGCTATCTTGGTGTTCATTGAGCTTTACTGCTATAAACTTTAAAACTTTGAACAGTTAATGGTCAGTGTTCAAGAACCGAATAATTATGACTTAGATGCCTTTCTGAAACTTTTTGTTCTTCAAGCAATCAATTGTCTGTGTTGTTTCAAGGGCATTATTGGGATTTCTTTTTTTCTTTTCTTCCTACTCTACTGCTCGCTCTCTTTGTAATACATGTGGTAATTCTCTCTTGGGCTGGATTAAGCAAGCATAAGTTTACGCGGTGGAACATCTCTTGTGGCCCAGGCACAGGCACATTAAAGGCTCCAATAATTAACTGGATTTGAATGGGAATGCAAGTTAGCCCAACCTATGTAGAGGGCTACCCCCGCAAAGTTTTTATTGGCAGAACAAAATCGAGTCAGTTCTTAGCCCAATCTTATACTCTACCTACATTTTAATAGTTTTAGCTTTAGTACTTTCTAATAGCAGTTTTTACTCATAGTTTACCATAGTATTATCGTAATTTGTTATGGCTGTTTCGAAACATGAAACTGTTTTAATTGATGATGGTTTGTAATGGTTTTAATTAACTGTACAATAAAGTATTACCTTACCTCATTGTAACTTTAAAGAACTATTCAAAAGTATTAGAATGAAAATCATTGATGCCTGAAGAGGAAGTATTATCCTATAAAATGCCCCACCACTTCCCCACTCCAAAAAATACTTCCTAATCAGATCCCTTCATTTATTTATTTTTTTGTGGTCAAAAGAGTCAGTAGGCGGAAAGTGGGAGTGAGTCAAAACTGATAACTGAGTCTGAGGAAGAAAATGTAGTTTTTATAGGAGTAGAGTTTGATTGCACTTAATTTTTAAAGGGTGGTTGATGCTTCAAGACTTTCCTTGTCTTGGAAGTCTAATTGTATTGCCCAAGCCTGGTTTGTTCCTGCACCATGGCCATGACACATTGAAACTACCTACATCTATGCACTACACGTATTTTAAGGTGGTCCGGCTTGGAACAGTCTTGAATTCACTTGTCTTGAGCGCACTTATCAGTGGACTGTAGTTCTGTCCAGTGCTCGAGGTCAGGGTATTCATTCTGTCCACTGTTTCCTCAGTAGGCAGCAGAAGGTGCCTGCACAGAGGTGAGAGCAATGTATTGCTTTGTTTACACTAATCTTTTAATGCATAATATATTGCTGTATGAAATATTTTTTGTTGTTGTCCATTGCAGAGCATACAAGATTTCCAGTTAGCTGACTAGCAAATTAAAGCAAGTGACATTTTCAATACAAGTATATTGAATTACAATTGTACCCCCGAAATACCTTCGCAAAAGTAGAAGTGTATTCTATAGCAAGAATTAAAGAAAAAGGGGGTTCTCCTCTATGGCAAAATGATTCAATCCCCTACTTCTCTTACCCATTTAGGTCCATGCCATCTGATGGAGACTCAGTGAAAAAGAAAAAAACTAATTAAAAAAATATGGGATACTCAAATAATGCAACCCTGCTGAATAAGAAAAGAAGACCAGAGTCACTATTATGTATAAGGCCTACTCTACCCCTTTGCACCACAGCACACCTTCAAACAGGTGCACAGGGCGCAAACAGAGAAAGTACACCCTATTAGGTTGAATGTGCTGCCCTCAGGGCAGAAGCAAACTCGTGTTGCCTTGGGTGCAGCGCATTCAAGTGAAATACGGAGTGGCTGCTTCAAAGATGCTCCGTATTTCATTGTGCAAGCGGCACCCACCTGCAATTTAAAGAGGAGAAAGAGATCCTCTTGCAGGCAGGTGTAAGGAGTGACTGCTCCCGCCTGCAAGGGGATGTCTGGGACAGCCTCCAGAGTGCTGCCATCAAGAAGTCAACAACCTCGTGAGATTGCGCTGGCCCGACATATGCTCCAGCGCTATCTGTATTGCAGAAGGGGCCGCACAAGTGTTTGTGGACCCTTCTTTAATACCAAAGTGCCCCGGGGGTGCACAAAGTGGGTGCACATGCCCATTGCGTCTCCAAGGAACTTCTGTGATACAGGCCCAGGAGTTATGCAATAACCTAGAGCCTCTTTATAAGTGTTGTTATATTCAGTGCCGCCATGTCTCCCTCCAAAGAGAAGCTCCTCCAATAGTGACGGTTCCCTCCGATGCCACTGATGCCACAATTTATTCCTTCACAACGCTTCCCCTGGCATATAGTTGATGCTGGCATTAACGAATGAGTAGGATGTTTCATATCAGGAGCACTGTTGTAGGGGAAGGGGTAGGGCAGGGACCTCACACAACAGTCGTGAGACATCCAGGCAGGAGGTAAGTTCTTTATTTCATGCCATCCACAACACTCAATGTTCTACAACATAACCATTTAGCCCATGTATACACAGACACTTCACATCACTACATGCACATATGCCAGAGGGAAGTCACAAATTCTAAAAAAAATAATTGAAAACACAACAAACGCAGGTTCCAGGACCGAGATCCATGAGCTCTAACTCTAGAATTCCTTGGTTATCGAAGTGGTCTCACAACTGTCTAATTACCATTGACCTGCATTTCTTTTTGCTTTTTATGTTATTAGTACTGTTGAAAAGCTTTTTCTGCCAAATGAACTGCTCTATGTAGTGAAATTACGATGGTAAGAAAAAGTTATATGGTCAATGAACAAAAAAATAAAGTTTGCATGGAAAATCTCTAAAAAATCAATATTGAGATTGTCCCACCCTTTGACCAACCAAATTGTTCAATGAAAGTTAGTCGGAAAAATTCCAAAATGCATGGTAATCTTTAGTGCAGGTAAAGTACTTTTTTGAACCATGAAGTGTATTAATCAGGGAGTCAGCTTCTCTAAAGATCCAGGGGGTTTAAGCAGCCCCTGTGGGTGGTTTGGTAGAAACGTACCTTATCGAGGCTGTTTTGTAGTCACACACTTAAAAGACTGGATAAATGAATAATTATTTTTCAAAGGTATTGCCCCGAAGTATAGATGAGAGAGAGTAATTCAGTGTCTAATTCACTTCATTTGGAAGATATTCTGGAAGGCAGCTTAGCAGCAAATAACACTAGGCTATGTTGCATTGTCTTGTGCTAGTGCTGTTCTAAGTCCTGTTGGAAAAAATGCCAATTGGGATCAGAGAAATGTCCTCTTTGCTCCCAGTGGTTTAGATTGTGTGCCCACACTCGTACATATTTATACATGCATAGGCTGTGAGCTGTGCAGCTTATCAAAGGATGGGGCGCTCAAAACGTCTTATTTACAGGGGGTGCCAAACCTTGGTCTGAGTGCAGGATGTATGAATATTTAAAAGCGAATCATTAAGCATTGATCTACACCGTGGCACCGGCTGTGGAGGTCCTCTGTCACACTGTGATCTACACAGTGGCACCTGCTGTGGAGGTCCTCTGTCACACTGTGATCTACACTGTGGCACCTGCTGTGGAGGTCCTCTGTCACACTGTGATCTACACTGTGGCACCTGCTGAGGAGGTCCTCTGTCACACTGTGATCTACACCGTGGCACCTGCTGTGGAGGTCCTCTGTCACACTGTGCTCTACACTGTGGCCCCTGCTGTGGAGGTCCTCTGTCACACTGTGATCTACACTGTGGCAACTGCTATAGAGGTCCTCTAGTGTGATCTACACTGTGGCACCTGCTGTGGAGGTTCTCTGTCACACTGTGATATACACTGTGGCACCTGCTGTGGAGGTTACCTGTCACACTGTGATCTACACTGTGGCACCTGCTGTGGAGGCCCTCTGTCACACTGTGATCTACACCGTGGCACCTGCTGTGGAAGTCCTCTGTCACACTGTGGTCTACACCGTGGCACCTGCTGTGGAGGTCCTCTGTCACACTGTGATCTACACTGTGGCACCTGCTGTGGAGGTCCCCTGTCACACTGTGATCTACACTGTGGCACCTGCTGTGGAGGTCCTCTGTCACACTGTGATCTACACCGTGGCACCTGCTGAGGAGGTCCTCAGTCATACTGTGATTTACACTGTGGCACCGGCTGTGGTGGTTCTCTGTCACACTGTGATTTACACTGTGGCACCGGCTGTGAAGGTCCTCTAGTGCAATCTACACTGTGGTACCTACTGTGGAAGTCCTCTGTCACACTGTGATCTACACTGTGGCACCTGCTGTGGAGGTCCTCTATCCCACTGTGATCTACACTGTGGCACCTGCTGTGCAGGTCCTCTGTCACACTGTGATCTACACTGTGGCACCTGCTGTGGAGGTCCTATGTCACACTGTGATCTACACTGTGGCACCTGCTGTGAAGGTCCTCTAGTGAGATCTACACTGTGGCACCTGCTGTGGAGGTCCTCTGTCACACTGTGATTTACACTGTGGCACCTGCTGTCGAGGTCCTCTGTCACACTTTGATCTACACTGTGGCACCTGCTGTGGAGGTCCTCTATCACACTGTGATCTACACTGTGGCACCTGCTGTGGAGGTCCTCTATCACACTGTGATCTACACTGTGGCACCTGCTGTGGAGGTCCTCTGTCACACTGTGATCTACACTGTGGCACCTGCTGTGGAGGTCATATGTCACACTGTGATCTACACTGTGGCACCTGCTGTGAAGGTCCTCTAGTGTGATCTACACTGTGGCACCTGCTGTGGAGGTCCTCTGTCACACTGTGATTTACACTGTGGCACCTGCTGTGGAGGTCCTCTGTCACACTGTGATCTACACTGTGGCACCTGATGTGGAGGTCCTCTGTCACACTGTGATCTACACTGCGGCACCTGCTGTGGATGTCCTCTGCCACACTGTGATCTACACTGCGGCACCTGCTGTGGATGTCCTCTGTCACACTGTGATCTACACCGTGGCACCGGCTGTGGAGGTCCTCTGTCACACTGTGATCTACACTGTGGCACCTGCTGTGAAGGTCCCCTGTCACACTGTGATCTACACCGTGGCAGGGGCGTAACACAGACCCACACAGCCCCCACGGTGCGGGGTGCCCCCGAGCAGCAGGAGGCCCCCTCAGCAGTGTACTCAGGCCTGATAGCTCCAGATTAAATCCGGAGCGGGGGCCCCTCTGTGTACCTTGCAGGGGGGCCCCTTCAACTTTTGTTACGCTACTGCACCGTGGCACCGGCTGTGGAGGTCCTCTGTCACACTGTGATCTACACCGTGGCACCTGCTGTGGATGTCCTCTGTCACACTGCGATCTACAATGTGGCACACTGCGATCTACACTGTGGCACCTGCTGTGAAGGTCCTCTGTCACACTGTGATCTACACTGTGGCACCTGCTGTGAAGGCCCTCTGTCACACTGTGATCTACACCGTGGCACCAGCTGTGGAGGTCCTCTGTCACACTGTGATCTACACTGTGGCCCCTGCTGTGGTTGCAGCTTCTGTGATGGCCCATGTCACACTGGTTTCACTCTCTTTAGATTCTTTCCAGGGAAGATGAGTACAATCAATTTAACAGCCTATATCGATGATATATTACTTATCCTAACGACCTCCTTCATTCCATTGACTCTCGCCTAATATTACAAATGAATACATTTTGCATATTGAATTAATTACACACATTCTAGCTACAATATGCGGGTACCAAATCTGTATTTAAGTCCCTCTCTTCAATATATTCTCACTCACCTGGCCTCGCTAAATTATTGAGGAAAATTATAATAAAGTAGATTTAGCACCCAAGTTGAAAATAACCCCCAGCTGTATAGTTTCTAAAAAGCAAGTTTAAATATGTGCAATATTTTGTGCTCAAAGACAAACCACTCAATAGAGCAAAAGCGATACACTCACACAGTCAATATGGCTTTTAAAACAGCAGAGTGCATTTTTCTTCTGTTTTCATTGTTTTGTGTTCCAGGGCATGCTTGCCAAAATCCTTCACAACCCTCCTCCTTTATACACAGCCTGAGAGCAGCTCCCTTCCCAGGGGTGCCACGTGGTTGCTCTCAGAGGAGACCCAGCAGACATCCTAGCAAGTAAATGCTGCACCGCGGATCCCCTTCTCCAGGCTCAGTAGCTGTGTTGTGAATTCCCATTTATGTTCAAAGGAGCTTCACATTTTTCTAAAGAGGCGCGATCCTGCATGCCAATGACTGCCTTTTCCACCGCACGCTGGAGAGGAGTTTTACACCAGAGGAGCAATGAAAATAATAGTGAAGTTCTAGTTGTACGATGCAGGGAATAAGCTTGATAGCCATAGACAAGGATTTCTCGCCAATAAAGTTCCTGACTTCAAGTCTACTATTAACTTTGGGCCAATCCTAGATGGTCTTACACCTTTTTCTTCTAATCAGTGCTACGTAAAATTTAGTTATAGGATTCATCCACTAAATAGCTCCTGAAGCAAATGTCAAATGCCCATTCAACTAATGATAAATGTCCAGCTTGTAAATAAGAAATTAGTGTGGCACATGTGCTGTTCGTGCCTCCCCTGATCTGTGGACAAGCAATATAAAATTGCCCTGAAAAGTATGAGATGACATTAGAGAAATTTCAGGGCTGGAATGCACCATATTTTACATTATACAGCACATTCCTGTCCTTTCCTTGCGCTGCTGCCCTTTTGGCTGCCTAGCGTCAAGGCTTCTAACTCCTGTGGAATGCCGCATGAGACCGCCGACAAACGCTGCAGTGATTAACTTCAAACGATTCCTTAAGGCTACTACCCGAGTCCCCTAAGGGAGGCTACATGAGCTTGAATCGAAGTCTGCTTCCATTGATTTGAAGAGACCACTTTCACAATATTCCAGTTTTCGACTCACTGACCAAGAGGTCTTGGATCTTCACAGGAATTTTGTGTCCTGAAGATGGTCTCACAGATAATCTACAACAGAGACCGAAATGTCGTCGTCTTATCCAATCTTCCTTTTAGTTATTCTTAAATTCATTTGGGGAGATCTAGATCTTATGCATAGGACAGAATCCATGTTTGACATTTATATCGTAAATTGATTACCAGTTAATTTTCATCTAGTACAACTGTACAACCTGTCATCAATGGATGTGAGAATTTTGGTTTGAACCCCTAATTCTGTACATTATTGTTATATACTGAAAAAGTAGAGATACAACCGGCTAATGGAATTTATTTCTCCAGACAAATAACATACATGTATTGTTTCAATTAATTTACAATGTCACGGTGAGACATCTTATATAAGATATAGGGGCCGATTCCGATTCGGGCCGGAAATCTCTCCGACCGAGCCGGACCCGGAGAGATATCCGACCGAATCGGACCCGTGCAGCCCGACCGAACGAGTATGATGCGCACGTATGACATCGGACTCGAGTCGGTCGGACTCCCATTGAAGTCAATGGGAGCCGGTCGTACAACGCGTACGCGGGCTCCCATTGACTCAATGGGTGCGATGCGGACAAGGGCGCCCCCTACAGCGTGTACGCGGCAAAGTGATTTGCGCCGTACACGCACAGGTAGGGGGGACCCATGGGTCCCCCCTGTGTGCGACTCGTGCGGCTACGCGTACAGGGAGGTCCGACACGGACCCCCAAAGTACGGCTCCGACAGCTCTTTCGAGCCGGAGTGCGCGGCTCGGTCGGACTGCTCGCGGCGCGCATCGTACTTACCCGGCCGGGGAACGTCTCCATTGCACGGTGCGAGTCGTGTCCGTGCGAGTCGGTCGGTGCGGTTAGAGCCGGGATCGAGTCGGTCGCAGCGGTCGGGACGCCCGGACGAGTCGGTCGGCGATTTCGCATCGTACTCGCTCGTCCGGACGCGCGTACGGATCGGTCGGGAAATAGGGCTCCGAATCGGATCCGGTTAAGCCGAATCCGATTCGGAGCGCTACCGGCCGAGATCGGAATCGGCCCCATAGACTGATAAATACTTTTTTGTGTTAAACAAATCCCTTGTAAGTACCCTACCTGTCTAACTTTAATCATCCAAGCCCACAAGGGTACATTGGGTTGCCCAAACTAATTTGAATATTTCTGGCGCCAACGCAGGCACCCTTGCGCCATGGTGCAAGGGTGCTTGCATTGTAGGCAGGATTGGTTTTGTGCAGCAAGGGGTACCTTCCTGCACAAAAAACAATCCTCAGAGGCATTATCCTCTTTTTACGTGTGCTGCAAAATGCAGAACACATAGAAAGAGGAAACAATGGGGAGAAATAAAGATATTTCTCCTTGTTGCACCTCCCCTGGGGAGGCGTAGCATTTTGATGCATTCCCAGGTTTACCAGTGATGGTAAATCTGGGAATGCGTCAAAATCCATGGGTGGATGCATGAGAATGCCAACGCTCCACCCATGGAACGCCTCCCTAGGGCAGAGTAACACAATGCAGCGATTTGCACTGCATTGCTTTACTCCAGATTTGTCAAGCCATGCAGGTGGCCTTGCGTGGCTTAATAAATCTTTCTTTAGTGTTGCATCGCCCTTGCATCCCCCTTGTGTTGGGCAAGGGCGGTGCAAACCATTGTTAATTATGCCCCTATTGTTTACAGCATGTCTAGTTTCCCTACATCTATGTGGCACTATAGCAGGAAATATTGCAGCAGCATTTACATTTTTATTGTGATTATTCTCTTTCAAGCTTGATTTTATGTATTTTGTTTCATGTTCAATTGTAATGAAACAATGTGTTTCTTATTTGCAATTGCGTAATGGGGTCAATCCCCGAATAAACACAATTTTGGCTGACAAACAATAGCAAGATGAGACTTTATTAGTTCCTAGTCCTTCTTCCTCATCCCAGTCCTTACAGAATGAGCTCTGCCTCATCCCATTGACATTTATTACCTACCCTAGCAAACAAAAATTACTAATGCAAAATAGGATAATTTGATACTTTGCTTATGCCCCTCTCCTCCCTCGTAGGAGAACCCTTTTTTATCTCTGACTTGAAATACACGTATATACCTACCATTCTAATAGTAAGTTTAAGCTCTTTTCTAGGTTTTCTTTTCACTTTTGTGGCAAATTAATGTAATTCCCTGGAGTGATTCTGCCTTTAGCCACAATATGTGACTTTACATTAGTGGCCTTAGGGTCCTTCTTCAGTAGTCGTTGTTTTCCAAGAGGATTTAAGTCGTCCACTGCACAATGCATTGTGTAAAATGCTGTCAAAATAACAGAAAGAAGTGTAGTGGCCAGTTCCCCAAAATTCTTGTGAATAAGATATCAATTGAATGCGCTCCATCAAGAATTTTCATCTATAGTAAAGTAGACTCATCGATGACTGTCCTCTTCCATCAATGGTCCTATATAACAGAAGATGCCTTTCCTGCTGACATGGACGAAAAAAGGCATAGGTAGTAATTAAAAGAACTTATTCAGCCCCTAATTTTGTCCCTGTTAGGAGACTTTTAATCTTTCTCCAAAGAGATGCAGCAGGGTATTAACTATAGCTCTATTCTTTTTTATGATGGAGCAGGAAGTCAGATTTTGTCTGATAATTCCTATGAATACCTGTTTACAGCTGCAGCAACATCACTATCTTCCAGCTCAATGCCATATTTGAATGAGATCAAGAAGAACGGACAATTCTCAAAAATCTTTGCTAGTACATCTGTCCTTGACAGAATCTAAATACTTTGGACCCCAGTTAGAAGAAATGGTTAAAAAAATCCACTGAAGATAGACATTATTGGTTTCTGCGCAACTCTTTGATTCAGAAGAGCCTTTAGTTCTATCCTGTATTTAGTGGTATAAAGCAGCCATTTTGAGGATGGTGTTGGGGCTGGGAGTCTCCCACCTCCAAAAGATCCTGGTCTCAATCTTCCTTTAATCTATCCCCTCACCCTCTGAAAGCGTGGCAGTCCTTAGGTGCAGGAAGATACGGAGGGTAACTTTGAAACGGTCTAGCATTCCTTAATTTGAGGTGCATGGGTACTCGAAACATACAGTATAGGTATAACATCCATATCAAAGAACTTCATTTGGAAACCTTCCTTTCAAACCCAATACTTCAATGACGTTGGAGGTGTTGATTTCTCCTAAATTGAGTAAAGGATGCCCTGTTAATAGTTGCAATCATTTCTGTGCAGAGGAAAGAGAAAGTCAAGCTTGCTGTTTCATTCTGTTCCTCATTAAGAAGCAGCCTGGAGAATTCCCCACTTATGTCTTTGGTGTGCGGTCTGCTCCGTATTGATTTTGTGAGACTTCAAGTTGTCCAGCACCGGTTCTGAATTGCTGCGAAGGCTGTGATGTGAGGTCGTGCATTAAGTACCAATGAAGTTGTATGGCGAGGCTTTACAAGGCTTCCCATTCACTCAAGTTGGGTCTGTTGAAGCTGGCAACTAGGCGGCGAGGCTTTGCGAGGCTTCACGTCAACTCACGTCAGTTCTGATGAAGCTGCCAGCTGTTTCTTGGTTCCTTTGGGGAAATAAGTGTCATCTAGCACTGGCCAAGCGTTCAGAGGCTCTAGGTTGCCACTTGAGGGCTAGGACTCAATTTAGCACAATGCACTTGCACAGTCTAGGACAAGTCCAGTTACAACTGGTCAGTTGGGGTGTCCTCTCTTTGGTTTTGCAGGTGACGCCTTCAGATCTTTTGTACCTGTTGCTGGTCAAGGAGTCCACTCCTTTTCTTTTGGAGTCAGGCAGGGCCCTTTCTTTGTGGAAGCTTGTGAGTGAATCAAGTGCCGTCTTTCAAAGTGCAGTCCTCTCTGGTGCAGTAAAGGGGTCCAACAGGGCAGTCCATCTCCTCTTCCTCTTTTTCAGGCAGTGATCTAGTGAGTTCCACAGAGCTGCCTTATTTATCCATCATTTCTGGGCTTGAGGGAGGGGGAATGATAACCAATAGGAACTAAGCTACCTCCCTCTAATATGACCACTTCATATGAAGTGTGGCACACATCTAACCCAACATTCTCCCAAAAATTAAATTGGATAATCTCTCTCCTTTGAATGTGTGTCAGTGTAACTCAACCTAGAGCTGTGGTTAACAACTGACTACACTCCCCTTCAATCCCCTCTCCTAATCTAATTAGATGGGCTCCCATCTGGCAAGAGATCTAGGAAGTGGGGGTGGCCTCGTTCCTGTGACATCTGTTTTCTACAGAGGCTCCTGCCTATGAAGTCCAGCATCTCTACTCAGCCCCCTTCCTCTCCCTGACGTCTCCAGGAAAGAGATCACCTCCCACCAAATGGATGTATTAATGCAGCTCCAGGCCTCTTCACTCCTACTCAGGGAGCAGCTTGGCTCAGGCTGTCAAAGGCTGACCAATCAGAAGAGGCTGCTACAGGGTTGCTTCAGGTAACTTCAAGATAGTAAGTTCTAAAACTACTTTCCTGCAATAGTTATATTAAATCAGACCTTGGCAAGTTGCTGGGTGTAAATGTAACTATAAATTTATACTTTACATGATATTTCTAGCTAGCCCCATTCAAACGTTAGACTTTATTAAATTTAATAAAGGCCTTCCCATGTTAGCCTATGATGCTAGCAGCACTGCAAAATGTTGAAAAGGACTTTGCCTGTTTTTCCATACCAGGGCATGTAAAACAACTTTTACATTGTCACTGCTTTTTATAACTATGCACCCTACCCTTGGGGGGCACCTAGGGCAGACCACAGGGGTGACTTATAAGTAAAAAAAGGTAGTTTTTGACTTTGGGAGTGCTTTTAATTCAAAAATAGAGCTTGCCTGCCCTGCAATGCAGAGCTGGCTTTAAAATGACAGCAGACACTACAGCAGAGCACATTTAAATACATAAAGGCCACTGTGTAGACCAACCTGCCCTACTATGTTTTAGGTAATCACAAGTAGGCTGTCCTTACCAATTAGAATTTTCCACCTCAGCATGTACCTTTAGCGGATGGAACGTTGGTCCTGGGCAGAGTCAGCAAAGCCCTTTCAGAGCCAGTAACCACAAGCATCAGTCCAAAAATGGGGGGTGATCAGGGTAAAAAGGGTGACTTTCCTACCTTGACACTTTCATGTATTTAGTAGGCCTGGGCGGAGCTCGCGGAGTTTCACTTTGCGGAATTCCGTAGAGTTGCTGAAAAACTCAGCCAAATTCCATGGAGTTCTAAAAGCAGGCAGAGTACACCTCATGCCAAGCTGGCTCTGTGTACAAACTGCTTTTGAAATTAGAATGACGGTGCTTTGATCGACTCATTATGTTTCTCTGGGAAGAAGTAGGCGTTCACAACTAGCAATTAACTGTTTTCAACTGAAAAGTGGTTTTGCGGAGGGATGGCAACAGGGCATTAATGTTTTAGCTCAAGTGCAATTGTCACCTGCACAGGGGGAGTAGCACTATGGTTGTTAGACTTTGCACTCTTGTTTACGCAACACGGACTGAAGGGAATGTAGAGTGCGAAGTAATTACTTCGCTGGAAAAGTTGGACAAGCAGCCGCGGCCGCTGCAGGTAAGAGCGGTGGGGCCGGCTGGGGGGGATTTCAAGAGACGACCATGAGGGAAAATTCATTATTTAATTCTCGTCCCTCAAAATCACCCCCAGCCGGCCCCACCGCTCTTACATCCAGCGGCCGCGGCTGCGGACAGGCTTTGCACTTCGAAGTTTAAAATAAAAAAATGCACCATTTCTTGCCTCGTTTGCAGACAGCGATTACTCAGCTGCTCGATTTCCAGCACCCCCGGTTTTACTGCTCATGGAGGGCCCACACTGTGAACTCCTTCATTTAAAATTTTTAGACACGTGAAATAATAGTGAATGTCTGGGCACCCATGTTACTAGAGAAACCGGCTTGGTTCCAGATGGCTCAGCCCTGCTGGCATGTGTTCCGAGCCTCAGCAAGTAGCCCATCATTATTGCCTCTCTTCCGGCCATGCGGACTGTGCTTGCACGCTTTCATAATCTTGGCCTGTTTTCTTTATGGCCTTTTAACACAGAAGGCAAAGGCGAACTGTTAGTACATACAAATACATTTTTAGGTTTTCCTAACAATGCTCTTTAGAGTCACTACACACGAAAGACCCTGGTCAATTCCACAGCATCTTCTGACCATCTGAGCACACAACATAACCATTCCATCATTCACAGTGACCACCACCCTGCAGCAAGAATCATGTGTCCTGTAATGGAAGTACAACGCCCAGGTGACATTACACTTGGTGATAAAATATTCAAGCGCGCTGTGCAAATTGTAACCATGTGTCAGCATTGTGCAAAATAATTCTGTGTGTAGAGCCGGGGCACTTAAAATATACAAGTCTGCGACTGCAGTATGGACTGCATAAATATTCATTTCCTTCATTTATAATCCGCCATCTGCTGCATAATTTGTAGATTTCAGAAAAATATGTAGTGGTAGCTCATGTCGATCAAGTTACTTAAAACAAAAATCACGCATGGTGCAGTACGGTGCACAGTCAAAATATTGACTTTTTAATATCGATGTACAGAAATATCGAGTTAAGTATATTGACAGTCTTAAATATTGATGTTCTGTATATCCATGTTGAAAATATCGTTTTGAAGTGTTTTGTTAAATATCGATGTTAGTAATATCGATTGAAAAAATATCGACATGTTAAAATATCGTTTTGTCTGATATTTGAATTTCTTTAGAGTTAATGTTAAGTTGTAAATTATTTTAAATGTTATAAAATAAAAGAATATTATTATATTGTTTTAGGAGCGGTATGTTGGTTTTATAGGGGATATGGGTGGGTAGTGTATTAAAAATATAGATTTTAATTATTATTAATTATGAAAAAATAAATGTAATTTAAAATTGAAATTAGAATTTAGAAATATATTTTTTAGGAGCGGGATGTTGGGTTTATAGGGGATAAGGGTGGGAAGTGTTTTAAAAAATATTGTTTAATTTGTAATAATTTTAAAATATAAAATATTAATTTAAAATTTAATTTCGAATTTCAAATAAAAATTTAGGAGCGGGATGTTGGGTTTATAGGGGATAAGGGTGGGGTGTGTTTTAAAAAGTTATTATTTTAATTTGTTATAATTTTAAATATGTAAAATATCATTTTAAAATTTAATTTCAAATTTCAAATAAAAATTTAGGAGCGGGATGTTGGGTTTATAGGGGATACGGGTGGGGAGTGTTTTAAAAAATACTGTTTTAATTTGTAATAATTTTAAACTTTAAAATATTAATTTAAAAATAAAAATTCGAATTAAAAAAAATAAATTAGGAGTGGGATGTTGGGTTTATAGGGGATAATGGTGGTAATTTAATTTCTTTTTTTTTTTAATTTTAAAGATTTAAAACAATTATATATGTAAATTATAAATATTATTTCGAAATTTAAAATATATTTTTAGGAGTGGGATGTTTATAGGGGACAAGTGTGGTGAGTTTTGTAAAAATGAATGTTAAATTTATAATAAATTACAAATTAGAAAATATTAATTAAAAAAAAATTATAATGTTTGAAAATAAATGTAGTAGTGGGATGTTGGTTTTATAGGGGCTAATGGTGTGGATTTAAAAAAATATATATATATATGATAAAATAAAATTTAATTAATAATAATTTAAAAATAAAAGTGTAAAATGGAAGTAATAAATTATTTACGTGATTTTGTGTTGATAGGGGATAATGTGTATTTGTTGTAAATATTTTAATTCATTTTTATAAAATGCAATAAATATAATAAATATTTATATTATTATATTAAGAAAATGTAAAATTTCAATTTTGAGTTTGTTGTTGAGTTTATAGGTGATAGTGTTAGATAGTGTATTTTAATTTTATATATAAATTATTTCGATCAACAAAAATAAATATTATAAAAATAATACTGTTATAGTGAGGATAGTGTAATAATTAAGTTTAATTTTCAGTATCTACTTTAAATTAATTTTTACTGGAATGGGAATAGTAAATTAATTAAGTTTAATGTCCAGCATATATCCTAATGAAATACTAATTGGAGTGGTAATAGTAAATTAAATAGGTTTAGTGTCCAGCACCTACCCTAATTAAATACTGACTGGAGTGGGAATAGTAAGTTAATTAAGTTTAGTGTACAGCACCTACCCCAATTAAATACTGACTGGAGTAGGAATAGTAATTAAATTAAGTTTAGTGTCCAGCACCTACCCCTATTAAATACTGACTGGAGTGGGAATAGTAAATTAATTAAGTTTAGTGTACAGCACCTACCCCAATTAAATACTGACTGGAGTAGGAATAGTAATTAAATTAAGTTTAGTGTCCAGCACCTACCCCTATTAAATACTGACTGGAGTGGGAATAGTAAATTAATTAAGTTTAGTGACCAGCACCTACCCCAAATAAATACTGACTGGAGTAGGAATAGTAAATTAATAAAGTTTAGTGTCCAGCACCTACCCCAATTAAATACTGACTGGAGTGGGAATAGTAAATTAATTAAGTGTAGTGTCCAGCACCTACCCCAATTAGATAATCATTGGAGTGGAAATAGTACATTTATTAAGTTTAGTGTCCAGCACATACTCTAATTAAATACTGAGTGGAGTGGGAATAGTAAATTAAATAAGTTTAGTGTCCAGCACCTACCCCTATTAAATAGTGACTGGAGTGGGAATAGTAAATTAATTAAGATTAGTGTCCAGCACCTATCCCAATTAAATGGTGACTGGAGTTGGAATAGTAAATTAATTAAGTTTAGTGTCCAGCACCTACCCCAATTAAATACTGACTGGAGTGGGAATAGTAAATTAAATAAGTTTAGTGTCCAGCACCTACCCCAATTAAATAATCATTGGGGTAGGAATAGTAAATTTATTAAGTTTAGTGTCCAGCACATACTCTAATTAATTACTGACTGGAGTGGGAATAGTAAATTAAATAAGTTTAGTGTCCAGCACCTACCCCTATTAAATACTGACTGGAGTGGGAATAGTAAATTAATTAAGTTTAGTGTCCAGCACCTACCCCAATTAAATAATTATTGGAGTAGGAATAGTAAATGTATTAAGTTTAGTGTCCAGCACATACTCTAATTGAATACTGACTGGAGTGGGAATAGTAAATTAAATAAGTTTAATGTCCAGCACCTACCCCTATTAAATAGTGACTGGAGTGGAAATAGTAAATTAATTAAGTTTAGTGTTCAGCATCTATCCTAATTAAATAGTGACTGGAGTGGGAATAGTAAATTAAATAGGTTTAGTGTCCAGCACCTACCCTAATTAAATACTGACTGGAGTGAGAATAGTAAATAAATTAAGTTTAGTGTCCAGCACCTATCTCAATTAAATAGTGACTGGAGTGGGAATAGTAAATTAAATAGGTTTAGTGTCCAGCACCTACCCTAAGTAAATACTGACTGGAGTGGGAATAGTAAATTAATTAAGTTTAGTGTCCAGCACCTACCATAATTAAATAATGACTGGAGTAGGAATAGTAATTTAATTAAGTTTAGTGTCCAGCACCTACCCCTATTAAATACTGACTGGAGTGGGAATAGTAAATTAATTATGTTTAGTGACCAGCATCTACCCCAATTAAATACTGACTGGAGTAGGAATAGTAAATTAATTAAATTTAGTATCCAGCACCTACCCCAATTAAATACTGACTGGAGTGGGAATAGTAAATTAATTAAGTTTAGTGTCCAGCACCTACCCCGATTAAATACTGACTGGAGTGGGAATAGTAAATTAATTAAGGTTAGTATCCAGCACGTATCCCAATTAAATAATCATGGGAGTGGGAATAGTACATTTATTAAGTTTATTGTCCAGCACATACTCTAATTAAATACTGACTGGAGTGGGAATAGTAAATTAAATAAGTTTAGTGTCCAGCACCTACCCCTATTAAATATTGACTGGAGTAGGAATAGTAATTAAATTAAGTTTAGTGTCCAGCGCCTACCATAATTAAATACTCACTGGAGTGGGAATAGTAAAATAAGTAATTTTAATGTTAATTAAGTATTGGATATTTATGTTGAGTGGAGTACTAAGAATAATTTAGGTGAGTGGTTTTTAAAATATAGGAAAATATTAATATTATAGTTAAAAATAGTATAACCACATTATTTATATTTAAAAAAAACATTATATATCTTTTTAATTAAAATATTTGCATTTTATAACAAACAATTTAATAAAATATATTTAATACAAATTAAATGTAATAGCAATGAAAAGGTAGGCAAAAAATTAAAAATTTTGGGGCACATTACGATACCCGGCGTAAAAAAATCCGCCAGGCATGGAAGCGGCAAAAATCCGCCCGCACACACCGCCTGAACACCGACCACGCCATTATGAGTACACAAACTGAAAACCGCCATCGGCGGAAAAATCATACAAAATACCGCCCGCCATCGTCCGAGTCGGAGTCAAACCGCCCGCCACGGACGGAAACACGCTACGACAACACAAAACCGCCCGCCCACACGGCCGACACACCGCACGTGAAATTACGATCGCACCGCCATGAGCGCGGAAAAACAACAAAAATACCGCCCGCCAGCGCAAACAACGCCGATGAGAATCGACACGGCAGAAGCCATGGCGCCCACGTACCTGCACAGAAACCATCCGCACACAAAACCAATAGCACACAACATGGCCAACAAGTCCACACAGCAAGGCACGCACAAATACACAAGCACAGTACACATCCCGAAAACACCCCCGGACAAACAAAAAATACAAAGGCCAGAACCCCAGACACAACACACCTGAAAACAACAGACCATGAGGACACACCCACATAGGTGAGTACAAAAGCAGCACTCCCACAGACCACAACCCCTTGCTACATTGCAAACCAGAGAGGAGAGGAGAGGACACAGTGACACAGCAAGGACAGCAGCACACCACAGAAACGCACACATCACAACCACCACCACCACCACCACCACCACCAAACACCGGCACCACAAACCCCCTGCACATTACACAACACACACCGCACCAGCACCACAAACACCATGGCACCACAAAGGATGCCCAAGTTCACGCCCATGGAGCTGACGGTCATGGTCGACGAGATCATCAAGGTGTACCCACAAATCTATGGGAACATGGTCCAGCACACACCACTAGCCACCAGAAACAGAATGTGGACCCGGATCGTAGACCAGGTCAATGCAGTCGGGACCCTGCCCAGGAACAGAACCGAGATAAACAAACGTTGGAATGACGTAAAGAGCCTGGTCAAGAAGAAGAAGGGCAAAAACAGAGAGCTGGCTGCCGTCACTGGCGGAGGGAATCCCGCGCTCTTTAAGACCTTCAAAGCGTGGGAGGAGAAGGTGCGAGTCGTAATCCATCCGGAGATCCTCGCCGGATTAGCAGGGGGAGTGGAGGCTGGTAAGTACAAACTAATGTATACCAGCACACCGCTATGTACACACATGCGCAACCACCATGCCACAGCACCCAGGGACAAACACCCCCATGTCCAGCACACAATACACAACACATCACACGCACATGCAACAGACACTACCACACACAGGCCAAACCGAACAACTGTAAGATGCGTGGGGACATGTGTACACTAAGCCAGCCACGTAACCACCAACAGGTCCCCAAATATGCCAGAAGCGCCACAACGAGCACCCACCACACCCATGTGTCCGCCACAGCTGCACCAACTGACAAGTAACAGGTAAGTGGCAGGAACACAAAGTGCAGTGGGTCGGAGGGGGACAGCTGAAGTACAACACCCACCAGGCCCCCACTCCCACAGACCAGCAAGGTGGAGCACTCCCCACACCCATGTGTCAGGCACAGCTGCACCAACCGACAAGTAACAGGTAAGTGGCAGGAACACAAAGTGCAGTGGGTCGGAGGGGGACAGCTGAAGTACAACACCCACCAGGCCCCCACTCCCACAGACCAGCAAGGTGGAGCACTCCCCACACCCATGTGTCAGGCACAGCTGCACCAACCGACAAGTAACAGGTAAGTGGCAGGAACACAAAGTGCAGTGGGTGGGATGGTGGACAGCCCAAGTACAACACACACCAGGCCCCAGTCCCACAGCACAGCAAGGAGGAGCATCCCCACACCCCACACCCACGTGTCAGCCACCGCAGTGCACAACGACAGCCGAAAGGCAGACATCACGGTCCACAGCAATCGGTGTCAGTGGGTGTACAGCCACCCCCACGACCCACTACACCCCCCACCCCCACAGACCTGCAACATGGAGCACCCCCGCTAAGAGCCATGTGGCATCCAGTACAGTGCACGCACGAACAACTTGCAGGTGGGAAACTGGACAGGGCTGGATTACTGGAGGCATGAGGACCATAACACCACCAACACATGGGACATGTCACGTAGCACACGAACACGCAGCACCGCCCACCGTCACGAACAAGTGAACAATGTGCACACGGACATGAACAGCAGACTCACACCCCACATGACCCATCACAGACATAGCAACACCCAAGGAGCCACGTCTGCATGCACAAGCCACACTGAATATAGTCCCACACGGCAGCCACTGTGCAACTCATCACACACAACCGAAACACCATTGAAGTCCTGTCCATGTAGCCCCTACTGCCTGTCAACCACACACCCCACAACTACGCCTATGTAAGACAAACAACACTAGACGCAACAGAGCGGAACAACAGAAATGCACACAAACACCACTGAACCCATCAAACACACAGACACACCATGCACATACAACATACCATCCATCCCATCCGTCAGCCCCAGTCTCATGAAAGGCATGTCATCCGCACAGCTGCCACACATACAGCAGTCACGCTAAGACACATGCCCATGACCAACCATGTGCCAGAAGTCAATTAAGCGCACAACACACTGTGAGCAACAACACACAACATGGGCCACACCCCCCGAGCACTGCAGTGATGCACATGGCACAGGGCAGCACGCACACCAAGGAGATGGGACAACTGCAATACGTTGGCTGGCACACAACTATCACTCACTCATAACGATGCGTCCAATGCCATGTCCAGTAACCACAACAGACAGCAAATATGCAGGGCATGTCAGGCATGCACACACCTCAGACCATGCACTGTCATGCTGCCACAACACATGTCACGTTCGGCACCCATGGCTTACAGCATGTACCCCAAAAGCATATCCCCTCCCAAATGCGAATCTGGGGCATGGCCCCCATGTTGCCATATGCGTTCCTAAGCGTTCCATTTGAACCCCAAAAGCATATTCCCTCCCAAATGCGAATCTGGGGCATGGCCCCCATGTTGCCATATGCGTTCCTAAGCGTTCCATTTGAACCCCAAAAGCATATTCCCTCCCAAATGCGAATCTGGGGCATGGCCCCCATGTTGCCATATGCGTTCCTAAGCGTTCCATTTGAACCCCAAAAGCATATTCCCTCCCAAATGCCAATCTGGGGCATGGCCCCCATGTTGCCATATGCGTTCCTAAGCGTTCCATTTGAACCCCAAAAGCATATTCCCTCCCAAATGCCAATCTGGGGCATGGCCCCCATGTTGCCATATGCGTTCCTAAGCGTTCCATTTGAACCCCAAAAGCATATCCCCTCCCAAATGCGAATCTGGGGCATGGCCCCCATGTTGCCATATGCGTTCCTAAGCGTTCCATTTGAACCCCAAAAGCATATTCCCTCCCAAATGCCAATCTGGGGCATGGCCCCCATGTTGCCATATGCGTTCCTAAGCGTTCCATTTGAACCCCAAAAGCATATCCCCTCCCAAATGCGAATCTGGGGCATGGCCCCCATGTTGCCATATGCGTTCCTAAGCGTCCCATCTGAACACCAAAAGCAAAGTACAAACCAGACCCAGGATGGGCCAGGAGCCCGCATACACCAGAGTCACAATGAGTAGGGGCACAGCAACACACCCATCGGCATGGCCAATCCGTCCCATGCCACATGTGCACAGCACACAGTCCCATTGCCTAGCACACGCAACTACAGATGCCACAGCCACACACTCGCCTCCGGGGAAACCCATGTACGAGATTGCACGAACTGCCAATGTCAGACGACAAATACATACTGTGCCAGGTGCAACACAATGACAAATCCCATTCTCACCACAGGTGACGAACTCACGGATGCTGGGGATGGAGACAGCAGCCAGCACAGCCAGCCCACAAGCCCCCAACGAGGACACACGGATCTGGAGGATCTGACCTCCTCTTCGGACACGGACCATCAAGCAGGCCCATCTGGTGGGGCAGGGCCCAGCCGCTCCCCAGGACCCCTCCTACCCACCAACCCATCATCCAGGGCTGCTGAACAGTCCCAGCCCCCTGCTGCCACTGTCGTTGCGGCCACTCCCACGGTCATTGCGGCCACACCCACGGTCATTGCGGCCACTACCACTGCCGCAACCGCCACCATCGCCGCACCGACCACCACCGCCACCACCACCACCACGTCTTCGCTGGCACCAGCCCCAGCGCAGGTGGTGGCCCGGCCGACTGGATCCACCCTGGGAGCCACAGCGAGGACCGCGGTATGCAATGTGGCTAGTGGGCAGGCCGGTGGCAGCAGGACTGGTAGGAGGAGCAGGGTCAGGGAAACGCCAGCCTCCCCTGGGAGCCATGCCCTGCCTCAAATGGCCAGAGTCCTTGGGGCCTATGAGGAGGCCCAAGAACAATGGGTCAGGTCTGCCACAGACACGCGGGAGGTGCTGGGGGTGCTGAGGTCCATGGACGCCCATATGGGCCAATTCGTGTCCCGTATGGACCAACTCGTGGACCTCATGGGCCAGCTGGTGGTGGCGGTGGGGTCACAGGCAAGGCCAGCAACACCACCTCCGCCACCACCTGCTAGGGCGCAGGCTCGGGCAGCAGTGTCCACATCCCCTGCGACCACAGCCAGTGAGCACACCTCACCCACCACCAGCAGGTCGCCACCACACACCCCCTCCCAAACGTGGAAGGGGCCGTCCGAAGAGGAAACAGGTCTCCCGGGAGGACTTCGCACGCACCAGTCGCAAGTGAGGCAGCCAGCCAGCCTTCCGCCAGCCTGCCTTGACCAGCCACTGCATTGACTTGCTCTACGATCCCACTCCACACAGCCAGCTGGATGGCATGTGTGTGTTGGACCATGGACATAGAACCAGTGGGTACACCCTGAGCTTCACGCAGCCATGACCGACAGCTCATTGACACTGCACGCACCACTTTTGTCATCACCTTACGCACAATCACATGTCACAGTTTGTAATAAATGCACCTTTTTCACTAACTGCTGTTTGTGCCCTGTGTTTTATTTGTACGGAATACAACGGCCACCTTGGGCGGAAAGGCACCTGATGCGTGGCATGGCAATGGAATCCGGACGGCCTGTAGGGACCTAGGGGTGGGAGACAGAACAGGAGCACATTCAATGAGTGTGTCACACACCCATCACACAGTACATGTCAACAACTACAAGCAATGTACACACATCGCACAGTGCAATAGGGCACAATGCCACAGTCACCGACAGTGGCATACTACCCTGGCCATGGAGCGTTGACACACAGCACGTAGTGAACAAACGGCCACCCTGACACAGCACACACACACCTGCACAGATACAGCCACATCAGCCGTCGTACATGGACACTCACCGTCAAGTGAAGTAGCGGGCGATGAGCTGCTGCCGCACATTCCCAGCTCCCTCCTCTCCGCTGTCCTCCTCACTCGAGCTGTCCTGGTCTGCGGGCTGGGGCCCTGGTTGATCTCCGTCATCCACAATGAGGGGGATCTGCTTCCGAATGGCCAGATTGTGCAGCATGCAGCACGCCACCACTATCTGGCACACCTTCTGTGGGGAGTACGCCAGTGCACCCCGGTGCGGTCCAGGCACCTGAACCTGGACTTGAGGAGGCCAAAGGTACGCTCGACCACACGTCTGGTCCTCCCATGTGCCTCATTGTATCGATCGTCTGCTGGGGTGCGAGGATTCCTCAATGGACTGAGCAGCCATGCCCCATTCGGATACGCAGAGTCACCTGGGTGTGAGGGACACAGAGAACCGTTGCTATTCCAACTGGACAGGGGACAGCATCGCACAACAAGCACGCTACACCACTCCACATACTCACCGACAATACAGCCACGATCCTGTTGCAGATTGGCCATCAGTCGTGGCAAGATGCTGTTGCGCATTATGTGTGCGTCATGGGCCGAGCCTGGAAACTTGGCACACACGTGGGTGATCACCATGTCCGCAAGGCACACCACTTGCACATTCAGGGAGTGCGTGTGCTTCCTGTTGCGGTACAGGTGCTCAGTGGCCTGTGGTGGGACAAGGCCAACATGTGTGCAGTCAATGGCTCCCACGACGTGTGGGATTCTGCCAAGGGCATAGAATGCACCCTTCACTGCCGCCAATTCACGAGCCCTGGGAAGCGGATGTACCTGTTCCGGTAAAGCATCATGGCTGCCAGTACATCCCTCAGCACCTTGCTGAACATGGGCTGGGACATCCCACCTCCACTGCCCACTGTGTGCTGGAATGACCCAGTGGCGAAGAAATGCATGGCGGCCATCACCTTAGCCGTGGGGGTGACAGCAGTCGGATACACCCTGCGGGGACGGAGATGGGGCTCTAACATGGCACACAGTCGATGCAGGGTTGGCCTGTCCAGCCGAAACTTCCTGATAACCTCTGTATCGTCCATGTCCGCCAGCAATTGGTATGGGCGGTCAATGTTCGGTCTCCGCCTGGGGAAAATGGCAGAGGACACATGTCAAAGCAACACGACACATAGCAATTTCGCATACACATCACTGACATGACTGAGCAAGCACATGTGCCACAGCCCAGCTGTCAAGCTGGGGCGGCACGACCACAATACACTTACACAGGTCTCCCAACAATGGCAATGGCAAGTGAGACATACCACTGCCATGGTCATGCACATGGGGATCTAGGCCCCAATGACTTGCGGGCGTGCTGATGGGGACTGACTGCATATTCGTCAAGCGGCAACGCCACGGCGACATGAGTGTCTGCTGAGCATGGAACTGCTTCCGAGGCTGGATGAGTATGGCACACGGCGGCGACGATGTGGGCACGGGCTGAGCGGCCAATACAAGTGGGACCTGTGGCACGAGGGAAATGAGACAGTAGTAGGTGTCAGCACTGCACCCTATGTACAGCACTGTACGGATCACAGCTCCTGAAACATTGACAGGTGTCCACATTGACAGCCCCATGCCAAGACGGCTGTGTGCTTGCAGTCACACGTCACAGGTGAGAGGTTACATTGCACGTGCCAGGTGGCAGACGTACATAGTGGGAGCTGGCATGTGTGTGCATGTGTCTCCTGTTCAGGATCCACCAGATGGGCGCTGACTCTGTACTGACCATTGGACACAGCATGTTCCGTGGAAGGCTTGTGTGTGTGGGATGGTGGCACTGGATGTGCCTCCGTTGGGTGGGGGCCATGCACAGGGCGGGTACGTCGATGATTGCGCATTGTTGGTCACGGTGGGTGCACCTACTAAGATGTGTTGCCCTGTGTTCAATTCCTATGTCCGCATGATGATGGACTGTGGATGTGGGCAGACTACACATTGGTCGATGTGCTGACTATATGCATGTGCCTTCACACCAGGCACCGCTGCCCCTGCACATGTGACCCCTGCTGGACTCGCTGCTGAGTCTGTGGAGCTGATGCACCTTCTGTGCGTGGGGCGGACAGCTCTCCTCACTTCCCTCATTGCGCATGTCATGTCTTTGCCGCAGGTGACATGGATCATGGAGGGCCCACATGTACGCGTGGGTAGGCTACACATGATTGTTCACTGGTCGCCACCCCAGTCAGTGTTTCGAATGGGAAGGTTGTTGTGCTGGTGGTATATTCGATGTGGCGGATGGGCGGGCCTAGGTGCGGGCTTACATTCCGGACATGGGGGGTAGTTGGATTGGCGACTAGTTGCAGTGCACACGGAACACGTCTCTTCCTTTCCACATCTGGGACATCCCTTGTACTACTTGACAGTGATACGGTCATCTTCGCCCCAGCCCTCATGTCCTCCCCTCGCCCCCAATATGCATGCTCACCTGCGAGGCTAGCGCTTGCACAGGCAGCCCCAAGCTCGCACCAGGGAGGGCAAGGAGTGTATGTGTGGGTCCAGTTGCACGAGTGGGCTGTCTCAGGGTATGATGTGTGGCGGGACGCCGTCCACCTGCGTGGTGCCCCCAATGGAGACCCGGCCTGCATGGACTATGCATCACAGTCTTCGCCTTCCGGATCCGCCACCTGCGACACCCAGTGGCTGTGGCTGCCCTTGCGGCCAGGCCGCGTCCGTCTGTGACTGGTGGCCCACACATTCACTCTTTGGCCTCTCTGGGGAGGGCTCGGGGGTGGTGGCGCACGCGCTTGCACTTAGTCGCAATGGCATGTGGCGTGGTTGGTATGATGGGCAATGGATGGGATGGTGCGAGCCACCTCCCGTGGCGTCAGTGCTGCTCGTGCTGTGGTGCGTCCCCTACACTTCCATTTGACTTTTTGCCATGCTAGATGTTGAGGTTCTATTGCCTGCGTGATATGACCAGGAGGAGCGCGAGGAGACCTCTCACACACCATGCTCCACTGCCATCCCGTGCCCTGTATCGCCTGTGCGGATTGACTATGTTGGGGTTACACCTGGTTGACTGGGGCTGTGTGTGCCTTGTCAAGGGGCATGGCGGGCGCACAACAGGATCCTGCTTGTCCACGGAGGGTGGGCTGACGTGTGCGCCTGGTACCGCTATGTACGTGTTCCCGGCTGCTGTGCACACACGTGTTCACTCCCCCCGACAGGTGTCCTCTCACTATGCCCAGGGAAGCGGTGGTGTACTGTTCATGACCCCTCCCAACACGGCGTGCTCCAACTTGGCATGTGCGCATCTACCCGTCACACCCACCCACCTGTGCACTGCGTCCATACGACTTCACACGGCACATGTGTGTCTTCCACAGTTGTGCTACTCATTTGCATTGTCATCCAATACCAGTGGACTACATGGTCATGTCACGACTGCCGTGTACTTCACATACTCTCATCCTCTCTCATTCGTACTTGTGAAATGAGTCAGCGGAGACAGTTTTGGTTTCAAACATTATATTGAGTCTTCTGTCCTCTGTGATGCAGTATAGTGGACACTACTGGCAGCGGAATACATGTTGAGGATATACTGAGCATGATTACAAATGGGATAGGGTGTGGGGTTACATCTGCTTGGCCAAGGCTGTGCTAATGTACATTTACGTATAGCTGCGGAGCTGCGGACTTTGACACAGACGGTATACATGTAGCCTACCAGACCGCTCGGCATCATGGGCACAGTCCATCTCAGTTCCATGTGACAGGTTTGCTGCGGTTGTTCCTCATGCACGCGTGCATGTGAGATGACATCAGGGCATGTGCTTGCGTGCATGCAGCGGCGTGCCACTTGTTGTTGCACTGTGGTGGTTACTGGACATGTCACAGTCACTGGGGTCGTGTTGTTGTTGTATGCACTTGTCGTCCATGCAAAGGTCCTGGTATGGGATTCCCGGGGCGGGGTGGGAGGGTGCAGCACCCACAGACTCCAGGCGACCTATTCATGTCCACTGAGCGGTGTGTGTGTCCATGTGCGCTGGATCCATGTCGTGTCCTGGTTGTTCGTGCAGTTCCGTCCATGTGGGTGCGATGCACAGAGCCCATGCCACTGCCTCCCACGATGCATGCGGTGTTCCTGGATGTGATGGGGAACAGTGTGCATGTCCCGGTCATATCCGATGTCATGGCGATGTCGTTGATGGTGTGGTTACAGTTGCCGGTCGTTTGGTATGGCTGTTGTGGTGGTGACTGGCCAGTCCGTGCGGAAGCTGAGCATGGGTGCGGGGTTGGACTTCATAGGTCACTCGGGGAACCTGCGTTGTGGTCCGACGTATTTACAGGTTGTCAGGTATGCGATGCCGTCCAGCAGGGCTTCCATGTCATTGGTGGTGTACATGTTTGCCAGCCAATGAAGCGGATGGTGGCTGTCAAGGTGTTGTTCGTAGGTTGTCCCTTGGAGGACCATGATGGGGCATGCTGGGTGACATTCGATGTAGCTGTTCTCGATGATCCATCGTGTGGAGGCACAGTGGTTCCATTTCAGTGCGCGTGCGATGTTGGCCACATACGCCATGCCCCCATAGGCAGAGCAGGCCCTGTCGTGTGCGTCCAGAGGGAGGAGTAGTGGTAGCAGGTCCGCCTTCAGACATGCCGGGTTGGAGAGGCATATCTCGACGGGATGCTGGTAGGGACACCTCCGACAGTAGAAGACGGGCATGACGCAGCTGAACAATGTGATGCGGTAAGTCAGTCGGTAACTTACGTTCAGCAGGGACAGGAGATCGCATCCCAATGTATGTATCGTGCTGGTTTGGTACAGCTTGAGCTCTTCGGCGTAGTTGGGTAGGTGTGTTGCGGTTGCCATTTCGCAGCGGTTCGTAGAGGTGGCGTGCTCCGGCTGTGTGTGCAGTCTGCAATGTGCACGCTCCGGGGTTGCTGTGAGCTCTGTGTAGTCGTGGGGAGACAGGACTTGTGTTCTGTTGGCTTGTTTGGAGGACACGGGCCCTCTTCCCACATGCTTCTCAGACAGTTCAAGGTCGGTGCTGTGTGACTCCTTCCAATTAACTTGCATGTGGCCGACATGGGGAGTGTTTTCTTCTTTCCTCCCCGTCCGTTGTGTGCTTCTGTGATATGCGCTATCTGCCGTGTGGTCGGTCTCCTCGGCATGCCTGTGTTGGTCTATTCTTGGACAATGGCTGTATTCACCGGCTTCTGTCGTAGGGCTGTGGTTTCGGTGTTGGAATGGAAGGTCATTCAGTGCTGTCTGCTCTCCCTTGTGTGGGCGGCAGGCTGCCTTTCCGCTCTGCGTTGGGCCTTGTGTGTGGATGTAATTCTTGGGCCACCTGTTGTCGGTCCCGGGCTCTTTGGTGTTCCGTTTCATGTGTCTTGTTCATATGTGCAGGGTGGTATGGGTTTTCAGTGTGGTACTGGCGTTCCTCTTCCCGAAGGAGCCCTGCTTCTCCTAGTTGGTGTTGCCGCCGCTGTGTGCTTCGCCATGTTTGTTACACTGGGGTGTGTCCTGCTGTTGCGTGACTTAACTGACATGTGTGCGTCGGTTGTGTGGCGTTGGGTGTTGTCCGTGAATTGGGCGTTGGGGACATGTCTGTGGCAGGCCTGTCACGTGTCATGTGCGTTCGGGGTGGGGCTGGTGTGTGTGCTGCTTGGTTGTGTCCCTGTGTCTGTGTGCGACGCATGCATGGCGCTGCGGTTGGCCTCTGCGTTGTGCGCATGTGTGGCGGCGTCATCGGCGCTTTGGGGCCGTGACGGGGTGGTTGGTTCCTAGTCCCAGGTGGTGTGTACACATGTGTTCCGCGATGTTAGGATTTGGCCTGTGTGTCATATGTGGATGCAATGGTGGATGTGTAGTGTGCACGCGCTGGTGGGGGTTGTCCGCTTTATCCGCCCTTGCACTGTGTGCGCTGTTTGCGTGCACTTGTTGTGTGTGTGCCTACCTGCGTCTCCGCGATGCGTTGCGTCCTTGGTGGTGCATCAGCAGAAGCATGGGAAGGGCCTGCAGTGCTGGATTCATGCCCGGGGTGCCGCTTCTTCGTTGTCCGTGCTCTGCGTCCGTGTTTCCGCCTCTCTTTCACGTGCGGTGTCTCTTTGCCGTGGGAGCCGTTTGTTTGCGGCATCGTAATTTATGCGCCGGGCGGGACGTGTTTCGTCGGACAGTGTGTGTCAGTTGTGCTGCGCCGCTACGTGTGCGGGCGCACTTTGATGGCGGACGGTGTTGCTGGCTTGCCGGCGGTGTTTGGCCTGCTTTTCGCATCGTAATTGGGCGGGCGTGTGGACTGCTGCGTGCCGGCGGTAACTGGTGGTTTTTGCATCCGCCAGCACGGCGGTAGTGCTTCCGCCCGCCATCGTAATGGGCCCCTTTATTAGTAATTTTTATTAATTTCAAAAATAAAATGTCTGGTAAATGCAAAGTGTATTTTTTATTACAAATTGAAAAAACAACAACAATACATATATATACAGGAGAGTACATTTATTACAGAAAAAAATACAGTTTACCAACATGTATATTTTAACATGTAAAAATATAAACAAATATTTTTACAAATATAAATAATTGTACTTCACATTTGTTTATATATTACAAATATAACATGATGGTTTTGCATATTTTTCATGCACATTTTAGATATTAATATATATGTTTAACAATTGCTAATTATTGTTTGATATTTTTAACATTTTTACAATTGTTACATATGTTGGTAAGTATTTATTAACATTATGGGGCCGATTCCGATCCGGGTCGGACAGCCCTCCGAGAGCTGTCCGTAGCCTTACCTTACGACCCACTCGGTCCCGGAGCCGATCCGTCCGGGCAAGGAAGTACGATGCGCAAATGTGTCCGATTGCCGACTGAGCCGTAGGCTCCGAAATCAGCAACATTTTCCGTACGAGCCGGAACCATAACCGCTGAATTCGACTCGTCCGGAGGCATTTAAACAGCAGCTTCCGGTCGGGCAAGTACGATGCGCACTTCCGGCGCGCCGAACGGTTCGCCACTGGCGGGACGTCTCAGCATCCGGAACAGGAGTCTCTTCGCGTCGATTCGCGCCACAACACGAACAGCGGAGTGCAGGACGAACCAAGCATGTATCCGATCGCACATGTCATCCCTGCACTGTACGCCTATGACCGAATGAATAACAGGAATCGACGCGTACCCCGCAGACGGCAAGTTCAACACCCATAGGGGTAGATAGCCATAACTACCAGCAGGCACAACCAATAGGGGGGTGCCCATCATTACCAGCAGTGTTTAGCCCATTGGGGGTGGATGCCAATCACTACCAGCATATTCCACCTGCATGGGGGTCAGTGCCTATCACTACCAGCATTCTCCAGTACATAGGGGGTGGATGCCTAGTCCTTAACCCATAGGGGGTGATACCTATCACCACCAGCAGTCCCAACCTACATGGGGGTGGATGCCTATCACTATCAGCACTGTCCAGTCCAGAGGGGGTGGATGCCCATCACTACCAGCATACCCTACCTACAAGGGGGGATGCCTATCACCAACAGCATACCCTACCTACAAGGGGGGATGCCTATCACCAAGAGCATACTCCACCTGCATGGGGGTGGATGCCCGTCACTACCAGCATACTCTACCTACAAGGGGGATGCCCATCAATACCAGCATACTCTACCTGCATGGGGGTGGATGCCTATCACTACCAGCATACTCCACCTGCATGGGGGTGAGTGCCTATCACTACCAGCATTCTCCAGCCCATAGGGGTGGATGCCTATCACTACCAGCAAACTCTACCTACAAGGGGGATGCCTATCACTACCAGCATACTCTACCTGCATGGGGGTGGATGCCTATCACTACCAGCATACTCCACCTGCATGGGGGTGAGTGCCTATCACTACCAGCAAACTCTACCTACAAGGGGGGATGCCTATCACTACCAGCATACTCTACCTGCATGGGGGTGGATGCCTATCACTACCAGCATACTCCACCTGCATGGGTGTGGATGCCTATCACTACCAGCCTACTCTACCTGCATGGGGGTGGATGCCTATCACTACCAGCAAACTCCACCTGCATGGGGGTCAGTGCCTATCACTACCAGCATTCTCCAGCACATAGGGGTGGATGCCTAGTCCTTAACCCATAGGGGTGATGCCTATCACCACCAGCAGTCCCAACCTACATGGGGGTGGATGCCTATCACTATCAGCACTGTCCAGCCCAGAGGGGGTGGATGCCCATCACTACCAGCATACCCTACCTACAAGGGGGGATGCCTATCACCAACAGCATACCCTACCTACAAGGGGGATGCCTACCACCAACAGCATACTCCACCTGCATGGGGGTGGATGCCCATCACTACCAGCATACTCTACCTACAAGGGGGGATGCCTATCACTACCAGCATACTCCACCTGCATGGGTGTGGATGCCTATCACTACCAGCATACTCCACCTGCATGGGGGTGGATGCCTATCACTACCAGCATACTCTACCTGCATGGGGTGGATGCCTATCACTACCAGCATACTCCACCTGCATGGGTGTGGATGCCTATCACTACCAGCATACTCTACCTGCATGGGGGTGGATGCCTATCACTACCAGCAAACTCCACCTGCATGGGGGTCAGTGCCTATCACTACCAGCATTCTCCAGCACATAGGGGTGGATGCCTAGTCCTTAACCCATAGGGGTGATGCCTATCACCACCAGCAGTCCCCAACCTACATGGGGGTGGATGCCTATCACTATCAGCACTGTCCAGCCCAGAGGGGGTGGATGCCCATCACTACCAGCATACCCTACCTACAAGGGGGATGCCTATCACCAACAGCATACCCTACCTACAAGGGGGATGCCTACCACCAACAGCATACTCCACCTGCATGGGGGTGGATGCCCATCACTACCAGCATACCCTACCTACAAGGGGGATGCCCATCACTACCAGCATACTCTACCTGCATGGGGGTGGATGCCTATCACTACCAGCATACTCCTCCTGCATGGGGGTGAGTGCCTATCACTACCAGCATTCTCCAGCCAATAGGGGTGGATGCCTATCACTACCAGCAAACTCTACCTACAAGGGGGATGCCTATCACTACCAGCATACTCTACCTGCATGGGGTGGATGCCTATCACTACCAGCATACTCCACCTGCATGGGGGTGAGTGCCTATCACTACCAGCAAACTCTACCTACAAGGGGATGCCTATCACTACCAGCATACTCCACCTGCATGGGTGTGGATGCCTATAACTACCAGCATACTCTACCTGCATGGGGGTGGATGCCTATCACTACCAGCAAACTCCACCTGCATGGGGGTCAGTGCCTATCACTACCAGCATTCTCCAGCACATAGTAGGTGGATGCCTAGTCCTTAACCCATAGGGGGTGATGCCTATCACCACCAGCAGTCCCAACCTACATGGGGTGGATGCCTATCACTATCAGCACTGTCCAGCCCAGAGGAGGTGGATGTCCATCACTACCAGCATACCCTACCTACAAGGGGGGATGCCTATCACCAACAGCATACCTTACCTACAAGGGGGATGCCTACCACCAACAGCATACTCCACCTGCATGGGTGGTGGATGCCCATCACTACCAGCATACTCTACCTACAAGGGGGGATGCCTATCACTACCAGCATACACTACCTGCATGAGGGTGGATGCCTATCACTACCAGCATACTCCACCTGCATGGGGGTGAGTGCCTATCACTACCAGCAAACTCTACCTACAAGGGGGGATGCCTATCACTACCAGCATACTCTACCTGCATGGGGGTGGATGCCTATCACTGCCAGCATACTCCACCTGCATGGGTGTGGATGCCTATCACTACCAGCATACTCTACCTGCATGGGGGTGGATGCCTATCACTACCAGCAAACTCCACGTGCATGGGGGTCAGTGCCTATCACTACCAGCATTCTCCAGCACATAGGGGGTGGATGCCTAGTCCTTAACCCATAGGGGGTGATGCCTATCACCACCAGCAGTCCCAACCTACATGGGGTGAATGCCTATCACTATCAGCACTGTCCAGCCCAGAGGGGGTGGATGCCCATCAGTACCAGCATACCCTACCTACAAGGGGGATGCCTATCACCAACAGCATACCCTACCTACAAGGGGGGATGCCTACCACCAACAGCATACTCCACCTGCATGGGGGTGGATGCCCATCACTACCAGCATACTCTACCTACAAGGGGGGATGCCTATCACTACCAGCATACTCCACCTGCATGGGTGTGGATGCCTATCACTACCAGCATACTCTACCTGCATGGGGGTGGATGCCTATCACTACCAGCATACTCTACCTGCATGGGGGTGGATGCCTATCACTACCAGCATACTCCACCTGCATGGGTGTGGATGCCTATCACTACCAGCATACTCTACCTGCATGGGGGTGGATGCCTATCACTACCAGCAAACTCCACCTGCATGGGGGTCAGTGCCTATCACTACCAGCATTCTCCAGCACATAGGGGGTGGATGCCTAGTCCTTAACCCATATGGGGTGATGCCTATCACCACCAGCAGTCCCAACCTACATGGGGGTGGATGCCTATCACTATCAGCACTGTCCAGCCCAGAGGGGGGTGGATGCCCATCACTACCAGCATACCCTACCTACAAGGGGGGATGCCTATCACCAACAGCATACCCTACCTACAAGGGGGGATGCCTACCACCAACAGCATACTCCACCTGCATGGGGGTGGATGCCCATCACTACCAGCATACTCTACCTACAAGGGGGGATGCCTATCACTACCAGCATACTCCACCTGCATGGGTGTGGATGCCTATCACTACCAGCATACTCTACCTGCATGGGGGTGGATGCCTATCACTACCAGCATACTCTACCTGCATGGGGGTGGATGCCTATCACTACCAGCATACTCCACCTGCATGGATGTGGATGCCTATCACTACCAGCATACTCTACCTGCATGGGGGTGGATGCCTATCACTACCAGCAAACTCCACCTGCATGGGGGTCAGTGCCTATCACTATCAGCATTCTCCAGCACATAGGGGGTGGATGCCTAGTCCTTAACCCATAGGGGGTGATGCCTATCACCACCAGCAGTCCCAACCTACATGGGGGTGGATGCCTATCACTATCAGCACTGTCCAGCCCAGAGGGGGTGGATGCCCATCACGACCAGCATACCCTACCTACAAGGGGGGATGCCTATCACCAACAGCATACCCTACCTACAAGGGGGGATGCCTACCACCAACAGCATACTCCACCTGCATGGGGGTGGATGCCCATCACTACCAGCATACTCCACCTGCATGGGTGTGGATGCCTATCACTACCAGCATACTCTACCTGCATGGGGGTGGATGCCTATCACTACCAGCATACTCTACCTGCATGGGGGTGGATGCCTATCACTACCAGCATACTCCACCTGCATGGGTGTGGATGCCTATCACTACCAGCATACTCTACCTGCATGGGGGTGGATGCCTATCACTACCAGCAAACTCCACCTGCATGGGGGTCAGTGCCTATCACTACCAGCATTCTCCAGCACATAGGGGTGGATGCCTAGTCCTTAACCCATATGGGGTGATGCCTATCACCACCAGCAGTCCCAACCTACATGGGGGTGGATGCCTATCACTATCAGCACTGTCCAGCCCAGAGGGGTGGATGCCCATCACTACCAGCATACCCTACCTACAAGGGGGATGCCTATCACCAACAGCATACCCTACCTACAAGGGGGATGCCTACCACCAACAGCATACTCCACCTGCATGGGGGTGGATGCCCATCACTACCAGCATACTCTACCTACAAGGGGGATGCCTATCACTACCAGCATACTCCACCTGCATGGGTGTGGATGCCTATCACTACCAGCATACTCTACCTGCATGGGGGTGGATGCCTATCACTACCAGCATACTCTACCTGCATGGGGGTGGATGCCTATCACTACCAGCATACTCCACCTGCATGGATGTGGATGCCTATCACTACCAGCATACTCTACCTGCATGGGGGTGGATGCCTATCACTACCAGCAAACTCCACCTGCATGGGGGTCAGTGCCTATCACTACCAGCATTCTCCAGCACATAGGGGGTGGATGCCTAGTCCTTAACCCATAGGGGGTGATGCCTATCACCACCAGCAGTCCCAACCTACATGGGGGTGGATGCCTATCACTATCAGCACTGTCCAGCCCAGAGGGGGTGGATGCCCATCACGACCAGCATACCCTACCTACAAGGGGGGATGCCTATCACCAACAGCATACCCTACCTACAAGGGGGGATGCCTACCACCAACAGCATACTCCACCTGCATGGGGGTGGATGCCCATCACTACCAGCATACTCTACCTACAAGGGGGGATGCCCATCACTACCAGCATACTCTACCTGCATGGGGGTGGATGCCTATCACTACCAGCATACTCCTCCTGCATGGGGGTGAGTGCCTATCACTACCAGCATTCTCCAGCCAATAGGGGGTGGATGCCTATCACTACCAGCAAACTCTACCTACAAGGGGGGATGCCTATCACTACCAGCATACTCTACCTGCATGGGGTGGATGCCTATCACTACCAGCATACTCCACCTGCATGGGGGTGAGTGCCTATCGCTACCAGCAAACTCTACCTACAAGGGGGATGCCTATCACTACCAGCATACTCCACCTGCATGGGTGTGGATGCCTATCACTACCAGCATACTCTACCTGCATGGGGGTGGATGCCTATCACTACCAGCAAACTCCACCTGCATGGGGGTCAGTGCCTATCACTACCAGCATTCTCCAGCACATAGTAGGTGGATGCCTAGTCCTTAACCCATAGGGGGTGATGCCTATCACCACCAGCAGTCCCAACCTACATGGGGTGGATGCCTATCACTATCAGCACTGTCCAGCCCAGAGGAGGTGGATGTCCATCACTACCAGCATACCCTACCTACAAGGGGGGATGCCTATCACCAACAGCATACCCTACCTACAAGGGGGATGCCTACCACCAACAGCATACTCCACCTGCATGGGTGGTGGATGCCCATCACTACCAGCATACTGTACCTACAAGGGGGGATGCCTATCACTACCAGCATACTCTACCTGCATGAGGGTGGATGCCTATCACTACCAGCATACTCCACCTGCATGGGGGTGAGTGCCTATCACTACCAGCAAACTCTACCTACAAGGGGGGATGCCTATCACTACCAGCATACTCTACCTGCATGGGGGTGGATGCCTATCACTGCCAGCATACTCCACCTGCATGGGTGTGGATGCCTATCTCTACCAGCATACTCTACCTGCATGGGGGTGGATGCCTATCACTACCAGCAAACTCCACGTGCATGGGGGTCAGTGCCTATCACTACCAGCATTCTCCAGCACATAGGGGGTGGATGCCTAGTCCTTAACCCATAGGGGGTGATGCCTATCACCACCAGCAGTCCCAACCTACATGGGGTGGATGCCTATCACTATCAGCACTGTCCAGCCCAGAGGGGGTGGATGCCCATCACTACCAGCATACCCTACCTACAAGGGGGGATGCCTATCACCAACAGCATACCCTACCTACAAGGGGGGATGCCTACCACCAACAGCATACTCCACCTGCATGGGGGTGGATGCCCATCACTACCAGCATACTCTACCTACAAGGGGGGATGCCTATCACTACCAGCATACTCCACCTGCATGGGTGTGGATGCCTATCACTACCAGCATACTCTACCTGCATGGGGGTGGATGCATATCACTACCAGCATACTCTACCTGCATGGGGGTGGATGCCTATCACTACCAGCATACTCCACCTGCATGGGTGTGGATGCCTATCACTACCAGCAGTACTCTACCTGCATGGGGGTGGATGCCTATCACTACCAGCATACTCCACCTGCATGGGGGTCAGTGCCTATCACTACCAGCATTCTCCAGCACATAGGGGGTGGATGCCTAGTCCTTAACCCATAGGGGGTGATGCCTATCACCACCAGCAGTCCCAACCTACATGGGGGTGGATGCCTATCACTATCAGCACTGTCCAGCCCAGAGGGGGTGGATGCCCATCACTACCAGCATACCCTACCTACAAGGGGGGATGCCTATCACCAACAGCATACCCTACCTACAAGGGGGGATGCCTACCACCAACAGCATACTCCACCTGCATGGGGGTGGATGCCCATCACTACCAGCATACTCTACCTACAAGGGGGGATGCCCATCACTACCAGCATACTCTACCTGCATGGGGGTGGATGCCTATCACTATCAGCATACTCCACCTGCATGGGGGTGAGTGCCTGTCACTACCAGCATACTCTACCTACAAGGGGGGATGCCTATCACTACCAGCATACTCTACCTGCATGGGGGTGGATGCCTATCACTACCAGCATACTCCACCTGCATGGGGGTGAGTGCCTATCACTACCAGCATTCTCCAGCCCATAGGGGGTGGATGCCTATCACTACCAGCAAACTCTACCTACAAGGGGGATGCCTATCACTACCAGCATACTCTACCTGCATGGGGGTGGATGCCTATCACTACCAGCATACTCCACCTGCATGGGGGTGAGTGCCTATCACTACCAGCAAACTCTACCTACAAGGGGGGATGCCTATCACTACCAGCATACTCTACCTGCATGGGGGTGGATGCCTATCACTACCAGCATACTCCACCTGCATGGGTGTGGATGCCTATCACTACCAGCATACTCTACCTGCATGGGGTGGATACCTATCACTACCAGCAAACTCTACCCACTAGGGGGATGCCTATCACTACCAGCATACTCTACCTACAAGGGGGGATGCCTATCACTCCCAGCATTCCCACCCATACGGCATGTATGCCAAATACCCCTCACCCTACCATCATGCCAAGATTGTGTTTTGTGTGTGAAGTCCCAGAAACAGTGACACTGAAAGGGAACACATTCTGTAACTCACATCACATCTGTGAGCAAAAGGTGGATGTGGTGTCAAAAACACCACCAAATGTGATACATTGTGCTAATGGGGCTTGATCCCTCCCACCCTACTCTGACCAAAAGGTGAGTGTGGCATCCTAAATCCATACATATCGGGAACATTGCATCAATGGGGCAAAACCCCACCCCACCTCAGTGAGCTAAATGTGAGTGCTTGTCCAAAAATGACAGCCAATGCAAATCTGCATGTCAGATTCCTGATCGTAACACCACAAGCAATGTAGTGGCTAAGTAGTGGGTGTGTTGCTAACAAACACAGATCTGTTGAGTGGAAGTGTCCAGCGTCGACTAACATCCCTCTGACATGTGCAGAGTAGCAGTGCACATGGGGGCTGACAATGCCTCCAATGTACAATTGCACAATGTAAGAAGTGGCCACCAGAATGCATACACACATATGCACACAAACAGACACACATACCAAGGAATCCTGTGTAGATTGCAGCCATCAGGTGATCAAGACCCATACCATGGCAGCAATGGAACATAATAACCATGAAGAATGCGCCGAATGATGAGGTAGGAGTCCCAGGGACAGTATGGCAATACCTACACCTGACTTCCAGGCAATGTCCAGAAAAGCCATACCACTGCATGGGTGCAGGTGCACCAGCCAGCCCCACACTGCATAATGAACACAACATGTGTGTGTGTCTCAGTGTACTCAGGCTAGTATGACACCCATCATGTGGTGTTTAACTCAAAACAGATATATGTGTACACACTGACATCCAGAAGTCCCACAGGAACTGGCCACCTCTATGTGGGCAATCAGCCATTGTGACATGAGTGGTTACACAACACACTCATGTGACCTAAGCTGGGCTGCACAGCAACAAACACAGCAAGAGACAGACCCACTCCATCAATACCCACAAGGAGCCCACATTGTGGCGACAGTAGCCTGTATGATGAGCCCTCTGCGATTACAAATTTGGATGTACACCCTACTGTGGAGCACAGTCACATGTGCGCACTGTGGCATGTAGTGACAGCCAAACTGCCATCACACTCACTCAGAAAACTAAACGGCCATGGGCTGTGATGTGAGCCCACTATGTATGTAGGGTCCTAGACATGAGAACACTCACATATGCCCACTCCAAATGCCACACACCTTGATCTGCAACAATGAGCAGCAGCCAAGCCCACATGGACTCCTGACATTGCACATGCACCGATGACAATCCCAGGGGTGGAGGGGGATCCAAGGTGTACAAACACATCACACATGGCCAGGCAACATCCCTTGCGAATGACTCCCAAACTGTATATCATGAGGTACATGTGCATGACGTGACACTTATCTGACACATTGGGATCCTTGGCACAGTCCCAGACCAATCGAGAGCACATGGAGACCCACAAAGAACACATTGTCACAGCAACAGACATTGAAGGCTAGGATCTGATGAGTGTGAGCACTCACACACACATACAAGTTACCCAGTCACATGAAGCTACCACAAAGTGAAAACAACCTGGTTTTGGCAACACCAAAGTGCCGTGGGGAATCCTGATTATGTCCCATGGGAGGTTGCACACGTACCAGGGCCATTACATCAAACACACCCACAGATGACTCTCATATGACCAGTAATTTACCATGCACCCACATCCCAGGAAACCTAGTCCTAACACCTACGGCAAACACAGGACAACTCAGTAAGCATCACAGTCAGGAACATCTGCAGGGAATGTAGGCTGTGTGGAAAAAGCAAGGTAACCCACTGAGACATGCACACAGAACACAACACATGGGCCCAGTCAATGACACAGGATTACACACTGCCATGAGGTGACTCCACTCATGTGTAACCACAGCTGTGCCAACAGTCGTCTGTGCAGGGCCAAGTCATGTCAGACTAGAAGTCTGCCAGTGAGCCACCTATTAATTCTGCCTGAAGGTTCTGGTCACATCAGCCTGTGTCCTGCAGTGTCCCTTAAGTCACCAGCACATACTCCAAACATATGTATGGCAAGTTGCACTAATTACACAGATGACTTGTTCATCACCCATGCATCAAAATGCATGTCCGGTGCTGACGGCCCGAGTCAGTAAGATGTAAGATGTGCACACATGTCAGCACTAAACCTGTGCAACAGTGGAAAACAAAGATGTGAAGTACTTCAAAGGCTGTCCCAATCCCTGTGCAAAAGCAGGTGTGATCATGAGAATCTGACTTGACACCCAATGATGATTTGGAGACATACTGCAATATGACTCATGTACCATGGCACACATGAGACACATCACAACATCACATCACTTTTTGGCAAATGACAATAGCACAACAGCAACTTAAGTACACTCCTTAGCAACATCATGTACATGAGATGCAATACAAAGAAATAACAAAAAATAACTTTATTCAGCAACGTAAAGGGGAAAAGTCCAGTCCGGAATGCAAAAAGGCCAATGGCTAGTCCATGAAATTAGTCCATGATGGGGGACAACTGACAACATGTCACCCATAGCTTGCCTGCACTGACACACAGTAGGGGACATCACCCTTTGGAGGGGCATCTATGGTGGCAGGCCAGGCACCGCAGGGACAGGATCAGGGGGCACAAGAATGGGGCAGGGGAGTGGTGGTGGGTACAGGGGTCACAGGAGCAACTGCAGTGGATGGGTCATGATGAGTGTGTGGGGTCTCCACTGCAGTGAGCATGTCCGATGGAGTGTGCTGGGGCTCCACTGCAGTGGCCACGACACATGGGGGGTACACACTCCACTGCAGTGAGGATGTCCGATGAAGTGGGCGGGGGCTCCACTGCAGTGGCCAGGACAGTTGGGGGGGACACGGGCTCCACTTCAGTAGCAGGAACAGGCTGAGGGGCGGGTGTTGTTTAAGAGTCTGTGGAAGGGGGGGAGGGCCTAATGACTTTGGGGATGTGCCATTGGTGGGTGGGTGAACCTGGGGCAGGGTGTAGAGGCGGAACACAAGGAGTGGTGGCATGGGAGCTTGAGGACGGAGAGTGTGTGGTGGGAGTGTGTGAATGTGGTTGGGTCTTCCTGGTTCTTGGGGATTTCCGGGTGGGGGCCTCAGTGTCCCTGCTCTTGAGGGAGGGTGTGCGGGGTCGGGGGGGTATACCCTCCCGGCGAGGTGACTTCCTCTTCCCCTTGTGAGTTGGCCCAGGTGTATCTGAGGGGAAGAGGCCAAGCTCACAGAGGAAGAGCTTCTGGGAAGGGGGTTTGCAGGGCAGTCCAGGGAAGAGGTTTTGGCGGGAGAGGTGTCTGAGGACTGCGGAGTGGTTGTGGATGGTTGTCTGTGCGTCTGTACCCTATCCCCTGTGTGTGTGCCATCAGTCCCCTGTGTGTGCGTGCTGGTGCGTTTAGCCGTAGATTTCCCTGTGCGTGTGCTGCTCGGGTCTGGTGTTGTGCGTGACGGTGCAGGTGTGAGTGTGGTCGGATCGGGGAGGGTAGTGGGGATTGTGGATGGGCCAGAGGTAGGTGTGGTGAGGGACTGCTGGAGGAGGGACACTGCTGCCGTCAGTGAGGAGTCCATGGACTGACTGATCCGCTGTTGGGCAGACATGGTTGCTGACATGCCTTCCACAAATGACACCAATTGTGTCAAGAGATTAGTGTGAGCATGGAGGACACTCAGCATTGATGTCTGCCCCACATGGATCTGCTTCAGCAGGTCCACAGACTCCACACTCAGGGCAGCAGGGGAGACAGAGGCAGGGGGTGCGGTGCCTGGACTGAAGGAGACTCTCGCCCTAACACGGGGGCTCCACGGACATCTGGGATGGGAGCAACTGGGAGGGTGGAGATGGTGGAGGTGGCGGGGACAGACTCGCTGTCAGTGTTCTCTGGTGTTGGCACACCCGCCTCCTCCAGGGAATCATCACTTGAGCCTTCGTCGTCCGCAGCAGATGTAGTGGCTGTTGACTCGCCCTCAGTGTGGCTCCCCTCACCCTCCATGCCACTGGCTCCCTCTGACTCCTCCACAGCGGAACCAGTCTGGCTGCGCCCCTCCTCACGGTCCGTGGAGCTGTCCCCTCCAGTGTCTGCCGATGATGCTGTGAACAAGGAGAAACAGATTCACATCAGTCACCTGTGTTTACTGGACACATTACCTTAAATGCAACACATCACTGGGCAAGCCCTGGCATCATTTAAAAACAGCATCACAATCTACCACAAATAGGTGAACCTGGCACCTATCAGTCTGCCAGTGAACCATGCCCTCTGTACCCATGATGACAATGGACCCATCAGCCCATAGTATGTATGATGTCGGACAGCACATGTGCAGGCATTACCAGACTACCCAGTACTCTGATCTGCTCTGATCGTTACTGTCATGTGTTCTGACACACATGTCACATTCCAGGCCACTGACTCAGGTTTTGGAACAGCATTTGTGATGGCATGACCTCATTGTTGCTATGATGAACATACTTCCATTACCAGACACCATTACGGCCCATGTCTTGAAACGTAAAGCTAGCACACTGTGGCTGCAGTACAAGACACACGTCACAATACAGCATGCCCCAGATATTAGTGTGTAACATAAGGCCACAGGCCTGTCTGGCCCATCAGTCAGTACTGACTACTGTCACAGGGGCAGTGCATGCCAACTCCACATTCAGCAACGTGTCACACTCATGTTTGCACTGTGAATGGAACTCCGGTAGTGGTCATGTATACATGGTCACCACATGCTACACACATTTGATAGAATATGATAAAGCCACATAAGCAACATGACACATCACAGTTTGTGAGTCTACAACCCTGTATACCTGATCACAGAGGACATGACAAGTACATAGTAAAGCTGCTGACACAAATCTGTTGACACAAATCTGTTGAATACACCATTATGCACATTATAGTGACTACACACATATGTATTGCCCTGTGTGCAGAACCAATAGTCACATGTCAGATGTCTGTCCATGACAAACATATAGCAAACCTCTGAAAGACGAAAAGCTATGGCAGGCCAGCTTGACACAGAGTCAGACACATGATAATAAACGTTCACAATGGTCGAAGTGTTGGCTGACACACAAGATTAGGAGGCCAGAGTGTCTCAGATGACCGGAGAAGGCAGACCTGTCCATGGGCCATGTGATACATGGGATTAGCAGGAGCACAATGCAGGTGACCATGCATTTTCTGGAACTCATACACATCAAATGTCTGATGTGTCACGATTGTGCATGCCTGCTGCATGGGTGTGTGGTCAATACCTCACACTCCTATGCTGACCCACAACAGCAATTAGTGCAGAGATGTTGAGCACACACAGAGCACAGGTTAATAATCCATAAATGATCTGACACATGTCCCAGATTAGCCTCACCCATGTAGCTCAAGTCAATGTACATTTTGCTGATGTTGCTGTCAACATTCCCTTGGACAACAGTAAATACACACAACCCAAGTGACACATGTGAAAGAGTGGAAGGGACACACCTGGGCATCAGATGTGAATGGGGCATCACCAAATATAGCCACATGGAACTTGTCTGAGCAGACAGACTAACCGTGGGAGTGTAACGTGGCTGAAGGAGTGCAAAGTGCAGGTTAACCCAAATACACCAACAAGGCATGGACTTACCCCCTCCTTGCTGCTGTCTGGCCTTCAACTGCCCATCCAGGTCTGGAAAGACCACCGCCAGGATCCGTAGCATGTGGGGGGTCAGGTTCCAGCGTCCGCCCCTCCTGCGAGGAGGCAACAGCTTCAGCTGAACCCTTGCTATCCTCCGGGTCCAGCCACGAAGGTCCTGCCACCTCTTCTGGCAGTGGCGGATGCGGCGTCTGTAGACCCCCACCGACCTAACTTCCCGGGTGATGGTCTGCCATATTTCATTCTTCTCATGGGCAGTGACCTGTGAGGATGACAATGTGAGACAACATCACTACACATACTCCATGTTCCCAAACACACAGTTGTACACACATGTAGAACTTTACAGTGCATATCATGTATACAGGTAGTGCAACTATGGTAATGGGCAGTTGTCCTGTGTGCAAGCCCCAATTCACGACATGGCAGTGCCGGCAGACCGATGGCCTCAGGGTGGACACCCACTCACCTTTCAGACTGGACACTGTTAGGCACAGAGTTGCACAGGACGTGTACCAGCACGGGTAGACCAATCACATGGGCCACTCCACTTACACCCCCTCCCCAGCCTCTCCCTACATTGCATGACACACATTGATTAGTGAACACTGGCAACAACAACATATCAATTGAGTCAGCACATTTGCTACCGGGGGGGGTTACAGGTGTTTGCGCAACTTTCGCAGACAAGCATACAGCACTGTATCTGCAACACAGCTGATGAGGAGAGCTGGGGTCTAGGGTCTGCAGCTGTGGTGCAACTCTTCACCAACTATCTCACTGCAATGAACTGGCAATTTCTTATTCCCAAACCACCATGAGGCCCTCCTGCAGATTGGTACCCTTACATGTCTGGTGTATTGCAGCAGTTCATAGTTGCCCTTACAGTTTTTGGTTGCTGAAATGGCTGGAATGGCAGACATTGTCACATTCCCCTCTTCATCAATGCTAGGTTTTGCATGTCAGGAAGTGTCACTATTAGTCAATTGTATGTCACACATAAACACATTTAAATAAGGGAAAAAGGACAGTAAGTCAATCAGAAACATTGCCAGCTGTGTACATGCATCAGCACACTCAGAAACCTGAACTTACTCAGTGTGCATGCTTGCCCTTGGTGAGCACAATGCTAGTAGTGCCAGTCAGACTACATGTACAAATGCAAAGGCATTGGACTCCACACTCACCTGCTCCCCTGGTTTCCCATACAGCTTGCAGTACTGTGGGAGGAGGCTGTCCAGCAGGGCCTGGTTCTCCTCCTCAGTGAATGCTGGGGCCCTCTCCACAGTACGTGCCATTGCAGGATACAGAGGATGCAGAGACAGCAGCAGTGGTGTGATGAAATGCAGTCCTGTGGCATGTAGTGCAAGCAAGTGCAGTCTCTGGGGAACAGACAGCCTTATATCTGTGCTACAGAGGCAGTATCTGTTCGATGCGGCCAAAGAGATAGGTCAGACTCGTTCGCATTATCCGAATTTGCCCAATCCATGACTTTGAATGCATCGGACACGCCTTCCACGTCGTTCAAACTTTCTGCATCATGACACCATTGAATTTGCAACATTGTTGTGGTGGCCCAACTGAATCTGGTAGCACACGAGTCGTACACGTAGCAAAACACAAGGCTCGTCTCCATGACAGCCAATGGGTGCGTACGCCTTGGATCCTAGGCATCCGCGCGTCTCCTCAAATCGCACCCGCGTATATAGCCATTACAGTCTATGACCAAGGCGTGCGTACTCCTTGGTTCCTATGTGTCCGACGCGTCTCCTCAAATCGCACCCGCATATATAGCCATTACAGTCTATGACCAAGGCGTGCGTACGCCTTGGTCCCTATGTGTCCGACGCGTCTCCTCAAATCGCACCCGCATATATAGCCATTACAGTCTATGACCAAGGCGTGCGAACGCCTTGGTCCCTAAGTGTCCGACGCGTCTCCTCAAATCGCACCCGCATATCTAGCCATTACAGTCTATGACCAAGGCGTGCGAACGCCTTGGTCCCTAAGTGTCCGACGCGTCTCCTCAAATCGCACCAGCGTATATAGCCATTACAGTCTATGACCGAGGCGTGCGTACGCCTTGGTCCAAAAGTGTCCGACGCGTCTCCTCAAATCGCACCCGCATATCTAGCCATTACAGTCTATGACCAAGGCGTGCAAACGCCTTGGTCCCTAAGTGTCCGACGCGTCTCCTCAAATCGCACCCGCGTATGTAGCCATTACAGTCTATGACCAAGGCGTGCGAACGCCTTGGTCCCTAAGTGTCCGACGCGTCTCCTCAAATCACACCCGCATATCTAGCCATTACAGTCTATGACCAAGGCGTGCGAACGCCTTGGTCCCTAAGTGTCCGACGCGTCATTCACAGTCGCACAAGCCTGTGTGACCCTTACATTCGATGGTCAGAAGCTGCCAACCGAAATGTTTTGACATGGACTGAGGGGCTGGACAACACAGTGACAGCCTGTCACACAGTACAGGCAATCACTATTCATGCCTCATTACATGTGTGGGTACATGTCTACACATGTCATATTTGATGTGCACAATGTGGTACACACTACCAGGATGTGCCATGTTGCATGGTCACAAAAAGGCATTGTGTGTGATGCACCTCCCTACTGTGCTTGGGGACTTTGCTGGTCAACACACGTGGCCTGGGCACAGTTGCAGGGCACATTGTGTATTGCCATGTTACATGAACCCTACATTGCATATGATATGTCATGTGTGTCCCTGGCCTTGCTGTGTGTGGTACATCATGAGTATTTGCGTATAGTGCTAGGCACATGGACATATTTGTATCTGTGAGTTGTTAATCCCCCCAAACCTCCATCAGTTTTGGGCATGTGATTTGGTGTTGTGTCTGTGTGTCACAGACATCCACGTTTGCCATGCAGACAACTGATGGTTGTGTTGGAACGTGTACATCAGACATTACATGGTGACTGTGTCCATGTTGCAATGCATGTTCCCCGTGTGTGTGACTGCCAGTCCCCTGTCATTTTGACAACACAACTGTCCTCACTAGTTATTGAGGTGTGTGTTTGGTATGTGACATATGTTCAGATGTACTGTGACAGGGACCACAGTTTGTCGACAGCAGAGCATGGCACTTGTGGTGTCACCATGTGGAGCTGACATGTTAGGTGAGGGGCACATGGCTGGCATATGTGTCCATGCTGAATTGCACACACCTGACTCAATTGTGTCCTGATGTGATGTAGCATGTGGTATTTGGCATGGTCATAGCCACAGATGTGGGGGAACTGAAATGCTTTCTTTGATTCCCTATGTACTGCAGGAGACCTAATGTCCACAGACCCTTCCCGGACCTTGCAACCATGGCTGAACGTGACTGCATCCGACGGTACCGCTTCACAAGCCAGCTGATTGAGGATTTGGAGGAGCAGTTGTCCCCACATTTACAACCTGGGCGTGCGTATCCAACTGTGCTGACCCCCAAGGTGAAGCTGATGGCAGCCCTACATTTTTTTGCCACCGGAACATTCCAGTACACAGTGGCTGGTGCTGGTGGGATGTCACAGACCATGTTCAGTCGTGTTCTCCGTGATGTTTTGGAGGCAATGTTGTTGTATCTGGACCGATACATCCGATTTCCCAACCAACAACAAATGCCAGGAATAAAGGGAGATTTCTATGCACTGGGAGGGATGCCAAATGTCATCGGCTCAATTGATGGGACACATGTGGCTTTGGTACCACCACAGGCCCATGAGCAGACTTACCGCAACCGTAAACATTTCCACTCTATTAATGCCCTAGTGGTATGTCTTGCGGACATGACAATTTCACATCTCTGTGTCCGTTTCCCTGGTTCAGCACACGACGCCTACATCATGCGGAATAGCAGGATACCACATATGATGTCACAGCTGCAGAACCAGCGTGCCTGGCTTGTCGGTGTGTAATTGCACTTTACCTTGTGTGTTTTAAGTATCTTGGGATTACACGCTCTTTCCTGACCCATGACATGTTTGGCTGTTTGAATGCAGGTGACTCCGGGTACCCCAACATGCCGTGGTTGCTGACACCTCTTAGGAACCCTGTCACACCAGCGCAGATACGTTTCAATGAAGCACATGGGCGGAACAGGCGAGTGACTGAGCGGACATTTGGACTCCTGAAAAGCTGGTTCCGCTGCCTGGACCAGACAGGAGGGACCCTCAATATGCACCTGAAAAGGTGTGCAAGATATTTATTGTGTGTTGCATGCTACACAACATGGCAGTGAGGGAGGAGGTGCCTCTCATCGAAGATGATGACGGCCATCAACCACCAGCATGGGAGGATCCGGGCCTGGGACATGTTGCGAGTGACGATGAGGGTGAGGGTGATGTCCGGACTCAGCTCATCAACAACTTATTCTCCTAATTGTGAGTATACAGTGATGTGTTGTCAACAATTCTTGCATCACCTGATATGTGTCTGTGTTGTGCACTGTGAGAGCATATGTGTTTCTGCATGCTACGTGTCATGATTGTTGCATTGATGTGTCCCTTGAGTTAGTATGTCCTCCCAATCAGTGTTGCCATGAATCTTCGTATCTTTTCACAACTCTTTGGAATAGTGTTTGTAATGTGTATTGTAGATGTATGCAGTGATTTAGTGATTTCAATACTGTTGTATGTCTGTCATTCACAGGGTCCATTGGCTGTTGTCTGGTGACATGTAACCTCTGAAACGCACAATACGGTCACAGAGTGCAACCTTTAATGGTTCCCCGATGCATCATCCCACACACCCCGGTGCTGGCATGTCTGCCATTCTTGGTTACTTTTGATCACTGTCATGTGAGGGTACCTTGCATCTGATGTTTAGTTTACTTGTTGTGTATGTGTAATAAAGGTGCACACCAGTTTGTGGTGTGCTTCCTCTGTGTCCACACATCTGACAATCCTTGGCATGCTGGACCTGTGGGCTGATTGCCACTGCGTCAGCATTTGTGTGTACTTGCAGTTCACAATGTCTGAGGCAAAGAATCTGATGGGCATGGGGAATTCATGTTGTGTTGACCTAGTAGTGTGTACCTCTCATATGTGTCACATCAACATAAATCACATTTCAGTGTTTAGATTGCTCTAGTGGTTTTCCTGCACAGTCTTACTTTAGCATATCATCACCTATATGTGACAAACCCGGTTAAATTTAACACAGAGGCTACAAGTGTGAGTTGAAGTGTTTATTTACATGCATGTGTGTGAATGATGTAGTTGACATGAAGTGCTGTACAGTGCAATGGGAATACAAAGTTCACAGGGGGTTGGTAGTGTTGGTAGATGAAATTACCAGAGTAAAGTCCACAGTCATTAGATCCATTGGTTCAAATCAGACCCTCCATCACATGTGGGAGAGTTGGGGACAGTCGACAAGGTGAAGTGTTTGCACACAATGGTGGACATCAGGAACAGGTGTTCACTTCCTGGGGGATGTGCATGGCCAGCTGCCTCTCACTTGTCCTTCTTTGGACGACCCCTCGTCTTCTTTGGGGGGGGTCCCTCAGGTGCAGGCTGGGGCGGTGCGCTGGAGTTTCTGTCAGAGTCCACCTCCCTACCTGTGGCAGTTGCAGATGTTGTGGCAACTGATATAGTGGGCACACAGGGAGGTGGGGCCATGTTGTTTGCAATCTGACGTAGGCATCCAAGTATGTCTCTGTGCACCGCCGTGACATCATCCAACTTGTCCATCTTGGACTCCATGCGGGCCATGTGTGTCTCCACCCGCAACATGTGTGCGTCCAATCTGGTATGATGTTCAGCCTGCTGTTGTTTAATGTCCCTGAGGTGTCCCACAACCTGGCCAAAGTCTCCGGTGCATTGCTGGTACGCATTTATGATGCGTCCCAACTGGGGATCAGCTTGGGGTGCAGCACCATGGGCATGACGTGGCCTCAGCCTGCCCCCACTCCCACCACCCCTACCCCCACGAGAATGTCCTGCTGTTGCAGGCACAGATGACACTGGGCCTCCTCCTGTGATGGCACTGGTGGTATTGGCAGCCACCTCCAGGGTGCCCTGTGTTGCTGTGCCCTCGGTGTTGGGTTGGCTTCGTCTGTCGTTGTTAGTAGGGGTCATCTGGGTGTTGTCAGATGTAGCAGGAGTGGTGGCAGGGGGTGCAGATGTTACTGCTGCTGCACGCTGATCCACACCGGAGGGTCCAGGTTGTTCGTGGTCGTCGTCAGAGGAGTGAGAGGCATCCACACCGGCCAGCTCTGTGTCAACCAAAGTCTGGGACTGGGAATCTTCCTCGTCTGTTCTTGCAGTTTCCCCAGATGCCCCTGTGGGTGGAAGAGACACACAATGTATGTTGTGGTTCAGCACACATCAACGTATCACACACATTCAAATAGGTACTATGCTTCATGGTAAGTGTATGTGCATAGCATTGTCCTCAATTATCACAGGCAGATGCCAATGTAGGTTTGGAACATTGTCCTGATGACCTGATGCGTTTTATGTGCACGTAGAGCTGTGTGCATGGACAGCTCATGTATAGTTCCATTGACTTACATGGACATTGCGAAACGTGCACTTCCGTGCCTCACACAGGTGTGTTGTTTGTTGTTGGTGGGAGGGGTGTGTGTGACAGGGCCTGCTGGGAGATGTAGTCTGAGGTTGCACTCCTCCTCCCCCCTGGACCAGATAGGCCACCATGGGCCATGCTTCCATGATAGTGAGTCTAAGTACATGTTGAAGTTGTCTGACAGTGGTGTCCTGGTGTTTGTTGGAGCCCAAGTCCCAGCAAGGCCTTGTGCTCCCCACACCAGAGCCCAGTTTCATCAATCTTGGCAGTACTTTGCCACTCCCTGTGAGGTGAGCATGGTGCATGGGGGTATTCCTGGGACATGTTGGATGGGGACTATGGGCTGTGACTTCAACTCCCATCATGCATTTGACTCCACCCACCTTCCCAGCAAACCCATGCTTCCTTCCTGTGACTCAGCTTTCCTGGTATTGAATGTGTGCTGACAAGATGGCTGCTGCATGTGACTGGTGTTTGGATCCCATTGCCTTGCTGTGAGTTTGTTCTCAGTTTAGTGACTTTTGTGAATGGGGATCTTTCCTGTAACATTGCAGGTATGTTTGTAGTTACAATCTGCATTGGCACACAAATACCACCATGGATTGCTGCTCCTCCCCCCAGGGCCCAGTGTCAGGCATCTTGGAAGTCGATTTATCTTGAGTCTCAGGTTGTGTTTAGTCCCAGGTGTGTTGTTTGGTGTTGGTGGGAGGGGTGTGTGTGACAGGGCCTGCTGGGAGATGTAGTCTGAGGTTGCACTCCTCCTCCCCCCTGGACCAGATAGGCCACCATGGGCCATGCTTCCATGACAGTGAGTCTAAGTACATGTTGAAGTTGTCTGACAGTGGTGTCCTGGTGTTTGTTGGAGCCCAAGTCCCAGCAAGGCCTTGTGCTCCCCACACCAGAGCCCAGTTTCATCAATCTTGGCAGTACTTTGCCACTCCCTGTGAGGTGAGCATGGTGCATGGGGGTATTCCTGGGACATGTGGGATGGGGACTATGGGCTGTGACTTCAAATCCCATCATGCTTTCCGCTACACCCACCTTCCCGGCACACCAATCCTTCCTTCCTGTGACTCCGCTTCCCTGGGAGTGTGTGTTACTGTGGTAGCCTGATGGCTGACGGTGTTTGGTGGTGTTTGGGGCCAAATCCCTGGTGTATTTGTCAGTGGGTTTGTACATGTTTTGGCCTAGGTACATGTTACTGGGACATTGCAGGTATTGTGTTTCTCTAGGTCGCATACACATGAGAGGATAGTTATCTTTAGGTTGCTGTGGCTTGATGGCAGTGAATGTTTTCTCTGTCCCCCTGACATTAATGTCTGTGGGTGCGGATTGCTATTACATCACAATTTGGAATAGTTGTTTGTGTACTCACCAGGCTCTGGTATTCCAGGCAATCCATGGAGGCCAACTGGTGGGAGCATGGCCCGCACCTTCTCCTCCCAGGAAGTGAGATGCACCGGTTTGGCAGGGGGACCGCCACCAGTGTGCTGGCTCAGGGCATGTTCTTTGCCGATGAGTTTCTTGACCCTCCTGCGTATGTTGTACCACCTGCTCCTGATGTCGTCCATTGTGCGCATGCTAGGTGCTAGTGCGTTCACCTTGTCGACAATCCTCACCCACATCTTGCTTTTCTGGGATAGGGGGGTCTGTTGGACCAAGGAGCCAAATAACTGTGGCTCTACTCTGATGATTTCATCTACCATGACTTCCAACTCACTGTCTGTGAACTTTGGATTCTTCTTTGGGGGCATGGTGATGGATGGTGGTGGAGATGGATGGGTGGGTGGGTGTGGTAGTGAGGGTTGGTAAGTATGTGTATGGCTGGGTGTCTGTGAGTGTGCTTATTGTGTGGTGCTAGTGGTGTGTAGTGTGCAGGTTGTGGCTGTATGTCTCAGTGTGGTGGTGTTGTCTGTTTGCAGGTCTGTGTGATTTGCAAAGGATCATGGTCTGGATTTTTGCACTTTTTATAGGTGGAGTTGTGGGTGTGTCTTGGTTTGAATATTGATTTTTTTTGGTTTTCTAACTGCCTGTTTGGCCTTTTTCTGTGTCAATTCCATGATTTCTTTGGGCCTGACGGAGACGTTCAGTTGACCGGGTCGTACGTCTGTGGCGTCACTTGCGGGGTGATCCGAGTCGGTCACACTGACATTGTGCTATGTTGCATGTTTCACGTACGCGCTGGTCACGACGGGCTCTTTTTCTTGCCAATCTCTCTGTTCCGTACGAATCGGTTGTACGGCTTGGACTCCGTGCGACTCGCTTTCGTCCACGACGCATTGCATCGTACTTGGCACGTTGTACGGCACGTGTTCGTGTCGGTCGGAACTATAGCCGTTCCGTGTCGGTCGGAAGGTTTCGGGTCCGTTTCCGAGCGGGGCACTGTTTTCCGTACGTTTCGGTCATTCCGGATTGATTCCGTGCGAGTCGGTTGGATTTCGACCGGGTCGCATCGTACTTGCCATGTCGGACGGCGCCTGTACAAGTCGGTCGGACTTCAGTCCCGGTCCGTGTCGGTCGGAACGATTTCCAACCCGGATCGGAATCGGCCCCTATATTGTAAATATTTGTACTATATATTTGAGAGAAAAAACATAGTTTAATTTTTAAATACAAACATAATACATTTTAATTATTAATATTAATATTAAAATATTAATATTAATAATCATTACATTTATTAAGAGTTGTACAATTTATTGACAAAGTAGATATTTTTTGAAGAAAACACAAAATTATTATACATTTTCAGTAATTGTTCTTTGACATATATACATTTTCCTAATTATAATATTAAATATTATTAATTCATAATATTTATTATTATAATTTTACATAATATAAAAAACAGACAATACATATAAATAAATCAAATACATTTTGTAGTATTTTATTAGAATATAACAGTAATTTTAATACCATTTTATAATATTAAAAAAAAATTAAGACATTTATTTAATAAGTTTACAGTTGCCATTTTTGTTTGGGGCTTTAATTTAGTAACCACTCGCTGTTGTTTTGGGTCATTTGGGAAGGAAGAAGCTCGCGGTTGGGAGCTGCTTCACGTCGAAGAAGGTAAGAGTAATTTTCTTACATATTAGACTGTTTTTAGTGTATTTTACGGGTAGTAAGGTTGTAGTTAGTTTGCGTCGAGTTATGTTTAATAAGTTATGGTATGTTTAGTGTTTTATTTATGTATTAATGATTAACGTTGTGTTCCGTATTTGCGGCCTAGTTAGATTTTTTACAGTTAAGTAGTTTTTAGGTTACTATTGTGTGTATAATGTATGTAATAATATTATTAAGTGTATTATGTGTACATTTGTGTGGGTGGTAATGTTTGCTTTTTATTTCTAGGTTTTACGAAAAAGAAGTTTGAAATTAAGGAACATTGCAATTTTATTTTTAAGGAAGTGTGTATTAGTTAAATTAACTAATAATTAGTTAACACTTCCTTAATTTTTCGGATTTCACGGAGCGGTTCTTATTTTAAACTATTTTTCGGGTTTTTATGGGTACCGGATTGTCGAGTTATAAATGGAGGATTAATTTTGATACAGTTGTATTTTTACATTTTTTGGGGTTACTTTTTAATATCTATGGATTATGTACTACCTGGATTACTTTAGAAGATGTGGCATTTTTCGATTACAACTACGTGAATGGTAAGTGTTTTTAAACTTTTTAATTGTGGGAGGGAAATGATTTTAATTTAATTGCAGTTGCTGTTTATTTGCTTTAATGTTTAATTAATTTGTCTATATATATGTAAATATTAATTTATAAAATATATTAGACAAATTAATTAATTTTATTATGAAAAAAGTGCACTCTTTTTATTTTAATAATTTTATTGTTTAGAATAGTATATTTACATTGTTTGTATGTTTTAGAGTAGGCTTTTGGCTATCATATTTAAGTATTCTAGGCCTCTTGTGGAAGAGTATAGCTGAACTTGCTGTTGAAAATACTGATACATTTGATTAGTTTGTCTTGAAAGTTTTGGCTTTAGTTGGGTGACAGATTGTTGCATTCTGAGTTCTTGGAAGCTTTGTTCTTTTTGTATGGCAAGTAATAGTTTATGTAGGGTAGGAGTGCTTGGTCCTGTAGAAGATAGGAAGGCATTATGCCAACCTTCAACTGCGTTATTGGTTTTAGCTTCTTGGTTAAGTGTAGTTAGGTACACGTTCCACCAAGGAATTTGAAATTTGGGTTGTCTCCTATGGCCTGATCTATGTAATCTCCCCACCCAGGTATCCTCAAAATAGTCTAGGAGGGAGATAATTTCTGTTCATTTTGTTGGTAAAAAGGACTTTCAATTCAAATGTTATAATGCTCAGCCACATCTGTTACTGGCACATAGGCCAGGGCAATTAGATTTTAATTTGGTATGCAAAGGTATATTTGTTGCATATTCTACACTAGGGGCCTATTAGGATGGCGGGCGGATCGCCCCCCGCCGGGCCGGCGGTGGCCACCGCCGGCCCAGCGAGGCGATCCGCCCGCCATCCATGCCTCAGTGACCCCCGCCATATTAGGATGGCTGGGGGTCTGCGGCGGACGGGAAGACCGTCCACCGCTTTCCGCTGGTCGACTCGTCAACCGGGCGGAAAATGTGCACAATATGGTGGCGGTGTCTGCAAGACACCGCCATCCATATTCTGATGCAGGCGGAGATGTGCCTTTCCATGGCGGCGTTGCTGCCATGGAAAGGCATACGGTCCTTGGTGCCCGGGCGGGATGGGGGGTGGGGTTGCACTTGGGGGGTACCTATGGTACCCTCACATTGGCATGCACAGGGTGGCAGGCACCGCGCGGTACCTGTCACGTTGTGCATGCCAATGCGCAACATGCTTTATTTACATTGCGGCGGGTGCTGCTCACAGCACCGCCCGCCGCAATGTAAATGATGCGGGATGCCACCGCCACTGTGGCGATGGCATCCTAATTGACATGGCGGGACCGCCGCACCTCTTGCGGGCGGTCCTGTTTGCCGTTGCGGTGGCGGGCGGAGTTTATCCGCCCGCCATCGTAATGATGCCCTAAGTGAAGATTTTTGTAGATGTCTCCATAAACAAATTATTAAAATGGAAGTAACATCCTTGTATTGATGTGTGGGGATACAATTTAAGGATAGAATTTATCATAGCTTGCTCAAAGTCTATGATTATTCTTTGAGGAAACAAATCGTTTGTTTCTTGCTTTATTTTACCTAATATTTCAGTATATGTTGTATTCTGTTTATTTGGTAACAAGGCATAAATAAAGGGGATGCAACTGTTATGATATTGGCCACGGATACTGTAAAGTTGGTAGAATGGTTTTGGACATATTGTAAAGGTACCATCCATCATCCATGTTTGGCATTGTTGAAGTTTAGTTATATTGTTTGCTGTAGCAAACATAATAATTCTTTTTTCTTTGTTTTTATTATCGTAGAAAATAAAGGGTTCGTCACTGTGTGTTATAGCTAGCTCTGGGGGAATTAGTACGTCTTCAAAACCTTTAGGAGTAGGTATTGTTGTTGTTGTTGCTTTTGCTATGGTTCTTTTCATTGAAGCAATGGATGGTAATTGACCGGTTGCTTCTTTGGGTACTTTAGGCAAAATTTCTTTAAGTATAACACTTGTAGGAGTTTGTGAGTGAGTACTTAATTCTTTTATATTATCAAGGGTTCCTCTAACTTCAATTTCAGAAACATTAGGCGGATGGTTATGTTCCCTAGTATATAAAACAGTTGTTTCCTTGGTAGTAGCACGACCATAACATTTATTAGAGAAATATTTTGAACATTTCCAATTCACTTTAAGGCCAGTTTGCTTCTCTTGGGTGTAGACGTACCCCATGTAACACAATAAGAATTTCCCTTTCTGAGATGTTATAAATTGGGCGCCTTCAGTCATTGTGATATGGAAAATTCTATAAAAAATGCATATGAATATATATGAAAAAGCATAATATACATGTTTATATGGTAAAAAAAGAGACATTTTTTAATATACTTACAAAGTGTGATTTAGTTGTCTTTCAATGGAGATGTTCTTTTTTAATAAATGTTGTTTGGTCATTTGTTTCTGTGAAAGGAAAATAAAGCATATTTTATTTGTTGTTTTACAATTGTACATGGGGCGGTATTGGGGTTTAGGACAGATTAGGGGTTTAGTTGCATTTTTGTGAGATTTTAGAAAGGCTTTTTTTTTTTAAGTATACTTACTTTGGGGTCTATTACGATGGCGGTCGGAAAAGCAACCCGACCGCCATGGTAGCGGAAACTCACCGCCCGCCGCTACCGCGGGAAAACCAACGGCTAGATTAGGATCCTCGGCGGTAAAAATCCAACTGCGGCGGAAAGGAGACCCGAGAAACTGCCCGTCGCATGCGGAGAAGCCCGAAACCCGTCCGCGGCGTTCGGATCCGCTGCGGAAACAGCCCAAACCACCACAGCAGAGACACCGCCATGGAAATTATGATATCCCCGACATGACTTCGGTGCAGAGCGCTGTTTACGACAGCCGCGGTCGACAATAGTGAGGAATGAGAGAGCCCGCGGAAGCGCCGTACCATAGCCACCGCTGCGTACGCTCCGTGAAAAAAATGGCGGTCGGAAAAAATACACACAACATGCCCACAAAGTGCATCAAGCAAACAAGTTATGCACCAAAAAACACCTAATACAGCCCAAAGACACATCCCCATGGTAAACTCAAAAACGACAAATCCCAGGACGACACACACACCACACCTGCAACCAATACCCCATCCTGTCACACCCACATAGCCCAGTATAAATCCTGCCCCTACCAGACCACAATCCTTTGCAAAACTCCAGAAATGAAGGGACATACACCACAGCTGACAGGAGAGGCAAATCTGCACAACACTCACACACATCACCACCACCACCACCACCACTTCTACACCTGCACCTCTAACCCCTTTGCACATCACACACCATACACATCATCACCACCACCACCACCACCACCTCAACACTTGCACCTCAAACACCTTGGCACATCACACACCATGTCACCACAGAAAATGCCCAAATTCACTGACAGTGAGTTGAGGGTCCTGGTAGATGAGATAATCAGGGTAGAACCCCAATTGTTTGGTAACCTGGTACAACAGACACCAGTAGCCACAAGAACGCTAATGTGGAGAAGGATAGTAGATAAGGTAAATGCAGTAGGGACCGTGCCACGCAATAGAAATGAAATTATGAGGCGCTGGCACGATCTGAAGGCAGTAGTCAAGAAAAAGAGAGCCAAGAGCCATGAGCTGGCTCACAGGACAGGCAGTGGCCCTCCCGTTCCACTCAAGACATTCACCGAATGGGAGGAGAAGGTGCTTGGCATACTGCATCCAGAGAGTCTCACAGGAATACCCGGGGAGTGGAGGCTGGTAAGTACAAACAAATGCCTAACATCACACTGATATGTACTGTCTTGCACCACTACTAAGCTATACCTCCCAGGTACAAATGCAGTCATGTGCACCACACTCTCACCAACACATCTCTCACACATTAATCCAACAGTCCCTCATGTTCACCTCAAAGGTAGCTACAAACATCACCATGGGTACATGTTTACATGCTGCCAGCACTACAACTCCCACCAGGCCCCCGTGTCCTACAGCTGCGCAAGATGGAGCCCTGACCCCCACCCCCATGTGGCAGCCATTGCATTGCTCACCTTAACCTAACAGGTAGGGAGCCATCCTCACAGGGAGGTGTGTGTGTGGTTTGGAAGTCTGCACTACAACTCCCACCAGGCCCCCTTGTCCTACAGATGCGCAAGATGGAGCCCTGACCCCCACCCCGTGTGGCAGCCATTGCATTGCTCACCTTAACCTAACAGGTAGGTAGCCATCCTCACAGGGAGGTGTATGTGTGGTTTGGAAGTCTGCACTACAACTCCCACCAGGCCCCCTTGTCCTACAGATGCACAAGATGGAGCCCTGACCCCCCCAACCCCCCATGTGGCAGCCATTGTATTGCTCACCTTAACCTAACAGGTAGGTAGCCATCCTCACAGGGAGGTGTGTGTGTGGTTTGGAAGTCTGCACTACAACTCCCACCAGGCCCCCTTGTCCTACAGATGCGCAAGATGGAGCCCTGACCCCCACCCCGTGTGGCAGCCATTGCATTGCTCACCTTAACCTAACAGGTAGGTAGCCATCCTCACAGGGAGGTGTGTGTGTGGTTTGGAAGTCTGCACTACAACTCCCACCAGGCCCCCTTGTCCTACAGATGCACAAGATGGAGCCCTGACCCCCCCGCCATGTGGCAGCCATTGCATTGTTCACCTTAACCTAACAGGTAGGTAGCCATCCTCACAGGGAGGTGTGTGTGTGGTTTGGAAGTCTGCACTACAACTCCCACCAGGCCCCCTTGTCCTACAGATGCACAAGATGGAGCCCTGACCCCCCCAACCCCCCATGTGGCAGCCATTGCATTGTGCACCTTAACCTAACAGGTAGGTAACCATCCTCACAGGGAGGTGTGTGTGGTTTGGAAGTCTGCACTACAACTCCCACCAGGCCCCCTTGTCCTACAGATGCACAAGATGGAGCCCTGACCCCCCCCCCATGTGGCAACCATTGCATTGTTTACCTTAACCTAACAGGTAGGTAGCCATCCTCACAGGGAGGTGTGTGTGTGGTTTGGAAGTCTGCACTACAACTCCACCAGGCCCCCTTGTCCTACAGATGCGCAAGATGGAGCCCTGACCCCCCACCCCCGTGTGGCAGCCATTGCATTGCTCACCTTAACCTAACAGGTAGGTAGCCATCCTCACAGGGAGGTGTGTGTGTGGTTTGGAAGTCTGCACTACAACTCCCACCAGGCCCCCTTGTCCTACAGATGCACAAGATGGAACCCTGACCCCCCCACGCCCCCATGTGGCAGCCATTGCATTGCTCACCTTAACCTAACAGGTAGGTAGCCATCCTCACAGGGAGGTGTGTGTGTGGTTTGGAAGTCTGCACTACAACTCCCACCAGGCCCCCTTGTCCTACAGGATGCGCAAGATGGAGCCCTGACCCCCCACCCCCGTGTGGCAGCCATTGCATTGCTCACCTTAACCAAACAGGTAGGTAGCCATCCTCACAGGGAGGCGTGTATGTGGTTTGGAAGTCTGCACTACAACTCCCACCAGGCCCCCTTGTCCTACAGATGCACAAGATGGAGCCCTGACTCCCCCCGCCATGTGGCAGCCATTGCATTGTTTACCTTAACCTAACAGGTAGGTAGCCATCCTCACAGGGAGGTGTGTGTGTGGTTTGGAAGTCTGCACTACAACTCCCACCAGGCCCCCTTGTCCTACAGATGCACAAGATGGAGCCCTGCCCCCCCAACCCCCCATGTGGCAGCCATTGCATTGTTCACCTTAACCTAACAGGTAGGTAACCATCCTCACAGGGAGGTGTGTGTGTGGTTTGGAAGTCTGCACTACAACTCCCACCAGGCCCCCTTGTCCTACAGATGCACAAGATGGAGCCCTGACCCCCCCCCATGTGGCAACCATTGCATTGTTTACCTTAACCTAACAGGTAGGTAGCCATCCTCACAGGGAGGTGTGTGTGTGGTTTGGAAGTCTGCACTACAACTCCCACCAGGCCCCCTTGTCCTACAGATGCACAAGATGGAGCCCTGCCCCCCACCCCCATGTGGCAGCCATTGCATTGTTCACCTTAACCTAACAGGTAGGTAGCCATCCTCACAGGGAGGTGTGTGTGTGGTTTGGAAGTCTGCACTACAACTCCCACCAGGCCCCCTTGTCCTACAGATGCGCAAGATGGAGCCCTGACCCCCCTACCCCCCATGTGGCAGCCATTGCATTGCTTACCTTAACCTAACAGGTAGGTAGCCATCCTCACAGGGAGGTGTGTGTGTGGTTTGGAAGTCTGCACTACAACTCCCACCAGGCCCCCTTGTCCTACAGCTGCGCAAGATGGAGCACTCCCCACAACCACAAACATTTGGCAGATATTGAATGTGACTCATCAAACTTACTGGTAGGTAACCATTTCAACTGGGAGTGGTGTGTGTAATCGGTGACACTGCAGTACAACCCACAACAGGCCCACTTCTTCAACAGATCAGCATGATGGAGCACTTGTCCCACTCATAGGCATGTGACGGTTGTTCCCCTGCACATCACACCATACCACTTTGTCCCCAGTCACCTACACAAATCATGCTAAACAGTCGTATTGTACTCAGCATGCACAAGTCTCACTGCAAAAATTTCACACATTGTGGCTACTGTGCCAGGCATCACACACTGCAACACTAACACCTATCATGCTTCCCTGCAGCAGTGTCTGGCAGGTTGGCTGTCAATGTGCTAATCACCCATGTCATACCACAGTGTTGCAATGTAAACAGTGGAAGTGCAGATTACCAAAAAACTCCACTGGACCTGGGAGTCACACTGCTAAACTATGCACATCCCAACTGTCTTGCAACAGACCCAGCTGCCACAGTGCTGCACTGAATTGCATAACAAGAGTACTTTGTCTGACTAAAATGCACAAATGTGTCTGCTTGGGACCAGCAATGTGTGTATGCATTGACAATGTTCACATCTCACACTGTCTGTCTGAACAGTGCTGGTATAGTCTGGCACCAAAAGCACACATTGTCTGCACATGGATGACTGTATCTTACACACACACCACTGTTGATGACAACATGTAAGTGTATGGATGCCCCGGAACAACTGCATCACCAGTACTTTGCTCATGTTCTCAGGTCCACAAATAGCATGTAACCATGATAGTGTGGAAATGTTTGCTGGGTGAGATGTTCAACCTGCTGTATGTCACCACAGTGATAGGAGCCTATACCACATGCCCCATTGTGCCTTCAAATGTTGGGGGAGTGGACCCCATACCCAGATACTTGGGACAACAGTGATGGGGTGGATATACCCCATGCCCTATTTTGCCTGCAAATGTTGGGGGAGTGAACCCCACACCCAGATATTTGGGACAACAGTGATGGTGGGGCCACACCCCATGTCCTAATGTGATGTGAAAAGTTTGGGTACTGAAACCCACACACACCTTCTGCTCACCACAGGCACGTTCCTCCCAAGAATGACTCTAAGTCACATAGCCATGTCATTGCTCACCTTCACCTCAACCGGTAGGTAGCCATCTTCACACGGAGACGGTGTTGTGTGGTTGGCAAATTGTCCCACAAATCCCACTATGCATGCTGTCCCACCCCTGAGTAGGATGGGCCACTCCACCCCCAATCAGAATCATGTGGCAGGCATTGTATGCCACCCACTCAACTAACAGGTAGCTAACCGCATCTCACAGGTCGGGTGTGTGGGGGTGGGAAGCTTGCACAACAACTCACACAAGCCCACATGTGCTCCAGCCCCCAAGACTGATAACACCCTCGCACTAAGGTGCATGTGTCAGTCATTGCAATGTCCACTTCCAAATCACTGGTAGGTAGATATATCATGCTGACTTGTCCCACACTGGATCAAGATGGAAGCCTCCTCACACACACACAGAGAGGTCTTACAAATACAAGCCAAACACAGCAAACAGAACATATCACCAGCCACTACATGCAGCCAGATATGCCTCACGACAAGCATGGTGGCATAGGACACCAGGCCTCACATTGCACAACTGCACACTCAGATAGCATTGGCCACTATAGTGTGCACACACGTAAGCAAATGAAACCATGCCAGCAACCAAAGTGTGACATTCAGATCCACATGTAGATGTAACTCAGTGCACAACCCTGCACACCACTGCATGCCATCTGAGAATGGCAGGGGTCCAGACCAGCAAGGACCAAATGAAAGCAAAGAAAGCATGGCTGGAAGTGCAAATACAGATATGTACACCACATGCCAAAGGTATGGCTGCAACTACAATGTTCCCCCAATGTGCAGAGAAAACGGCTGCAAGGGCACAACAAGTGACATACATGCGTAACTGGATCACATATGATTAAACACTCACTAGATGCCAACATGAACCTGTCAATGTAAAAATGTAAATTGTGCATGTCATGTCTTGCCAACTCCCAATATGGACGAGTAATGCATGTACCTCAACAGCTTGTAATGCATCACTGGATGTCGGTAACTGCAAATTAGATCAGTGAACAACTGCTGGATGTACAAACAGTTGATGTAACAGTGCGAACAGAAGCTTTGCTGGTTGCAACACAATGACCATTTCTCATCTGACCCACAGGTGACCAAGAACTCACTGGAGGGGACGACACCACCATCCTGCAGAGCCAGTACCCCACCCCGGAACAGAGACTACTGGATGAAGACTCCCTGGATTCCTTGGATGAGGAGCCCCAAGCCAGCACATCTGTTGTGGCAGGTCGCAACCAGGCCCAGGCACCCATTGTCCCCACAACCACATCTGCTGCAACCCATGACCTTCCCCAGACAGCTGTTGTCACAGCCTGTGTGGCAACCACTACCACCACCACCACCACCACCCCCACCACCCCCACCACAGCTGCCCGCAACACCCTCCCTGCCCCAGGTGATGAGCACGCCACGACATCTACTGAGGAGGCCAGGGAGAGGATGCAGCGGAGCAAAGTGGGGAGCCAACAGGCCCGTGGCAGCAGTGTAGGTGGGAGGGGCAGGGTCATGCAGAGGGGAACTGAGCCTGGGACGGAAGCCATGTCCCACATCAACAAAGTCCTTGGGGCATACGAACAGGCCCAGGGACGAATGGGCTGGTCTGAGGAAGATTCTCGGGAGCTCCTCCTGCTGATGAGGTCCATGGACACCCGCATGGGACAAATTGTGGACCTCTTTGGGCAGCTAGTGGCCATTCTGAGGGACAGGCCAGCGCAACATTCAACATCTCCACCTCCCCCTGATGGGCAGCAGGATGACAGTTCGTCATCCTCCCCTGCGTCCACAGAGGGGGTGAGTCCTCAGACACCACTGCCCCTGCAGCACAGGCCCCTCCAGTCAAGCGCAAAGGGGCCGTCCAAGGAAAGGCCAGGAGGCCTCATGTGCCAAAGCACCTGCCAAAGGCAAGTCCCGGAGCCAGCCATGATGGCAGACCACTGCACCACTGCATTTACCTTTTGGACTATCCTTCCCCACACTGCCATGTGAATGGCATCTGTCTGTTGGACTGGGTCTCCACATCACTGTGGTGACTACTCAATTATCTCATCTACCATGACTGTCAACTCATTTCTTCAAATTTCCCACCCCCTGTACATTTTCTCGACCCTCACATGTCACAATTGTAAATAAATACACTTTACACACATGTTGTTGTGTCTGCTCCGTCTTTAATACAGGATGTGCAACCTTCACCGTGATGTAAATGTCCCAGGGAAATAGAATGTAGGTAGGCAAGGAGAAGCTGAAGGGACCTAGGAAAAACATTAGAACAAGAGTCACTTGTTTTGGTCTGGCATCACACACATCACACAACACTTGTCAACAAGGTACTCCAATCTTCACACATTACACAGAGCAACAGTCGCCATGAAGACATCCTGTATCTGTGTCAAACTACCTTATCCCCCAAACATTGCCAACCAGCAATGAGTGAACACAAGGCTGCAGTCACCAAGCTCACATACACCCTCACAGCAATTGCAACACCATCAGACCATGTGTCCCTCCTACATCGTCACTCACCTTCAAGTGAAGTAGCGGTTGATGAGCTGTTGACGCATGTCGACACCTTCCTCCTCTCCACTGTCCTCGTCACTGGACCCGGGTTGGTTTGCAGGCGGGGCCCTTGGCTGCTCATCATCATCCAGGATCAGGGGTATTGCCTTGTGAATGGCCAGGTTGTGGAGCATGCAGCATGCCACGACTATCTGACACACCTTCCTTGGCGAGTACATCAGGGCACCTCCGGTACGGTCCAGGCAGCGAAATCGTGACTTTAGGAGACCAAATGTACGCTCTATTACACGCCGTGTCCTCCCATGGGCATCATTATATCGCACATCAGCTGCTGTCACAGGATTCCGCAGTGGGCTCAGCAACCACGGACTGGTTAGGATATGCAGAGTCACCTGGGTGTGAGAAACACAGATTAACCTTGATGTTCCACAATGCCACAGGACAGCATGTCACACACACACCACGCTACTCCACTATGCATACTCACCCACAATGCTATGCACAGAGCGGGAACCTAGATTGGCCTTTATCTAGGTCCAGCATGCAGGCCCGTAACTAAGTTTAAACCAAAGTGGTATGCAGTTCCTATCGAGAGTTGCAGGTCGTTATGTTTGTCTGACAGTACACAAAATAGTGTTCATTCAATGAGCAGGAGGATGATTTCCGCCTTTCGGAACAAGACCCTCACACACCCAGGCAGCTAGGTGTCTTGCTTCATCATCGGGTCTGCTCACTATCGGGTCGGCAGTGCAATACCCGATCGGCACCGAGATGGGGCCTTCTTGCGGAGATCTTTATTCCTTGCGCGCTGGGTGTAGTGCATGTGAGGGCCTATACAGTGTAGGTGTTGTGTTAACGGATGTGAAGTGAAACAGGAAATAGTGGTCCACTCAAGATAATTTTAATGACAATGTGCCACTAACCTGGTTAAAGAGAAGTGCGCAAGCACGCTCTAGGTTGCGGGATTATGCGCTAGTGGTTGGTCAACATGTTTCTTGCCTGGTATCAATTTGATGGCAATTCCTCAGGACCTAAGTGAGATCTACCTACACTTCTGGTGGTGGTCTGAGCTACGTGTCAGAAGTCGTGACCACCATACAGCACCCTAAAGTGGTACCTGTAGATCTACAACATAGCCCTATTTGGGTCACTAAGCACTGCATCGTGTACCGCAGGTGTAGACACTAAGGTGTAGTGTCAGTGAAATTCCAGTGGATAGTCGGTCGTCTGCACTCACTCTGCTGCCCGGGTGGTATTTCCGAAAGGAGGAAATCATCCTCTGCTCTTGAATGAACACTATTGTGTACTTTCAAACAAACATAACGACCTGCAACTCTCGATAGGAACTGCATACCACTTTGGTTTATACTCACCCACAAGCCATGCACGTTCAGGAAGCAGATTGGCCGTTCAGCTGCGGGACGATACTGCTGCGCATGATGTGCGAATCATGGGCTGACCGGGATACCGTGGCACACACGTGGGCAGATGATCAGTTCGCTCGGCAACACCGGCTTGAACTATCTACTGAGTGGTAATGCTTCCGATTTCTGTAAACTTGCTCACGTGCCTGTGGTGGCACAAGCCCAACATGTGTGCAATCAATGGCACCAACAACATGGGGGATGTGTCCAAGGGCATAAAAATCTCCCTTCACAGCCACCAACTCTGGCCCCTGGGGAATTGAATGTATCTGTCCTTGTAGTTCATCATAGCTGACAGTACATCCCTCAGCACCATGCTGAACATCGGTTGTGACATCCCACCTGCGCTTGCTACCGTGTGCTGGAATGAGCCTGTCGCAAAGAAATGCAGGCACGCCATCACCTTTGAAGTCGCAGTGAAAGCTGTTGGATATGTGCGACGTGGCTGCAGGTGGGGCTCCAACATGGCACATAGGTTTTGTAGGGAAACTCTATCCAGCCTGAATTTGCGGATGATCTCTTCATTCTCCATGTCAGCCAGCACTGTGAATGGACGATGGATATTGGGCCTCCTCCTAGGTCAGATGAAAGTGCACATATGTCAATGAAACACACCATGAGATGTACAGGACATTTCACATTTCTACAGACACATTGCCAAATGTTACAGCCTGCACCATCAACCAACAGAGCACTGCACAAGTCAGTACACATCAGGCACACTACTCGTACACTGTCCCCTTACCCGCAGCAATGATCTGTGCACACCTCCTGCTCATTGGCATGCACAGTGGGATATGGCACCACATGTGTGCACACACCTGTGAGTATTACCCCCAGCATATGTGTCAAACTACAATACTACCCTAGCACACCGCGCTGCTGTCCATTATACACCTCCCAACACAGGTTGCACATGGCACACATCAAGTACACACTGACCACAGGCTGAGCGTGGTGAACACATGTGTGCATGTGCAGTAGACAATTTGACAGTCAATGATGCCCCTAGTTCAGACAATGAGACAGCATTGTGCGTTACATTGCACCTGCACACATTCACCATTAGCTACATATGCTATGCAACACAAAAACTGTACAGTCTACATGCCCTTACACATCACATGTGACATGTGCGTGTGTATGTGTCAATGCTATTTATCACATACACATATATGGCATGTGTAGGTGACATGGAGTTAAATGTCCCATTCGTAATGTTGGCCTCATGAGGGTCCTTCAATGTTGGAGACACTGGGCACTGTTCATGTTGGGCTATGGATAGAGATGGATGACTCCATATGTGCAGCAAACCTGCTCCGCAAGTCCACGTACAGTCACTACAGGCACTGTATGGCACCCATATGGCGGTGCCTACCGCCTGGCCCCTGTGGACTGTCCCCGCCAATACCCCAGACACGATCGCGGTAGTCTCAGCCATATCTACATGTGGATATGGCGGTTGGCATGCACCGCTACCCAGCTCACGGTCACTACAGGCACTGTATGGCACCCATATGGCGGTGCCTACCGCCTGGCCCCTGCGGACTGTCACCGCCAATACCCCAGACACGATCGCGGTAGTCTCAGCCATATCTACATGTGGATATGGCGGTTGGCATGCACCGCTACCCAGCTCACGGTCACTACAGGCACTGTATGGCACCCATATGGCGGTGCCTACCGCCTGGCCCCTGCGGACTGTCACCGCCCTGGACCATGCCCTGGCAGCCAATGGGAAGCACCCTCGCGGTAGCCTGATGCAATTTTGAAAATAGCGGTAGGCGTGTTCCGCAACCGCGTAGCCGGTCATTGGAAGCATTCAAAAGATGCACCACCGCGGTAGCGCGCGCCTGGCCCCTGCGGTGGGTCACCGCCATGGTCCATGCCCTTGCAGCCAATGGGACGCACACTAGCGGTTGCTTCATCTGGCTTTGAAAATCGCGGTAGGCGTGCACCGCCACCGCAGAGGCGGACATTGGATGATTTTAAAAATAGCAGACCTGGTACACCAATTGCAGTGGCGTGGGACCACTGACACAGCCCCAGGGGCCTATATATGTGTGGGAGGGTGCCCCACATTTCCACTGCTACCAGGGACTGCTGCCTGCCACCCTCCATCTGCTGCTGCTGCCTCCAGGGACTGCTGCCTGCCACCCTCCACCTGCTGCTGCTGCCTCCAGGGACTGCTGCCTGCCACCCTCCACCTGCTGCTGCTGCCTCCAGGGACTGCTGCCTGCCACCCTCCACCTGCTGCTGCTGCCTCCAGGGACTGCTGCCTGCCGCCCCTGAACACCTGCTGCTGCTGCCACCTGTCCACGATGATGTCTAGGACACAGAAGATCCGGGCCAGTCCCTTCACCAGCGAGGAGCTGGAGGTCCTGGTGGACGGGGTGCTTGCACAGTACCCAAGGCTCTATGGTGCCCCTAATGTCGTGGTAAGTCTACAACAGTGTGAGTGAGAGTGCAGGGGGGGCACACATGAGGTGGAGGTGCTGCAGTATGTGTCAGTGAGTGTGGGGCTCTGACATGCACTGCCTAGCATGTTTCTCCAGGGGGAAGGGCTGTGTAGCCTCTTTCACACATTTCCCTGCATGCCCATCCAGATTTGAGGGACATGTATTGTCATGTCAGCCATACAGTGAAGCAGCAACTTGGTAATGCAGGAGTCAGGCCAGTGATTGCTTGTGTGAATGGCTGTGTGGGTCCCAAATGTGCCTCTCAGTGTCAGCCCACTTGGCCTGCACAGTCGCCGCCCAATCCCACAAGTACACATCACTGTATGTACAGTGTGTTCCATGTGTCTTTTGTTCACACATCTTCATCAAAGAGCCATCTCAGCCCTGTAGATTGCACACGACAAGCCTTGTGACAAGGGTGTGTGTATGAGAGTTGATGTGACTGTATGTGAGCTCCATGACACAGTGAGCCATTCACAGGGCTAGGACATTGGGGGTTGCGCAGATTTAGACACAGTGAGTCCACCAACAACCATGTGTTGCTATCTGATCTATGTGTTGCTCTAGCAAACAGCGGGCAGTAGATGTGGGCAGACTACACATTGCTTGATGTGCTGGCATCCTGCTTGTGAATGGGATGTAGAGGTACTGTGTCCACCCTCCCACCTTCATGGATTCACGTGTGGTTCTCCAATGCGGTTGTACCATGTGCCATGCATTCTTGGCTCTGTTCCACATATCTGTTGATTTGGGATGAGTGAGTATCGTGCCACTATATTGAGAGATTTTGGTAGTATACACTGTGTAACTGATGTATTACCCCTCTTGTCTCCCATGCCTGCAGCTAAAAGTCCACCAGCGTAAAGCCGTGTGGAGGGCCATTGCCTCCAAGGTGCGTGATCTGGGTGTGTCAAACCGACGGCACAGCCACTGTCATAAAAGGTGGGACGACATCTGCCGGCTGAGCAAGAACGTGGCCGAGATGACGCTGGGGCTGATCCCGCGGAGCAGCAGGTTGTCCCGACGCAGCATGACCCCACCAATGGCCCGCATCTTGGCCGTTACACAGCCTGAGTTGGATGCACAATTGAAGGAGCATCAGCAGCAAGCTAGGGGTGAGTATTTGTTGACGGGTGGCTTTGGCAGGGAGTGGCTGCATGTGTCCACAGATTGGACAAACTCTGAGCTATCTGACGTTGGTAGTGTGATGCAGTGGATTGTAAGTGGCGTCTGTGCTGGGTGCATCTGACATGCATTTGTCCCACCTGTACTCACTGATGTGATCTGCGCAATGTGCATTGCCATTGCATTAAAAGTTGGGGCATTCAGGTAGCTTGTGCAGTGGGGTACTGTGTGAATTCATATTGATGTTGACGGCAGTGTGCCTAATCTGAGTGTGTTTCAATAAATGCGTGCAATGCCTGACAGCAGATTTCAGCTGCTACAACTTCTGAGGACAATGTGCTACAGTACTTGTGCCCGTGCAAGCAACATGGTAGCTGGCATGCGCTAATGGCCATTGTGGGCTACTATGTTGTGGTCTGTGTGTGTGTGCTCCCCTACTGCTCCATCCATGTACGTAATTGACAACATGTTGTGGTGTTCATCCTTGACATTCTCGGCACCCTGTGTGGTCAGAGAGATTTTTGTGCCTGTGTCTGAAGTGGGCCACAGGCAGGATGGTGTGCTGTGTGAGTCACCGGGATCACTTATGGCTGGATTTGTTCTTTACATGCACTGTTGGGTTGATAATTGAGGTGGCAATGTATATTTAGTCAGGGTGATGTGCAACGCGGATAACACATCTTCTTGAATGGTTATTTACTTGCACATGTTACTTCAGTTGGTGCCACTCCACTAACACTACCTCTCTCTCCCATGTAGCATCTCCCATGTGCGTTGAGGGACAGGGGACGGACACCAGCGGTGAGGCATCCAGTGCAACAGCCGCACCGGAACAGAGTGACACAGATGTGACCAGCGCTGAGGAGGGGGACAGGAGTCTGCTGGAGGAATCACAACCCGAGACGCAAAGCTCTATGTCATCTGACGCCAGCGGTGACGCATCCATGTTGGGGGCCACAGGGAACGGGGACTCTGCCTCCTCTTCCGCCACACAGTGTCCAGTGCCCAGCCTCCCATCTACTTCCACTGGTGCTGTCCGTGTTCGCACAAGTCGAAAGGGAAGAGTGTCCTTCACCCCAGGCACTGCTGCCCCGGCCCAAGTCAGCCCTGCAGCCTCAGTGCTGAGTCAGTAGAGCTATTGCACCAGCTGTGTGTGGGGCAGACAGCTCTCCTCAATGCCTTCCTAGACCACGATAAAAAGTTGGGCCAGGTGATAGCTTTCATGGAGGGCATACATTCAGATGTGGGTGGGCTACACCGGACTGTGCAGTCATTGTCCTCAACAGTGACGGCAGCCCTGCAACAGGCACATTCTCAGGGAGAAGCTCCTGTCCCTTTGTCCACCCCCCTGTCACTGTGCACCTCTGATGACAGTGACATTGCTCAACAGACCCCAAAGTCCAGATACAGCACACGCAGCACACAGCAGCAGCAACAGCCCAAACGGTCCAGGCCGCAGACACCATCCCCACAGAAAACTAAGACCACCCCAGAGCACAGAGATAAAAGCCCATCAGGTGACACCAAGGGCCAGAGGGGCAAAAAACTTGCCTCAGGGTCACAGGCCTCAGAGTCGTCCCCCGCCAAGGACTCTCCTGTCCCAAGGACCGCTCGCAAAGCAAAGGAGGCAGTTTCCCTGCCCACTGAGGAGGTGTTACCTGCAAGGCTTACACTGGATGAGGGCTCTATGGCTGATCCACCCACAACCTCCACTCCCATCCCGAGCCCTGTGAAGCAGGCACAAGGGGGCACTGTAGGGGCTAAACATAGTAGAAAGGGTTTGGAAGGGCAGAGGCAAGCCCCAGGGAAGCGCACAGCTGGATCCAGCATGTCCCCGGAGGGGGCCCCAGAGTCAGCACCAGGAGCAGGTTTGGTGGTGGGGTTACCTGTTGTGGCCACACCAGTTCCCATTAGTCCCCAGACAGTGAAGCCTTTCAGGATCCCCAAAAAGTGGAAAGGCACCCCTCCACAATATCCTGCAAACACTGTGTGTCACCACAGCATCAGTCCACCTCCCCGTGCCACCACCCCTCCTGGTCCAAGCAGCCCTCCAGCTTCCCAAGCCAGAGATGTCTCTTCCACAGGTGTTCCTCACACTCCCCGGGGCAGTCCTCCTACTGACCGCGACACACAGTCACCTCCAAGTCCAACAGACAGCCACATCTGAGTGGTAGTCACCCTCACACACCTGTCTGTCCACAGCGGTGTCTGTGATGCCCATTGTTATCCCCATGACTCTGTTGCTGAGCATGTCATGGTATATTCGCACACATACGCTATGCAGCTTCTGATGTAACTACTCTGCACATTGTACTTGCCTTGTGGTTCACTGCTGTTTGCACCCTGCTTGTGCAGCTTCTCATGGACTTCACCTGCACATTGGACTGGCTACTAGCCTTGTTGCTCACTGCTGTTTGCCCCCTTCCTGTGCAGCTTCTGATGTGACTACTCTGCACATTGTACTTGCCTTGTTGATCACTGCTGTTTGCACCCTGCCTGTGCAGCTTCTCATGGACGTCACCTGCACATTGGACTGGCCACTGGCCTTGTTGCTCACTGCTGTTTGCCCCCTTCCAGTGCAGCTACTGATGTGACTACTCTGCACATTGTACTTGCCTTGTTGATCACTACTGTTTGCCCCCTGCCTGTGCAGCTTCTGATGTGACTACTCTGCACATTGTACTTGCCTTGTTGATCACTGCTGTTTGCACCCTGCCTGTGCAGCTTCTCATGGACTTCACCTGCACATTGGACTGGCCACTGGCCTTGTTGCTCACTGCTGTTTGCCCCCTTCCTGTGCAGCTTCTGATGTGACTACTCTGCACATTGTACTTGCCTTGTTGATCACTACTGTTTGCCCCCTGCCTGTGCAGGTTCTGATGTAACTACTCTGCACATTGTACTTGCCTTGTGGTTCACTGCTGTTTGCACCCTGCCTGTGCAGCTTCTCATGGACTTCACCTGCACATTGGACTGGCCACTGGCCTTGTTGCTCACTGCTGTTTGCCCCCTTCCTGTGCAGCTTCTGATGTGACTACTCTGCACATTGTACTTGCCTTGTTGATCACTACTGTTTGCCCCCTGCCTGTGCAGCTTCTGATGTGACTACTCTGCACATTGTACTTGCCTTGTTGATCACTGCTCTTTGCCCCCTGCCTGTGCAGCTTCTGATGTAACTATTCTGTACATTGTAGTGGCCACTGGCCCTGCAGTTGCCCACATTTGTTATCTATCTATGCACAAGTGTGAATAAAGACAGTTGTTCCTGTTGTCAGTTCTGTCAGTGTAATTTCTCAATGAAACTGTTTCTGTGTGTGCATGGTTTACTGTGTCACATGCTCAGTATGGCACTTCAACATTGGCAATGGGTTGTCTCACATTTCTATGTTTTTGCAGGGGTGACAGGGACTTCAATTCTTATTGACTCTTATACTTGTGGGTGCAGTGAAGGTGTTTTTTGAAAATGTTATTGTTGTCATCATCCTTCTTTGTCCATGTTGTCTATGGTGTAGACATGTCATGTTTGTAGGCAATGTCAGCACAGGGTGGGAGTTTTTGCACAGGCTTTCATGCAGGTTGGCACGGGTCATGGTGTCTGTGTGAGCTTACTTACTGTGTGCCCAGCAGTGTATGTGTACGGTCCTCTTGTGGTGGTCAGTAATCCTGGTCCCATGCCTTACTTCCAAAGTGTACACTTTGGTGGTGGAGAAGTGTGTGGTGTGAAGGGGGTGACTTTGTGGTGACTGTTGATGTGTGTGCACCTGCATTGTCAACTACACCCATGTGTCACCCTGGCATGGTGTGCGTGTATGTGTACTTGTTGTGCCCTGCAATTGTGATTTGGTGCACATGGGAGTGTTGTGTGCTGCTGATGTGAGAGGGGGGATGTGTAACGTATCCTACTTGTGCTTCTCAATCATGGAGTGTGTGAATGGGGCCTGTGTGTTGTGGTGCAGAGATGCTCTTGTCAGGTAATTGCATACCTATGTGTGTCTGTTCAGTATTTGACTTCATGGCCTTCCTCTCATCCCTGTGCCTTGACATGGGTGGCCTTGCTGTCTCCCTGAGTTGTTGAATTGGGGTGCTTGTGTTTTGGGTTGACTCACTGTGGCAGCCATGTGTGATTTGATGGGCTGTGTGTGTTCTAAGATGTCTGTTGTCTTGCATGTGATGTACACATGCTTGATAGTTGTGTCCTTGTCCTTCCATTTGTGGGCACATCACTTTAGCTTTCATGTATGTTGTCCTCCATTGCTGCTAGCATGTGGTCTGTGTATGTGGCTGTGAGGCAGGGTAGTGTGTGTCTGTGTAAGTTGGTAGACTGTGTGTGCAGTGAATTGTTTGATCATCAATATGTGTGTGTGTGTGTACATTTTGTGCTGGGGCTCAGTGTTCTTGGCATGTGTGTGGTGTTGTTGTGGTGTGTGTGTTGGCTGGGGCCTGGCCTTCTGTGGTATGTGTTCCTGTGCAACAACTCCTGATGTGGCTATCTCTGCAGTTGTTAGGGATGTGGGGCAGGGTGTGTATTCACCTGTGTTGTTGTTGTGTAGGAGTGGCACATGGCAGGCACAGGATATGTCCCTTCAGGGAGAGGGCTAGTGTGTTGTGTTTTGAGTAGTGGTTTTGTGTTGTTTGTACAGTGGCCATGGCTGGCGCTGGCACTGGCCTCTGCGTTGTGTGCATGTTTTCCTGCACACTGACCGCGGCGGTGACGACACCGGGACATTTGTTCATTATCGCGGAACATGGGTAGCCAGGATGTGGCGAGGTGTTTTTGTGACAGGTGGGACATGTGTGGATGCAGTGATGGCTGTGTGCCTGTCCCCACAGGGGTGTCTGGTGTGGACATGCACCGTTTTCAAACCCTTGACTTGTGTATTGTGTTGCATGCACAGTTGTGTGTGTATGTACCTGCGGCGGCATCCGCGCCGGTCAATGACTTGCAGGTGGTGTATCATATACAGCACCGGAAAGGCGTGTAGAGCTGGATCCATCGCGGTGTGGGCTTGGTGCCTATTTTCTTGCTCCTCTGTGGTGTCTCCGCCGTCTTTGACTATACGGTTGCTCCGCCGCGGTGTGCTGCCCTTTTTCCGGCATCATGATTTGTTCGGCGGACGGGACGTCATTCCGCACGGCGGTGAGTGCTCATTGGCTCACACCACCTCGCTGGCGGGCGCACTTTGATGGCGGTCGGCATCACACCGCAGTGGACGGGAAATGGGCTCTGTCTAGACATGCTAATATGGCGGGCGTGAGGACCGCTGCCGGTGCGCGGTGAATGGAGTTTTCTCCCACCGCCAGCATCGCGGAGGTGCATCCGCCAGTCATCGTAATGGGCCCCTTTGTTAGTTAGATGTTTTTGCGAGGTAAATTCTTTTTTCTCGTTCTTTGGAGTAATATCTGTAGTGGAAACATAAATAGATAAAATATATAAGTTAGTAATTTTAGTTAGCAATTTTAAACTCTGTTACATTTTAATTTAACAGTTTATTTAGAAATGGTAATTTACTTACTTTTTGAAAAGTGTAGTAGGCCTGAATTTGATACAGTCTTTGCTTGTGGTGAAAATCCGGCAGAGTTTCGCCTTCCTTAATTCTTTTGGCTTAATGTGTAAAATAAGAATCATCTTTCTTTGCTTATATAGTGTATTTTTAATTATTTGTTTAATTTCATTGGTTTATTTCGATTTTCTGTATTTCTATTGGTTAATTTTTATTGTGTTTCTTGGTTTGTTAATTGTTTCCCTTAGATGGAAAACGCTACTTAAGAGTCTTTTTTTTTTGGGTGAGGAAGGAGTCATTGAACTAATTATATTTTAATCAAATATATATGAGATGTATTAAAATGTTTTTATATGTTGCAAGTACATATTTTAAATTGTTATTATAAGTGTGTTTATTATGTTATTATTTATTTATGTTGTAATAATTTTGAAAGTTATGTTTTTGGTTTTATTTAATTTGATATGTATGTTTATGTATTTAACTGTATTTATGGTGTTTAAATTTATAGTTTTAATGTATTATTGAGTTGTTGATATATTCTAAAAAACGATAATATTGTTGTCTATATTTTTGTAGTCGATATTTTTGACATGTTCTATATTTATTTAGAAACGTCGATATTGTGAATAGCGATATTTATGTGTGCGATATTTGTGTTGTCGATATTGTAACATGACGATATTGTGGTATCGATATTTGTGTATTTTTTTATTAAGTATACAACATCGATATTTTTGTGAACGATATTTTTGTGTCGAAAAATTTGTAGTTCGATAATGTGTCTTTCAATATTATGTCATTGATTCGTACAGTACAGTGGTAGACCCTTTGTGAAAGATAATGTATTACCTTTTGCCGACAGCAGTACTCAAGTGTGAAACTTTTGGCCAGAGTATTAACATCTGCTAAAATCAAAAAATAGCGCAATAGTACTGCCACACAATGTGCTGCATTAATTAATGCCACATAATTTGGTCCTTAATTGCAACAATTCCAGTGGCTGCGGAAACGACCATGTGCATAGATAAAGGTGATGCAATGCAGGTACTGCTGAGCATTGCAAGACCCTTGATGATGATGACGTTATATAATAGTCTGCATGCCACCTTACAATGGTTGCAACGCTAAATCTGCTAGTCTTAACTGATTCTCCTAGAAGTGAAGCCTTGGCCCAGACTTCTTTGTCCCTTTTAAATGGCACTAACTGGGCTAGGGCTTACAATCTTAGATATCTACAGGGTGCCAGGGACGGTGGTCCCAGAAGGTAGTACCTCTCCATGCAATTCCATATGGGTGCCATGCAATTTACACATAGTAATCAGTACTAATATTATGCTATTGCATTTCCAAATGCTGTGCCAGATGATACTCATTCCCAGGCAGCTGCTGGTGAGTCTATGGAATAATTGCCTTCCACAACACCCAGCAGCATTAGATATTAAAAACATCCAGCAGTGTAGCAGGATTGAGAGGCGGAGTACTGTACTCACCTGGAGAGGTGCCTGATCTGGCAGACACAGAGGACCATGAGTCTCACGCTGAACCCCCTCGCAGGAAACCGTTCACCCATGTTTTATTGTTCTGCCACCTCCCCTCCTGCAGTTGTCGAAGCTGAAGCTTCAGCTACAGGGAGCTCACACACAGACATAGCTGCCATGTTTGACAGTGAGAGTGCGACTTCCACTATTGGCTGAAGATAGGAGGTTCCCACTTCCCAGACACTGAGGACGGTCTACAGGTGACACACTTCGTCAATGGTGATACCCAAATGTGAAATAGGCATCCATCTTGGACTAGCCGAGTGGAGCATCCATATTCAAATTTCAAAGAGAATAATGAGTGGTAAACTCTGCCACGCAGCGGTTTACGGAGTTTTTGTCAAACTCTGCTCTCCAAGCAGAGTGGCAAAATCCGCGAACTCCGCCTGCAGAGCAGAGTTTACTGCACACCCCTAGTATTTAGAAGACATGCTCATGTGTGCTTTCACTATTTCTAGGAGGTGCCAGGGTGTTCATCGTGTCGATAACTTTATCTAGTCCTTGGTATACATTATAAACTGGAAGACGTCACACTTATCCCCATCTCAACAGCTCTTCAAAGCAGTTTTCCTGTCCCAACTTCGGAAATGTGTTCCTTCTTCACATTAACATCTTGTCTGTATGCTATGTTGCTCAAACTGAGTCTACAGCCAAAAACTTCTTAGGAGTCCAGGGGGGAGATGGCAGCTGGTTTAATAGTCACCTCAACCCTCGGGTGCAACACCTCTTTTATTATTGGAGTATAATTTCTCAGAACAACAAGACTTTGGTCCTTGTGTCACCTCAGAGCCATCTGGCCCTTCTGTGGGGGCTATTGCTGCAAAATCTAGACAAGGGTGCTTCCCTAACTTCCCACCCTTCAAAGTCTTGCAATGCAGATGTCAGTAGATGAGGTTTTGGAGCAATCATGGAGGAAAGTTGCATTCAGGGTCGTAGGTCACCAGAGGAAGTGTTAAACTCCTCCAACTGGAAGAAGCTGGCTACCATCCATCATTTGTTTCATTTTCGGGTCATGGTTTAGGGCCAGGAGGTTCATGCACGAACGTACAACTAGGTGATGTGTTGTTCTTCGCCAATGGGCTTTTCGTGTTTCCCAGTTAGCTTTTTAGCAGAAAAGATTTGTCAGTGTGCAGAAGCTAAATTCCTGTCTCTGAATGCAGTCAATATGCTGTGGAGGGTGACTGGGCCTCTGGGCCATATGAGTTGAATCTTTCCATGTCAGTGAAACTGAGTCTATTTCCCATTCTGTTTTGCGAGCTGTTGGTTTTGAGCAGTCTCCCCTGGCTAGACCTTTTGGCTTCGGAGGACATTGCTCATCTTCACAGTCTTTGCTCTTTCATTCTATGTCCACGGTCCTGGGGGCCCTATTCCCTGTCTCTTCAGTGGCCTCAAAGCCTTCTATATGCATGTACGCTGATTCCTTTAATTCCAGAAGTACTGAGAAAAATCCAAGATGACCATGTGTAAGTGCTTCAATTTGCGCCCTGTTGGTCCCAACAGCCTTAGATGTTCAGTCTCAATGGCTCTTTCCCACTGTTCCCTCTTTGTTACAAGTTCCAATTTTATCAAAGATATCCATACATCATCTCAGGCTCATCAAGAGTATTATTCAGAATTTGATGGATGCATTTAGCAGTCTTAGCATCTGAAGGAGTATTCTAGGAATTGGTGATACTTTGCGCATTGAGTCTATTCGGGAGGCCTTCGAACTTCTTATGAGCCAGATAAAATGATTGATTTCTTATGGGTTATTTTCCTCTTGGGCTTGGCTGTTTCTATGCTTAGAAGCGAATGTATAGCAATTTAAGTCTTTCAAGGGGTGGAGGTTAGTCTTATTGTTGTTCTGTCTTTTCCTCTTCTAAAGAGCTTTTATCTTCCTAGGTAATTTATTTCCTAGTCCCTACATGGTATCTCCATTTAGTTTTACAGGCTTGCAAAGTCCTCCCTTTTATCATATTCTTACAGTGGACTATTTCTGTCAGTCTAAGTAGTTTTCTTGGCTAACATTTGCTCAGACCTGACAGTGGGAAAACTGAGGGGCATATTTAAAATAAAGTGTCGAAGCGTGTCGTTATGCCAAGAAGGCTAACGACACGCTTCGTCAGTTTAGAAATGCAGGGCTGCACCATATTTACTAGAATATGGTGCAGCCCTGCATTTCCCCCTGCATTGGCGCTACCTTTACCTGCCTAGCGCCAAACCAGGCACCCTTGCACCATAGTGCAAGGGTGCCTGTGTTGAGGAGAAGATTGTTTATGTGCAGGAAGGGGGACCTTCCTGCACATAAACAATCTTTAAATGCCATGTTGTAACTTCTATGTGTGCTGCTTAATGCCCAACACATAGAAGTTGCAAAACTGCATTTTTTAAAATGATTGTTTATGTGCAGGAAGGGGGACCTTCCTGCACATAAACAAACATAGGCAATTTGCAGTTTCTATGTGTGCTGCACAAGGCAGCACACATGGAAACAGCAAAAACGACGAGAAATAAAGCATTTCTCCTCGTTTCGCCTGTTTGAGACCAGGTATCCCTTGGTCTTAATTTTTGGGCTGCCTCCTATTTACACTGCCCTTGTAAATAGGAGGCAGCGTCAAAATCAATGGGTGTTGCAGTGGAGCGCCCACCGCAACACCCATTGCCCTCCCCTTTCACGCTAAATACAGCGTGAAAGGGTGCCTTATTTACAAGTGGCTTAACGCTGCCTTGTAAATAAGGCGAGGCCCCTATCGCCATCACAACGTCACTGGAAGTGACGTTGTGGTGGCGATAGGGGCTTATAAATATGCCCCTTCATGCTTTGTTTTATGAACAACCATTCCTTTGTTTTTTCAGAGTTGTTCTACGTGCTTCTCCATCCTTCATTCGTAAGATTTCTTCTGTCTTTCTCTGCTTTCAAGACTTGGGGAGGGCAGCATTTACCACTCCTGTTTTCCCACAACTTCCATTACCAGGATGCCTTATGAGGGCACCTTTACCATAGTATGCCTAGGGATGTACGATGGAACAACGCATGCTTTTACCATGCAGTCTTTACAATGTAATGGCTTTGCCATGCACTGCCTTTACCACGCAAGTCTTTACCATGCATATGCCTTTACCCCTTTACCACCCATGCCTTTACAATGAATTGGTATGTATATATCAGGTAAGGGAAACCCATAGATATATATACACACATACATATATATATCATAAATACATGTATATCATATATATATATATATATATATATATATATATGTATATATATATATATATATATATATATATATATATATTCACTGAAAAAACCACAGGTTTCAGGGACATTATAGTTAGTTGGACATTTCACTTGTACAAAACCAGTGAAATTCGGACGTTATAGTTAGTTCAGCTAACTATAACTCGTGCCCCAGCAATGCACTGCTGATGACGTCACATATTACATCACTCATGACATGGTCAGTGACATCACTGATGACATCACTGATGACATCTCAAATGACATCACTGATGACATCATCCAGTGACTGTGTGTTTCTGTAAAGTTTAAATATGTTTAATATATATAGGCCAAGGTGTATTGAAGAATAAGTGGGTGTATGAGTGTCTGAATGGATGATTTAGTAGGTGCGTCACTGACTCTATAAGTGAGTGATTAAACTTATTTTACTGAATGCATGGGTTAGTGACTAAACTGTGTGAATGTCTGCATCAGTCTGTCTGTTGGTGTGTAAGCGGCTGCATGGGTTTGTGAATAGCTACATGAGTGTCTTTATGGGTTATTGATTGGTTGTCTGAGTATCTGTATGGGTGCCTGAGTGTTGCTGTGGGTGGGGGGTGTGTGACTCTGTGCATAGATGTGTGAGTGGGTGCTCCCGTTCCCCACGAAGGTCACCGAGAAAATCGTCAACAAACAACTGACCCGCTACCTCGAGGAGAACAACATCCTGGACCCTTCCCAGTCCGGCTTCCGCAGCAACCACAGCACCGAAACCGCCCTCATCGCCGCCACCGATGACATCATGACCCTGCTAGACAACGGAGAAACAGCAGCCCTCATCCTCCTGGACCTATCAGCCGCCTTCGACACGGTCTGCCACCACACACTACGAACACGCCTTCACGACGCCGGGATCCAAGAGAAGGCCCTGGACTGGACCACATCCTTCCTTTCCGGCAGAACACAAAGCGTCCGCCTCGCCCCCTTCCGATCCAAGGCCACCAAGATCATCTGCGGCGTACCCCAAGGCTCCTCCCTCAGCCCAACGCTGTTCAACATCTACATGGCACCCTCGCCCACGTCGCCTGACAGCACAACCTCAACATCATCTCCTACGCCGACGACACCCAGCTGATCCTCTCCCTCACCAAAGACCCTCACACCGCCAAAGCCCACCTCCACGAAGGAATGAAGGCCGTCGCCGAATGGATGAGGACCAGCCGCCTGAAGCTGAACTCGGACAAGATGGAGGTCCTCATCCTTGGTTCCAACCCTTCAGCCTGGGACGACTCCTGGTGGCCAACATCACTGGGAACAGCCCCGCCACCCACCGACCACGTACGCAACCTAGGGGTCATCCTCGACCCCACCCTCTCCATGACTAAGCAGGTCAACGCCGTTTCCTCATCCTGCTTCAACATCCTCCGAATGCTCCGCAGGATCTTCAAGTGGATCCCCACCGAAACAAGAAAAACAGTCACCCAGGCCCTCGTCACCAGCAGGCTGGACTACGGAAACGCCCTCTACGCAGGAACGACGGCTAAGCTCCTGAGACGGCTGCAACGCATCCAGAACGCCTCTGCACGTCTTATCCTCGACATCCCCCGACGCAGCCACATCACACCCCACCTGAGAGACCTGCACTGGCTCCCTGTCAACAAGAGGATAACCTTCAAGCTCCTCACCCACGCACACAAAGCACTCCACAACTCCGGACCAGCCTACCTCAACAGACGACTCAGCTTCTACACCCCCACCCGCCAGCTCCGCTCGACCAGCCTCGCCCTCGCCACAGTCCCCCGCATCCGGGAAAACGACCGCCGGTGGCAGATCCTTCTCCCACCTCGCCGCCAAGACCTGGAACACCCTCCCCACCAACCTCCGACAGACCCAAGACCTACTGGCCTTCAGAAGACTCCTCAAGACCTGGCTCTTCGATCAGTAGCAGCACCACCCCCCTCTTCCCCCAGCGCCTTGAGACCCTCGCGGGTATGTAGTGCGCTTTATAAGTGACATGATTGATTGATTGATTGATTCACTGGGTGTATGGATTCAAGAGTGCATCTGTGATGGACTGTATGGGTGACTGACTGTGTGTATGGGTGTGTTGGTGAGTGAATGGATGTCTCAGTGGTACATGTGTGAGTTACTACATATGTGAAAGGCAGTATATGTGAGTGTTGGAGTATATAAATGACTATAAGTGAGAGTTAGTGATTGTGAGAGTGGCTGTGTGGATGAGTGTGTGCTTGTATCAATGATTGTATAAGAGCGTAAGTATGTGTTAGTATCTGTATGAGTAAGTGAGGTGGTATGTGTATAACTGTATAGGTGAGTAAATGGGAGTGTGATTAATTCTTTGCATGACTGACTAGGTGTGTGAGTTACTCTATGGATGAGTGGCAGTGTCTGAGTGTCTATATAGGTGTATGAGTGCATATGATAGTCCTGTACTGATGAGTGCCCGAAAGTATGAGTGACTGTATGGGTGAGTGAGTGGATGGGTATGTAGACCTAAGAATCAGTGAGTGGGTATATAGTTATTGGTGTTGGAGTGTCTATGGTTTTGAGAATGGCAGTCTGTAATTTAGAGTGGGTGTATAAATGGTTATATTAGGGTGTGAGAAGATGCATCAAATTGTCACGTGGATGATGTCATCAGTGATATCATCAGTGATGTCATTTGAGATGTCATCAGTGATGTCATCAGTGATGTCACTGACCATGTCATGAGTGATGTAATATGTGACGTCATCAGCAGTGCATTGCAGGGGCGCGAGTTATAGTTAGCTGAACTAACTATAACGTCCGAATTTCACTGGTTTTGTACAAGTGAAATGTCCAACTAACTATAACGTCCCTGAAACCTATGGTTTTTTCAGTGAATTTCTAAGGCTTTTTAAATGCTAATTTCTAACTATAACGTCCCTAAAACCTATGTTTTTTTCAGTGAATTTCAAAGGTTTTTTAAATGCTAATTTCTAACTAAAACGTCCCTATTAAGTCCTCTTGAATCCTGAGGGTCCCTGGGGCCAACTAGCCCACCAGGTACCTCCAGTAAGCGCCACAGAGCTGTGTTGCAGAGAGGTGGTCCGAGGCCACGCCCCTTTTTACACTACTCTTCAAACGCGGCTACTGGCGCACTGCTCCTCGGAGGATGAAGTCCACTTGTGTCCTGAGGTCCTCAGGACATAAGAGGACCTCATCGCCCCACCAGCAGTGCGCCAGAAGCCACGTTTGCAGAGTGGTGTAAAAAGGGGCGTGGCCTCAGACCACCTCTGCAACGCAGCTCTGTGGCGCTTACTGGAGGTACCTGGTGGGCTAGTTGGCCCCCAGGGACCCTCAGGATTCAAGGGGACTTAATCCCCCAAGTTACAACGCGCCAGGGGGTGCCCCCCGTGGTTTATTATCAAAGCCCCGGGGAGGTGGCGGTCCCCGGGGCAGCGTGGGGGGATTGGGACCCACCCCCACGCTTTTTTTTTTACAGCCCCGGGGAGGTGGCGGGCTTCGGGGGGCCGTAGTGCCCCCCGCATACATTACAATAAGCCCCAGGGAGGTGGCAGTCCCCCGGGCTGCAGGGACCCCCGCGGGCCCCCGCTATTATTTTGTTGGCAATGCCCCCGGGACCTGGCCCACCCGGGGGCCTCATTTAAATGAAGCGCGGGAGCCCTTCATTTATGTAATATGTGACGTCATCAGCAGTGCATTGCGGGGGCGCGAGTTATAGTTAGCTGAACTAACTATAACGGGGGAATTTCACGGGTGTTGTACGAGTGCAATGTCCAACTAACTATAACTTTCCCTAAAACCTATGGTTTTTTCAGTGAATTTCAAAGGTTTTTAAATGCTAAACCCTAACTATAACAGGCCTGAAACCTATGGTTTTTTCAGTGAATATATATATATATATATCTCCTTTCACCTTTCTCCCACTGATTCCTTGACGTCGCATGAATCAAGAAAGCACAAACTCCTCTTATTAGGTGCAATATTTATTTTTATTTTTAGTGCTTGGCTGCCATGACGCGTTTCGAACCTCCTGGGTTCTTGATCACAATATTATATATATTCACTGAAAAAAGCATAGGTTTCAGGGATGTTATAATTAGAAATTAGCATTTAAAAAACCTTAGAAATTCACAGAAAAAAATAAAGGTTACAGGGACGTTATAATTAGGATTACATTTCACTCGTACAAAACCAGAGAAATTCAGCTGTTATAGTTAGCTGAGCTAACTATAACTCATGCCCCCGCAATGCACTGCTTATGATCTCACATATTACATCACTCGTGACTCGTGATACAGCTGGATTGCTGAGAGGTGGTCAGAGGCCATGCCCCTTTTTACACAATTCTGCAAACACGAGTCCTAGTGCACTGCTGCTTGGGGGATGAAGTCCACTTTAGTCCTGAGGTCATACACAGTCCCCAGCACACGCTCAAATTCAATTTGAAATTTTTAGTAGGTATAGTTTAAGCAAATAAACAGTCCTTTCGTGTTTCTTTTCTTCTTTTTTCTATAGTAGTGTTGAATTCTCAGCCAGCCAACACATGTTTCGTCGCCAGAGGGGAAATTGTACCGCGACTTTTTCAAGGCTCAATCCTCTCGTAATATAGCTTCTCATGTGGTGATAATTCCATCCCACATGGAGAAAATTCAGTATACTGGTAGGTCCCAATATCAGCCTCAGTCCAAAAGTACTCACAATCCCTCTGAATACGTCCTGCACGTCTGTGCAGCAGAACGTAGGACCCAAAATATCATAAAATAAATCCTTCACGGCGTCCTCGAATGCGAGGTACTACCGGTTCATCAAATATCTTAATGCCTGTATCGGGGAACAATGCGGTGATCCGTCTTCCCTTATCCAGTCTTTGGTGGTGGTCCCTGGGGCTGTGTGGAGGGGCTCAAGCCCCCCCACACAGTGCATGTATTTAGATCATTGCCCTCAGGACCTGGCCCACCCGGGGGCCTAATTAAACGAAGTGCGGGAGACCGGGCTTTGTTTTTTAAAACGTTTTCAGTGGAATTCGTGGACCCAACGCGTCTCCCGCCGAAAATTAAAAACAAAAAATGCTTTTTTTGGGCTGGGGGTCCCTGTGGGAAACTTAGTAGGCCGAGGGGGTCAGGGTGTTTCTACCCTGCCCCCTTTTCTTAATATTTAATGTTTTTGAACCTTTTCCCTTGTGACTCGGCTCAACCGAGTCACAAGATGGCTGCCAACACTTCCTGGTTGGAACTGTTGACAGCCAATCAGATTGCAGGCTCGAGATCAAGAGGGATCGCGGATCCTCCGCGGCCATATTTGTATAGCTGAGAAATTTTAAAATTTCTCAGGAACTACTGAACGGATTTACACCATTTAACAAAAAGAGTGCACTCTGGACAAAGAGCTACCTTTCTGCCAAATTAGGTGTAATTCCATTCAGCAATTTGGGCTGTAGCTGCGTCAACAGTTTCCTACAACAATTAACATGGAGAAAAAGCGTTGTGGGACCCCCCCCTTTTTCTGGGCTCCTGCTTCACGAATCGCCCCAAAACTTTCAACGCTGCAGCTGAATTGAGCGGGCCATTAGTTTTGAAAATTTCGCGAAGATTCGTCAAACGGCGCCAAAGTTATAGGCAACCACCAGTAGGTAATATATATATATATATATATATATATATATATATTCAGCTCCAAAGTTGTCCACCAGATGAGCAGCACTCAGACAACAGCAGCAAGGCAACAGCCTTTGATAGGTATGAACGGTATTCCGCCTGCGGATACTTTAAACAGCTGTTCCGTATAGGACTGCCTGATGCGTTCAAGTTCCTCAACTTCTCCTCAGAGGCTTTAACGGAAAGGATGCATGCATATACCGGTCCCAGTTCACATTTAAATATTGCACGCCCCCAAATGGGCTGCTCCTATGAGACTGTGCATGATGGGAGCTGTAGTCTTGGCACTTAGTAATCCACAGATGGATGCACACATAATGTTCTGTTGAATTCAAAGTCCTCAATGGACCCCGCAGACGGGTCCATCCTAGATCCTCTGCTGCTGCCCCACATATACGATTCAGTCAATACCAAGTCGTGTGGCCCCCTAGAAAGCCTCTGAAGAGAAAGCTGAGGAGCTTTCGAAACGCGTCAGGCAAACCTACACGGAGGCTGTTGATGGCTGTAAGCGGTATCCATCCATACCATGGAAAGAGAGTTCTCTTGCTGCTGCTGGCCGAGTGCGACTCAACTGATGGACACATCTTGGAGCTGTATGTATTCGCGGCCGTCCTGCCACGAGTCTGCACCACCCCGCGATAATAGGGGCCACTCGACAAGGTATTCACCAAATCGATTATGTGGGCCAACAGCAGAGGATTTAGGACGGGCCCGCTTGCGAGAGTCCATGTGACCTACTAATAACAGAGTATAATGCGTGCATCCATTTGGGGGATGATCGATTACGAACTATAGTTCCCATAATGCACAGTTCCATATGACCATCCCATTGGAGGGAGTGCAGTATTTAAATGAGAACATCATATGCATACATCCTTTCCATGAAAGCCTCTGAAGAGAAAGCTGAGGAGCTTTCGAAACGCGTCAGGCAAACCTACACGGAGGCTGTGGATGACTGTAAGCGGTATCCGTCCATACCATGGAAAGAGAGTTCTCTTGCTGCTGCTGGCCGAGTGCGACTCAACTGATGGACACATCTTGGAGCTGTATGTATTCGCGGCCGTCCTGCCGCGGAGTCTGCACCACCCCGCGATAATAGGGGGCCACTCGACAAGGTATTCACCAAATCGATTATGTGGGCCAACAGCAGAGGATTTAGGATGCGCCCGCTTGCGGGGTCCATGTGACCTACTAATAACAGAGTATAATGCGTGCATCCATTTGGGGGATGATCGATTACGAACTATAGTTCCCATAATGCACAGTTCCATATGACCATCCCATTGGAGGGAGTGCAGTATTTAAATGGGAACGTCATATGCACACATCCTTCCCGTGAAAGCCTCTGAAGAGAAAGCTGAGGAGCTTTCGAAACGTTTCAGGCAAACCTACACGGAGGCTGTTGATGGCTGTAAGCGGTATCCGCCCATACCATGGAAAGAGAGTTATCTTGCTGCTGCTGGCCGAGTGCGACTCAACTGATGGACTCATCTTGGAGCTGTATGTATTCGCGGCCGTCCTGCCGTGGAGTCTGCACCACCCCGCGATAATAGGGGGCCACTCGACAAGGTATTCACCAAATCGATTATGTGGGCCAACAGCAGAGGATTTAGGACGGGCCCGCTTGCGGGGTCCATGTGACCTACTTATAACAGAGTATAATGCGTGCATCCATTTGGGGGATGATCGATTACGAACTATAGTTCCCATAATGCACAGTTCCATATGACTATCCCATTGGAGGGAGTGGAGTATTTAAATGGGAACGTCATATGCACACATCCTTCCCGTGAAAGCCTCTGAAGAGAAAGCTGAGGAGCTTTCGAAACGCGTCAGGCAAACCTACACGGAGGCTGTTGATGGCTGTAAGCGGTATCCGTCCATACCATGGAAGAGAGTTCTCTTGCTGCTGCTGGCCGAGTGCGACTCAGCTGATGGACACATCTTGGAGCTGTATGTATTCGCGGCCGTCCTGCCGCGGAGTCTGCACCACCCGCGATAATAGAGAGCCACTCGACAAGGTATTCACCAAATCGATTATGTGGGCCAACAGCAGAGGATTTAGGACGGGCCCGCTTGCGGGGTCCATGTGACCTACTACTATTTGTAATTAGGTTACATGTATCAAGTGACTAGATACGTAGCATGATCCCTGGTCTTTTTAATTGATTGCCCACTTGGGCTTTTTTGTTTATATTTATGCATATTTATTTTTATGCATTATTGTTGGCCTTAGCTGAATTATCAACTATTTCAGTTAAATTTAATGGCAGATTGTAATGATACTGCTGGATTCATTGCAGCGTTTCACAGGTTATCATGTCAAGTGGCAGCGCGTATACGCATTAATGCCGATTTAAGCACTGTTGGTGCATGGCATTCATACATTCATGTATATTTTATTTTGTTCTTGGTATGTGTGTAGCCAAGAAAGTATTTACCTGCATTTCCCAGAATGTATAGTAACATTACAACTTTATCGACTAAGATGACGAACACGAGTATGTTTTTCATGTTTATTGCACAAAAATGAGCACTTGCTTCTTTAAAAGAAACTAACGATGCACTAAGCTTTGCCCGTGAGAAAGGAGTGACGCAACTCCGAAACGCGTCGGGACCTAGTGTTGCAATAAACACGCTTGGAATTGTGGCCGCGGCTCCAGTGTTTTTATACTCTATCTCATTGGATTTGTGTGGATATTAGGGTTGGCTTCCCCTGCTGTGTTGCCCGCCGTGATCAAGAGGCTTGGGTTTAGCCGAACTGTGTTTATGGATATATATATATATATATATATATATATATATATATATATATATATATATATATATATATATATATATATATATATATATATATATATATATATATATATATATACACATATATAAATATGCCCCAATCCGCTTCACTCCAAAACAGGCACCGACACTCTGGGTGAAATTAGATATATATACCATAGAGTACATATACGGGCTCGCTTTCTTGAATTTGCGGCAGATCTGCGGATCCATAAAATGATAAAATAAAAAACGTTTTGCATTGCATTTATAAAATCACTACATAAGTTACATGTCATGAGTGATGTAATATATGAGGTCATAAGCAGTGCTTTGCAGTGGGTGTAAATTATAGTTGGCTCAGGTAACTATAACTGCTGAATTTCTATGGTTTTGTTTGTGTAAAATCTAAGCCTAACTATAACGTCACTATAACCTTTGGTTTTTTCGGTGAACTTCTAGGTTTAAAAAAATTATATTTCCAAACTATAACATCCCTGTAGCCTTTGTTTTTTTCAGTGAATACATATCTATCTATATATCTATATCTATATATCTATATCTATATATCTATATCTACATCTATATCTATATCGATCTACATATATATATATATATATATATATATATATATATATATATATATATATAGATAGATAGATATATACGTATTCTCTGGAAGAAAAAAAACTTGTGCAATGTAACCTGCCAAATAAATTGTCACGTGGAACATGAAAATCGTATTCCCATGGAACTTTATTTATGTGGAAGCATTTGAAGACAATACATCAGTGCATATATGACAGATTGATGAGAGAAAAGGCAGGAGGTGGAGCATCATTGGCAGCAGGACTACCTGTACAGCCATCAGCACCTGAGGACATGATCACTTTCCTTGGATTGTCTCAAAAACATTTGGAGATGGTGAGTCATTGCGGAAAATGTCACATGCCTATGGGACTCAATATGTCTTCTGTGGCTGAGAACGTGAATGCTGTTAACAACAACACCTGTTAATTTTTTTTGTCCTCACCATTCCACATTGCCTTGTTCACAAAGACTGAAGCCCGTTGCTTCCTTCGAGTTGCCTTCCCTTAACCCTTTTACTACCTTGGTTATGTTTGTTCCCAAAGAAAAACTCCAAAATAAATATAAAACTTTTGTTTTTTAATCCATTAAAAGAATCAGTTCTTTTTAGAACCACTTCATCTGGTCAAAGAAAGAGCTAACTTTATGGTTTATGTTTTTGTGCAATTGTGTGTTTAAGTGTTGGTGAGTTTTTCTGTGTATACATATATCATACCCTGCATAAGTGAAATCAATTTAGTACATCTGACCACTTTAATATTCACCAAGGGGAATAAACCTATAAAGTATTAAAGAAGACACTAGCAAATGTTTTGCAATAATACTAAAATGGAAATGGATGGGTAAATGACTGTCTCTGTGGTTATGTCAGTGGCTGTATGGGTGTCAACCTTCTTATTTTAGGGCAATGATGGATTCTACTTTGCATATACTCTCAAAGGGAGTTTTTCATGACCTATTATGAGTGGATTGTTAAAAAATTTGGAGCATCCCAAAAACCCATAAGTCAAATTTGTAGAACCAGTTAAGCACATATTGAATCCAAGGTAGTGTTGTATGGTGGACTAGACTAAATATTTGGATTAATCCCTCTTTGTAACTCTTGAGTTCTTGCGTACCCCACAGACGAACCCAAAATAACAGAGGTCTTATTATGGCTTGGCGTTCTATTCGCCTAATATTAGTGTCTTGATTTATTGGAATCATAGGTGTGCGTACTGGTAGACGAAGTAGCATCCTTATAAATGTATTTTTCTCTATAGTAAGCATACTCAAACTGTTACTATTAGCCCCCCAAAGTTCTGCACCATATAGGGTTGCTGATTGTGCCCTGTATTTGTAAACTTCCAGTGCTGGTGACATTGCCTTTGATGTGCTTGCCTGTTGTTTTTTTCACGAATGCCATGGAATTTTACAATAGGACAGCCTTGCATTTGTGCATATGTGGTTTCCAGGACAATTTGGTGTCTAATTTAATACCAAGGTAGTTAAAATTGTCCACATACTCCAATTTTTGTTTTTGGACAGTGATGTTTTTCTTGAAAGACTTATGCGGTTTTATAGCCATATATTTCGTCTTAGTTGAATTCATTTCAAGGCCTTTTATGATGCAAAATTTGCTAAAACAATCTAGTAACTTTTGCAATCCCTTGGGTGTCTGCAATATTAAAATCGTTTTGTTGGCAAAGAGTAGAGCCGGTATTGGCACCCCTCCTATCTTTGTTGAGTCGTGTTTACAGCCCCGAAGATGTTGCATGACATTGTTTACATATAGCGAAAAGAGGGTAGGTGCCAATACACATTCCTGCCTTACCCCCTTTTTATTGGAATTGCTTCTGTAAGTTCACCTCTGTGTCCCCATCAGGCCCGGGCCGGAGCTGGCGTAGTTGCACTATGCAGAGTTCCACGGAGTTGGGCAAAAACTCTGTGGAACTCAGATCCGCGCCTCCACCCCTCCCCCCCCCAGCCTGAGCATCTCTCTTTAGCACCAGAGAAAACAGATGGGCGGGGAATACTCCTCCTCCTGTGGTTCTTCATGATCTTACGATCAGCCTGATCCTCGGCATCCCTTTGCAGCACAATGAAGAGGACTTGTGGGCGGGGCATGCACTACCGCACTCAAATGGGGGAGGGCAGGCAGAGCAGCATGGAAGAGCTTGTAGCCGGCACCATGTGTCTGTATGAGTAAAAGCCGATGCAGCGGGGAGACAGGGCACACATACCTCATGCGATGCTGGTCTGCAGCATGCCGTGTAGGATGAGAAGGTTAGACGTGGCACGGGAGTTGTACTCCTTACTCTGCGGGCTGCCAGTGGGCTGGGGGGACAGGTTGTGGGGTGTGACCGCACTTGCGGTCCGACATTGCTTCTCTGAATCAGCAGGTGGACGACTAAATATTTTTTTAAATAAAATAAATAACATTTAAAAATAATACACTTACCTTTATACGCGGCGTCTCTGGGCTGCCCGGAGGAGGGCAGCCCGGAGACGCTGCATATAAGGTAAGTGTATTATTTTTAAATGTTATTTATTTTATCTTTTAAATCTTTATTAGGGGAGGTGGAGGTGGGGAGCTAAAGGTGGGGCCCGGGGCTCAGAACTCCGCTCCGCTGCGGAGTCGGAGTTTTGCCTAAACTCCGCGTTCTCAGTGGGACGCAGAGTAGGCAGAAATCCGCAAGCTCCGCCAGCGGAGCGGAGTTCTCTGCCCGCCGCTAGTCCCCATCTGACTCTTGCGTAATTATCTTGGTGTAACCGTACTATCTGGACCAGAAGGTCTTCAGGCACTCCCAGGATTTTTAAAGTATTAAAGAGTAAGTCCCTGGGGATAAGGTCGAAAGCAGCCTTCAGATCTATAAACGCTACATACAAATGTCCTCCCTTTATTTTAGTGTACTTCCACGCTTTGCATAATTGCCTAAAAACCTGGTCAATACAGCTTAAAAACCTGGTCAATGCTTCACCAGATAACTTTTGGTATTGCACTGGCCACATCAAAAGTAATGTAAAGTAATGCATTTGATAGTGTGTGCATCTAATTCAGTGGGTGCTGTAAACACACATGATAAATTACAGTTTGTAGTCTTCTGTAGAAAAGGAGTAAAAACATGTATTAAGAAACTTTTACCAGTAACAGCTTGAACGCTGAGTTAAAACAGGATAATCTTAAATGTTGAGCATACGCCCGCTTTCTTTCCATGAAGCAATCCATGCTCAACTGTAGCTTTCACTTCCATATATATTTCCATTTGCTCATCATTCACTTGTCCAACTTAATGTGCCAAATCAATTGTTTCCTGTCTTGCTTGCTCCATTGTAGTCTCCACCTCATTCATTGCAACAGCAGACTTATTTTCAATTATTGGCTGTCCAAGTGGGTCCTGACTTTGAAAAGCTGAACTTTGGCTACTTTACAAACTGTCCTTAGCCACCTCAGCAGCAATTGTATCTTCCTGTTGAATTTCATCATTCAACATTTACAAGTAGTTTGCAAATACTGAGCACTCAATCCCATCCTCTGCGGTATTGAAAAAGTCTTCATAGCAGTCAACCTCTCCTAGTAATTATGTTTCAGAATGCCAAGGTTTCATTTTCAAGATGTGCACTCCGTTTTGGATAGTAAATGTCCAACATGTTTGTTTTTACAATATCTGTGCTCTATGGCTCAAATACAGCAAGATAATGAATTTTGGGAAAATACTTCAAAACTCTGTTTTGAGTTGATGCCAGACCTAGACACACCCATATAATTCCTTTGGACTTAGAATGTAAGCTAGCAGAACTCAAACGCTCACAACATTCCTAGTATCCAATTTTCCTGTGTGAATGCATCTTCAAACTGAAGCTGTACAATTTCTTTGCTAGAGACTTTTCAGCAGAGATCTCTTCCCAACCATCTTTCATCTCTGTTTTCTCAGATTTTGTTATGTATGAAGTAACATAACGAGCAACAGCTATAGAGTTGTCTGCCACAAATTGAATATCTATCTTGGCATTCCACATTTTTAAAATAACAGGATTGTAGTCATTAACACATTTCTACGCCTCTGTTTTTCTGAGGTTGTAGGTGTTTTTGGGTGATTTTCGAGCAGGTGTGTGTCTTGCTGCAGGCATAAAACTGTTCACTCTTACCTTTGAAATAACAGGTCTTGAAAATCCAAAACTACATTTTGTGTACAATATTCATTTTGTTCTGTATTTCTGCTGACAGTACTTTCCACATGTATATGATTGGAAACACAGTACTTGGTTGGTGCTTTAGGCCTTTTTCCTCAGTGTCTTTTGGAATGCTACATGTAATATACTATTATATGAAAGAAAGTACAGACTCATCTGTGTCTGTTCCAAACATTAGGTGCATCTTTTACCCACAACAGCATATGAATACGAGGAACACCTCTTGCTTGGTACTCTTTGCCAAAAGAAATCAGTAATTTCTACAAGAGGTGGATTTTTTGGTTGCAGATAAAGAACAACATAACTTGAAATCTGTGGTTAAAGTATCTGTAAACATTTGCAGGATCCAAATAGCAAATTCCCTGGTGTCTTCAATTCGATATCTTTAATGTTAGCTGTTGCTTCTTTCAAAAAGTCATGCAAATCATCCCATGCATACTCTGCACAATTCAGTGTTACAAACCAAGTTGATGCCCTACATTTCTCAACATACACTTGATCTCACCATGACACCGATACCAGTATTCATTGGTCCCACATTGGCATGCCATCAAATTTATCAAATTGTACTTGAGGTTCTCATCTTTTCCATGAATGTTTTCAACAATGTCTTTTCCATACATATTTTGTACATTAACTCCTTTCTTAAGAATATGGTTAATATCATATGACAGTCAAGACAAATCACTTTCAAGCAACAGATGGAATACATATGTTATACGTTGTTGAAATCTAGGGTCCTCTGAATATAATCTTGTTGATCTATACTCTGCTGCAGATATTTGCACAGGGCGGTCATCATACCGTCCACCTACTCCAGTAGGAAATAGTTTAGGAAAATATTGAGCCTCTAAACTTTTCTCCCAAACGCTCATTGGAGTTCCTATAGCTTGTTTCATCTGATACAGTTCAATGGCATCCCCATAACATCGTATGAATGTAGTGGATGGACACTGTAGTCTTCATATATCTCTTCAGATCTACTTCTATCCACTTCTTCAAACTGTCCACTTAAAGGCAACATTTCTTCCTCCAAGCACCTTCCATGTTAGACAACATCCACATCTTCATAGTACCCATTATTGTCTTTAAGATACAATGTAGCTTTCTTCACCTTATTTACATTCACTAGTTACTTTAGATTTTTTGCTTTTCTGGACACACCATTCACTAGTATAACAAGCATTTCTTCTAAATCTCTCTCTACACCCACAGCTTCAATATTGTGTTTAAACTCTAGAAGTTAAATACACAACTCTACCTTTAAGCCCTTTCTAAAGCTCAGTGGTGGTAGTTTCCCAGTCTTTGGTTCCAATACAAACTATGGCCTGAAAAGGGTGTATAGATTGTATCAGTATTATTTCATAAACATTCAGATGTCAAAGTTCCCCTGGAATTTCAACCACCTCTAACTTTTTGTGTATTGCTGTTGCAGGCATTTTGTAGGCCTCCTGTTTGTCATAGCAATATTTGCACATGATCTGGTGTGCGGACAAATCAAAAAGTTCCTCCAAATAAATACACTGAAAATTCGAGCCACTTTTCTCTGTTTTCTTCTTCAGTTTTCAAAGATGCATTAACATTCAAATTTGGCCTTTGCAGTGAGTTCGCCGACATCAAATACAAACATGGTTTGGTTTCTCTGTAGAAACTGCATTAAACTTTGCTATTTCTCGTCTAAATCTATCAGTACAAATATTTGCGTTTTATTCCTCTACACCTGAACATACCAACTCCTCATTTTGCCCAGACTGCACTTCAGGACAAAAGAAACATAAATGAATATCTTCACAAACATTTTCAACTTCTGATACTGTACAATACAAAAGTGCTTTATTCATTTTTCCTATACACAATGCAGGACTTAGAAGTAAAGTCTTCCAACTAAATTTCACATTTTTGAATGATGAACAGCCAACATACTGAAATAATAAAAAGTACATCCTCACACTTTAGTGGAGACATGCCAGTGAGTGTCCTTGTAAATTAGAATATTTCCTGACTTTGCATGGATCTAACGCTTGCAACAATGCAATTTTCCACTTCACATAGAAAATGTCTCAATATATCAATTGATTCCTGGCGAACAATACAAATACTACTACAATCCCATTTATACACAGGAGCATGTCTATGCCTTTCTTGTACCTAATAACTTATCTCTTCCTCTATATTTCTAGGAACAATTTCCTCTTTTACAATGGAAGTGCCATATTTTACCTCTTAGCAACGGCCAACTGTGTGCTCTTATTCGTTCTGTTGTAAGTAGCTTTCTTCACTAAAGAAAGCCTCCATACTAGATAACTTTGCAAAAATTTACTTTTATTAATAAGCCTTTTTTAGCTTCTTTTCTTCATAGACAAAACTATTTTATCTAGTGTTTTCACTCTGTTTAGTATTAAGATAAATTGTTTGCGCTTAAAGGCAAACGCTTTATTAACCACACTCAAAATATTTGTTTTGTTTCAGTGCAGCCCTTCGCCTCTTGCACTTCTATATATTACGTACCAAATTCTGTATTGCCCTACTTCTAAACATTCTCAATTGTATTTCTGTAAATTGTTTTTTCCTCCTTGTCAAATAAGGTCTTTTTTAGAAAATTTTTCTCTTTCAATCTGATTTACTCATTCACCTTTGTGAGTTGATTTTAAAACTCGCTTTTTCTCTGAAACGTTAGCCACACTTTGCATTTTTCCACATATTGCTTTAACAAACTGCTTAGTTCTCTTACCAGCAGCTCTTTTCTTTTCCTTTTTTTCTGTCACTTTTAAGCAAATAGTACTCTTTCCTCTGTTTTTTCTACTTTGTGTCTTTCTTGGCAATGATAATCCTGCTCTTTAAACACACGTAGATATCAGAAAATCAAATATAGAATACATTTAACTTTACATTACATACATGGGCCTGCAGATATATGGATCTACTAACATGGTGAGAAGGGTGAACTGGGTGGGGGCTGATGTTAAGAGGTGGGCCGGAGTTTGTGTGGTGATCAATTTTAACAAGCCCATCATTGCTACACATGTTTTGACAACTCTAAGTTCAGTTAGATCTAGCAGACCGTCAATTATCCAGGCTCTTCCTAGTGGTTTCTTTTACAAGCTAGAAGTGGTTTTCTCGGCTTTTTGAAGACAGGTGTCACAACGGTATAGCTCTCGGGGCACACGTTCTCCTATTTCCCCTGCATCCCCCATTTTGAGGACTGTTAATATATTCACCCCTTTGTGTAACGTAACTTGAACTCTTGTTATTGACTTCTCCAACCTGATTTACTGTTGTCTCCTATTATCCCCCTGTCCACAATCGCCCCCGTTGACATGCCAGGTAGCAACCCTCATGATTTTCTATTGCTATCATGAAACATCGCCGGCCTGGCAGCTAAATTGTACCATTGTAATTGGGGTTTTTTTGTAAGGTAATATCATGTGATCTGTTTACAAGAAATGTGGGAAGAGTTAAATAGTTTTTTCTTGAAGGGTATAAAACTTATTTTACCCCGGCTGTGACTTTGGTGGCGGGGAGGGCTAAAAGGGTGTTGATCACCTTTATCTCTTTTGACTTTTGTGGGAAAATTAAGTATTTTGCTTGGTGCTCACATCTGATGCAAGCGTTGCAGTTAACATTTCTGGCCTCCATATCTTTTGCACTAATTAACTTTTAAAATGCTAAAGCTTGGCCTGATGAGTCATCTAACCTCACTACTTTAAGCACCAGCTATTGACACTCTGACTGGCAGTACGTATGGTAAGGATAAGTTAATTTTAGCCGGTGATTTAACATCCACCTAAGTGAGTGCCCTGTGGATTTAAGTAACATCAAGGCTAAATGTACTTTGAGAGAGAGCATACAAGTGGCTCATAGTAGGGAAGGCTTTGAACTTAACACAATCCTAAATAATTATAATCTTGTCTTCTCCCTTGAGAAATTATTCAATTCCATGAATCCCTGTATATTACCAACTTTTATGGGTAGGGGTTGTGCTTCTATAATTGACTTTATTTTTGTGTCAGCGCTGCTGTTTTTGCTGAATACTAATTACAGCATAGCGCACAGCACATTCAGTGTTCATAACCCTCTTTTTTTAGCTATGAGTGGGATAAGTTCTTGTACCAGGAACCCTCCAGGATTACAGGGTGTTTTTTATTTTTTTATTTATTTATTTATTTTTAGAGTTTTATATAGCGCTGGCTAGACCCGTAGGTATCAGAGCGCTTTACATTAGGTTACACAATGTTACAGAAAAATGATAACAATTACACATAACATCAAGAATAATCAACACATTGAGAGAGGAAAGGAAGGTGAGACAAATAGAGCGGAGGGGGAAGGGGGAAGTGTGAAGGGGAGGATGAGGATGAGGGAAAAGACGGCAGGAGAGGCGAAAGGAAGTCTGCCCAATGACCGACTGGGTAGGTGACGTCCTAGGAGGGAATCCACAGTCCGTCTCCCCTTCAGCTAAACAGGGTAGCTCCATCGGGCATCAGTCAAAAAGCTAGGTCTCAACTGACGAGGAAAGCTCACAGAAGAAAGTCAGTTGGTAATCAGGGTGGGAACTATGAGCAAGGACGGGGAGAGGGCAAAGGTCAATAGCTGGAAAGAGAAGAAGGGTAGAGCGGAAAGGGGTAGGGGGTAAGGTGAAGGGGAGGAGGGAGATAAGGACAGGAGAGACGCAGGAGAGTTTGCCCAAAGACCAGCTGGGTAGGTGATGGCCAAGGAGGGAGTCCAAGCCCATCTCCCCTTTAGCTCGCGAGGTAGCTCCACCGGGCATCAGTCAAAATGGCTAGGTCTCAGCTGACTAGGGAAAGTTCTCAGAGTAAATGTCCTGGTGGGTGAGCAGGAACAGGGTCAGGTGAGGGCTGATCAAGATGGCAGGTGCTACAGTACTTTACAGGGAAGGATGGGCCAGTCTCCCTTAGCTCTTAAAAGGTCACAAGATCTCCCAAGCGTCAATATGTGATTGGGGGTAACGCAGTCCATTAAAAGCACGCCTGGACGCATCTCCCCTGTCGGCGGGACAAGCGTGGTAGGAGCTGCCATTTTGCCTCGCGCTGGGGGGGGGAGGGTCCGCTCACCTCTGCCTTCAGCTACAAGTGAACAATAGATTAGCCACAATAATAATGACAGGTCTTGGGGCACTGTGGTAAAATGGTAGGTGGATGGCAGGGTATCCGCGGGATATTTTAAATGCTGATGATCCCGGCCGTGGGAGCATCTTAACCAGCTACAGATCAGCGGCCATCTTGGTAATGACCGACTAAGTGCTGAAGGTCTTTGGAGTTTAATGGACCAACTCAGACTCGGGCGTGAAAGCCTTAGGGCGATGATCCTGGATCTCCTGTGCGGTGAAAAATGCTCCACCTCTTGACCAATAAAGCGCGTCGCCGCCTGTGCCTTCTGGTTGTGGATTCTGCTCTCCCAGCAATTATGGCCTGGATCGTTGGGGGCAGTCACCTCCTGTACGTACCAAGAGCAGTGAGGGGAGAGGTGCAGGGAACAGCTCCAAAGCCTGCAGGCCCTCCCTAGTCTTGTTGAAAAACAGTGCGTGTTAACGTGTGTTTTCTCCAACAGACGAAGGTAGGCGGTTAAGGTGGTTGCAGGTGGAGCCTATGCTGCTTAAAAAATCTCTCTTCTCAGGGTGCAGGCAAGAGAATTTTGCATGTTTGGATTTATGCCTCTCGAATGGGTAAATTCTATCTACCTATGCTGGTATCTCGCATAAGGCGCTAACCTTACTTAAGGCTCCCACGAAGATCATTAAGTCACATGAATCCAAGTGGTTTGACCGCAAATGTTCCAAGGCTCTACGAAGTCTGAAGGAAGCATTAAAGACGGTGCCTAGAGATAAGGATTGTGTTGTTGCTTGTCACAGGGTGTATAAAATGGAACTCACAAATCGTAAAAATATTTTAAGAGGGAGAGCTTGGGATGATTTAGCTCAAGCTTGTGCCAGTAAAGACAGTTCTTTGTTCTGGCTTGTAATAAATCGGCCCTGTTTTGCAAGTGATAACAGTCCTGCTTTATGCTGCCATATCTCAGAGAACTAGTGGATAGCACACTTTCAAGAGATTTATAATTGTGCATCTAGTGGGGGTTGTGATGGACTGGGCTTGTCCTTGGGTGGGAGATGTAACATCATTTTTGCTTTAGAGGAAGTTAGCCAGGGTATTTTAACCTTAACAATAAACAAGGCCCCAGGGCCTGATGGAATACCCCTTGATCTGTTTTTGGGCGATATCGAGATCTGGGGTCCAGACCTGCTGATGGTTTTAAAGGCTGCAGTGAGGGAGGGCCCTCCACCCTCGTGGTCCATTTCTGTAATTGTCCCCATATTCAAGAAGGGGATAACGATAGCCCTTAATGTTATCAGCCAAAATCTTTGCTTGACGCCATTGTGAAGGTCCTTGGAAGGGTGCTCCTAGATAGGTTGATGTTGTGGGTGAATATGAACAACATAATCTCTGAGGTACAATTTGGTTTTAGGCCAGATAGATCTACAATTGACCAATGTTTGAATTTATATATATTCAGAAGCAAGCATGCTGTTGCCCGGTCTGAGTTGATTCACCTGGCTTTTATGGATCTACTATCTCCCCTCACTAGGGTCAACCAAGAGAAGTTTTGGTCTTTGCTTCTCTCGATGGGGGTGGACCCAGATATTGTGCTTCTCTTAAGACATTTACATGCACAAACCTCAGTATCTGCTTGGTATACCCAGGTCTCACCTTGCACCCAACCCTTTAGAACCGGTGGGAGGGATCCAACATGGGTGTATGTTTGCCCCCTTTTTGTTTACCCTTTATGTAAATGAATTCGACTGAGCAAGCCCTTCTTTCAGTGGAGGCTGTTTGCTCAAAGGTAGGGTCGAGATCACTCCCGGTGCTACTATATGCTGATGAAGCGGTCCTGTTGGCCAGGACCGCTGTTGGTTTACGGCTGTTATTGAATACGTTTGTAGCTTTTGTGGGCAGCCTAGACCTTTCAGTCAATATGTGATAGTAGTGGGCCCACGGTCTACTAGAACAAAAACATTCAAGGTGGGTAATCACATCTTGGCCAAAGTTTTGGCTTTTTCCTATCTTGGGGTCTTTGACACCAGTAAGAACTGGAAGCCCCTGGTTGTTATTAGGAAAGAAGAGCTTGGTAAGGCTAATGCAGCTACTACTAGTTTTGCTCAGAGGCTGGTGTCTAGGCTGCATCCTGGCCCAAATTGAGGTCTACCAGACCAAGTGCATTTACAAAGTTGAATATGGCAATATGGCAGTGATGTTTGGGGATATATGAGAATTGATATCCTGCAGACCATTGAAATGATTTTTTTAAGGCGTGTGCTGCTGGTTCCCCAAACAACTCCAGCATTCTGACTGCATGTAGAATTAAGAGTAAAGTATATTGCAGACATGGTTGCTCTTAGGCCATTGTTTTGTTGAATTAAGTTCTGGAACAGGGAGGAATCTCTGCTGAACAGGCTGATCCTTAAGGATTGTCTGCCTCTTGACCATGCTAGTAAGATCCTGGGGATTGCATATGTTAATGAGTCCTTTAAGGGTTTGTGTAGGGAGGATTTATTTTACAGTCCCCTGTCCTTGAGCAGCTCAGAGTTGAAGTGGGTGAGGGACCATTTTCTTGAACATAAGATGTTACATAGAGAGCAGTCAGCACTGATTAAACCCTTTGCACTGGGGCACATGCTGCTAAAAACAGTTCAGACTATGAAAGCTTATTTATCCATAGTAAATAGCAACAGAGACAGATTTCTGTTAACCAGAATTAGATTCAATATGTTGCATTATCTTTAGGCTTCTCCTAGCAGTTGGAGTCTGTCTGGCTCCTTGGGTCCTTGCGGCTGTGACAATGTGTCTTCGTAAGACAGCTTACATTTTATGATGTTTTGTAGTTATTTTAGGTTACCTAGGAGAATGTTTATTATTCCTGTATCGAAATCGCTGAATTGTATGCAAGTCGGACCTGCTCTCATGTTCTTACAGCTTTAATCTAACAAGCATATTATTTTTAAAGTCTCTTGTTTTTTTAAGAGCTGCAATGCGATTGGGGTATTGCAGGCTTGATTAATTATATCACTGCTGATTGATTATCTTATTTATGTGATTTTTGGGTTGTTATTCTATAGGTAACATGTGTAACATGTATTTCATATTTTTGCGTATTGTTGTTTTTATGAGTGATATGCTTATTTTTTGTGCTGTTTACTTTATGGTTATGAATAACTTATGATTATAACCGAATAAAGTTTATTCTGACTCTGACTCATTACATTAATATTTGATTACTTACTATAAGCAAGTGAGTGGCTACATAAGTGCTTCTAAGAGTGGTTGTGTAAGTGCTTGTGTATGCGTGTATAAATTTGTATGTGAGTGGTTGTATGAGTGGGTGACTGGGTGTGTGAGTGAAGGAGTGTCTATGTGAGTGGGTGTATTAGTGGCTGTGTAGGTGTGAGACCGGATGTGTAAGTAGCTGTATAGCTGTGTCAGTGGGTGCATTAGTGGCTGTATGGGTATCTAAATGGGTATGTTAGTAGCTGTATCTGTGGGTGACTCATTGTGTGAGTGGTTGAATATGTGAGTGAGTGTATCAGTGCCTCTGTGGGTGTGTCACTGGATATGTATGTAGCTGTGTGGGTGTCTGACAGGGTGTGTTACTAGATGTGTGGGTATCTAAATGGGTATGTGAGTAGCTGTACGGATTGGTAACTGGCTGTGTAAGTGGGTGTTTAGGTGTGTAACTGTGTGTGGAAGTGGCTCTGTTAGTGGTGGATACATTAGTGCTATGTGGGTATGTGAGTGGATGTGTAAGTATATTTGTCACTGTCTGACTAGGTGTGTGAGTAGCTGTATGGTTTTGCAAATAGGTATGTGAGTGGCTATATGGGTGGGTGACTGGGTATTTAATTGGGTGTATTGGTATGTAAATACGTGTGTAACTGTCTGAGTACTGGATACATGAATTGCTGTATAGGTGTGTGAGTGGGTAAGTCAGTGGATGTATAGGTGAGTAAATGGGTGTGTGAATGGTTTTATGGGCGTGTGACTGAGTGCGTCAGTCACTGTCTTGCTCTATGAGTGGTAGGTACATAAGTGCTATTGTGGTAGTGTAACTGGGTGTGTAAGTGCCTGCCTGACTGAGTTGGTGCAAATTACATACTATTAAAATACATACTATAAGCAAGCACCCACATCTAATTTCTAAAACTTTCATTCATACTGGCATGATAAAATAACTATATTTTCAGTATAGCACTTCCTCTTCCTACTTTGGTGCTCACTATATTTTTAGTTAATGTTCTCATCTAACCTCCCTTCTATTTTGCCTTTTACTGTAGTATCTAGAAGCTACACATTTTCTTTCAGCTTATATACACTCATAGGTCTTTTTTAAAATATACTTTTATAGTACAACTTACTTAACAATCCTGTAAAATCTCTTTGCTGTTGTCGAAGTTTTATTTTAATATCTGTTAATATCTGTTTTCCACTGCAAATCTGAAGTCAGACATCTCTCAATTCTCTTCCGCTCTTAGTCCAAAAGTACCAGTAATGGCTACCCTTCCCGCTGTGCTCTCATTCATAGGCCTGTACCTAGCAAATCACAGAGTTCCTTTCATCTTTTATTTTTGTTGTTCCACTCCTAAATGGTCACTATTTTTTAACCCTTCACATGTTTCCTCTAAAGAAGCACGCTTTAGTAGAGTTTTTTCTGGATCCTCAAATCCATAGCAGCACTCAGAGAGAGCCCCTGTGTGAATTCACAACAAATCCATGGGTTCACATGGGAACCCTAAAAAGTATTCAACAATCGTCTGTCAATATTTTTCATTTACATTTAATTTTGTAAAATATACTCAATTACAAGGTATACACTCCCTTCTCCGCAATTTATGTACACCAGTCTGCTTTTCATAGTGTCACACTACAGTCTCTCTTGTTCCCTTCTCCCCAAATACTGTTTTGGCTCTGTTTCCATAGTAACCATGTTTTCAATAGCCTCTGCCTACCAGTAGGTCAAAAGTTCACAAAACGTTCTCTCAGCAGCATTCTAGCTTCACATTAACTGTTGCAGGTGTGGTTTACTGTTTGCAATTCCAAACATATCCCATACAACATAAAAAAAAAAAAATCCACACCCAGTCACAGAGTTAGTTCTTTTTTTAAATCACTACCTAATTTAAGCCCCTGCAAATCTCCACCATCCAATCAAATATGCCCATTTATAATGTAGGTGTTGCCCTCCATTTTAACTGCCTTTCATTTTCAAAACTGCCTCAGTCTCCTGTAGCCTTTTCCTGTGTGCTGCTCCTGCTTCTCTCCAAAATGGTCGGAGTATGGATTGTGGGCCACAGTTTTGTGTGAAGGGCACGCACTCAATAGAAAACAACAACACAATTAATAGAGTGGAGTGGGTGTGTGACTGGGTGCATGAGTGGCTGTATGGGTGTGTGAGAGAGTGTGTAAGTGTTTCTCTGGGTTTGTGAGTTGCTATGTGGGTCTGTGAGTGAGTGTATAAGTGGTTCTCAAGTTCTGTGAGTGAATGTGTGAGTGACTGTATGGGTGTGTGAGTAGTTTTATGGGTGTATGTGTGGGTGTGAGAGTGGCTGTGTGGGTCTGTGAGTGGGTGTATGGGTCTGTGAGTGGGTGTGTGAGTGTGTGAATGGGTGTGTGAGTGGGTGTATGAGTGTGTGAATGGATCTGTGAGTGGGTGTGTTAGTGGGTGTATGCATGTGTGAGTAGGTGTGTAAGTGGTTGTGTGCCTGTGTGGGTCTGTGAGTGGGTATATGAGTGGCTGTGTGGGTCTGTGAGTGGGTGTGTGAGTGGCTGTTTGGGTTTGGGACTAGGTATGTGAGGGCTTGGTAGGTGTGTGACTTGGTGTGTGAGGGGTTTGTGGGTCTGTGAGTGGGTGTGTGACTGTGTGAATTGGTGTGTGAGTGGGTGTATGCAGCTGTGAATGGGTGTGTGAATGGCTGTGTGAGTGCCTGTGTGAGTCTCTGAGTGGGTGTGCAAGTTACTGTTTGGGTCTGTGAGTGGCTGTATAGGTGTGTGAGTGGCTGTGTTGGTATGTGACTGTGTATGTGAATGGTTTTCTGGGCCTGCGAGTGTGTGTGTGAGTGTATGAATGGGTGTGTGAGTGGCTGTGTGAGTCTGTGAGTGGGTGTGTGAGTAGTTTTATCGGTCTGTGAGTGGCTGTGCAGGTGAGGGCCCGGGTGTGTGAGTGGTTATGTGGGTCTGTGAGTGTGTGAATTAGTGTTTGAGTGGGTGTATGAGTCTGTGAATGGGTGTATATGTGTGTGAATGTGTATGTGAGTGTGTCAATGCTGTGTGAGTGGCTGTGTGGGTCTGTGAGTGGATGTGTGAGTGGTTTTGTGGGTCTGTGAGTGGGTGTATAAGTGTGTATTTTTTTAATTGTACATTTGATCCACGGATCCATCACAGAGTCACACGGGAGCGTGCTGAGCGCTGCGAAGGATCAGCAGATCCTAGTGTTTCAGCAATTTCTTGCCCATGACGGGGTCCCTTACAGATCCCTCCATCACTCCTATGGGGTCAGGATAACTCTATCTTGACCCCTTATATTGTATTTCATCTTTAATACCCCCCCGGGACCGAGTGCAGATACACAAAATGGCGGCCACAACTTTCCTCTCAGGTTGCAGCCACCCAATCACGGCATTGCTGTTGGCACATGGATCCACGGATCCTCCGCGATGGAGCCGCATCTCTAGATATACATAAATATTTTTTCTTTAATAACTCCAAAACTGCTGAACAGATTAGAAATAGGACTGTTTCTGGACCAAGATCTAGCTTTCTGCCAAATTTGGTGTAATTTTGTTCAGCGGTTCGGGCTGTATTTGTGTCTAAATTTTAGCCCTTTATTTAACCGAAAGTCACTGAAGGTCATGGTGAAAGAGTGGTTTGAGTGTGTCTGGGTAAGTTCTTTGTCTTGCCCAGAGGGGAGATGGTTTACTGAGGGAGACGCTGAAGTAGACTTTTGCAATAATCTAATTTGCTAAGGAGCACTGAAATTATTAATAATTTATCTGTGTGCATTTGAGGCAATAACGTGTTTTCTATGTTTATTAATTGTTACTATGCTGCAATGGTATTTTCACAATGAAATCTTAATAGATTAATCGAAAAATACACATAGATTTCTACCTGGATAGAAGTATAAGCTATCATGGGGCAAGTGGACTGAGTTTGAGATGAGATGTGAACTCTGTAATTAATACAAAGTCAAAGTAGAATAGTAATTTCTTGCATCACATTTGTTTTCAAGTAATGCTTTGAAAATATATTGAAGGCCCCAGCCATGTTAATTTAAGAAGCTGCTGAAGAAAGAAGAAGAATATGATGAAATTATATCAAATTATTTCTGCATCATTAAGAGTAACATCTACTACATCACTGGGCTGGGAGGCATAAAAAGAAAAAAGAGAACAAACCAAATTTTAAATTCCAGGAACAAATGACAATAAGCGTTGAGTGTCAAAACAGGAGAGCATCACATTCAAATTCCCTTTAAGGGTCGTGAAGTCAATTTCATTGTTCAATCGGATATGGATGACTTTAGCATTAATTAAATATATTCAATTTTTCTTTTCATATTACACTATTGTGTGTAGCTCTCTTTCAGGCTTGCTGTGTTCGCTGAGAGATCAGGGAGTAGGGAGGGGTGAGTCATCTTTTGTGTATAGAGTAAAAAGCTTAAATAATCCCTCGGGATCTGGCAGAGCTTTCAGAGGAAGGTGGCACAGCACGATTCGACTGCAGGGATGTTGATGGGAGTAAGGGGAAGGGAGACATCAAGGGAGGGGTGAGGATGAAAGAAAGGAGATGTATAGTGATGAGGAAGTGCAATGATTTGTGAGACATGTTATGTTTTGATACAAATACAGAAGAAAGACGCCTGAAGAAGGAGAGAGTTAGTTGAGAAAGAAAAAGTGAGAGGAAGAGATGGAAAGAGAGCTGTAGATCGCCCATTTTTACTACTCTGCGCATTGGTTGCCAAAAGGATAGTAAACATGCAATTATCAGAATTCATTACTAAGAACTTCCTGCTGGATCCTGTCCAATCGTCTTTAGAGCTCATCCTGGAGCAGAAGGTCCACGTATTGCAGTAGAAAATGAGATATAGATGACTATGGATGATACTGGACCATGCAGGGGTTTCTGCCCTAGTCTTACTTGACCTCTCATTCGACATGGCTTGTCATTCCATTTTAGTAGACAGACTGACTGCAGCAGGCATAAGGGGGCTTGCGCAGGAATGGCTCCCCTCTTCTCTTGCATAACAGAGTCAATTTATCATCATGCCTCAGTGCAGGCAATCTACAAAATCTCTGCAGAGTGGAGTTCGGCAGGCCTTCTTTAATTGCAACTTTATAATCTACATGTGGCGTCTTTTGTTAATTTAATTCAGGACTATCAACTGCCATGGAAGTGCTATGCAAATGCTACGGAGTTAATTCTTAAATTGTATGATTCTGCTAATATGGCATGGGACAACGTCCTAAAAACCCCGAGGGCAGTATCTAAGTGGGTGGTCATAAACTGACTGAAACATGGGGGCATATTTATTAAAGTGTTGCGTCGCCCTTGCGCCATGAAACGGGGCGCAAGAGCAACACAAATCTTAAGTTACATTTGTCATGCCACACAAAGCACTGACAATGACAATCTTCTATTTGATGCCAATGTGGACAACAGTGCTTTTTCACTGTGTCGTAATGAACATAATGGTTGTGATGAATATGTGTTTTTAGCCATTTGTCAGGCTGGACAGGATTTGTATATATAACACTGTGGATGTATATATTGTCACTACCCTTCCTTTTTCCACTGAAACCCTCACTTTCGCACACAACAAACCCCTCTTTTTCCCGCTTTTGGGGCACTTTTCGTATAAATTCCTGGATATGTGCCGTGTTTTAAACCTATCAGTGTGTTCAATATGATTAAATAATATTGAACAAGAACCTTTTTGTGAGTAATTCAATGAATGTTATTGTATAAATAATTGTTTTTTCACTGGGTCCACCTTCTTTTGTACCGATATTTACCCAGGTCCCAGTGGTTTCTGGGTTATACCCATTATTTGTAACAACTTTCTCTATTATGCAGCACAATGCAGCAAGGTGACTTGCTGTGCTGCATGATTTCTTATACCCTTGAATCAGATTAAACTGAGGGGCATAGTAATGAACAAATCATGCAGCGCAGCAAGTCACCTTGCTGTGCTGCGCTGCGTGATAGGGAAAGGGCAGCAATGCACCGTATCTAACATTATATGCGCATTCCAGTCTTTTCTCTGCGCTGGTGCACAATGTGCTGCCTAGCACCAATGCATGCAAACTTGCACCACGGAGCAAGGGTGCCTGCGTTGTAAGAAGGATTGTTATTGTGAAGGAAGGGACTCCTTCCCCCACAATAACAATCCTGTGAGGCATTTTCCTCTTTCTATGTCTGCTGCAAAATGCAGCAGACATAGAAAGAGGAAGTAACAAGGAGAAATAAAGATATTCCTCCTCGTAACGCCTCACCTGAGGAGACATAGCATTTTGACGCATTATCAGTAATGGTAAATATGGAAATGCGCCAAAATCCATGGGTGGATTTGTGGGAACACCTGCATTCCACGCATGGAACGCCTCCCTGGGGCAGAGTAACGTGATGCAGCAATTTGCGTTACTCTAGATTTATCAAGCCAAGCAAGGTGCCCTTGCGGGGCTTGATAAATATAACTTAAAAGTTGTGTCCCTCTTGCGCCCCTTTGCATGATACAAGGGTGATGTAACTCTTTAATAAATATGCACTTGAGGTTCTAGTTTTAGGTGACTTTCCCTCCTGCTGGACTTCAGACTGATGAGCAGATGTCCTCAACCAATACCCAAGACCAGTTAAAATAGTTAGATACCTTGAGTTGATGTTTGCCAAAGATCTTTGCTTTCGTCCTCATATTAACAAAGTAGCATCCTATTGACTTTATTATTTGAAGATATGGAGGAAAATGTCCCTTATAATGGTAAAGTGGCTAATTATCCTTTGATTCAAGCTTTATTAGGATCCCGACTTGATTATGCTAGTGCCTTGCCACATGTTTCAATATCTCATGCAGGGCAAGGCCTTCAATTGGTGCAAAACCTCAAAGCTCACTTTTATGGGTCCTGCATGGCAGACACATATTTCTGGACACCTCAAAGTCTTACTCTGGCTATCCATCAATAAACGTAGTATATTTAAATGTCTGGGTATTGGGTTGAAATCATTGTATGGTCATGTGCAGAGTTTATCAAGCAGATACTTTCCTGGTATTCTCTAACTAGTGTATTGTGTTCTTAATCTGCTCATTTACTTCTTATTCCTGAGTGAAAAAGAGTCAACATGAAGGCAGATCTTTTGCTGATCAGCTGCTATTACACAGCATTTTCTCTGAGCAGGGAAACTGGTTTTCTGAATTTTAATTAATCTTAACTGAAAACCTGACTGTTCACACAGTAGACTTGCTATTTGTTACTCCAATAATCAGTGCCTGGACGATGTTATGCAATCCCGTATTTCATAAAAATAATAAACAATAAATTGAGAAAAGGGAAGATGCATGGAGTAGACTAGGATAAAAGGAAGAGACAAAGAAGGAAAGAAAGGAAAAGGAGTTAGTAAGAGAGAGGGAAAAAGAAAGAGATCAAGAGTGGGTAAGGTAAGAAGAGATAGATGAAGTGTGATGGGGGATATAAAGTAATAGTCTTAGGGACCGATTTAATGTTCTCTGCCAAACCGAAAGTCTGCCTGCCTCATTTAGATTAAGTCTGAGCGGTGAACTCCGCCCTGCTCGCATAGCAGAGCGGAGTTTTGTCCCTCACTTGCGTTCATCAACGTCAAGTTGGCGAGCGCGTGCGGGGAAAATCAACCTCCCGGCGAGATTTCTCAATGCAGGAGAACAGATTTCTCATTGCGAATGGTCGCGTATGCTCGTGACCGCTCACGTTGAGAAACCATCCGTTCACATTGAGAAAGCTGCTGCCTGAGTAAAAATCTACTCGAGTGGCAGAAAGGAAGCAGTGCCCACCTGCGCTGTGCATGGTGCCATTTGCGATTAATGTACAGTACCGACAAGCACAAGGCACTGAAAATCACCGCGATCGGCATTTATCTAAAGCAGTCCACCACTTCCCAGAGTTACACATAGCGGAACTCCGCCCAGGCTTAATTTAGAATCAGGAGTACCTTCAGTATGTCGATGGTAAAGACTACTTCAAATCCACCACCTACATACACCTCCTGTGCCCTGACAGAGTAAGGGCCAGCAGATGTTTTACCATTTGTCCACCAACCCTATTCAAAGTGGGCGAACAAATGGCAAGCTTTCACTGTCTGTCACTGCCAGTTAAAACCTGGCTGTAAGGGGCAGTGAAAACTGCAAAATGACTCCCACGTCTCAGGAGAAAACTTCAATGGTGAGACGGTTACTGCTTTTCTTTATTTTCAAAAACAAAAAAAACACATTGAAAGTTTGCCTTAAAGCTCCATCCTGTTGACGGAGCCGTCCGTCAAACTTTCAATGCATTGACAGGAACAGCTGAGCAGTTCCTGCCAATGCAAGAGATGTGCACTGGGCCGACGGACATCTCTAAATTTTGCAGGCGGGTACTCCATCAGTATTTGGGCCCATAGTGACTGAAAGAAGGAGACAGAGGAAAAGTGGGAGGAAGAAAGAGGTGGAGTAAGAGAAAAGGGAATGAAAAATGAGGTCACAAGAGAGATCAGATTGAGGAGAAAAATACAAGTAATAGAGGCAGGAAGGGATAACTAGAGAGAATGAGAGGTAGTAGGAGCATGTGTGTGAGAGAAGGCAAAGGAAAAACTGTGAACATGAAAATTAGGGTGAAAGAAGGATTGAAAGATGTCAACCACGTTGACACAGTGAGAGAGCATGAGAAGAAGCAGAAATTGGAGGAAGGAGTGAGAAAAGAGGTAATCATCACGAGAAGGGGTGCACTAAATCATTGCTTAATTTGAGCCGGTGGTTGCACGTGGTGCCCACCATCACTCATTTTTCCACATCAGACTTCAGCTCGGATATAGAGAGAGCAAAACACAAAGGGGTATATTCACAAGAATGTGTGATAACTACCGCAAGAGTAGCGTAACGCAACTTTCAATATCGCAGCCTATCGAGGGAAAATAACCCTGTGTCAACGTGGAATTCACAACAAGGCGGTAGCAAGCGATAGTCTGCCGAAACCGCGGACAATGTCCGCGATACAACCACCACGATGGAGATAAAAACACAAACCACAACACCAAAAACACGTGATGGGCCAAAGCGCGATGAGGAAATCAGCGACAAGCAGCGCCAGGCCTGCAACACACACCTAGCAGGCATCAAAAATCACCATAAAAGTAGAAAAAACACCCACACACAAACTGACCAACACCCAAGCACCATGGAGGCAGCCGGAGCAGGCACAGAGGACGAGCGCAACCCCACAAGCACCCCGGACAACCAGCCTGGGACCTCGGGGACAGGGAAGGGCAAGGACAAGAAGACCAGGAAGACCAAGTTCAGTCCGCAGGCGAACAGGATCATAGTCACGGAAGTGATGGAACACCATCAACAACTCTTCGTCACCTCCAACGTGTCATTGGGCACCAAAACTGGAATATGGCGAAACATCGTCAACAAGGTGAATGCCGTCGGAGAGCACAAGTGGACAATGGACGAGGTCAAGAGGCGATGGAATGACATGAAGCGGAAGACAAAGGAGAAACTCACCGCCAACCAGAAGGCAGCAACGCAGACCGGAGGTGGGGGCCCAGCGCCACAGCTGGAGCTGGATGACATGGAGGAGCTGGTATCGACAGTCATCAGTGTGGAGACTGTGGCTGGAGTCGGGGGACCGGACACTGCTCGACAGGACACAACACAACTGCAACAGGGTGAGTGACCACCAGGTACTGGGGGGACGGGTGGAGATGGCCACAATGGCACACATGCACAAGCAAGCAGGGCACAGTGCACACCCACAATGGCCCTGGGTCCTCGCCCAGACCCACAGACTGTCACAATGTACAATGCCATGCTGTCTGAATGTCAACCTGTACCATGCGGCTACATACATGTGGACACATTGTAATACACCATCTCCCCTTCACATCACAGGGGCTTCGTCAACACCTCCTGCAGAGCAGTCCCAGCCACTCTTCACTGATGACGAGGAGGACAACACCAGCATCGACACCCAAACCATCCAAGACATCATTGACCTCATCCGCCACTCACCTCCAGGATCAGGGCAGCCCAGCCACATCGATGAGACCCCACCCACCACCCAAACCACCCAGCAGGAGGCACCCACAGCCCCGGCACTCTCCAAGACCCCCAGGAACAATACATGGCCTTCCAACGCCGTGTGCTGGAGGGCCAGAGGGAGACGGCTGAGCAGGTGCGGGTGGGGTTCGACCTCATGGCTACCAAACTGGACGCCATCCATGGGTGTCTACGTCCACCCCATGGTCTCCAACCAGCCCTGACTGACATCGCTGGAGTCATGACGCGGAGAGAAGAACACCTGTCCGCTCAGAGTGGCTCCAGCGATGCCAGCCTTGAGCTGGCACACATGCGGAGGCTCATGGAGGACATGGTGCGGATGGAGGCGGAAAGGATGGCAGCCACCGCTGCACACCATCGAAATGTAGCAGGGATCTACCATGCCCTGCAGTACTTCATCATAGCATTGCTGCCACAAGGCGTGTCGCTGATGAATGCGGCTGCCCCCACACCATCCCCATCTCCGCCCCCTGGTGTATCAGTGCCTCCCAGTGTGGCAGGCGTATCCACTCAGGCCCCTGATGTGTCAGTGGCACACAGTGCCGCAGCCGGTACTGCAACACCCACAGGTGGGGCAGAGCACACATCCGAGGACGAGGACGTGGATGGGTTGGCGCTCAGAAGGAGGCACTAGCATACATTTCCGCCACCTGGCCTGTTTCTGCTTGGTCCCGCACATGGCCTCATGACCTTCCACTGACCCCCGATACACTCCGATGCACTCACCTTGGACAGCGACATGGACTGCCACATCCTGTTTGACGAACAATGACACGGCGACCAGACTGCGGAATGTACCCTTCCTCTTCCGCAGTACATGTCATCCCCGGATGGACTCTGGCTGGCCCTCCACGTGCCCATATTGTGTAGTGTGCTCGGCATTGCCCTGTACCGCTCCAGCTTGAAAACTGCACTGGATGTGCAATAAACATCCAGTGACGCACTGCTGTTCTCTACAGATGTGTCAGTTTCTTGTAAATCTGCCCTGTGGTGTATATGTAATTGAATTGTGTGAACTTGAAGCAGGTATTTCGGGATTGTATGTACGCTTGTGTTAATGTCTTTCCACCACTCCTTGCCTTGGATTTGCTGGCCTATAATTGTCTCCCACTGTGCACGCAGTCACGGCAGACCATCCAGGGGCATGTCTATCATTGTTTTATACAGCCATGTGGTAAGGTGGCACCCCCCACCCCCAAAGGTTAGAAGGACCTGCACAAAATCATGTGTGGTGGGCTCCAGGCTCAATTTCCACAGCAGATGTCGCACAGCCTGTGTCAGTGCCCATATACCAGGAGTTGAGGGTTTGGGAGGTTGCAGTAATTGATGAGGCTCTCTAAGCTACAAAATGTTCCTTCTTCATAACAGTCCCCCAGTGTACTTAAGTCTGCTGACGTCCTCTGCTGCATTCATCTGGATGTAGAGGAGCCACTCCGTTACATATGGAATCCTACAAGAGTCAGGGATGTTGCATAAAGCTGGTGGCCACCCATTCGCTTTAGCACCCCCTTCCAGCCTCGAAGGGCCATACTAAGTAGTTTCTGTTTCTGTTTCAGTCACAGGGTCACACGTAGTAGCAGAGCAGTTAGAGCTCCTTCTGTAAGGTCTGCCCCAACTCCGCAACTGTGGCCAGTCCAGAGTCTGCAAGCCACCAGGCCAGCCATTGTAGCTATGCTGTGTAATAATACAATTCATAATTCAGGACCCCTAAACCTCCTTCCTTCGCTGATCATTTCTGGGAAATCAGGTTACGTCACCCATCCTATAGCAGTTCTCTGACTAAGGTATCTAGGGTCCGAAATAATCCACGGGGAATCCACACTGATAGATGTGCAAAACAGTAGAGGACACAAGGGAGAATGGTCATCTTTGCCAATGCTAGTCTGGCCATAAAAGGCAACTGTAGCATTCACCAGAACACCACACTCCCTCGTAGGGATTGCAGGGCACCCCCAGGTTTCCCTCTTGGGAATCCGTGTTGGAGTGAAAAACTCTGACCCTAGATATAAAAAAGACCTCAGTTCCCAGTGGAGGCCATGGTGACTCACCACCTCCAGGGGGCTCCCATGACCACTCCAACAAGGGGAAGGAGCAGATCTTCTGCCATTTGGGGCATAGCCCCGAGGCCTGGCCCATTTCCTCCAATATAGTCCACGCTACATGATATCCCTGACTGAGTGTCTCTCAAGTACAGTAACATGTCATATAGAGCAACACAAGGTTCTCTTTTCCATGTAGGCAGATATGCTTGACCTGTCCTTCCTGCCCCAGGATACTGGCTCAATTGCTAGGGTGAATAACACTGGTGTGAGAGAACAACCCTGTTGTGTCCCTCTAAAAAAGGGGAGAGGTTCTAAAATGCACTGACCTGAGCTAACCCACGCCTGTGCAGCCGTATATAGAAGGGAGACCCATTTATCCTACTCCCGACCTAAGGACATCTTGGATCAATGGATAGCGCTAAGAGACCTGCCGGTGATTATGCGCTATACAAATTATGCCGGTGATTATGCGCTATACAAATTCAAGTTAACATAACATAACAGGATCACCGCACTTGGGCACTGCGCTATTGACGTTTCATTCAGAATATGGTACAGGCTTCTTATATTGTATGAGGTGTTGCGCTGGGTGATGAATTCCTTCTGGTTGTCATCGATCAATGTGGTTAGGTGTAGCTGTAGCAGGGTGGCCAGTACCTTGCTAAGTATTTTACAATTCAGATTAAGCATTAAGTGGGGTCTACAGGATGCTACATCTAGCTCTTCCCCGATGGCTTAAGGATGGAAACAATAATTGTCTCCCCAACTGTGTCTGGGAGGAGCCCCAGTTCAAAGGCCTCCTTGTAAATTTCCTCCAACTGAGGAACTAATATGGAGGAGTAGATCTGATAAAATTCTACCAGCAATCCATTGGATCCAGGTGGTTTGACCCTTGCCAGCTCCTCTATAGCGCTCCGAATCTCTGGCTCAGTGATGGGTCCCCCCAGTCCCTTCCTGTCTTCCGCCGATAGTCATGGGAATGTCACCCTGGCAGGGAAGACAGTGAACGCTACTCAGGTGTCTGTTCATGTGCCCCATATATCTCACTATAGTGCAGAGCAAATACATCAAGAATGTCCGGTTTAGCATAAACTGCCTCCCCCATGGCATTTGTGATCTTTGTGATGGCCCGTGCCCTCTCCTCTGACCATGTGAACCATGAGAGGAGCCACCCTCCGAGGACCCTCCTGTGGACAGATATTCACGTCTATTAAGGGCTTGTAGGCTTTCAGATGTACTGGTGTTTGACTCCTTGACTTCTTCAAGCCAATGTTGGGCTTGTGCGTTTCCCTGTCCCTCAATTGCCAGCTGATGGATCTTGTTCTTAAGCCAAGGCAGGTCTCTGTGGAGGGATTTACTAACTCCCACCGACTGGCCTAGGAAATGTCCTCTCACCACTGCCTTGAACACATCCCATCCAGCATTGCTCTTGGACGCCATGTGCCTATTATTCTGTAAGAATTCCCCAATCCGGTCCCTCAGTGGGTCCCTGACAGTGGGTTCAAAAAGATAAAAGATGGGGAATCTCCAAAAGGGTATTGGCGAGGTCTTACCCAGCCCAAGATCATGAGCATTGGGATGTGGCCTGACAGGGTGCATGCTAGATCCATGTGAGTCAATTGTACAGTAATCTTGGGGGGGTATAATATTTTGTCTAGGTGGACCTGAAGATCGTAGATTGGAGAAAATAATGGATATTCTCACGACCCTACATTCCTCAAGTACCATGGATCGCGCAGGTTGCAGCTGCTCAGCCACTTCTGAAAGCCCTGCGACAATCTCACTGCTGAGGACGATCGAGTTGATCGGAGAAGGATACGAGTGAATTAAGTGGATATCAGCCACACAATTGTAGTCTCCCCCAATATCTGTGGGGCCTATGCTTTCAGGAAGAGCATGGGGCCAGGGTTTGAAAGAACTGTCCCTGCTGTGTGTTCCGTGTTTGAATACTTCCCAGCATTATCTGTAGCCCAAACAAGAAGACACATCGGCCCCCCCTTGTCTAAGTAGGTTTTTGTGGCCACCAACGACTTTCACAGCTGCACCCTGAGAATGCCGAGTAATTAGTGGTGTAAATTTGACCCCTCCATAACCATTGCATCTGGGTCACCAATTCACTTACAAAGTGTGCCTCTTGCAGGAACAGCATGTCTACCCCCCTTCATTTTAGAAATGCTAAGATTTTTAACCATTGACTGATGGAAACCATCCCCCTAACATTTCAAGTGAGAAAAGTGAATTTTATTAGCCTACTTGCCATTGTATCAGATGTCTGATCTGTTTCCCCATATGCCCCATGTGCGCCCCTCCATTGTCAATGGCCTTCTGGTTGGGGCTACAGCACCCTCATCCTGTCCCATGTGTGTCAGTGTCCCTCCATGGTTAGACTTAGGGGCATATTCTCAAGAACGTGCGATAATCATCGGCAAAATAGGTTAACGCAATTTCTCACATCGCCGTCCATCACGGGAAAATAACTCCCTGTCAACGTTCTATTCTCAACACGGCGGTAACATGCGATAGTTTCCCTATAACGCGTCAAATGTCCACGATAAAAACTACCGGGACGGCAATAAAAATCTAAAGCCGAACGTGAAAAAAGTTGCGATGGGCCCAACTGCGATAAAAAATCCAGCGATAAGCAGCGCCAGGCCTGCAAGTCCCACAAGTCACGCGGGAAAGATCACTATAAAAGCTGCAAAACAAAACACAAACAAAACACAAACAACTGCGAAGCACCATGGAGGTAGCCAGAGCGAGTACAGAGGACAACCAGAACCCCACAAGCCCCACGGAGGACCAGCCTGGGACCTCGGGGTCAGGGAAGGGCAAGGAGAAGAAGAAGAGGAAGATGCCTTTCAGTACGCAGGAAAACCAGACCCACATTACGGAGGTGATAGAACACCACCACCAACTGTCCAACACCTCCACTGTGTCATTGGCAACTAAAAATACCATATGGCAGTCCATCTTGGCCAAGGTGAATACAGTCGGAGTGAAGAGAAGGGTAGTGGACGACTGCAAGAAGCGCTGGACTGATGTGAAGCGCAAAACCAAGCTGAAACTCGAAGCCAACCTCAAAGCAGCAATGCAGACTGGAGGTGGGAGTCCAGCGACACACCAGGAGCTGGATGAGATGGAGGAAATGGTGACCCGAGTCATCATTGTGGAGACGGTGGCAGGAGTTGGGGGACCGGACACTGCACAACAGCAACAGGGTCAGTAATGACCAGGGACTGGGGGACGGGGGAGATGGGCACAATGGCACACATGCATAATTAAGTATAGCTCATCTGCGGACAAACCATGCCCAAGAGTCACAACTCCGACCAAGAGCCCAATTTACCCAAGTCTGCAACATCTCAGCACTGTATAAGCACAGAAGTGAAAGGCACACCGCCTGAAAGGGAGAAGGGCCAGCCAAATCAGATCTGAAGGGGCAACACACCCACAATGCAGCACACACACATGAGAATCAGAGCACCTCAACATTGACAACAATGTGGTACAAACTGCAACACTTTCACAACAGAACAGAGGACACAACTGCTGCCGCTTGTGTGCAGAAAATGGCCATTCGCATTTGGCACAGCAGGAACTGTGAGATGATAATGTACAAGTACAACCTCACATCCCTGATGGTGTAGAAATGTCAACTGTCCCGCATCAAATAGGCATCTCCTCACACACAGTCACAATGTACATTGTCATGCAGTCTGTAAGTAAACTTGTACAATGCGTGAACATACATGTGAATACAATGTCAATCTGCATCTCCCCTTCACATTGCAGAGGGAGAATCAACACCTCCTGCAGAGCAGACCCAACAATTCAGCACTGATGATGAAGAGGACCTCCCCAACATCGACACCGACGCCCGTCAACAGCTCACGGACAGCTCCGGCACACCACCTCCAGGAGCAGGGCAGCCCAGCTGCATCGAGGAGACCCCACCCCCTGCACAGACCACACAGCAGGAAGCACCCACCACCACGGCTGTCTCCCAGGACCCCCACGAACAACACATGGCATCCCAACGCCATGTGTTAGGGTGCCAGGAGAAGTTGGCTGATCAGCTGCGGGTGGGGTTCGACCTCATGGCAGCCGAACTAGATGCCATACGTGGGTGTCTAGGTCCCATCAGGGACCACTTACAGTCCCCAACAGACACCCACTGTCCACTCCATGCTCTCCAACAATCCATGGCTGACATCGCTGGAGTCATGACTCTGAGCCAAGAACAACTGTCTAGTCAGAGTGGCTCCAGCGATGTCAGCCGGGAGTTGGGACACATAAGGAGAATGATGGAGAGCTTGGAGCGGATGAAGGCGGAAAGAATGGCTGCCACGGCTGCACACCAGCGACATGTAGCTGGGATCTTCCATGCCCTGCAGACCTTCATCATGGCATTGCCGCCACAAGGCCAGGCACCGATGAATGCTGCTGCAGCTTCTACATCCACATCTCCGCCCCCTGATGTGTCAGTGACACACGGTGATGCAGACAAAACAACACCACCCACATGTGAGGCACATGAAACATCAGAGGACGAAGATGCGGATGATTCTGCCTTAGTGGTAAGAAGGAAGCAGTAGCATTCAACTCCGCCATATGGCCTGTTTCTGCTTGGTTCTGCCCTCTGCATCATCACCTTCCACTGTCCCCCTATACACTCTGCGACACTCACCTTGTTCCTCGACATGGACTGCCATATTCTGTTTGGTTACCAATGAAACAGCAATCAGATTGCGGACTGAACTCTTCCCCTTCTGATGAACTTGTCATTCCCTAAAGGACTCTGGCTGGCCCTCCACGGGGCAACAATGTAAAGTGGGGTTTGCAAGGCCCTGTACTGCTCCAGCGTCAACACTCCACTGAATGTGAATAAAACATTCATATTCACACAGATGTGTCATGTCTATGTTCAATCAAGTATGAAAGTATGGAAGATTGTAGGGGCAGTGATTCCCCCTCACGTCCATGTTGCAAATGTTGTGGGACTTGAGTCACAGGGTGCAACTCTCTGCATCATGGTGGTACATATGTGACCCTAAAAGACGCCCTGTTGTCTTTTCTTGGTCACAAATGACCGCCTTAATGTCATGTATTTGGACACATGTGATACACTGCTGAGTGGGATTACGTACCATCTTTGACACCCTGATATGGCATTTGGAATACGTGACACCCTAAACAGCCTCTCTGTAAGGATCTGACACACCCACCATCGAATTGCCATTTGTGAGATTGTTAGCACTAAATGTTGTACTTACACTTGTCAGGGTGATGTGCTTATGCAGAGGAGTGACATGCACACAGGGAATGTGTGTTGGAATGAATTTATTTGCACATGCTGTGCCTGTGGTCATTTTGTCCTGTCCCATGATTGCTAAGGACAGTCACAATGTGACGTGCTCATGTGAAGAAATTGTTAATGATTACGTTCCTTCTGGCTAATCCTGCTGCAGCTGCACTGGGGTGTGGTCCACCTGCCTCATCTTCGTCCGGTGCATCTGTCACTTGGATCCATGGGGCATTGGTGCGTACACATATGTTGTGCAAAACACAACATGCAATGATCATCTTACACACTATTTCCAGCCTGTACAGGAGTCTTCCACCTGTGATGTCCAGGCACCTGAAACGTGAATTTAACATGCCAAATGAGCGCTTCACAATGCCCCTGGTGCGTTTGTGGGCCACATTGTACTGCCTCTGGGCCTGGGTGTTCGGGTCTCGGAGGGGTGTCATCATCCACGGGCAGAGTGCATATCCTTGATCACCTGTGACAGGGGTAGAGATATGTGTCAATCGGTGGTTCTGCATTCTGTGTTGGCAGGCTTATTAGTTTAGTGGTGTGTGATGTGTGCGACTTTGGGATTCATGTTTGACATGTATTGCTTATGGCAAATGAGCGGCATCCATGTGTATTACGTTGCCTCACAGCTTCTCGTCCCTCCCCCGAGCCTATTTACTTGTGTTCGCTGCGCGGTTGCATCACTTGCACTCCTATGACACACCATTGTCATGACTGTCTGCGCATGTCCACATGCCTGACAACGACACTGTGTTATTGGCCGTTGAAGGTGGTCGGCCATGTGTGTGTAGGCCTATGGTCAGGATATGGCGGACACAGAGACACACGCAGTATTTACTTTGGTGGCCATCCCGGAAGTGAACCACGCCCAGAGCCCCGGGCTATTTATTCCCACTCCTACGCTGGACTGGCATACACCGGCCCAGCCCACTCCACTTACGCTTACAGGGGGGGATGACATAGCTACATGTCCAAGGTCTTCCCCACTGCCTGAGGTGACATGGTTGCATCCACTGTCCACAACACTATGAACACCAGCAGTATATGTCCACATGGACATGTCTGTGCTCTGCATACTGAAGTCTGTCCAGCACATCACCGCCACACTTGGCATTGTGTACATTCTTATTCATGGGTCTCTTGCCTCCTTTGCACAGACTTGGTTCCCACCTCTCCCCACATTATGCTATTGTGTGGCAGAGATGCCATGACGTGGCTGGTTTGTCTGCATGGCTGGCCACGGTTGCCACAGTTACTTGTGTTGTCGTGTCTGGTAGGTGGTAATGTTGTTTGGCATGTTGTATGTGATTTTGTGACGTGTGCATTCCCACTGTTGTGAGTTGCATGATTGTGGAGTTGAGGTGTGTGGTGGGTTCATTTGGTACTTACCAACGAGCAGTGCATTTCCATAGGTGCCATCCTGGAAGCGCTGGTTGATGATGGACTGTCGGAAGATGTAGGAATCATGCACACTGCCTGGGTAGTTGGCGACGACGTTGGTGAAGAGTCCCCGGTGGTCCACTATTGCCTGCACATTGATGGAATGCGTGTGCTTTCTGTTGCGGTAATTGTGTGCAGTGTTGGCAGGGGGCACAAGTAGGACATGTGTACAGTCAATTGTCCCCAACACGTGCGGGAAGCCAGCTATGGCGTAGAAGCCTTGCTTGGTCTCCAGCTGTTCCTGCGCAGTGTGGGGGAAGTAAAGGTGCTGGGGTATGAGGCTGATGATGGCATCCAAGCCAGGTGTGAGGAACTTTGATAGGGCTGGCTGTGAGACTCCTCTGACTCTGGCAGTTGTTGGTTGGAAGGTACCAGAGGCCAACAGGTGCAGCACAGCCAGCAGCTTTGTCTGCGGAGGGATGTTGGTTGTCCGCTGTGTTGGTACCATCAGCCTGTGGGCAATGTGGATCAGGATGCAGAGGATGGTTGTCCTTTTGAGCCTGTAGTGGGCAATGACATCCTCTGGCGTTAAGTCTGTGAGGCTGGTGCATTTTCAGAAGGTCTGCTGTCTTGTTCTGCGCTGCCTCTGTGGTAGTCCGGAGGGAGCTGGGGGGGGTCCTGGGGGTGGTGGCGGTGGGTGTTGTGGCCCTCTTGGGTCTCCGAGCTGCATGATCAGTAGCTCCATGACATGTGTTGGTCTTCAGATGTGGGTCTGGACTGGGCTCCCTTTTATACTGCAGGTTGTCGTCCTGCTTAACACCAGTAGGAGGCAGGTGTTAAATCCCTGCTGCTAACGCGCCTTATCGCCTGTTTTTGGGTCGCTTCGCCGATCTGGCTGGTAGTTGAGAATGTCGCGAAGTGGTGTTTTCGTGTGTTTTTGCACGGGAACGCCTACTCTGCATACCATTAGTGTTAGTTGTCGCTCTCATCCGTGGCGATGTTTTTTGCGGAAGCTATCGCAGGAAAACCGGTGATATCGGCAGTTTGCACCAGCTTGAGAATAGGGCGTTAAATCTATCGCCGCTTTTGCCGCGCTAAAGTGCCGGTAAGTCGGCGATGAGTCCTTGAGAATATACCCCTTAGTGTATAAAAAACAATCCCAAGCTCCCTAACCCAAGGGTGGATCGGCAAAGGCCTTCCATCCAGAACTCCATAACATGAATAACAGTAGAGTCCAGAAAGAAACCCCCATGGCCATAGCGATTGCGAATGTTTGTAAGGCGGGGGTGGCTTTAGCACCAACCTTGTTTTGGCTCGAGCTCCTTACACCCTTCGTAAGAAAAATTGGAGGAAAAGTCCCCATACAAAAGTCTGAGTCCCCCTGGTCCCCATCCATACGGCAAAGTGAGGGCCAATGAGATCATCATTAGACATGCGGGCCGGCGTTTATTCCAGCAATGTCTCACCTAAACAGTTGAACATCATCCTGAAGATCGTCTGCCTGACCGGCACTATCTGAGGGCCTATGAAGAGGTCCCCTGTGAGGAGGCTGAGTCTGAGGATTCTGACGCAGAGTCCATATGTTGTTCTGAGGAACTCAGCTGTGTCAGAGCATTAAATGTGGTTGCAATCTCAATGGTAGCTGCCCTCTCTTGTGCAGATTGCGAAGTGCAGGGTCTCGCAGTTCTGTCTCTGCCCTTTCCTTTCCGCCTACATCACTTTGGGAGTGACGAGTGACTCCAGTCTCAGGCATCCGTTCCCACTTTATACTTTTCCAACCAATCCCATGCTTTGGTGGGTCCATCAAAAAACAGTGTTTTTTTCTCCAATAAGCACCCTCAATCGGGCTGGGAACAGAAGAGCGTAACAAAGTCCTGCCTCCAGTAGCTCCTTCTTGAGTGCTAGGAAGGAGGATCTCCTTTGTTGGACTGCAAATGTGAAGTCGGGGAAGATGGCAATTGAGGCGTTACCTACTTGGATGTTGCCCACCGTATGCGCCCTCTGGAGGATGAATACCAGTCCTGGTAATGTAGCAGTTGCAGAATCCATCCCTAGTTAAAAATGGTTCTTGCCGGGTGCCAAGGAGCCTCCCCCTGGGCTTCTCCCCACGAGGCATCCTTCACTGACCTCATCCATCTTCACACCAAGATCAGGAGGCAGGCCGATGGCCAGGAACTCAGCTGGGTGAGGCAAATTAGAGGGAAACTAGGCCCTCCAGGTGTACCCGCACCAGGCTTTCTGATCATAATTGCAGGATCCATCATGCCACTCTGCATCAGCAAACACGGTGGCCCTCTCCAGGCCTCTCAACACTGGTGCCTGAATCTACAGACATATCCATCCTCAGTGTCAGGTCCATCTCTGGCGACCGACTTTGCGGGCCAAGTGGCTCAGTCCCCTCAGTCAGGCCTCTCAGGAATCACCTGGGATGGGGTAAAGAGAGATAGTGAGTCCCCTCGGCTCTTCCATGCAGCCCCACAGTCCACTGGGGCCCAAGTTGCGAGCCTCCCTATATGCCGCTCGTATGTCCCCTCTTTTTGTACAGGTCTCTTCACTGGCCGAGCTGCTCCATCGCAGCCCTCGGGCCACTCTGGCAGGCGCAATGACTTTCTGGTGGGGGGCGTAGCTGCTTCCTTCACCTGCTAGCCGGTCACCCTAGCCACCCCGCTACTGTGTAGGCTGCGGCCTCCCTTCATCAGGCCTCACATCTCCCTGTGTGCTTTCTTTTGTCAACACCCCAACCGTAGTCTCTTAGAAGGCATCCTTTCATACATGGGGTCATCTTCCGATCTTCCCCAGTGCAATTGGGGCCTTGGGGCTGCTGGATCAACAGGGCGTAGGAGGTGGCGACTCAGAGCTCAAGCAAGTGCATCCATCTTGGTCATCAACAAGCTCCAGGGTCACACGTCTGTAAATGGCTCTCCTGTGTTGTGGTGTGCATTCCTTCCAGACAGGGGACAAAAGGGCCTTAGGTGTGGGAAAGAGTTTCCTCTCCTGAGCAGGATGGCCTGGGGGGGTTGTACACAGCCTTTCCGAGGTTCAAACGGTTGCCTGAGGGCTGTGCCAGGGCCCTTTCTGCCTTCTGAAGCTGACTGCCATGTCACTGGCAAATGCAGCGAACCCCTGGGTCTACCTACCCTTTTTAACCCTGGGGAGATTGGAGCCAGACCCAGGTAAAGAACTGACCAGAACCAGTTAAGGTTAGACAAAGGGAGTGACCACCACATGCAGGCTGATACTGGGTATAAAAGAGACCCCTCAGAGCCCCTCGTGAGAACCGTCCTGGACCTGTGGAAACTCAGAAGAATGACTGCCCTGCTTTCCAACCCTGAAGGAAGATAAGATTGGATCTGCATGGCTTGAACCCATGATCGCAGAGGTGACTTCAAGGATCAGTAAGCTGGCCTCTTGTTTGAGCTACAGGAACACAACAAGCTTCCTCAGGCCTTCCTTGCAACTGCCCAGCTAACCTGCACCAACTGGACCTGCCTGAACTCTACTGCAGGCCTCGCTGGAGTAAGTCCTGACCCCCAAGAGTTGCCTGCCCAGGTTCTGGACCCTTGACTGATTCACACATACTGGGCCCTGCACAACCAAGGTCTAGCATACATCAACCACTGACTGAGCTTCCACCAACCCTTCAGGCACCTGCACTCCTCCTCCCTTCTCCTCGTTTACACCCCTCGCATATGTTGAATCTACAGTGGAGGTCGTTCCTTCTCCTACCTTGTTGCCAGGTCCTGGAACGACCTCCCTCTTCAACTCCGGACCTCACCCTCTCTACTGGAATCCAGGAAAGGACTCAAGACCTGGCTTTTCGACTGAGCCTCCACAGTATGAATGCCCAGCACTTGGATACCCTCAGGGTGATTAGCTGCGCTTTACAAATCTATATTGATTGATTGACAGCATTCGCCTCATGGCCCCCGCTAACACGAAGCTCAAACTGAGGTTCCTCGCATGGAACTGGACTGAGTGAAATGGTAAGCTTACACCAGGACCAACTTGGCACCTGTATCTTATCCGCACTCAATCACGGTCAGCCTGAACTTTTGATTTTGTCTCAGTCCAGCAAGACCAGATAATTGGCGATTTGTGTTCCTTGCGCTCTTTGTGCTCCTTGGCACACTGCTACTTAAAACTTTAAAAATTCAGACCTCTGGCTCTATTTATTGGTGTTTGTTGCTTGAGTGTCATTTTATTTATTGCAATTTGTTCTATTGTTCTGAATTGGTTTGGGATTTTTTTTTGTATTGCATTTTTACTTTATAACTGTGCTTCATAAATACTTAACACATCGCCTCTAAGTTAAGCCTGACTGTTGTTGTGCCAAGCGATCAGAGAGTCAAGCATAGGTTTATTTAGTGACTTTTTCAGCTCATCCTGACAAGGACTGTGTTTATTATTTGAGTGGGACTCTCAGCCCTCTCAACTAATAGCCTAATTTCTTGGAGGGGTAATAAATGAAGGTACGAAAATCCTTCATTGGTAAAGGAGCTTGAAACTTCAAACAATTCAGGGCCACTTTTTCCATTCAAAATGTCAGGTTGTGGAGCACCATCTTGAATATCTTTAAAGGGAGCCAAATGAGACAGCAATTTCATTGGCCTGAGTCCCGTCTCAACTGAAGGCTGCTTTTAAGCCGAGTGTATCAATATTCTGATGCCATCCCCAGAGACAGTAGGGTCTTCTGATCTTCATTAGAGTTATCAAACTGCTTAGCTTTAAGACCAAGTCCCAGATTTACTATCACTTTATTCTCAGTTTGCTTTACTTATGGATACAAAACCAGCGCAAAGTGTTGTATAACGATTTACATAAAGTTGGCTATGTGCTATGTTGCACTACTTTCTGTCAAGGGGGCGTCCTGTGGGGAGTACATGTGCGCTCCCATGCTATCACTCATGAATTTTGAAGCAAATCCCTATCTACTTACAATTGTGGGCAGAGATTTGGGTCAAAACCTTACACCCTCTATAGGCAGGCGTAAAGGAGTAGAATGCAGCACATTTACAAAGTAGGAAAAATACTAAAGCATAGTTTTTTTATTGGCTGGCTCCCTGTCCAGTACAAACCCAGTGCTAGGGTGTGTGTGTTGGTGCATGGCAGCCTGAAATGCATCTGCGCAGGGGGTGAGGTAATCAGAGCCATATATTAGTAGATATGGTACAGATTTTTCTCTTCCTTTGACACAATGCAGCTCAACAACTTTGGTTGGTGTGTTGTTTTGCGTCACAGTTTAGCAAATTTCCCCATATGCTCCTGAAAGTCCAAAAGGGAGAGTATCTGGTATGTGTGTTGTTTTGTCTTCAGACTACCAATATTGAGAAAGTTGATATAGATTTAAAAAAAATGAAATTGGTAAAAAACTATTGCATAACTGTATTTCAAAGTCCCATTGACCTCCTCCACCAGACCTGAAGCCTCAGGTCTATAGCTACACTGCAGTCTCTGTTCAACTTGTAAAGCTGCACACAGCATCCTCAAGATTTCATTGTTGAAGCGTGTGCCTCAGTCAGATTCCAGAGAAGTCGGGAAGACAAATCTAGGGATTAACTTCCTCAAAAGCAGCTTTGCTACTGTGAGTCTGTCATTTCTTCTAGTTGGGTATGCTTCAACACATCATGAATAGATACACACAACAACCAAGACATACCTCAACCCATTGCATAGGGGCATCTCAATGAAATCCAACTGCATCTTGTTGAAGGGATCACCTGATCTCCCTATGTGGCTCAATGTCACCACAGTTCTTTTTCCTACATTTTTATGTTGACAAACAACACATTGGTGGCACAACAAATCAGCCATCAACCTAAACCTTGGATTAAACCAAGACCGCCTGAACAGCCTGACCATGGTATCTCTCCCTACATGAGTCAGGCCATGATAATGCCTCTTGACTTCCTCCCAAGTATCAGCGATCGTTAGCAAAAGGTTGTAGTTGGTCTCATCTGTCCCCTCGTTAATTTATTCACCATTGAAAGTGCAATCATTATGAGTACAATACTTTGCGACCACGTCAGCATATGTGTTACCAATGGTCACATAATCATCCCCTTTAAAATTAGCAGCACATTTGATGACTGCAAAATGTGCAGGCATCTGCAATGCTTTAAGGAGCTTTCAAACTTGTTTCCGTTTCAGATGTGTGACCCTGAGGAGGTCATAAACTCCCTCTGGGACCATAACTGTCTGAAATCATGAACGACACCAAGCCATACTGACTATCACTGAAAATTATCACTATCTGCTGGTCAGAGACACAGCAGCATGCTCTGGTAAGAGCAATCAATTCAGCCACTTGTGCAGAGAACACTTCTTGGAGCAATGAAGCTTCAACTACTCCTGAAACTGTACAAACTACGTAGGCAGCTCATAAATTTCATTTATTGTGTCACAAACACAAGCCATCCACAAATAAGGCAAAATCAGATTCAGGCAGCGGCTCGTCTTGTATATCTGGTCTTGGCTTGGTGCACAGTTCAGTAACATCAAGACAGTCATGCTCCACCTCACTCTTGTCACTGTCATTCTCAGGAAGGGGCAACAGGGTTCAAGACAGCACACCTTTTCAAGATAACATTCTCAGTCGCAAGTAGGATCTACTCATACCGGGTCACACGGCTGTTCATCAAGTGTTGAGTGTGAGCACGCGCCAACAGTATCTCTACAGAGTGGGGCACATACACAGTTAAAGGATGACCCATAACAATGTCTCCACATCTCTCTGTGATGGCATGGGCAGCAGCCACAGATTTAAGAATTTCGGGCAATGCTGTAGCTACTCGATCAAGGGTAGCAGAAAAGTAGGCTACAGGTCTATGGGCACTTCCTTGAGTCGTTGTAAGCACTGAGAGAGTGCAGCCCTCCCTTTCACTGCAGAAAAACAAAAAAGCTTTATTGTAGTCAGGCATTCCTAGTGCCGGGGCACGGCAGAGACTTTCTCTCAACTCTAGAATGCAAACCAAGTAATCATTATCCCAAAGAACCGGACCTGACCCATCCTTGTGTGTCAGCCTCTGTAAAGGCTTACCAGCTAGAGAAACGTTGGGTATTCACTGGTGACAGTAGCCACCATTCCTAAGAACATTCTGAGTTCTTTCTTCGTTGTTGGTGGCTTTATTTGCAGAATCACTGAAATTATTTCCTGAGACAACTTCTTGACTCCTTTCTCAATGTGATGTCGGAGATATAGGGCTTCTTTTAAACAGTATTGCAACTTATTAGGGAACATCTTATGTCCATTCTCAGCCAAGTGGTTCTACAGGGCAATAGTATCTGTCTTGCAAGATTCCTGAGTATATGACTGAACCAGCAAGTCCTCAATATGCTGTACCTGGACAGAGTTACAGGGGATAACCAAAGACACTAGATTCTTTTTAAGGATCTGATTAAAGGTAGACGGACTCTCCGTATACCCTTGTGGGACTCGGTACCATGCCAAAACACGACTGCTGAATCAAAACACAAAGAAGAACTGACCATCCTCGTGCAAGGGTATGGAGAAGAAAGCCTGATGCAAATTGATGACAGAGAACCAATCAGTCTCACATTGAATCTGAAATAAAATCCCAGCAGAATTTGTTACCATGCGACAACGAAGGAACCACAATATTGATCATCTTTTGAAGGTCCTGCACTATGCGGTACTTACCACAAGCCTTCTGTAAGCCCATAATGGGTGAGTTACATGGACTCCCCATAATCTCCTTCAGAATACCTTGTTGGATCATTGCCTCGATTACTGGAGTTATTCCGGAAACCGTTTTACAGATAAGGTTATATCGCGGGGTTCTTGGGTACTCAGCATTTGTCTTTATCTGTATACTGACAGGCTCAAATCCTTTGATGAGTTCAATGTCCTTAACAAAGAACTTACACACTTCAGACTTTACTGTATTTCTGAGATCCACAGGCAACTCTTCACTTGTCATCATAGGGAACAACTCAATGGCTGGAATGTGATTAACCAGTTTAAAGGCAACATCTTCATCATGGGTCTGAAACTCCACACCTCTTGGAGTGCAGTAAGTGGAGCAATTCAGTTTGCACAACATGTCATGTCCCAACAAACTCACAGGGCTCAAATCACAAACCACAAATTGGTGATTGTCCTCAAAATCTCCTGTTTTTACAGGCACATCCTCAGTTACAGGATTGTTCACTTGTTTATTTGCAACGCCTACGACTTGGATTATTTTTCCTGAGAGTGGTAGGTTGGGAACTACCACTGTTCTCATAGTAGAATGGGCAGCACCAGTATCAACCAAAAATGATATGTTGTGGCCATTTACCTCACCATCTACAAATGGGCCACTCCGGTCTATCTTCAAGACAGTGCCAAGCATGCAATCATCCTCCCCTCACAGGTACCCTCAGGAGGACTGATCGGAGCCAAAATGATCAACCATCTCAAACACAGGATACTACTGGAAAAGATTGTTATTCTGAAAGAATTCTAGTTCACATTCCAACCTGATTTTAAACAAATCTAGGACGATTGGCAGCTTGCTATGGCATCGGGGTTGTGGAGTTTGCATCACTGGGGCTTGTGGTACATTAACATTTTGAGACCTTGGTCTCAGGACATTTTGCAACTACACAGAGTTATTATTCTGAGGCTGTGCAAACCCTGGATTCTGAACCTGATTTGCAGGATTAACACAATATTCCTGCTTCCAATGCCCCAACCTATTGCAATAGTGGCATGGTTAGGACTTTTCAATGTGGCTACATCTATTTCTGTACTCAGGTTTATGGGAACACCGCAACCTCTACCTTGTTGTTGAAGTCCACCTCCACTTGCATCACGGGAGCTCCCTGCTGATACTCAACCTGCATGGGGGGAATTCCCTACAAAAAGCTGACTTTGACATCCCCTTTGAGCAGCCTTCATTTGTGCCAAAGTTAGTTTCTCCTTCAATTTATTTTGCCTCATGTCTATTTCATTGCTATAGTGCTTGGTATATCTCAAACTCTCATCAACCGACTTATTCTGCCAACAAATTAAATGCTGTTGAATCATCATGCTAATTTCGGCCTCAATCCTGTCACAAACCTGGACACAAAATGTCCCATATCCTTGGGCTCCAACGTTTTCATTCCACTATACTGTTTAAGGGCCAGATGTATGACCATTTTTGCATGCGCAAACGGGTTTGCGAACCCGTTTGCGCATGCAAAAACAGCATGGGCCATGTACAAAGCCTATTTAGCGAGTTGCAATTTATTTGCGACTCGCTAAATAGATTTTGCGACTCGCTATTAGGAAGGGCGTTCCTTCTTAATAGGGAGCGCAAGCCCATGTATAAATGTTTTGCGACCGCAATTGCGGTCAGCAAAACACTCACAAATACCACCCTCTTCAAGAGGGTGGTAATGCACTACGCAAAGGGAAGGGGTCCCCAGGGGACCCCTTCCCTTGCAAATGCAGGGGAAAATATTTTTTAGGGCAGGCAGTGGTCCCAGGGACCACTACCTGCCCTTAAAAAATGAAACGAAAACATTTAATTTTTTTCTTTGTTAAATGCATCCCGTTTTCCTTTAAGGAAAACGGGCAGCATTAAAAAAAAAACTGCTTTATTTAAAAGCAGTCCCAGACATGGTGGTCTGCTGAGCCCAGCAGGCCACCATACCTGGGAAGGCCTGCCATTCCCAATGAGGTGCATAAGTGCGAGAGGCTCATTAATATTCATGAGCCTCTCAATTTGTGACTCCATTGGGAATCGCAAACAGTGTGATACACACAGTTGTACATCCAAAATAGCGCCTCGCAAATTGCGAGTCGCAAAAAACTCGCAATTTGCGAGGCGCTATTTTGCGCGTCGTACATCTGGCCCTAAATGCCTTAAGCCACCTCTCATAATATGTATGAATTGTCTCTTTAGGTTACTTAGTCGTTCGGTCAATCTTGACACAGTTAATATCCTGGGGCAATACTTTAAACTTCAACCATGTCATCACTTGCTTATACTTTTCCATTACTATGGGTGATGGAGCATTAGTCAATGGGTCCCTTACTGGCTCTCTCTCAGGTCAATTTGTGGCTATTTTACATGCTGTCCACAAAACACTTGGAACAACAACATCAAACAAAGTATTCAAATTAGTCCACAAAATGTTCGAGATTTTCACGAACTGCTCAACTTGTTTATACCATTCTACAGGCTTCTCTCTCAACCTGGTAAAAACATTGCCGCATGAAGCAAAATTACTCCTACTCCAAGGTACATGAACATAACCTCCACTGGGTACTTCTTGTAAATGGAAACTTGTAGCTCCAGCTTCCCCCTTCCCAGTAGGAATCGGCTCCTCCATAGATCTCTTGGTACCCTTCTTTTTTGCCCAATTACCTTCCCATTTATCTAGGGCACTCCAAGTCTGAATGCTTTGAATTAATTCCTGAATTTTCAACTTCATTCCTGGTATTCTCATACACTCTATGTCCTTATCTCTAAAACAGAGTTGATGACTTTTCTTTAAAGCTTTAGTTCGATCCAAATCTACATCATATTTCTGAGCTACTGCAGACAATTTATCGTGGGCTTTTCTTGCTCGTCTGGTAACATCCTTACTCATAAACACAAGTTAACTTTCCTGATAAGTGTCGAATTGGGCCAATTCAAGACTTCCACTTATCATTTCATCTAATTCAAGTTTTGACTTGCCTACATCCATCGAATTTACCCTCAATGATTACTTAACCGTTCCTTGACTCAACTCTGAGCTTCCACTCTCATTCGAAGTGACATTAACAACCTTCAACTATTGTCTAATTCCTGAGCATAAAAATTGAGCTGTATTCCAGGGGCTTTCGGTACTATCCCCCTTTCTAGGAGTGCTTCTCTGTGTTTAAAGGTGGCTCCCAGGTAAGCGTACCTAGATCTGGCAATCCTGGGAATGACCTCTAAGGTCCAAACCCAGTATTGTTCATTGTCGAATCTGCACTCGCGCCACAAGCAGAACTAACATTCATTGGGACTAAGGGGAAAAATCTCCCCACATTTGAGCTTGGTGGAGCATTCTCTGGGGCTTTCGACTTGCCAGTAACAGCCAAATTATGTCCTACATTCCCTGTGGTACTGGGATTATATATAGGAACCACAGGATCAACAATAACCAGGACCTTGAGAACATCTGGTACATTAGGAGCGGTGGAAGTATCAGAGACACAAAGCACTGGATTTCCTCCTAGGTTGGTTTATTTCACATTTATAGGGATAGCTCCTGTCTTACTAGGGTTCACACTCATAGGTGCTGCAGCCACTCCTGAGTTTCTGTTTACATTGGCGCTTCCACCTCCCACTGTTTGAGTCTCATTATATGGAGGTGGGCGTTCTGACAATACATTTAGAAGAGTCACTGTCACTATTTTCACACCTCTCATCTAATTTTTTTAACTCACCCGCTTTCCCCCTCTTCTTCTTTACTTTCCCTTCTAAAATTCATCACCTGCTAATGCAGGGTACAACTTAGTTCCCTCAACCATATCCCTACTCCACCTCCACTGTTCTACATCTCACCTCGAATCAGCATAAGTATATACTGCCTTTTTAGTTCTGCCCTGATAACTCTCCTTCTCTCTGGCATGAGCTGCATGCTCCCAAGCATTGAGCACTTCAAGCTGTGTAGGTCTAGGCTGTGGTTTCATCTCATAATATTCTCCTTAAATTTTCAATAATTCTCACATTGAATGTACCAAAGCATGGAAATGCCAGTGCACCTTCTTTCTCTGTGATCTCATGCGATTGTTTAAGTCAAATACAAGTGTGGAGCCCTAAGTTTATCGCCATATAATGCCCCGCAGTATCCTCGGGTGGAGACTCTCCTCCTTCCCTATCATCTCCCCTAATCAGATCTGGTATGACTTTAAAACAGTTCATTTTCAGGTAAGAATGTCAATAATCACAATTAGAATATTGTCTCAGAGCAGGAACTAATAGTTTATTCACAATTCTTGCTCTAAAATCAACAACCAATACCAGTGCGGCACTCCATGATGTAGACAATCAATAACAGCGCAGCGTTACACCAACTGACCAATCTCATTGCGGCACACTGTGATGTCAATCTCACTCACTGCAGCAGCTCACCCTCCTTTACAATTTTCACGAACGCACTCTCCTCAGCAATACACATGCAAACAAATACATTGCAATTGTAACAAATAACTTTGTCTGCTTCACTAAAAAAATCAACAGTATTCAATCATACAAAAAAGATTCGAATAACACTTTCCGACCTTCCCAAACACACTCCAATGAGACCTCAACCTGAGGGGATTCACAGGAGGCTGTAATATTCAAACCTTGCTTTCACACACAAAGATAAATGTTCCTATCTCAATTGTGCTGTTGAAGACGTCTAACGACAGATGCCACTAAAGTTTAGCAGACAATTACAATACAGTGCCTTCTACACTTTTTAACATCAACCTGGGATTTTAGGCCACATTGGATCTGATAACAGTTTCAACTTCTCCACATTAAGTGCCACATTCACATGACATTCAAAACATCTCCGCCAAACATTAGACAATCTCCAGAAACACCACCAGCTAAACCCACCCCATTAGAATGCGCAACCCTACTCACACCTCCGCAGTTACAACTCTTTCTCGAACTGCGGAAACTCCACTGATCCTCCAAATCAAGACATGGGTACTAGGACTGGGACTGGGTCTGAACTACTCTGACAAATTTTCCTAACTCCCCTATTCCAGGGCCTAACCATTCTCATTTTGCTACCATCTGCTAGAGCACTGAGCCCTCTGTCAAAATTTCCTTGCAACTGACCTTTTTAGGAGCCTAAGAAATAAAAGGGAATTAAAATGATTCACAAGTTCAGTTTACAGTGTAACCAATTCGGCCACCCAGTGAGGACCCAGAGTCAGTAAATGAGATTAAGTAGGGGTTTGTTACAAATTCAAGGCCAGACTGATGTACACAAGTCTTGAGAATATATTTTAAAAGTACAGAATCCCTACTGGCAGGCCAAATCGTCTAACAAAGTTCAGCGTCAATAGCATGAAACATACAAGGAATTTAGTGATAGCAATGCAGAAAATAAGGAACAAAATGTGATTATCAGTATAAGAATTTTGGTCTTCTTGCCTATTATGCATGAGGAAATCTAAATCTCCTAAACTAAGCTTGAAATAAAAGCTCTGATGGGGGAATCTCTAATCAGATCCAGTATTGCAGGAAGGTGTCAGCATAGAGATGTGTGCGCTGCGTGGTTGCATCAATTGCACTCCTATGACACACCATTGTCATGACTGTCTGCGCATGTCCACATGCCTGACACTGATACTGTGTTATTGGCCGTTGAAGGTGGTCGGCCACATGTGTAGAGGCCTATGGTCAGGATATGGCGGACACAGAGACACACGCAGTATTTACTTTGGTGGCCATCCCGGAAGTGAACCACGCCCAGAGCTCCGGGCTTTTTATTCCCACTCCTATGCTGGACTGGTGTACGCCGGCCCAGCCCACTCTGCTTACGCTTACAGGGGGGGACGGCATAGCTACATGTCCAAGGTCTTCCCCATTGTGACATGGTTGCGTCCACTGTCCACAACACTACCAACACCAGCAGTATATGTCCACATGGACATGTCTGTGCTCTGCATACTGAAGTCTGTCCAGCACATCACCGCCACACTTGGCATTGTGTACATTCTTATTCATGGGTCTCTTGCCTCCTTCGCGCAGACTTGGTTCCCACCTCTCCCCACATTATGCTATTGTGTGGCAGAGATGCCATGACGTGGCTGGTTTGTCTGCATGGCTGGCCTCGGTTGCCACAGTTACTTGTGTTGTCGTGTCTGGTAGGTGGGCATGTTGTTTGGCATGTTGTATGTGATTTTGTGACGTGTGCATTCCCACAGTTGTGAGTTGCATGATTGTGGAGTTGAGGTGTGTGGTGGGTTCATTTGGTACTTACCAACGAGCAGTGCATTTCCATAGGTGCCATCCTGGAAGCGCTGGTTGATGAGGGACTGTTGGAAGATGTAGGAATCATGCACATTGTCTGGGTAGTTGGCGACGACGTTGGTAAAGAGTCCCCGGTGGTCCACTATTGCCTGCACATTGATGGAATGCGTGTGCTTTCTCTTGCAGTAATTGTGTGCAGTGTCGGCAGGGGGCACAAGTAGGACATGTGTGCAGTCAATTGTCCCCAACACGTGCGGAAAGCCAGCTATGGCGTAGAAGCCTTGCTTGGTTTCCAGCTGTTCCTGCGCAGTGTGGGGGAAGTGAAGGTGCTGGGGTATGAAGTTGATGATGGCATCCAAGACAGGTGTGAGGAACTTTGATAGGGCTGGCTGTGAAACTCCTCCGACTCTGGCAGTTGTTGGTTGGAAGGTACCAGAGGCCAACAGGTGCAGCACAGCCAGCAGCTTTGTCTGCGGAGGGATGTTGGTTGTCCGCTGTGTTGGTACCGTCAGCCTGTGGGCAATGTGGGTCAGGATGTGGAGGATGGTTGTCCTTTTGAGCCTGTAGTGGGCAATGACATCCTCTGGCGTTAAGTCTGTGAGGCTGGTGCGTTTTCGGAAGGTCCGCTGTCTTGTTCTACGCTGCCTCTGTGGTAGTCCGGGGGGGTGTGGGGTGTCCTGGGGGTGGTGGCGGTGGGTGTTGAGGCCCTCTTGGGTCTCCGAGCTGCATGATCAGTAGTTCCATGACATGTGTTGGTCTTCAGATGTGGGTCTGGACTGGGCTCCCTTTTATACTGCAGGTTGTCGTCCTGCTTAACACCAGTAGGAGGCAGGTGTTAAATCCCTGCTGCTAACGCGCCTTATCGCCTGTTTTTGGGTCGCTTCGCCGATCTGGATGGTCGTTGAGAATATCACGAAGTGGTGTTTTCGTGTGTTTTTGCACGGGAACGCCTACTCTGCATATCATTAGTGTTAGTTGTCGCTCTCACCCGTGGCGATGTTTTGTGCGGAAGCTATAGCAGGAAAACTGGCGATATCGGCAGTTTGCACCAGCTTGAGAATAGGGCGTTAAATCTATCGCCGCTTTTGCTATGCTAAAGTGCCGGTAAGTCGGCGATGAGTCCTTGAGAATATGCCCCTTAGTGTATAAAAAACAATCCCTAGCTCCCTAACCCAAGGGTGGATCGGCAAAGGCCTTCCATCCAGAACTGCATAACATGAATAACAGTAGAGTCCAGAAAGAAACCCCCATGGCCATAGCGGATGCGAATGTTTGTAAGGCGGGGGTGACTTTAGCACCAACCTTGTTTTGGCTCGAGCTCCTTACACCCTTCGTAAAAAAAATTGGAGGAAAAGTCCCCATACAAAAGTCTGAGTCCCCATCCATACGGCAAAGTGAGGGCCAATGAGATCCTCATTAGACATGCGGGCCGGCGTTTATTCCAGCAATGTCTCACCTAAACAGTTGCACATCATCCTGAAGATTGTCTGCCTGACTGGCACTATCTGAGGGCCTATGAAGAGGTCCCCTGTGAGGAGGCTGAGTCTGAGGATTCCGACGCAGAGTCCATATGTTGTTCTGAGGAACTCAGCTGTGTCAGAGCATTAAATGTGGTTGCAACCTCAATGGTAGCTGCCCTCTCTTGTGCAGATTGCGAAGTGCAGGGTCTCGCAGTTCTGTCTCTGCCCTTTCCTTTCCGCCTACATCACTTTGGGAGTGACGAGTGACTCCAGTCTCAGGCATCCGTTTCCACTTCATACTTTTCCAACCAATCCCATGCTTTGGTGGGTCCATCAAAAAACAGTGTTTTTTCTCCAATAAGCACCCTCAATCGGGCTGGGAACAGAAGAGCGTAACAAAGTAGCTCCTTCTTGAGTGCTAGGAAGGAGGATCTCCTTTGTTGGACTGCAAATGTGAAGTCGGGGAAGATGGCAATTGAGGCGTTACCTACTTGGATGTTGCCCACCGTATGCGCCCTCTGGAGGATGAGATACCAGTCCTAGTAATGTAGCAGTTGCAGAATCCATCCCTAGTTCAAAATGGTTCTTGCCGGGTGCCAAGGAGCCTCCCCCTGGGCTTCTCCCCACGAGGCATCCTTCACTGACCTCATCCATCTTCACACCAAGATCAGGAGGCAGGCCGATGGCCAGGAACTCAGCTGGGTGAGGCAAATTAGTGGGAAACTAGGCCCTCCAGGTGTACCCGCACCAGGCTTTCTGATCATAATTGCAGGATCCATCATGCCACTCTGCATCAGCAAACACGGTGGCCCTCTCCAGGCCTCTCAACACTGGTGCCTGAATCTACAGACATATCCTCCACAGTGTCAGGTCCATCTCTGGGTACCGACTTTGCGGGCCAAGTGGCTCAGTCCCCTCACTCAGGCCTCTCAGGAATCACCTGGGATGGGGTAAAGAGAGATAGTGAGTCCCCTCGGCTCTTCCATGCAGCCCCACAGTCCACTGGGGCCCAGGTTGCGAGCCTCCCTATATGCCGCTCGTATGTCCCCTCTTTTTGTACAGGTCTCTTCACTGGCCGCGCTGCTCCATCGCAGCCCTCGGGCCACTCCGGCCACTCTGGCAGGCGAAATGACTTTCTGGTGGGGGGCGTAGCTGCTTCCTTCACCTGCTAGCCGGTCACCCTAGCCACCCCGCTACTGTCTCCTTCTCACCAGGTGCCTCACGGGGCACAGCTCTCACCTCTGGGCTTTTCCCAAGCTCACCAGCTTGGCTATAAGCTCCCAGTTGTGCTACTGTGTAGGCTGCGGCCTCCCTTCATCAGGCCTCACAGCTCCCTGTGTGCTTTCTTTTGTCAACACCCCACCCGTAGTCTCTTAGAAGGCTTCCCTTCATACATGGGGTCATCTTCCGATCTTCCCCAGTGCAATTGGGGCTTTGGGGCTGCTGGATCAACAGGGCGTAGGAGGTGGCGACTCAGAGCTCAAGCAAGTGCATCCATCTTGGTCATCAACAAGCTCCAGGGTCACACGTCTGTAAATGGCTCTCCTGTGTTGTGGTGTGCATTCCTTCCAGACAGGGGACAAAAGGGCCTTAGGTGTGGGAAAGAGTTTCCTCTCCTGAGCAGGATGGCCTGGGGGGGTTGTACAAAGCCTTTCCTGAGCTTCAAACGGTTGCCTGAGGGCTGTGCCAAGGCCCTTTCTGACTTCTGAAGCTGACTGCCATGTCACTGGCAAATGCAGCGAACTCCTGGGTCTACCTACCCTTTTTTACCCTGGGGAGATTGGAGCCAGACCCAGGTAAAGAACTGACCAGAACCAGTTAAGGTTAGACAAAGGGAGTGACCACCACATGCAGGCGGATACTGTGTATTAAAGAGACCCCTCAGAGCCCCTCGTGAGAACCGTCCTGGACCTGTGGAAACTCAGAAGAATGACTGCCCTGCTTTCCAACCCTGAAGGAAGATAAGATTGGATCTGCATGGCTTGAACCCATGATCGCAGAGGTGACTTCAAGGATCAGTAAGCTGGCCTCTTGTTTGAGCTACAGGAACACAACAAGCTTCCTCAGGCCTTCCTTGCAACTGCCCAGCTAACCTGCGCCAACTGGACCTGCCTGAACTCTACTGCAGGCCTCGCTGGAGTAAGTCCTGACCCCCAAGAGTTGCCTGCCCAGGTTCTGGACCCTTGACTGATCCACACATACTGGGACCTGCACAACCAAGGACTAGCATACATCAACCACTGCCTGAGCTTCCACCAACCCTTCAGGCAACTGCACTCCTCCTCCCTTCTCCTCGTTTACACCCCTCGCATATGTTGAAGCTACAGTGGAGGCCGTTCCTTCTCCTACCTTGTTGCCAGGTCCTGGAATGACCTCCCTCTTCAACTCCGAACCTCACCCTCTCTACTGGAATCCAGGAAAGGACTCAAGACCTGGCTATTCGACTGAGCCTCCACAGTATGAATGCCCAGCACTTGGATACCCTCAGGGTGATTAGCTGCGCTTTACAAATCTATATTGATTGATTGATTGACAGCAATCGCCAACACGAAGCTCAAACTGAGGTTCCTCACATGGAACTGGACTGAGTGAAATGATAAGCTTACAACAGGACCAACTTGGCACCTGTATCTTATTCGCACTCAATCACGGTCAGCCTGAACTTTTGATTTTGTCTCAGTCCAGCAAGACCAGATAATTGGAGCTCTGTGCTCCTTGCGCTCTTTGTGCTCCTTGGCACTATGCTACTTAAAACTTTAAAAATTCAGACCTCTGGCTCAATTTATTGGTGTTTGTTGCTTTGAGTGTCATTTTATGTATTACAATTTGTTCTATTGTTCTGAATTGGTTTGGGATTTTTTTTGTGTTGCATTTTTACTTTATAACTGTGCTTCATAAATACTTAACACATCGCCTCTAAGTTAAGCCTGACTGTTGTTATGCCAAGCGATCAGAGAGTCAAGCATAGGTTTATTTAGTGACTTTTGCAGCTCATCCTGACAAGGACTGTGTTTATTATTTGAGTGGGACTCTCAGCCCTCTCAACTAATAGCCTCATTTCTTGGAGGGGTAATAAATGAAGTTACGAAAATCTCTCATTGGTAAAGGAGCTTGAAACTTCAAACAATTCAGGGCCACTTTTTCCATTCAAAATGTCAGGTTGTGGAACACCATCTTGAATATCTTTAAAGGGAGCCAAATGAGACAGCAATTTCATTGGCCTGAGTCCCGTCTCAACTGAAGGCTGCATTTAAGCCGAGTGTATCAATATTCTGATGCCATCCCCAGAGACAGTAGGGTCTTCTGATCTTCATTAGAGCTATCAAACTGCTTAGCTTTAAGACCAAGTCCCAGATTTACTAACACTTTATTCTCAGTTTGCTTTACTTATGGATACAAAACCAGCGCAAAGTGTTGTATAACGATTTACATAAAGTTGGCTATGTGCTATGCTGCACTACTTTCTGTCAAGGGGCCGTTCTTTGCGGAGTACATGTGCGCTCCCATGCTATCACTGATGGATTTTGAAGCAAATCCCTATCTACTTACAATTGTGGGCAGAGATTTGGGACATAACCTTACACCCTCTATAGGCAGGCGTAAAGGAGTAGAATGCAGCACATTTACAAAGTAGGAAAAATACTAAAGCATAGTTTTTGTATTGGCTGGCTCCCTGTCCAGTACAAACCCAGTGCTAGGGTGTGTGTGTTGGTGCATGGCAGCCTGAAGTGGATCTGCGCAGGGGGTGAGGTAAAAAGAGCCATATATTAGTAGATATGGTACAGATTTTTCTCTTCCTTTGACACAATGCAGCTCAACAACTTTGGTTGGTGTGTTGTTTTGCGTCACAGTTTAACAAATTTCCCCATATGCTCCTGAAAGACCAAAAGGGAGAGTATCTGGTATGTGTGTTGTTTTGTCTTCAGACTACCAATATTGAGAAAGTTGATATAGATTTAAAAAAAATGAAATTGTTAAAAAACTATTGCATATCTGTATTTCAAAGTCCCATTGACCTCCTCCACCAGACCTGAAGCCTCAGGTCTATAGCTACACTGCAGTCTCTGTTCAACTTGTAAAGCTGCACACAGCATCCTCAAGATTTCATTGTTGAAGCGTGTGCCTCAGTCAGATTCCAGAGAAGTCGGGAAGACAAATCTAGGGATTAACTTCCTCAAAAGCAGCTTTGCTACTGTGAGTCTGTCATTCCTCCTAGTTGGGTATGCTTCAAGTGTGGCTCAATGGTTAGAGCGGCAGACCCTGATGCAGAGATCTGGCCCGGGACCAGGGTTCAATTCCCGCCTCGGCGGGTCTTGGGCTCAATTTCCTCGGACCTGATAATTCTCGCCTCGGTGCCTATTCTAATCATGGGTCCCACTCTGCAACTCTGGGCAATAGCTTGCTTAATCTCCACAACGGCCCCAACAGCGCTGGGATGCCTGGCTTCACCCTGGGGGTGCCCAGGAGTGGACATTTCACAGGGAAAAGCCAGGAAGGGTTCCACAGCGGTATGCGTACAGCGCCAGGACACCCCTTTGGGGGTATAAGTGCGCTTTACAAGTACAAATTTCAATTTCAACACATCATGAATAGATACACACAACAACCAAGACATACCTCAACCCATTGCACAGGGGCATCTCAATGAAATCCAACTGCATCTTGTTGAAGGGATCACCTGATCTCCCTATGTGGCTCAATGTCACCGCAGTTCTTTTCCCTACATTTTTATGTTGACACACAACACATTGGTGGCACAACACAACAGCCATCAACCTAAACCTTAGATTAAACCAAGACCGCCTGAACAGCCTGATCATGACATCTCTCCCTACATGAGTCAGGCCATGATAATGCCTAGCCATTGGCGGCAACAGACTATTTGGCAGCACAGGTCTTCCATCTCTTGAAACCCAAATCTCATCCTCATCCCTCCTGACACAACCTACATTAACCCAACTCTGATGCTTTGCCTCTGACACTTCTTCCTGTATCCTCTTGACTTCCTCCCAAGTATCAGCGATCGTTAGCAAAAGGTTGTAGTTGGTCTCATCTGTCCCCTCGTTAATTTATTCACCATTGAAAGTGCAATCATTATGAGTACAATACTTTGCGACCACGTCAGCATATCTGTTACCAATGGTCACATAATCATCCCCTTTAAAATTAGCAGCACATTTGATGACTGCAAAATGTGCAGGCATCTGCAATGCTTTAAGGAGCTCTCAGACTTGTTTCCGTTTCAGATGTGCGACCCTGAGGAGGTCATAATCTCCCTCTGGGACCATAACTGTCCGAAATCATGAACGACACCAAACCTTACTGACTATCACTGAAAATTATCACTATCTGCTGGTCAGAGACACAGCATGCTCTGGTAAGAGCAATCAATTCAGCCACTTGTGCAGAGAACACTTCTTGGAGCAATGAAGCTTCAACTACTCCTGAAACTGTACAAACTACGTAGGCAGCTCATAAATTTAATTCATTGTGTCACAAACACAAGCCATCCACTAATAAGGCAAAATTAGATTCAGGCAGCGGCTCGTCTTGTATATCTGGTCTTGGCTTGGTGCACAGTTCAGTAACATCAAGACAGTCATGCTCCACCTCACTCTTGTCACTGTCATTCTCAGAAAGGGGCAACAGGGTTCAAGACAGCACACCTTTTCAAGATAACATTCTCAGTCGCAAGTAGGATCTGCTCATACCGGGTCACACGGCTGTTCATCAAGTGTTGAGTGTGAGCACGCGTCAACAGTATCTCTACGGAGTGGGGCACATACACAGTTAAAGGATGACCCATAACAATGTCTCCACATCTCTCTATGCTGGCACGGGCAGCAGCCACAGATTTAAGAATTTCAGGCAATGCTGTAGCTACTCGATCAAGGGAAGCAGAAAAGTAGGCTACGGGTCTATGGGCACTTCCTTGAGTCGTTGTAAGCACTGAGAGAGTGCAGCCCTCCCTTTCACTGCAGAAAAACAAAAAAGCTTTATTGTAGTCAGGCATTCCTAGTGCCGGGGCATGGCAGAGACTTTCTCTCAACTCTAGGAAGGCAACCAAGTAATCATTATCCCAAAGAACCGGATCTGACCGATCCTTGTGTGTCAGCCTCTGTAAAGGCTTACCAGCTAGAGAAACGTTGGGTATTCACTGTTGACAGTAGCCACCATTCCTAAGAACATTCTGAGTTCTTTCTGCGTTGTTGGTGGCTTCATTTGCAGAATCACTGAAATTCTTTCCTGAGACAACTTCTTGACTCCTTTCTCAATGTGATGTCCGAGATACAGGACTTCTTTTAAACAGTATTGCAACTTATTAGGGAACATCTTATGTCCATTCTCAGCCAAGTGGTTCTACAGGGCAATAGTATCTGTCTTGCAAGCTTCCTGAGTATATGACTGAACCAGCAAGTCATCAATATGCTGTACCTGGACAGAGTTACAGGGGATAACCAAAGACACCAGATTCTTTTTAAGGATCTGATTAAAGGTAGACGGGCTCTCCGTATACCCTTGTGGGACTCGGTATCATGCCAAAACACGACTGCTGAATCAAAACACAAAGAAGAACTGACTATCCTCGTGCAAGGGTATGGAGAAGAAAGCCTGACGCAAATTGATGACAGAGAACCAATCCCTTTTGAGCAGCCTTCATTTGTGCCAAAGTTAGTTTCTCCTTCAATTTATTTTGCCTCATGTCTATTTCATTGCTATAGTGCTTGGTATATCTCAAAATCTCATCAACAGACTTATTCTGCCAACAAATTAAATGCTGTTGAATCATCATGCTAATTTAGGCCTCAATCCTGTCACAAACCTGGACACAAAATGTCCCATATCCTTGGGCTCCAACGTTTTAATTCCACTATACTGTTTAAGGGCCAGATGTACGACCGTTTATGCATGCGCAAACGGGGTTGCGAACCCGTTTGCGCATGCAAAACAGCATGGGCCATGTACAAAGCCTATTTAGCGAGTTGCAATTTATTTGTGACTCGCTAAATAAGACTTTGCGATTCGCCTCATTAGGAAGGGGCGTTCCCTTCTTAATAGCGAGCGCAAGCCCATGTATGAATGTTTTGCGACCACAATTGCGGTCGCAAAACACTCTGAAATTCCACCCTCTTCAAGAGGGTGGTAATGCACCTCATAAAGGAAGGGGTCCCCAGGGACCCCTTCCCTTGCAAATGCAAGGAAAATATTTTTTTAAGGGCAGGCAGTGGTCCCAGGGACCACTACCTGCCCATAAAATTAAGCAACGTTTCATTTTTTCTTTGTTAAATGCATCCCGTTTTCCTTTAAGGAAAACGGGCAGCATTCAAAAAAACAAACTGCTTTATTTAAAAGCAGTCCCAGACATGGTGGTCTGCTGAGCCAGCGGGCCACTATACCTGGGAAGGCCTGCCATTCCCAATGGGAGTGCATGCAAATTGCAAGAGGCTCATTAATATTCATGAGGCCTCTCAATTTGCGACTCCGATGGGAATCGTAAAGATGTGATACACACAGTTGTACATCCAAAATAGCGCCTCGCAAATTGCGAGTCGCAAAAAACTCGCAATTTGCTAGGCGCTATTTTGTGCGTTGTACATCTGGCCCTAAATGCCTTAAGTCACCTCTCATAATATGTATGAATTGTCTCTTTAGGTTCCTTAGTCGTTCGGTCAATCTTGACACAGTTAATATCCTGGGGCAATACTTTAAACTTCAACCATGTCATCACTTGCTTATACTTTTCCATTACTATGGGTGATGGAGCATTGATCAATGGGTCCCTTACTGGCTCTCTCAGGTCAATTTGTGGCTATTTTACATGCTGTCCACAAAACACTTGGAACAACAACATCAAACAAAGTATTCAAATTAGTCCACAAAATGTTCAGAGATTTTCACGAACTGCTCAACTTGTTTATACACCATTCTACAGGCTTCTCTCTCAACCTGGTAAAAACATTGCCGCATGAAGCAAGATTACTCCTACTCCAAGGTACATGAGCATAACCTCCACTGGGTACTTCTTGTAAATGGAAACCTCCCCAGGAGGAAGCGGCTCTTCCATAGATCTCTTGGTACCCTTCTTTTTTGCCCAATTACCTTCCCATTTATCTAGGGCACTCCAAGTCTGAATGCTTTGAATTAATTCCTGAATTTTCAACTTCATTCCTGGTATTCTCATACACTCTATGTCCTTATCTCTAAAACAGAGTTGATGACTTTTCTTTAAAAGCTTTAGTTCGATCCAATTCTACATCATATTTCTGAGCTACTGCAGAGCAATTTATCGTGGGCTTGCCTTGCTCGTCTGGTAACATCCTTACTCATAAACACAAGTTAACTTTCCTGATAAGTGTTGAATTGGACCAATTCAAGACTTCCACTTATCATTTCATCTAATTGAAGTTTTAACTTACCTACATCCACCGAATTTACCCTCAATGATTACTTAACCGTTCCTTGGCTCAACTCTGAGCTTCCACTCTCACTCGAAGTGACATTAACAACCTTCAACTATTGTCTAATTCCTAGAGCACAAAAATTGAGCTGTATTCAGGGGCTTTCGGTACTATCCCCCTTTCTAGTAGTGCTTCTCTGTGTTTAAAGGTGGCTCCCAGGTAAGCGTACCTAGATCTGGCAATCCTGGGAATGACCTCTAAGGTCCAAACCCAGTATTGTTCATTGTCGAATCTGCACTCGCGCCACAAGCAGAACTAACATTCATTGGGACTAAGGGGAAAAATCTCCCCACATTTGAGCTTGGTGGAGCATTCTCTGGGGCTTTCGACTTGCCAGTAACAGCCAAATTATGTCCTACATTCCCTGTGGAACTGGGATTATATATAGGAACCACAGGATCAACGATAGCCAGGACCTTGAGAACATCTGGTACATTAGGAGCGGTGGAAGTATCAGAGACACAAAGCACTGGATTTCCTCCTAGGTTGGTTTATTTCACATTTATAGGGATAGCTCCTGTCTTACTAGGGTTCACACTCATAGGTGCTGCAGCCACTCCTGAGTTTCTGTTTACATTGGTGCTTCCACCTCCCACTGTTTGAGTCTCATTATATGGGGGTGGGCGTTCTGACAATACATTTAGAAGAGTCACTGTCACTATTTTCCACACCTCTCATCTAATTTTTTTAACTCACCCGCTTTCCCCCTCTTCTTCTTTACTTTCCCTTCTAAAATTCATCACCTGCTAATGCAGGGTACAACTAGTTCCTCAACCATATCCGCTCTCCACCTCCACTGTTCTACATCTCACCTCGAATCAGCATAAGTATATACTGCCTTTTTAGTTCTGCCCTGATAACTCTCCTTCTCTCTGGCATGAGCTGCATGCTCCCAAGCATTGAGCACTTCAAGCTGTGTAGGTCTAGGCTGTGGTTTCATCTCATAATATTCTCCTTAAATTTTCAATAATTCTCACATTGAATGTACCAAAGCATGGAAATGCCAGTGCACCTTCTTTCTCTGTGATCTCATGCGATTGTTTAAGTCAAATACAAGTGTGGAGCCCTAAGTTTATCGCCATATATATGCCCGCAGTATCCTCGTGTGGAGACTCTCCTCCTTCCCTATCATCTCCCCTAATCAGATCTGGTATGACTTTAAAACAGTTCATTTTCAGGTAAGAATGTCAATAATCACAATTAGAATATTGTCTCAGAGCAGGAACTAATAGTTTATTCACAATTCTTGCTCTAAAATCAACAACCAATACCAGTGCGGCACTCCATGACATAGACAATCAATAACAGCGCAGCGTTACACCAACTGACCAATCTCATTGCAGCACACTGTGATGTCAATTTCACTCACTGCAGCAGCTCACCCTCCTTTACAATTTTCACGAACGCACTCTCCTCAGCAATACACATGCAAACAAATACATTGCAATTGTAACAAATAACTTTGTCTGCTTCACTAAAAAAAATCAACAGTATTCAATCATACAAAAAAAGATTCGGAATAACACTTTCCGACCTTCCCAAACACACTCCAATGAGACCTCAACCTGAGGGGATTCACAGGGAGGCTGTAATATTCAAACCTTGCTTTCACACACAAAGATAAATGTTCCTATCTCAATTGTGCTGTTGAAGACGTCTAACGACAGATGCCACTAAAATTTAGCAGACAATTACAATACAGTTGCCTTCTACACTTTTAACATCAACCTGGGATTTTTAGGCCACATTGGATCTGATAACAGTTTCAACTTCTCCACATTAAGTGCCACATTCACATGACATTCAAAACATCTCCGCCAAACATTAGACAATCTCCAGAAACACCACCAGCTAAACCCACCCCATTAGAATGCGCAACCCTGTTAATACTCACACCTCCGCTGTTACAACTCTTTCTCGAACTGCGGAAACTCCACTGATCGTCCAAATCAAGACATGGGTACTAGGACTAGGACTGGGACTGGGTCTGAACTACTCTGATAAAGTTTCCTAACTCCCCCTATTCAGGACCTAACCATTCTCATTTTGCTACCATCTGCTAGAGCACTGAGCCCTCTGTCAAAATTTCCTTGCAACTGACCTTTTTAGGAGCCTAAGAAATAAAAGGGAATTAAAATGATTCACAAGATTCAGTTTACAGTTTAACCAATTCGGCCACCCTGTGAGCCAGAGTCAGTAAATGAGATTAAGTATGGGTTTGATTACAAATTCAAGGCCAGACTGATGTACACAAGTCTTGAGAATATATTTTAAAAGTACAGAATCACTACTGGCAGGCCAAATCATCTAACAAAGTTCAGCGTCAATAGCATGAAACATACAAGGAATTTGGTGATAGCAATGCAGAAAATAAGGAACAAAATGTGATTATCAGTATAAGAATTTTGGTCTTCTTGCCTATTATGCATGAGAAATCTAAATCTCCTAAACTAAGCTTGAAATAAAAGCTCTGATTGGGGAATCTCTAATCAGATCCAGTATAGCAGGAAGGTGTCAGCATAGAGGGACTTCTGTAGATGTTCACCAAAATAAAGAGCATTGTATAGCATAAAGCCACACAACAGGGCTATCGTGAAGAGGTCTATATCCCTCTGAGTCTAAAAGGAATCTGAATAAAGCTGAAGAGCGATCACCAATTAAAACCCACAAAGAACATTTGAGAATCAAATATCACGTCTCATTACTTTCCACCTTCACAGAGTAAAACTTGGCAACTACATTTGAAACTCCTTTACTTTGGTCGGCACATCAGAATGTCCTTGAACTCCTCCTGTCTCCCAATTCCTCCCTTTGTTCGTTAAGGCTTCTCAACCTTCCCAAAAGTACTCCTCCCGAGCCTCACTATCTCTCATACACAATGTGCCTTTCTCTATTTATGAGATCATACAACAGCACCTGCAGAGGAGAGAAAAACATCGCACCCCAAGCAAGCTTCTTGTTGAAGTTTAAACATTAAGAAATCAAAATGCTTAGGGTCTATGCTCAAGTTAACGTGGCAAACATTTCAGTAAACGTTTAAATGCGTGATTATGGATACATATACAGTTACAATATAGATGCAGAGTACTATTCGAATGAATACATGATTATATCAGAGTTAACAACATTATTCAAACCGCACAAATACAGATATATATGGGCACTGCAATTCGATGTTGCTGTCAGTAAAACGTTAGTATGCACACTTGTATAAATGTTGAGAATACACCGTAAATGTACTTTCTGTAGCTGTTCCGTGCACCACATCACATTAATGATATTAAGTCACACAAATACATGAGGCCATGTGCAAATATATATGTGGCCTGGTCAAACCTAAAAGGGTGGAGCCAAAATTACACTGCTTCACTGGCAAAGGCGTGGAGTGACACCTAGATTGCATAACTGCAAACAGCCTGCCCAATCTTTATGTTGCGGCAGGGCATGCTGAGGGTCGAACACCTGCATGAATGACTCAGCTGATACAAGCAGAAATCCACGCAGTATTTTTCATCTCCAAGAAACTGTATTTTGTAAAGTCGAATAGATAAACAATTGATCTTCAACTCAGCCCCTCTTGGCAATGCCTATTTAAAGGCCAGATCTGATTAATAGAAGTTGAGAGAGACAAAGAACATTCAAAGCGTTGGAAGATTGCTCTCCGAGCCAATGTAGAAGATGATAGAAACAAAGGAGACACATTTGAAGCGAGGGAAATTCTCATTCGATTGCCCATTCTGGTATTGCACTAATATTCGCTTCGTGGCTGACCCACATTTGAGGGCATTACTTCCGCTTCCACTTCTTCAGTCTATCTCAATATGCAATCATCAGTTATGCTGCTGATTTTCCACCGACTTTTCTTTTAATAATGTTTGCAAATTAATTACAAGACCCTTAATGAAGTATTGCTTTGTGGATAGAGGTTTCTGTGGAAAACAGACGTCTCTCTAGAGCCCCCCTAGCCAGAGACATAGAAGATGGGAGAGCCACAGTTGTTTGTTCAGTGGCAGCCTCGTTTGTAGGGTTTGTGTTAACATGGGGGCATTTGATAAACCTGCTCTATGCTAACTTCTGAAATAAATGGAAAAGAAGACAAACATATTCCAGTTGGATTTCGTGGAACCCATCGTAAAGCTCGGAGCTGCAAACAAAAACATTGCAGTCTTGTGTCACCCAACCAGAAAACACCACAAACAATTGCTTTGTGATCTCTAGAGAATTAGTGGTCACAGACCAGACACAATTCACCTCAACTTCCTGCCAACTTGACAACAATGTGATGTTGTTTTTCGTTGAGCAAATTGATGCTCTAGATGTTCTGATTTCCTAGGTTGTCATTTTCCATTTCTTGGAATCCAAGTATCCAAGTTTTAATAGTGTTATCTCATATAATATGTTAGAACCCAAACTCCTCACTGCCAAACAGGTGTCACCAATTTAGGGGTCTCCGTCTTGGCTGCTCAGATTACCAATTAATTATGGAAGCAGATCTCTGACCCCAAAACCTTAGACACCTTAAAAATTATTTTCAAATATTCTGCTCCGGCACCATTGATCTTGCGATAAAGAACACCCTCCTCAACATCAGACCCAACATAAGTTTAGCAGAGTAACTGGGACCACTCAATAACTGAGTTCTAGACCAGGGAAAAAGTTAAAAGCTTTTATTACTAAATCTCAATTAAGCAGTAAATAGAAATATAAGATATATGCAGGGTCACTAGATTATGGTGCAGGGAGGGCCAAATTACGAGGCAGGATTTAGTAATTTATGTGGCAAGAACAGGCAAATTATGTGACATAATGCCGCACATTTTGTGATAGCATTATTTTATTATTTTGTTATTTTTACACTTGTTAACACTGTCTGGGCATTGGTTACACCTCATTAGTACTAGTTTAACACCTAAATATAGTAATAAGCAACGGAAAGCTGAACAGTCAACCTTTGCAAATAGCCTTCAATGCACTGCAACACATACAGCTGCATTTTTAGTAACTTTTGAACCGTTTGAGCTAGAAACAAAATATTTTTTGTTAAAATCTGCAGATTATGTGGCAAATGATGGAATATGTGGCAAATATATAATTATGTGAAGTCACGTGGCCACCCAACCGCATATTTCCAGTGACCCTAGATATATGCCATTTGAGGCTTAGATACAGATACATTGTCATGAAATCAGAATTATTCTACAGCTCAGTGATAAAAAAAAAGTCAAAAGTGGAACTGATAGAGTCACCAGTAGAACACGGAGGTCATCTGCAGTTTAAACTGCCAGATTCAGAAAGAAACAGCATCTCTAGAGAAAAAAGGAAAGACTCTCTATGAAATAGACTGAGCAGAGTCTCTCGTTGAAAAGGAATGTCATCTAAATATCTGTAATAAATTGGACAGAGTCTCAATAGGAAAATAAATGTCTTCAGGGTTTTTTATACACATTTTATAAATAGGTAATAAGCAAAAATTGCAAATCCAGCATGGCATGACTAGTGAAAACACACATTGGACAAATCAAAAGTAAAAGTGTCACAATAATGCACATAACGCTGAACTACATTTAAGAAAGGCTCCAGCAGCTTCTGCACTGTTGTCCGGAGATGTTCAACATTTATGTAACATTTTTCAAACAATAACTCATACACTAGTGTATTCTACCAAACTCACATCGGAACTGATTCGGAAATGTCCTTGGGGTTGAAACATTTAATACGCAAAGAAAGTTGAATTCACAATACATGCAATCTAGGTAAAATAACTAGTGATGTCACAGTATCTTGTTCTCTGCGAAGACTGTGGTGAGAGAAGACAGGTAGGGGGACTTCATGGGAGGTGGAATGAGTGGGAGCATGATGAACAGAATATCAGAACAGCATCCATATTAACAAAAAATGGTGTCTTCGTAAAAATGTGGCACAACTAAATCACATTATTAAACACACTTCTAAATTACATATCAAAATTGTTTTAAGTGCAATGTTAATAATTCACCATTTACGTCATAAATTCATCATACGAATCATTTGTATCCAAAGTTAATTTTCTCTCATAATTGTGCATTAAGAAAGCACTTCAACATCATCATTATCTCAATATCAATCAGAGAGTGCCATTGATGTTCAAACACAGTATTATCACGGGATTCCTGAAGAAACTAAATGCTGATCCTTGAATCTTTTCGAACTAAAAGCTGATAATGGGACTAACCTTCATTTGGAAAATACTGAAAACAGTGATCACCTCTCAGCTTTCTACACATCCAAATAATGGCTCACTCAGTAACTACCCTTTCTGCTTTCAAACTCACGAGCCGACAGAACCAATTAATATCAGCGTAATCACTGTGATGGAGGCCATGTCTGGGAGCTCATATTTCTACAACCCTCTGCAGTCTATAGCACCATTGCCCTTGGTTAAAAACTGGAGCAGTTACAAGAGGCCCATGGATTGAAGATGAATGCATGACTGTGGGAAATAGATTCCAAACCATTGAATCCTCTGGATTTTTGTTTTTTTGGCTACTCGTTTGTAGACTTCTACTGTGACCCAGTCTTACTGAGTCTCATTCACTGTAAGCTCGTATAAAGTGGATTTGGATTGCTAACCTCTAGTGTTTGTGTTTTAAGAAAAGGTCTTCTGCTGTGCAGTTAGGTTAATAGTCTCTGGTCTGGTTGCACTTTAACAAGTGCACATACATAAATGCCCACAAGTGCAGGTTGAGCGGGTGAGGCTTTCATCTAACTGAGATCAGTACCTGAGCACAGGAAGCCTGTCGCAGATGGGATCCTTTATGAATTGGTGCTAACTTGTGCTGGCTTATAAAATGAGTGGGCATTCTTTGTGTGAGCATTTAAATCTGTAGTCATTTAATGAAAAATGCGTTTGCTTCACTGTATTGTACACTATGTGCCACTGATCCAAACTACATCTATGCCATAGTTAGGCCTAGATATTAGGGTAATATACCAATGTAATGTTAAATCAGGATATTTAGGGCCTGATTACGATGACGGTGGGACCGCCACCAACAGCCCGTCACATTAGGATAGTGGGTGGATGGTTGGCGGTCAGAGAGACAGACTGCCACGGATCCGATGGGCTCAAGGAGCCCGTCGGGCCGACGGAGGGACTTGTATACCTACAACAGTGGCGGTGACTGCCAGGCACTGCCGTAGGGATTACAATGTCCTTTCCCGCCGGCCATTTCATGGCGGTTTACCCACCATGAAAAGGCAGGCGGAAAGGGACATTGGGCCCCCCTTTTTGCCTGGCCCTCCGACATGGCCCCCGGGGGGCACTTATGGTGCCCCCCAACATATCACTGCACCATGTGGAAGGCACTGCATGGTGCCAGCAACATAGTGCAGGGATATGCAAGGGGTGCATATTTTGTACTGCGGCGTGTGCTGCAGCCCGCAGCACCCGCCGCAATACAAAATATACACTTTGTGACCGCCTTAAAGGCAGTCGCATCATGATTCAGGGTGCAGGACCCGTTCCCCACCAGATGACGGTCAGACGTAAGTCCGGCCGCCATCCTAATCAGGCCCTTAATGCAGATCTGAGATAAAGTTCCCCACATCTGCAGTCCTTCTAGCATTTCAAGATTTATCTTACTCAGCTCCAAATAAGATTCAGATATTTGAATCTCCCTTTTGGGCCAGGGAAATTACTCTTCTGGCCACCCAGAGGATCAAGGGCTTCTCTACAAAATAGGGCCTTTTGCCAGTAATTAGGCCTACTCCCGGCAGAGGAAAGGGTTGGGACTGAATATGCTTATGCTAATTTCTTTTCACAGTGCATCTGGCCTGAGAAACCCAACCCCACAGAAAAAAAGGAGGGCAGCCAGACCTCTGGAGTCAGTCACGGGAGGGGCTCCAGATACATATGAAGTTTTTGGATTGCTTTAAATCAGTGTTCATGAGTCCTGTACCATATGTCACTACATGACCATAAATATGTTTCTTCAAAGTTTCTTTAATGAATGTATATGATCTACGAATCATAATTATTGTCCTAGGTTGTGTTAACTGAAAAGACTTAGATGTGTCCCTTATTTTTATGGAGGTTCCCCTATGGTATGAAGAGTACATAGGGACACATGCATCAAGCTTTTTCCATTCGCAAATGGACCGATTCGCAGAAACGGACCGTTTCCAAATGGAAAAAAGCCTTTTCCAATGCATGTAGGTTTTGTCATTCGCAATTTAGGTAATCACAATTTTTTGCGATTACCTAAATTGCGAATGCATTTAGGGAATCGCAATTTGCGATTCCCTGATGACGATGCATGTAGCCTTTCCTAAATGCGAACTGTGCATTTATGAAACACTAATTACCATCAACTTCAAGTTGATGGTAATATGTGCATGCTTTGAAAAATGCACAAAAATGCATTTTCAAAGTGCCATGTAGCGCACACATGCCCTTAGGACATGTGTGTGCTTTACATGTGCACACTTACCTTTTGTGTGGTGCTTCAGGGGGTCCTTAGGCCCCGGGCACCTTGGATTTGCATTTGCTATTTGCGATTACCAATTTGGTAATCGCAATTGCTAAATGCAATGACATTCAATCCTATTGGCCTGCAGGCCCATAGAAATGAATAGAGTCACATTAGCTAATAGCGATTCGCAATTTCCGAATCGCTATTAGCTAATGTTAAGGAATCAGCGAATTTGTGGGTGATTCCTACATGCATAGGTATTTGTGATTACCAAATAGCAATTCCTTATTAATCGCTATGTGGTAATTGCAAATTGTAACTTTGATGCATGTGCCCCTAAATGATTAGTGAGTTGCCCTATTTTAAGTACATCTTTTTCTTTTGTTTAATAAACTAACAGACGCCATGTAAGTGAGTAAGATTGGATAGTCTTCCCTGTGCTAAAAATATATGAAGAACAAAATGGTTCTGAAGAAGGTGGTGTGGCAAACAAAGGAACCCAACCGAATCATGCTTCACTGTTTTGGGACTGCAAAGAAAGAATTGGGACTTCAACAGAAGAATTTCCTATTTTACAGGCACTCTTAATGCGGCCAGGTAATTCAATTTGCACTTCCTACCCAGTTCTTAAACAATAAATATGGTGCACACCCTATTTAGCAGCGGCCACTAATAGATACTACTGCAAAGCAGATCAGCATAAGTTTCCAAACATAGAGGTGCATCCAAAGGTAATCAGCCCACAAAAAAAAATTCAAAAGATTTCCTTGTATCTTCTTTATTTTTCTTCTAAAGTCCTTGATTTCATACAAATTAGTACAATCACAGCCTCAGCAAGACTTCGGATGAATTTCGTATCACGAGGACTGCTTTGGCTTTGAACAGGAACTTTGCTCTTTTGTGTAGATAAAATAGTTTATGTATATGGGCTAAAAAGGGAATTCGGGCGCTTTTTGTATTGTACTATGTATTGGCATTTTGGTTATAATAAAATGAGTAAAGTTACTGAATTCTTACAAACAATAGTTGAATATAATTAATCATTATCTTTACGTAAAAATGTTGCCTCGGCACCATTTACCACAATTTAGGCCTTTTGCCTTTCAACAAAGTGTTTTGTTTGGAACACTTCAATATGTCCTTTTCCTAATAAGGAATACTTAATGAGTTGATACCCCATGTTTAGAGTATTACTGTTATTTATTTATATTGAGTGGGGAATCTGGTACATCCCACATCCCACATCCCACATCCTACTAGTTACTACGACGTTTTACTCACCGAAGCTGCTGCACCATTGGCAGCTACACCCCTGATTACACTGGATTTCTGCTACATAAGAGACAAATCCACATCGTTCAATACCTACTGTGTAGTTCCCAAGTGCGACCCGAGCAGGTTGTTTACTTTGATGACACTTATAAACTACAAAAGACACTCATAATCTCCTCAGCCCTCCCATTATTTCATTTTTATCAAGCATATGTTGGGCTATTGCTCAACAACTCTACAACTTTATTCTCTTGTGTGAAAGTGGAACAATTCCAACATCAGAGGATGAGTGTAAAAAGGCACCAACTCCTACCCAACAAGCAGCAATTGCAACCATTTACTAGCTCACAAGTGTGTACTACTGTGAGAAATAAAGCACCAATTTTCCTTATGCCATGAAATGTAGTGTTCAGTACAATTCATATCAAGGGGTGTGCGAAATTGAAAAAAATGTTATAAACTTTATTACATTTTCAGACACAAATGTGAAATTATGCTTTTAGAGTGATGTATGGTTTGCCACAACACTTTTCTTGTAAGATTTCTCTTCGCATAAAAAAGTCTTGTGAGATACCAGCAGGAGACTGGTACTAGCTGAAAACATGTTCTGCGTGAATGAGTATCCCATGTGCAAAAACTATGCGAAATTGCATAATTTAAAATATTGAGAAATTTCAGGCATTTCACGAACTTGAACCGGTGGAGAAGAATGGTCCAGATAAAAATGTGCGTGAAGACAATTGTCTTGAAATATCAAGGCTATTACTCAATCCAGCTAAAGTCAAACAGCTCCATCTAAAGCTGACACTTAACAGCCCCTGCATACACTAAAAAACGCAAACAAACTCTGCATACACTAAAAAGCTAAAACAAACCGCTACTAAGTTGCAGCTGACACAAAACACCAACTACACAGAATCTACTTCATAAAATACTTATTAAAATAACTAAAACACAAGACAAAGCAGGACCACCGTAAACCGCCCACCCACTCTTGTGGTCTCCTCCTGTTTGGATATGTTGTGAGGAGCCAGCCCACAGATGTCCAGATGAGCCCCCTAACCTTGACATCCTGCTAGCTAAAGGACAACTTGTCCATGGAAAGTCTACAACATCCTAAAGCAGAATCTGGCCTCTCCTATGCAACTATGCCCCAACCCTGCCTGCTTCCAGAAGCCATCAACTTTCCATGTATCCCCAGATATACTGACAGAGCAGTATGTCTTCATCACTGACAGAGCCTGAGAACCACTGCGGCAACAGATGAATGATCTCCTTTAATGACAACGAGGCTTGTGGGAGAGTGATAGCACACTGATCTGTAATCACTCCACCTGCTGAGATGACTATATAAATATGGATGAACATCTGCCATGGCCCTCACGTTCGCCATATTGCTTTGTGTACAAAAGACGGTAGCGAAGCTACTTCTGTGCGCCCATCAACGACGCTCGATTCCAGAGATTATCATTTTGTGGAGCCATGGCTGTGTAACCCTTGAAACGAGAGAAAAACAATATCTTACTACCTGTTTGTGTGCCACAAGGGCAATTATACTGCACCCTGAGCAGAATCTTGTGCCCGGAACCAAAATGAAGCCTAAAAGCTTCTCTACAAAATTGGAGGCACAATTGGAGCATTGACCACGTGTGTTTTTATGTCCCAAACTGTCAGGAACTCCAATATCGAAGCATGTCATCGCCACTTTTTACCTCCACACAAATCTACAACAAAACAGAAAATCCGGGGCGGCTCCTCCATTAGGGCGGAGGAGCGCCACCCCACTGCTTTCTTGCAGTGCGAGAAGCAGAAAATAAAATGGTATTTTAAATAAAATTTTATTTTCTGCTTCTCACGCTGCGAGAAAGCAGAAGGCAGGGGTATGCCTGATTTGGGGCGGGTGGGAGGATATGCCTGGTTGGGGGCGGGCTGGCGGGTGGGCGGGTTGGGGAGGAGTGGCTTGCACCACTCTGAGTACCCTGACTGTTTGGTCAGCCCTGGGGCCGACCAAAGCAGTCATGCGCACTCTACATTTTCTCTATGTAGGCTTCTCTATGTAGGCTGCATGCAGCCTACATAGAGTAAATGGCCTCCCTACAGGTGCCCGGCTGGGCGCTGTCGGGGGCTACGCACCAATCACAATGCTGCCATTGCAGCATTGTGATTGGCTTACAGGAGGGGAGGGAGCATGCCTGTTCCTGTTCAGGAGCAGGAAAACGCGGACCCGGCTCAGGAGCAGAGGCGGCGCAGGACCAGTCAGATAAGTTTTATTTTTATTTTACCTCCCCGCTCCCTCTTCGCGGTAACCCCCGCGCGATAACCCCCGGGCAACCCACACCCACCCGCGAGAATTGCGAGCCGCGACTGCAGAAAATGTAAGATAGTTTTTAGAGATTATCAAATACCCAAAGTGAAATAAGATATTTATTATACTAGCAATGAAATGATGATGATTTGTTGAATGTTAACATTGACCACTGATACAGCACACATGGAAAACCGAATCGTGCTTGACACCAAAATAATAAGCCTTGCTTTTCATTATTTCAATGAATTCTCAGTCAGAACAATAGCACATGTATGCATGCACGTGATATCCAAAGTCACTTGAGGTTGCCGTAGGTTTGGCACTTGGATGTCTCTTCCATGAGCAAAGGTAAATGGCTAACAATGAGGATTTGCTTTTCCTGAACATCAATATAGCCTTGGTCCTATTCATATGCCTTGATAATCTCAAGCTCTTATCCTGGTCTTTCTTCACTTGACGGGCTCTCCTGAGCACCCCAAACTCAGCTCAAAAACTTGAGTCTTTGATTAGGACCTATCATTTCCCACAAAAATCAACTCTGTGACCAAAAACATAATTTTCCATCTCTACCTCTTTTGTGGCTTAATATGCTTCTCCAAACTCATAACCAGCTCAAACTTATAAGTAAGGTGGTAATTTTACCTTTCGGTTACAGCCCTAAGGCCTAAAGGCAGAAAATGGGCCTGTACTTGTTCTGCATATTCTTTTGAATGAAAATGTATGAAATGTTGGGAAAATGACACTCAAAAGATTTGGCCGGGTATCTCTAATGACTTTTCTACATGAGTATGATAGAATAGTTACTCGAGGTATTGGTGGAGACTCGGTCAAGCAGAGTATGTGTCTCAAAGAGACACTTTCTGCTTGATTCCGTCCCCTGCGGGTAAAAGTCAGAAAAAATGATGCTATTTGACATGGTGAACCTTTTGCACATAGTTGTAACACGAAATTCGGTGATAATGTAAAATTACACCTGCATTTTGAAAATTATGCACGCACCTACAGAAAATGCTAGTAAATTCTTGCCTGCCTCATCCTCAGTCTGAACAGCTCTGATCATATTACTACAACTATATATTTGCTCACCTGGTTGTTTAAAAAGCAAAAAGAATCTAGTCTGAACCACTTAGCAAGTTCCCAAGGTCTTGGATCGCACAGTTTCCTGCTAAACACTTCACACTGTACCCCCACCAGATGCCTAAGCTCGGCCTCCAAAGACAGTCTCACAACTCTAGCAGTGAGTTAGAAATGGTAAGGTCAGATGTCTGCACCATTGATGGCGCGCTGGTACTTACACCTTAATCATTTTGTAAAGCCATCAAAAATATTTCCCCATTGGGTGCATGAACCTTTGCTAGTTGTCTTGAAGCGCTGTAAGGGAGCAAACATCAGAAATACGTTTCCAGCTTGTGAAGTCAATATGACTATACAATAAGGACCATGAATCATTGATAAAGATTTGATGGGTTTAATTCAGAATATTCATGAATCCCGTTTATAAACAGATTTGAAGTCAATTTACAAGATACAATAATATAGTCAGCAGGTTGAAATGTCTCAAGAGGTTGAATCATAATAATATGAGATAAAAAATGTCAATAGCCACAACAATAAAAAAGCAGATTGTTGTAAATAGGTGTTCCATAAAGAAAACTTCTCCTCTCAATTCTGAGCATAGATAGAGGACAGATTTGCTAAAAGGGGGTTTCTCTCCAGGGAGCATAGAATTTGTCAGCATGGAGTCGAACTTCGGTAAAAGTTCAGGGAATTAGAAAGAGTGCTCTGCATAAAGCGTCACAGTTCGGGGGAAAGCACAGTAAGAGAGATCTGCTCCCATTCAGAGTCAGGGAAAGTCTGCCTAACTAACTATGGAAACATCAATTAAAATAATAGCAGATTAAGGGACATCCTTATTTTTCCTTACACCACCAGGACCCAACCAAATTGCTGAAAGTGGAAGAAATCAGTACACTCTCTTGGGTTCCTATCTCATTGAAACTTGGACCGTCAAGCTCAGCCTAGGGCTGCCCACCATCCTGGTACGTGATAAACAGAGGTCTCCTTTGACCATAATTTCACTGAGTTTGCTACCAGCTTTCCTCCTGCAGGTCTCACTATCAGGTGTCTAATATAAACAATGAGTCTTTAACTAATGAGAAGCATGATAACACACCTGAAAAAGAAAAGAAAAAGTCTATTAGCTAGGTTAAAACACATACTTCAGTTGAGGCATAAAAAAAGGCTAAATTATCTCAAAAGAGGGGCGTGGCCAAGCGGTCCGACATGGCGGACACGCCTTAACAACGATCCCGCAGCCCATTATAAATCCTTCTTTAATCCTGCCATCTTATCGACGATACCTGTGCCTTGACCGCCCACGAAGTACGGCACACCGACGGAGCACCCGCTGTGCCTGCATCGGGCTTCTCCTGCTGCGGCGGAGCCACCGTCCTTGCCGACGCCGCTGGACCTGGAGCTCGTCCTGGCTGTGCTGTACCTCTGGCACGGAGGATCTTCCGCTGCTGGTTGGGGGAGGCCGTGAGTCCTGCCTGCTTGCTGGAGCCGCTCCGGCTGCGGTCTGAGGTGTGGCTGGGGTTGCTTTTCGCCCTCACTTCATTAGTCACTCTGCTGCTTCTGGGGGCGAGCCGACGACGGCCGAGGACGGCCATCTTGTGACGCGGGTTGATCTCCCTGATCCGTTCTTGCCGCTGGATCCCTGCGGTGGGGGCCTGCACGGCTGGCGATACGGTCCGCGCAACAACGGTGCCCCCCTGCCCCCTTGCACCGGAACTTTCTCCCTGCACACCCGGGATCGTCTGAAGCAGCGGCGGGTGCAACGGGGGAGCTGCAACGAGATCTGGACATGCGCCCCCCGCCCCCCTCTCTTCCATCCTGCAGCGGGGCCTGGAGGGCGAGACCATCAGCCTCCTTGTCTGCCCTTTTGCTGTGTGCCTGGTGGGCCCGGGCCGTGGTGGTGGCCCTCACGGCGGGCGGCTCTGTCTGAACTTTAGTGGCCGGCCTGCCTGCTCTTTCGGCGAGGACTGTCTCCGGTGGTGGCTCGGAGGGGCCTGCCTTCTCCTCCCATCGCCCTCCCATCATCCTGGTGAGTGCTCTGGCCCCCTACTCATCCTCTACTACCCCACGCTGGAGAGACTGTGTTCGACCGGCGCCGCTGCCTAGGTCTGCCCAATAGGGGAGGAGGGGGGTCTTCGCCTGCGGAGGTGGCCGGGCTAGGTCCCGGTGCGGCTTGTGGGCGTTGGGCCCTCCCTCGGGGACCGAGCTTGACCGACCAGTGGTGCGTTCTTGTGTTGGGGACCGAGATACTCTCTCACCTCCTGTGACCTTCTCCCATATCATTCATGATGGCTAGGGACAAGCCTAAAGGAGCCACATCTAAGCAACCTACCATAGATAAGTACACTGAGGCCACCGCCCAACCTCCTGGCCTGGAGGTCACGGCACCTTCCGTCCCTGACAATGCCGCGCTGTTGGCAGCCATCACGCAATCTCGGGATGCCCTAGAAGCCAAGATCGGTGCTGTGGGATCCGACGTCATGCTCCTCCGGCAGGACCTTCGTAATGCGGTGCAGCTGATCACCGAAACGGAAACGCGGATCTCCGCGACGGAGGACGTCGTTTCCACCCTCCAGAAAAGGGTCTCCTCCTTAGAGACATTGACGTGCAGTCTGGCAGCTAGGGCGGAGGATGCAGAGGGCCGAGCGCTGAGGAATAACCTCCGCTTTGTGGGTTTCCCCGAGGGCTGTGAGTCCAACGATGCTGCCGCCTTCTTGACCAAATGGCTTTCGGACTGGCTCCATCCTGAATCTATGTCCCCCTGCTTTATCATCGAACGGGCACATCTCGTTCTGCAACAGAAGCCTCCCCCAGGAGCTCGCCCCCGCCCATTGATCGCCCGCTTCCTCAACTACAGAGACCGGGATATGATTGTCCAGCAGGCCCGGATCAAAGGAGTACTCACCTACGCCTCACAGTCCATCATGGTTTTCCCTGAGTATACCATACTGGTTCAGCAGCATAGACATTCATTCACCGAGGCCAAGGCCCGTCTCCGTGGCCTGAAAATCCAGTACTCCTTGTTGTTCCCGGCCCGCCTGCGTGTTTCATATAAATCACGGACCAATTTCTTTGATTCCCCGGAAGAGATTTTCAATTGGACAGACGAATCGGTCAAACGGAAGGCTACTACCCCCTCTGGCAGGGACTCTGACGCTACTTCAGCGGGTTCGGATCGAGACGTGGAAAGCAACAGCGCCGATCGCACTTGAGACGAGGATCCCGGCCCCGCTGTGGCTCTCGTAGGCGTACAGCAGATGGTCGGCAGTCCCGGTCCCCAACATGATGGACCTGTTCCGAACTCTCGTCAAGATATATTCCTATCGAAGGCAATCTAACCTGGGCTGCATAGTTCTGTACATTCTGGCAATACTCTAGTAGCCTGGATGTACACTTTATGGTTTGTTGGGATCCATTGGATGGGAGCGAATTCTACCCCCCGTTGGGGGCGGGATGCTCGCCATACCGCGACAGATGCTTCAACGGTTTTGAGGTATTGGGGGGGAGGGTTGGAGTGTTTGAGAATTGTTTGCTGTTTGTTAATGTCACACCGATCTCTTTTCTGACGCGAGTCTGCGCGCATCCTGACACCTATTCACTGGTGCATCTATGCGATGCCGCCCCACATGACTCTTACTCGGGATAGGCGCTTAACCGTTGTTAGCTGGAACGTCCGGGGCATACTGGACAAGGTTAAACGAGGGGTAGTACTCCGCCAGGCTAAGCGCTATAATGCTGATATTCTCATGCTGCAAGAAACGCACTTATTAGGCAACAAGGCGCTCTGCCTACCTCGCTTTGGCTTTGTCCAGACTTATCATTCGGGCTTCACCAGGGGATCCCGGGGAGTGGCAATATTGATCCATCGCAGACTGCCGTTTGTTCACGACCGCTCTTGCTCTGATCCCCAGGGCAGGTTTATTGGGGTATCTGGCATGCTCTATGGTGAGCCTCTCACGCTGTTGTGTATATATGCCCCCCCTGCCTTTGTCGTCATCCTTGGTGGAACGGGTGACCTCCCTTTGGGCTGAATTTCCGCAGGGCCTGCTGTTGGCTGAGGGTGACTGGAACGATGTTATGTGTCCCTCGTTGGATAGATGGCGAGGCACAGGGCCGAGGACTGGTGTGCGCGAGTCGAAACTACACACGCTAGCACAGGGTCTGGGGTGGATTGACACCTGGTGGAAACTACACCCCGCTTTGAACGAATACACGTATTTCTCCGCCACCCACGACTCCTTCTCACGCCTAGATTACATATTCATATCTCCCTCACATGTTCACAAGATTGAGAAGGCTGAGATCCTACCCAGAGGTCTGTCAGATCACTCTCCCATCACACTGGTTGTGCAGCTGGGCCTGGCTCGCTCTCCGCCCCGCTGGCGCCTCTCCTCATGGTTACTGCAGGATGATTCCTACCACCAACAGATGTACGTAGCCCTGACTGAAATTTCTCACTTAATAATGGCACTGTAGATTCCTCGGGGACCCTGTGGGAGGCCATGAAACCTACTCTGCGGGGGGTAGACATTGCCTTCTGCACCGTGCGGCGTCGGCAGTGCCGCGAAAAGCTGGTCCAATCGGAAGCACAGATCTTGGACTTGGAACGCAGGAGCAGGGAGGCTGATTGTGCGGTAGCTCGTCGCCAGCTTCCCATCGCCCAGCAGCTTAATGCCAGTGACCTGTTGGATGAGACCAAGCTGTACTGGCTGGCCACGCGTAGCCGCATCTATCAATGGGGGGATAAATCCAGCGCCCTTCTGCACCGCCTGTGCCAGCAGACACTTCGCCCTGTGACCCTTCCCAGGATCCTGGGGCCGGCGGGCCAGGCCCTTACTGACCCTGCTGGCATCGCCGCTAGCTTCGCCGACTACTATGCGCACTTATATGTCCCGCAGGAGACTCTTCCTGCAGACACTATTAACCGATTTCTGGCCGACCTACCTACGCGGTCTCTATCCGATGATGTGCAGGACGACCTAGATGCCCCGATCACCGTTGAGGAGGTCCAAGCCGCCCTTACAGATATGCGTTCTGGTAAATCACCGGGACCAAACGGGTTTCCGTGTGAGTTCTTCAACAAATACTCGTCCCAACTATCACCACACTACTTGGCAGCTCTCCAGGCTGCGGTTGACGAGGGCCGTCTCCCGGCTGACTGGCGTCACGCCGAGATAGTGGTCTTCCCGAAGCCCGGCCGACCTCCTGAGCAGCATGCCTCCTACAGACCAATCTCCCTCCTGAATGTCGAGGCTAAACTCCTTGCCAAAATCATTGTTAATCGCCTCCTTCCACATATCTCTACGCTTGTCCATCCCGACCAGGTGGGCTTTATGCCCAACCGTGCGACTCGACACAATATTCGTTGGGCGCACAATGTGATTGCCTCCGTGGAGCGGTTAAACGAACCGGCCGCGCTCCTTCTCGCCTTTGATTCCCTCAGTTGGACCTATTTGTTCACACTCCTTAACCGCTTAAACCTGGGGCCCAGACTTCTTCAATACATTTGTCTCCTGTATACTGACATCACTGCCTCGGTGCGAATCATTGATTCCACCTCGCGGCCTCTCCTTGTTGGGTGGGGTACCAGACAGGGTTGCCCTCTGTCTCCCTACTTGTTCGCACTTTCCATTGAGCCGCTTGGGTGCGAGTCGATGCTCAGGTGCACAACTTTGAGTGGTCACGCGAGGTGTCCGATCGTATAGCGTTATATGCTGACGACGTTTTATTCTTCTTCACACGCCCGAACAGGTCTGGCTCCAGGCTACTTCGAATAATGGAAATCTTTGGCCAAACTTCTGGCCTCTATATGAACGCTCACAAGTCCTATCTATGGCCTCTGCGTGGGAGCGACCAGCTTGGGACCTGGACGCAACAAGTCACGGTTGTGCCTGATGGCTTTAAATACCTTGGGGTGTTCCTGTCGTCGTCTCAACCGGACTCCTGGTCTAAAAATCCAGCCCCCCTACTGCCTCAAATTAGACAACAGGTGCGCTCCTGTTTGTGTATGCCCCTGACGTTATATGGTAGATCAGCCATTTTCAAAATGGTCTTGCTGCCTTGCCTACTCTACCAACTCCAAAATTACCCATACCCTATACCCCACACTTGGTTCCGACAACTGAACTCTGCTCTCAGCCATTTCCTCTGGGAGGGGCTCCGCACGGGTTGCCTTGCGTACATGTTTTCAATCCACGTATTGTGGGGGCCTCGTGACCCCGGATGTCTAGCTCTACCATGCAGCTTCCCACCTCCTGGTCCTAAACGACTGGTGGTACGGTGACCGGCAAGATCCTGCCTATGCGCTTGAGCGTTGGCTGATGGACCCTAAATCTCTACACACGATACTACACTCTAACGCGGCGCTTGGCACGCTACCGCCTGCGGCCCGGACTGTTTCTGCGATCTGGTGGCAGGCTCTGCGTAGGATCGGATGGTGGGGTAGATTAACTAAGGAGACCCCCCTCTGGCATAATGGCCTCCTGCCACAGTTGCTTGAGCTTTCCGGGTTTGAGGGCTGGGATGCTATTGGAATTTCAACGGTCGGCCAGACTCTCAAGTCATTTCAACAACTACAGGCCGACTTTCAAATGCCCCGCTCCCAATTCTACAAATATCTTCAATTTCGGCACGCTTTCTCCCCATATCTTTTGCGACACGATATGATTCCTGAAGTTAGGCCTATTGAGGCCAAGGTATTCATGGGCGAGATGGGTGCACACAAAATCACTGCTCTATACCGCACCCTAGTCATCAACAGTCATGATAGACTTCACAGGACCAGGGAGGCTTGGCAGGATGACTTGGGCCCACTTGATGAGGATGACTGGGTGGAGGCTCTTGAATCCCCACGCGGCGCGGCCATAGCGGCGCGTCTTCGGCTCATACAATTTAAATATCTCCATAGGGCATACTTTACCCGCTATCGGCTTTGGCGCGCAGGGATGATTGCTTCTCCTTCTTGCCTCCGGTGCAGGTCGGCTGAGGGCACCTTCCTCCACACGGTTTGGGATTGTACCGCCCTGTCGAGATTTTGGCACGGGGTGCTGACCTGCCTTTCCGAGGTCCTGGGATGGGACCTCCCGCGGTCTCCGCGCCTCACCATGCTTCACATCACTGACGAAATCGGAGGTAATAGGTACAAAAGGCACCTGCTATTCTTAGGGCTTACCCTTGCTAAGCGAGACATTGCCAGGGCGTGGAAGGCGGCCTCCCCGCCTTCGGTCGGGGCCTGGAATCGCGGCCTTGACTTCTCCATGGGGCTAGAAATTCCAATTTTTAAGGCATGCGGGTGCCCCCAGAAACACCCGAGAATATGGAAGCGATGGGCCGACTATCGCGGCCTTTACCTTGAACCAATCCCCCAGACACGAAGTTCTGATGATTTGCCTTGATGATTTCGTATTGGGTGTACACCCTAGAACCTATTGTGCATATACTGTTCTATTGCGACTTGAGCTATTTTCCAATGTTAGTTGCGTAGATCGGGTGACGCTTTTGTTCTTTGTTTATAATACATATTTTTCACAGACTTTGCTTTATGTATCCTCATGTTTTAGACAGACTAATTGTAAAAAGTTGACATCCTCACCAATGCTATTTATATATGCGATGTACTGCCCCGGACCTTCTTGGGCTTTCTTCTGTCTGTCAACAATAAAATTTGTTGTGAAAAAAAAATTATCTCAAAAGAAAATGAACTTTGGTTACAGGATTATGAATACATATACACATATAATGGGAATAAATGTTAAACATAAATATACAAACAGGATAAAATTAATCAATTAATCAATCCAAGTATTTTTATGAATGGATTACTAATAACTACAATAATTTCATTCTATTGATTGACGTAAATGCATCACAAACTTTAATAAAATTGAGTCACACATTATATTTGGATAGCGTATATGAATATATAAATTTATAGTTGTGACGTTTACAGGGTGGAGCCTAAATTACGGTTCTCCAATCCCCCCTCTGATAGCTATGATAGCCATCACAATATCACATGAATCCTATCTCATGAGAACAGCTCAAAACCTTAATGTTTTCAACATTTTATGTCTGGTGTTTTCCCGATTTTTTATCTCAGCATAGAACCTACACTGACTCTCCTCTAGCGCTACGTCCCTTCTCTCTCTCTTTACTCCCCTTCCATCTTGCTCCTCCCGCTTCGATTTTATACACTTGCACCCCCTTAAACAGTACAAATAAACAAATTGCACAAATAACAATGACAACTAGAGGTATCAAAATGGAGCCTAATATTCTGCTTCTTAAGTTTCCAAACCACTTGCCTACTGCAGAAAATCAATTTCCAATTGCTTCCCAAGCCCCTATAGCTCCCAACTCCTCCAAATTTCCCTTCAAGTCTATAATGTTCTTAATGAACTATTTATCACTTCACTTTTGTCAGTAACATAGGTGCAAAATTGTTGGACTTTCAACATCTTACAGAATCCGTTCTCCTCCATGAGAATGTCTAGCGCAATGTGGTTCTACACAACCATAGACCTAATAGCAATCATCTCAGTGTTGATGGCTAGCAATGACCCACCTAAACTGGTAGCTAGTTTGTCTACTATGGTGGATAACTTTCCAATCTTGAGATCATTCAAGGCTACTCCAACAGTAGGAATCATTGCACCAAATATATCTCCCACTATTTCAGAAGCAATGCTACCTTATTTGGCCTGTTATAAAGAAACAAGGCAACCCTGTGAGTCTGAAGGGACCTAGGGTATAAAATATGTTGTAAGAGACAAAGGTCCCCATCAAGTAAGTGTAGGTAATATTATACAGAACAACATAATGATCTGCAAAGTTTTACATTCAAATTAGAGAAGTATTTATTTAAACGAACAATCAAACAAACAAAATATTCAACGACTGGCTGGCTGTCAATTCGCCCGGACTTGGCCCATGCCAATTGGGCGCGCTCAGCGGTTAAGTGCCTTCTCTCAGGCTTTATTCCTTCGTCCTGATGATGATCCCCCCACATTAGTGGGGATCGAAACGTCGTCAACACACCATGTCTTGACTCCCATTGCTTTTGCCTTGACTTCTGTGGAGCACAAGATGTTTTTTACATCGTGACTACTGTAAATAAGGGAATCGTTGTTCAAGTCACTATATTTATACACACTTGCCTGAGGCTTGGAAATATGGTGATTTCCAACCCTGCTTTTAACCCACTGCACTTCGTTGAATATTTTGTCTGTTTGATTGTTCATTTAAATAAATACTTCTCTAATTTGAATGTAAAACTTTGCAGATTATTATGTTGTTCTGCATAACATTGCCTACACTTACTTGATGGGGACCTTTGTCTCTTACAACACTTCATTTTGGCCTGGCATATTACCCCCACACCGGGGCATTTAAATCGTCTACATGATAAACCTTCAAGAAGAATGTAACCAAATAGCAGGTGCCATACCATCCTCATGGCAATATAAAATATGCGTGTTCCCCTCAGGCATAATAAACTCCGGAAATAACAGGATCCTTTCCTCCTATGAATTGATCCCAATTTCCTCCATTTTCAAAAATATGTTCACAATCACTCCTTTCCATCAGTTGAGTGTGAATTACAGATTTCCCTCTAATCACACAGAGCTTTCTCATGTGTTTCCAATCTAAGGTCAATGTGGGCAAAACCCCTAACTCTTGATGCTCTAATTTCTTTAGCCTATTTATTATTATGCTTTTGATCTTTACCCATTCCTCATCTTGCATTCATTGCTCTCCTCCTGGCCTCCATTGAATCTAAAAATTTCTTCTCAAACTCTGTTAGGTAACAAATCAAATTGTGCCTATGAGCATAAGCAGTGTCTAATCTCGCAATAGGAATAAAAAATAACTCTCAGCAGTTTCCTTAGCATTTGGATGAGAATTCAAATGCTTAAACAAAGGGACTTCAGGAAGATCAAAACCATAATTCAAGAAATAATACTGGAAATCCCCATGTCCATATAAAAGGCTAAGCAAAAGGCTACAAGTAATACCAAACATGAGAGGAATGTTCTGAAGCGTTATCCCCTCTGCAGCTGAGGCCGGCAACTGGGTGCCAACATAGCAGTCTTTAACCTACATAGTATCATTATATTCAAAAAGGAACTTAAAATAAGCATTTGAGGAAAAATCTCCCCTTGACGAATCTTCATGTATTGCCTTAAAATCAGATGTACACAAACACTAGGGGTAGGATTAGGCATAGGTTGAAATAATTTAGGAGGAGGGGGCAAATTTAATCCTAAAAGCAAAACAAGTATCCCTACAACAATAGCCACTAACACACCAGCTACTATAAACCTACGTCTATTATGGTTACTAGTTTCCATGACTTCAATATAATCAGACCTTTGAGTAGAAAATAGCACTGAACGGATTCACTCCGTATGTTTCTACTTTTGCAAATGGCAAAACTATGTACAAAATGTTGCATGTTTAACTTATTGACAAAGATCTTCGTGAGTCTTCCCTAACCCTACTCTGTCTTTTTCTAAAATCACACCCTTACATTCCTTGTGCAGCCTCGAGCCTAGTCAAACTTCTTTATTCTTTTAAACAAAGTTCATCGAATCATCTCTTAATTTAAATTAACATCAAATTAAATTTTAAAGACTATGCCAAAGGCGGCTTGGGTCAGTTCATTTGATGGCAAGAGGAGCTCAAATCGTCATTCTGCAATAAATTCAGATTCACTGAGGTGCATCTGATACCTCACTATCACTGTCCAGATGACAAAATCCCCTGTTGCTGTCATTTGTCACAAAATGTGTCCACTTAGGGCTGAATAGCTTCAACAAGGATCTCAGGCTCCCTTTGATCTCCTGAGTGCAGGCTGTTCGTCTTCACTGCTGCTCAAATTGGGTACCTCAATTTCCTCTGGGACAATGTTCAGTATGCTTTCCACAGACAAACTCGGTCTTTCTCTTCTCTGCCTTCTCGGCCAATATTCTCCAGCAGGGGCGGAATGGCCGTAGCCGGCCGCAGAGAGTTTCCCCAGTGGGCCGCTAGGATGGGGGCTGGTTTTGGGCACCTGGGGGGCGTTTTTTTTACCTGGGGCCAGCAATATCAGCCCCCTGTATCAAAATCTGCCCAAACCGGCCCTAGCAAACAGCTCGGCCGCTCCCCCCCAGAGGGGCTGGCCAAGCAATTTGCCAGAGCCGGTTTTGATTCCCAGTCCAGCCCTGGTCTCCAGCTCCAATTCAACTGGGTACAACACTATGCCATTCACCAGGGTCAAGCACAGCTTCCATTTGCACCACAGACCAAGATTCTCTTTCTGTCTTAGCTCCAGATGCTGACACATAAAAACCCACTTCGGGACAAGGGTGCGCTACTGCAGATTCTTGGGCTGCCACCGAACTCTGAGGTGCCCACCGATTCTCCACGTTCCCCCAGTTTCTTCCTGGTGCTTCCCAGTTGCTGTCTGTACTTCAAGAAGGGGCACCGTCACATCATCAAGGGGACATTCCACTCTCCGAGTATGGATGGCATGCACCCAATTGGAGAGACCGCCACATTTAACAACAGTGTTTGGTACAAGAATGACTTGGAAGTGGCCATGTGAAAGAGGTTCCAGATGCATCTTCCGAACATGCTTCTTCACCAAAACCCAGTCTCCAGGACTGAAGTCATGGCAATGCTCCTGGTGTGGGAGGGCAGTGGCAGCTCCAATCTAGTGAGACACAGAAAACACTACCTCAGCCGGTCCTTTGAAACAATCGAGAATCATGTCATCTGTCATCACAAGTGCATTTGCAGGTAGTGCAGGCAGCCTCATTGCTTGGCCCATGATAATTTAATGGAAGACAGTTCTGTTCTCTGATCAGCAATGCTGCGAAGACTCACCACAACTAAAGGCAAGGCATCCGCCCACTTCAGAGATTTAGATGCACACACTTTGGCTAGCCTAGATTACAGTGTGCCATTCACCTGCTCCATGATTCCAAAAGTCACAGGTTGATAAGTATAGACTATACTGTATAGTGCAGTCTCTGTTTCACTTGTAGCGCTGCATCACAACATTGTAAGTATCTCATTGTTTAAATGAGTCCCACTGTCTGACTCAAGCAAAGTCGGGAAACCAAACCTGGGTATCAGTTCTCACAACAAGAACTTGGCTCTGGTGAGGCTGCCATTTCTCCACACCGGATAAGCTTTGACACAACGTGAGAAAATACATACAGTCACCAGGAAATATCTTGGCCCGTTATTCAGTCATCTTGATAAACTTCAACTGCATTCTGTTAAATGGTCCTCCTGATCTCCCTATATGGCTCAATGTCACTGGCATTCTTTTCCGTACTTTCATGTGCTGGCACACAATGCATCTGTGACACAATCCTTCAACCATCAATCTGAACCGGGGGTTGAACCAATTCTGCTGAAACAACCTGACCATGGCATCCCTCCCAATGTGTGAAGGACCGTGGAAATGCCCAGCCACTGGGGATAGCAAATTATCTGGTAACACAGGTCTTCCATTTGCTGACACCCAGATTTCATCGTCCCTCTTCACATAACCTGCTCTGACTCAACCCTGCTGTTCTGCCTCTGTTACTTTTTCCTGCAGCCTCTTTACTTCCTCCCAAGTATCAGCCACTGCCAATAAAAGGTCGAAGTTGGTCTCATTTTCATGTTCATTTATATATTCTGCATTAAAGGTTTGGGACCCATGAGCACAATACCATACAACTTTGTCAGCATAATGATTGACAACGGTTACATGGTCATCTCCACTCCTGTGTGTCGAACACTTTACAACTGCAATTTCTATGGGCAACTGCAAAGCTTCCAATAGTCTCATGACATATTCCCCCATTTAAGATGGGGGATCCTGATGATGTCATACATCCTGTTTCTGACCTTAACTGTCCAAAGTCATGGACCCCACCAAAGCCGTACTGACTGTCAGTAAAATAGTCACTTTCACTTGTTCAGCAACACAGCAAACTCTAGTAAGAGCAATCCGTTCAACCAAGTGTTCAGAGGTAACCCCTCGAAGACAGGAGACTTCTACTAGCACCTCAACTGTACAGACTGCATAAACAGCTCTTAGGGTTCCCCTATTGTCTCTTAGGCAAGAGCCATTCACAAACTGCATATAATCAGACTCCACCAGGGACTCATCTTGAATATCTGATCTCGACTTGATGCATTGTTCTGTGACATCAAGACAGTCATGCTCTACCTCCCCATCATCATTTTCATCTTCAGACAATGGTAACAAGGTAAAAGAATTTAGCAAAGCATACCTCTTGAGGGTGAAGTTCTCTGTGACAAGTATTGTCTGCTCATATTTAGTCAATCTTCAGTTTGTAAGGTGCGGAGTGTGTCTATGCGTCAGCAATATCGCCTCAGAATGGGGCACCATGAGGGTAAGAGGGTGTCCGATAACAATACTCTCACATTTTTCAATGCTGATACCCACTGCTGCTACAGCTGTAAGGCAACCGGAAAGTCTTGTGGGTACAGTATCAAGAATAGCAGAAACATATGCCTTAGATTTTCATGCATCCCCATGCATCTGTGTCAGCACTGAGAGGGCGCTGTCCTTCCTCTAACTGCAGAAGAGTGTAAAAGCTTTGTTATAGTCAGGCATTCCCAGACTTTTTCTCAGCTCTACGAATGCAATCAAACAGTCATTGTCCCATGGTATCGGATCAGACACAACCTTGTGTATCAACCTCTGTAAAGGCTTGGCCACTAGTGAAAAGTTGGGTATCTACTGTCGACAGTAGCCCATCATTCCCAGAAACATCCTGATTTCTCTTTGTATTGGTGGAATCATTTTCAAAATGGCAGCGATCCTTTCTTGTGACACCAGCCTTGCTCCCTTTTCAATATGGTGTCCTAAGTATAGGACTTCTTTTTGACAGTATTGCAACTTACTTCTGGACACTTTATGTCCATCCTCTGCTAAGTGGTTCAACAATGCAATAGTATCTTGTTTACAAGCTTCCTGAGTATCCAACACCAATAACAGGTTGTTGATATCCTAAACCAGCAAACAAATGATGGACGGAATGCTGACAATGCAAACATTCTCCCCCAGTCAAAAGATCTGGGTTAAATCCATCGTTCTTTTGCCCACTACGCCACCCCAGTTTAGACCCAGCCAAATGCAAATCAGTCTTGACCCTGTGCCCCATGGGAACAGTCCAGACCGAACTGCCAGGCCAGGTCCTCCCTGGACCGGAAACAAGCATCCTGGGACCGGTTTCAGGGTATGTCACCCTTCTTCAGCCAGGCTAGCTTGAATCCAGTGGCACAGTGAGCAAGGGACCCATGTATGGGCATACCCATCCCACTTAGGGCGAAAAGTGTTACAGCAAACAAATGATGGACAGAATGCTGACAATGCAAACATTCTCCCCCAGTCAAAGATCTGGGTTAAATCCATCGTTCTTTTGCCCACTACGCCACCCCAGTTTGGACCCAGCCATATGCAAATCAGTCTTGACCCTGTGCCCCATGGGAACAGTCCAGACCGAACTGCCAGGCCAGGTCCTCCCTGGACCGGAAACAAGCATCCTGGGACCAGTTTCAGGGTATGTCACCCTTCTTCAGCCAGGCTAGCTTGAATCCAGTGGCACAGTGAGCAAGGGACCCACGTCTGGGCATACCCATCCCACTTAGGGCGAAAAGTGTTACAGCAAACAAATGATGGACGGAATGCTGACAATGCAAACATTCTCCCCCAGTCAAAAGATCTGGGTTAAATCCATCGTTCTTTTGCCCACTACGCCACCCCAGTTTGGACCCAGCCATATGCAAATCAGTCTTGACCCTGTGCCCCATGGGAACAGTCCAGACCGAACTGCCAGGCCAGGTCCTCCCTGGACCGGAAACAAGCATCCTGGGACCGGTTTCAGGGTATGTCACCCTTCTTCAGCCAGGCTAGCTTGAATCCAGTGGCACAGTGAGCAAGGGACCCATGTCTGGGCATACCCATCCCACTTAGGGCGAAAAGTGTTGCAGCAAACAAATGATGGACGGAATGCTGACAATGCAAACATTCTCCCCCAGTCAAAAGATCTGGGTTAAATACATCGTTCTTTTGCCCACTACACCACCCCAGTTTGGACCCAGCCATATGCAAATCAGTCTTGACCCTGTGCCCCATGGAAACAGTCCAGACCGAACTGCCAGGCCAGGTCCTCCCTGGACCGGAATCAAGCATCCTGGGACCGGTTTCAGGGTATGTCACCCTTCTTCAGCCAGGCTAGCTTGAATCCAGTGGCACAGTGAGCAAGGGACCCACGTCTGGGCATACCCATCCCACTTAGGGCGAAAAGTGTTGCAGCAAACAAATGATGGACGGAATGCTGACAATGCAAACATTCTCCCCAGTCAAAAGATCTGGGTTAAATCCATCGTTCTTTTGCCCACTACGCCACCCCAGTTTGGACCCAGCCATATGCAAATCAGTCTTGACCCTGTGCCCCATGGGAACAGTCCAGACCGAACTGCCAGGCCTGGTCCTCCCTGGACCGGAAACAAGCATCCTGGGACCGGTTTCAGGGTATGTCACCCTTCTTCAGCCAGGCTAGCTTGAATCCAGTGGCACAGTGAGCAAGGGACCCACGTCTGGGCATACCCATCCCACTTAGGGCGAAAAGTGTTACAGCAAACAAATGATGGACGGAATGCTGACAATGCAAACATTCTCCCCCAGTCAAAAGATCTGGGTTAAATCCATCGTTCTTTTGCCCACTACGCCACCCCAGTTTGGACCCAGCCATATGCAAATCAATCTTGACCCTGTGCCCCATGGGAACAGTCCAGACCGAACTGCCAGGCCAGGTCATCCCTGGACCGGAAACAAGCATCCTGGGACCGGTTTCAGGGTATGTCACCCTTCTTCAGCCAGGCTAGCTTGAATCCAGTGGCACAGTTAGCAAGGGACCCACATCTGGGCATACCCATCCCACTTAGGGCGAAAAGTGTTACAGCAAACAAATGATGGACGGAATGCTGACAATGCAAACATTCTCCCCCAGTCAAAAGATCTGGGTTAAATCCATCGTTCTTTTGCCCACTACGCCACCCCAGTTTGGACCCAGCCATATGCAAATCAGTCTTGACCCTGTGCCCCATGGGAACAGTCCAGACCGAACTGCCAGGCCAGGTCCTCCCTGGACCGGAAACAAGCATCCTGGGACCGGTTTCAGGGTATGTCACCCTTCTTCAGCCAGGCTAGCTTGAATCCAGTGGCACAGTGAGCAAAGGACCCACGTCTGGGCATACCCACCCCACTTAGGGCGAAAAAGTGTTGCAGCAAACAAATGATGGACGGAATGCTGACAATGCAAACATTCTCCCCCAGTCAAAAGATCTGGGTTAAATCCATCGTTCTTTTGCCCACTACGCCACCCCAGTTTGGACCCAGCCATATGCAAATCAGTCTTGACCCTGTGCCCCATGGGAACAGTCCAGACCGAACTGCCAGGCCAGGTCCTCCCTGGATCCGGAAACAAGCATCCTGGGACCGGTTTCAGGGTATGTCACCCTTCTTCAGCCAGGCTAGCTTGAATCCAGTGGCACAGTGAGCAAGGGACCCACGTCTGGGCATACCCATCCCACTTAGGGCGAAAAGTGTTGCAGCAAACAAATGATGGACGGAATGCTCACAATGCAAACATTCTCCCCAGTCAAAAGATCTGGGTTAAATCCATCGTTCTTTTGCCCACTCACGCCACCCCAGTTTGGACCCAGCCATATGCAAATCAGTCTTGACCCTGTGCCCCATGGGAACAGTCCAGACCGAACTGCCAGGCCAGGTCCTCCCTGGAACGGAAACAAGCATCCTGGGACCGGTTTCAGGGTATGTCACCCTTCTTCAGCCAGGCTAGCTTGAATCCAGTGGCACAGTGAGCAAGGGACCCACGTCTGGGCATACCCATCCCACTTAGGGCGAAAAGTGTTGCAGCAAACAAATGATGGACGGAATGCTGACAATGCAAACATTCTCCCCCAGTCAAAAGATCTGGGTTAAATCCATCGTTCTTTTGCCCACTACGCCACCCCAGTTTGGACCCAGCCATATGCAAATCAGTCTTGACCCTGTGCCCCATGGGAACAGTCCAGACCGAACTGCCAGGCCTGGTCCTCCCTGGACCGGAAACAAGCATCCTGGGACCGGTTTCAGGGTATGTCACCCTTCTTCAGCCAGGCTAGCTTGAATCCAGTGGCACAGTGAGCAAGGGACCCACGTCTGGGCATACCCATCCCACTTAGGGCGAAAAGTGTTACAGCAAACAAATGATGGACGGAATGCTGACAATGTAAACATTCTCCCCCAGTCAAAAGATCTGGGTTAAATCCATCGTTCTTTTGCCCACTACGCCACCCCAGTTTGGACCCAGCCATATGCAAATCAGTCTTGACCCTGTGCCCCATGGGAACAGTCCAGACCGAACTGCCAGGCCAGGTCCTCCCTGGACCGGAAACAAGCATCCTGGGACCGGTTTCAGGGTATGTCACCCTTCTTCAGCCAGGCTAGCTTGAATCCAGTGGCACAGTGAGCAAGGGACCCACGTCTGGGCATACCCATCCCACTTAGGGCGAAAAGTGTTACAGCCAACAATTGATGGACGGAATGCTGACAATGTAAACATTCTCCCCCAGTCAAAAGATCTGGGTTAAATCCATTGTTCTTTTGCCCACTACACCACCCCAGTTTGGACCCAGCCATATGCAAATCAGTCTTGACCCTGTGCCCCATGGGAACAGTCCAGACCGAACTGCCAGGCCAGGTCCTCCCTGGACCGGAAACAAGCATCCTGGGACCGGTTTCAGGGTATGTCACCCTTCTTCAGCCAGGCTAGCTTGAATCCAGTGGCACAGTGAGCAAGGGACCCACGTCTGGGCATACCCATCCCACTTAGGGCGAAAAGTGTTGCAGCAAACAAATGATGGACGGAATGCTGACAATGCAAACATTCTCCCCCAGTCAAAAGATCTGGGTTAAATCCATCGTTCTTTTGCCCACTACGCCACCCCAGTTTGGACCCAGCCATATGCAAATCAGTCTTGACCCTGTGCCCCATGGGAACAGTCCAGACCGAACTGCCAGGCCAGGTCCTCCCTGGACCGGAAACAAGCATCCTGGGACCGGTTTCAGGGTATGTCACCCTTCTTCAGCCAGGCTAGCTTGAATCCAGTGGCACAGTGAGCAAGGGACCCACGTCTGGGCATACCCATCCCACTTAGGGCGAAAAGTGTTGCAGCAAACAAATGATGGACGGAATGCTCACAATGCAAACATTCTCCCCCAGTCAAAAGTTCTGGGTTAAATCCATCGTTCTTTTGCCCACTACGCCACCCCAGTTTGGACCCAGCCATATGCAAATCAGTCTTGACCCTGTGCCCCATGGGAACAGTCCAGACCGAACTGCCAGGCCTGGTCCTCCCTGGACCGGAAACAAGCATCCTGGGACCGGTTTCAGGGTATGTCACCCTTCTTCAGCCAGGCTAGCTTGAATCCAGTGGCACAGTGAGCAAGGGACCCACGTCTGGGCATACCCATCCCACTTAGGGCTGAAAAGTGTTACAGCAAACAAATGATGGACGGAATGCTGACAATGTAAACATTCTCCCCCAGTCAAAAGATCTGGGTTAAATCCATCGTTCTTTTGCCCACTACGCCACCCCAGTTTGGACCCAGCCATATGCAAATCAGTCTTGACCCTGTGCCCCATGGGAACAGTCCAGACCGAACTGCCAGGCCAGGTTCTCCCTGGACTGGAAAAAAGCATCCTGGGACCGGTTTCAGGGTATGTCACCCTTCTTCAGCCAGGCTAGCTTGAATCCAGTGGCACAGTGAGCGCAGGGTCAAGACTGATTTGCATATGGCTGGGTCCAAACTGGAATGGCATGGTGAGCAAAAAAACGATGGATTTAGGCCCAGATCTCTGTACTGGGGTGAATGTATGACATTGTTCTGCATTCTGTCCATCAATTGTTCTTTTTGCATTTGTCACCCCGAGTGGGGCAGGTATGCCCAGACGTGGGTCCCGTGCTCTCCATGCCACTGGAGTCAAGCTATCCTGGCTGATGAGGGCTGAAAGCCCGAAACCGGTCCTAGGATGCTTGTTTCCAGTCCAGGGAGGACCTGGCCTGGCAGTTCGGGCTGGACTGTTCCCATTGGGCGCAGGGTCAAGACTGATTTGCATATGGCTGGGTCCAAACTGGATTGGCATGGTGAGCAAAAAAAACGATGGATTTAGGCCCAGATCTCTGTACTGGGGTGAATGTATGACATTGTTCTGCATTCTGTCCATCAATTTTTCTTTTTGCAGATATCCTGAACCAGGACAAAGTTTCAGGGTGCTACTAAGGACTCAAAATTATTTTCAAGGATTTGAATAAAGATCAAAGGGCTCTTTGTATACCCTTGTAGGACTCACAAAAACACGGTTTTGGAACTGAAAGGTAAAGATGACTGCCCTCATGCAAGGGTATAGAAAAACAAGCCTGGCATAAATAGATCACGTTAAACCACTCAGCCTCCCATGGAATCTGAAATAGTATCACATCTGGATTTGGTACCACAGGACAACAAGGAACAACAATATTATTGATATTTCTGAAGTCCTGCACGATGCAGCACTAACCACTAGATTTCTGCAAGCCCATAACGGGTGAGTTACATGGACTTCCCATTATCTTTTTCAAAATGTCCTGTGTAATTCCAGCTATCGTTTCAGGCGTTAGATTGCACTGAGGAGTTTGAAGGTACTCAGCATTGGGCTTGACATTTATGCAGACATGCTTAACTCCTTTTAAGAAAACTATGTCCTTTCCTGCTAAGTCTCAGACTTCAGGCTTCACCATATCCTAAAGATCTGGTGGTAAATTATTGGTAGTCATCAAAGAAGACAACCCAACAGCTGCTCCTTGGCTCGCTAGTTTAGAATCCACATTCTTATAATGAGTCTGAAACTCCGCAGCTTTTAGTGTGCATTAGATGGTGCAATTGAGCTTGCACAGTAGATCATGCCCTAGAAGGTTTACAGGACTGGAATCTTCAAAGGACTCTATTTAGCAGGAACTTCTTTTGTAACAGGGTTTGTCATCTGTTTATTTGCAACTCCTACAACTTATATTATTTTTCCAAAGAGGGGTAGGTTTGGAACTTCTGCTGTTCTGACAGTGGAATGGGTAGCACCAGTGCCTATCAAAAACGGCACGGTGGCCATTCATCTCACCTTCTACAAATTGACCACTCTGATCAACCTCTAGGACTGTGCCAAGTATGCAATCTTCCTCCCCCCTCAGTCACCGTCATTATGACAGATCAGAAGCGTGGCCCTCTAGTGAATCGAACATGGGAAACTGCTGATTTTGAAAAGAGTTCCGGTTAAAATTTGGAACTTGATTTGTGTGAAATTTAGGGCCATTCACATGCTGCTGAGGCATAGGGGCTTGAGGAACCTGCATCACTGGAGCTTGAGGCATGTTAGGTCCTTCCAACCTCATCCTCTGCACATTCTGTGGCTGCACAGGGATACCAATCCGTGTCTGCACAAAACCTGAATTTTGAACCTGATCTTCAGTCATACCCCTATTGGGGTTAAGACGGTACTCCCACTTCCAATACCTCAACCTATTGCAATAATGACAAGGAACAGATTTCTTCAAAATTGCCACACCCATCCTGGTACTTGGGTCAAAAGGGACACCATGACCTCTACCCTGTGGGATACCATTTCCACCCTGCATCACAGAACCTCCTTGCTGATTCACACACCTTGAATGCCACCAACACTCCCTGTATAGGGTTGATTCTGACTTCCTGCCTGTGCTGCCTTCATTGAACCAGCTAAAACCTTTCCTTCAACTGCTTCTCTTTTATGTCCAATTCGTCACTGAAATATTTTGCATTCCTCAAGATCTCATCAAACGATTTATTTTGCCCAGAAATCTAATACTGCTGGATCACAAGGCTAATCTCAGGCTGCAATCCTGTAACAAACTGGTACACAAAACTTCCCATATCCTTGCTTTCGGACTTTCCATCCCACTATGCTACTTGAACTCCTGCAACAACCTCTCATAAAAAGCATGCACAGTCTCTTTAGGCTCTTGAGTGGTCCTGCCAATCTTAACCCATTCAATATCCTTTGCTGGCACTTTCCCTTTCGGAAATGCAATTACTTGTTGATATTTTTTCATCACCACAGGCGATGAGGCATGAATCATTGAGATCCTTTGAGGCTCCATTTTTGGCCACTTTATAGCTACCTACTTTACACTCTGCCCATAAATCACTTGGTACCACAATGTTGAAAAAGGTATTCAAATCTACCCACAGTCCCTGAGAAACTTTGACAAATCAGTCAACCTGAGTGTACTACAATACTGGATTCTCCTTTAATTTGGGGAAATCATTTGTAAAAGCAGCAAGATCACCTCAGCTCCAAGGTACATGGATGCAACCTCCACCAAGTAACTCCCTCAATGGAAAATTCTGAGCTCCTTCTTCGTCTACTGAGGAAAGAGGTGGTTCGCCTTTCTCCCTGTGGCAGATGCTACTTTCAACTTCTTATGGTCTTTCTTTTTAGACCACCTGCCTTTCCACTTATCCAACTCACTCCACTTTCATATACTACCAATCAGTTCCTTAATTTGTAATTTCATTCCAGATCTTCTCATACTGGTTATGTTACTTTCATCAAAACACATGCGATAACTCTTCTGTAAGGATTTTGTCTTATTTAGATCTATGTCATTCACTAGGGCCAACCCAGAACGTTTGTCATGAGCATGACCTACATGCCTAATAACATCCTTGGACATGTAAATTAGTTCATTTTCTTGGAAAGTATCTAGATGGGAAAGGTCGAGTTTTTCTAAGATCATCTTATCCCATTCCAATTTTAACCTGGCCAAGTCCACAGCAGTCTCCCTTTCATGAGACTGGACTTCCTTGCTTACTTCCAAGCCTTCCCAATGTTTAGGGGAACTCTTGAAGAACGTGGTCAAATCATCTAGCTCCTATGAGTTAATGCTGTTTTGAGATAAAGGGATCTCCAGTCTACTCAAGGAAAGGAATTTCCTCAGATTTTGAAAAGCCTTAAAGCAAAGCTTCATATTTTGGTGGGCCCCCCTGGGGAGGCCTGAATTGATCTAAGGGGGTTGCCAGGCAGAGGCCAAGGACAGCACAGTACTTAAGACAGTGCTTTATTTTTAGTGAAATAAAACAGAGAGGCAGTGAGCCACTCTAATCGGCCATCAGTGATATCTTTTGCCACTCGTTCTGGCAGGAGCTGTCTAAGGGGTAGGCTCTCCAAATAATTCTCAAAGTACCCCCACCCCATTTCTAATAAAGAATCATGCTGTGGATATTTTTACACTTTAGGACGACCAGGCTGTTCATAGTATGTTAACAATTGTGTATTTGATTGTAATTATAAAAGGGATAGCAGAACATAACGGCAATGTTTGAATTATTAAATATGTTTAGAAGAGTCAATTTGATAGAATAATTGTAAAAAAATATGTTGTTATTCCTGGGGTCCCCGATGAAGTTTTCTTACACTGAGAGGGTGAGGCGCTAAAAAGTTTGAAGACTACTGCCTTAAAAAATCGGGGGCTTATCTGTAAGTTCATTGCGCCACTAGTGCGTCACTTTTTTTGATGCACCGGTGGCGCAGTGTGCTTGCCCATATATACAAGGCCATGTAAAGTCACTCTGCATGGCTTTTCATGGTGTTATAAATATGGCCTCCTTTCATACATTGCTGTGCGTGAAAGGCACTTTCCATGGGTGTTGCTGTGGGTGTTCCCACGCAACATGCATGGAACCTGATGCATCCCCAGATTTACAAGGTTTTGAAAAACCTGGGAATGCATCAGATTCCTATGTCTCCTCAGGGGAGGCATAAAGGAGGAACAACGATGAGAAATACCTTTATTTCTCTGCGTTTTTCCTTTTTCTATGTGTGCTGCATTCTGCAGCACTCATAGAAAGAGGAAAACGCCTCTTGTGATATTTTTGTGCAGGAAGGTGTCCCTTCCAGGACAAAAGCAATCACCCCTGCAACGCAGACACCCTTGCACCATGGGACAAGGGTGCCTGCACTGGCGCATGGCAGGCCATTGTGCACCAGCGGAAGGGAAAAGGACAGGAATGTGTCGCTGCTGTGCGTCAAAATATTGCTGCGCTGCCATGCGTCAAAATATTGTAAACGAGGCCCTTGATGTCGAACCTGTACCAATGTTGTCAGCACCAGTTTACCACCATACCAGTTTTAGTGTCTGCAGAGCATTCATTATTGGCTGATTACCAGTCAGAAGACACTAGAAACGTGTGTCTCTCATCTGAAGATCTTGCAGTGGCTACTTTTTTAGCATGAATTTACACTAGAACTATAACCCCTATAACTCACTCCAGAACACTTCGCACCCACTGCCAGACTCACTAATAGATCATGTGACTCCCATTCTTTGATCCTTCACTGGCTGTCTGAGAGTGAAGAGCTGACTTACAGATCTTCTGTCTCCCATCCTTCTATCTTTTGTGGGAATCCTGCCAGGACAAGAGTTCACATTAGGTACTTGAATCTAACTTCTACATATCTGATGGTGAGTGCCCTTCAAACTGCAACCACAGAATGCCTTACATCTCCTCTTGAAGACTATGTTGAGCCAAAGACGAGCTTATCCCTAACGTGTCTCCTTCAAGGCATGAAAGCATGTGGGGACTGTCCTTTCCTTGTGTACGTCGCCAAAATGTGATACTAGCTGCATCCTCATTGCACCAGCCCCATCCTCAGCAGGGTGCCATGCCCGATTTTCTCACCGCCTCTGTCTTTACCCATTATATCTCCATATATATTTTTGAGAGACGTCTGCTTTTTTCTTTTTTACTGTATATAAACAATTTTCTGTATTTTAAAAGATGATTTCTTTGCCCACAAATAATTTGTCTTTATTTTAAAACTTTGTGGATAGTGTGATTTTCCGTACTTCCATAAGTGAATCGTGAAAGTGAAGGAGCCTGGTTTAGCCTCTTTGCTTACAGGAACTGACAGCTTGGGTAGAAAATCTCTTGAGTCTGCAGGTGATATTGAGAAGCCCAACCCTGTACCCCCAATGTCAGTGCACACACAAGCATTAGTATTTTATAATAATTTCAAATGTATTATGAGCTGTTCTTTTGCAAATCATAAGCGTAATAATTATCATCATCACAAAGAACACTTCAATGATTAAAAATAGGATAGCATTGAAAATTAAATACACCCCAAACACTGTTCATCACACATTCCTACCCTAGTAGTCTAAGATCCTCTGGGCCTCGTTTATGAAAAGTGTTGCATCGCTGTGTGAAAACACTGGTGCAACACTTTTCAGTGCGCCCTCCTTGCGACACCATGGATGCGTCGTATTTACTGAATAGCGCTCCATGTTGCAAGGATTTACAGATACGTCAGTATTCCTGACATATCTGTAGGTGCAAAATTGGCACATTGCGGGAGTGTCTGAAAACAGACGCATCACCAGCAATGTGTCATTTCACATGGGGCAAGCCCCATGTGAAAGGCACTGCATCACCCCTTCCGCCTGCTTCAAGCAGGCGGAAGGATCTGACGCAGTGATGCCCTAGAAGTGTCGCAGTGAAATCTCATATATTTCACTGCGTCACTCCTATTTGCCTTTCCTGCATTGGAACGCCCACCCTGCATACATTATACCTGTCACAGATATAATGAAGCGCAGCGGTTTTCAAAGTGACGCATCTGCTTGGATGCGTCACTTTGTAAATATGGCGCAGTGTGGTGCTTTTTGTACGCCGCCGCAGCAGCGTCACAAAAAGTAACGCAATGGCGGTGTAAGTGCCTCATAAATAAGGCCCCCTGTCTTGCAGCATCGTTTAATGCGCTCAGGTCCTCCATTTTTTCCTCACAGGACTGAAAACAATACTTCTACATGTTTCTTAGGAAGCAATCAAAAGCTATTGTATGTCCTAAATTCCATCTAGTTAAACTTGGCACAACGGCAACCTGCAAACAGAATTTAGCCAACACAAACATTGCAGAGAATAGAAAACATCTTTCCCTGGCTAATACTTTCTTGGCGTGCAAAAAAGTGATCAACGAAACCCATGTTAATTGAGGCTTACATCGGGACCTAGCATTTATATATGCTAAATGATTCATGAATTCAGATCAATGGAGTGCCCAAACATGGACTTTGTTTACGCAGCCTGCGATGCATGCTAACATTATCAAGCATATACAAAAGTGTGCTCACACATGACACACTCCACTAAGTCTCCTCAGGCATCTTCCATTACCACTCCGCTCATGGAAGTAGATCGGGTCACATTACTAGCTGTGTAATCCATGGGGTTTTCTACAGAGTTGTTCTCTCCTCTGGGTTCTATCATGTGTCTTGCCCTCCCCAAGTCACACTCTAATCGTGGGTGAAAAAGATGTGTTCATGAGCTTTTCATTCTAGGCTCTCAGTGTGCTGAGGGATCCATCCCTTGCCCAGGATCACCCCAGGATCTCACATAACCAAAAAACTCAGGGGCCTATTTATCAAAAAGTAATGCAGCGCAGCAAGTCACCTTGCTGTGCTGTGTTACAGGGAAAGGGCAGGCATGAACCATATTCAAAACAATAAGCTACATTCCTGCCTTTTCCCCAGCACTGGCGAACAATGGCTGCCTAGCATCAACGCAGGCACCCTTGCACTATGGTGCAAGGGTGCAAGGGTGTCTGCGTTGTATGCAGAATTGTTTTTGTGCAGAAAGGGGCATATTCCACTTTCTTTGTGTGCTACAGAATGCAGCACACATAGAAAGAGTAAGGAATGAGGAGAAATAAAGATATTTCTCCTTGTTACACCTCCCCTAAGAAGGCATAAAACGTTGGCACATTACCATGTTTACCAGTAATGGTAAAACTGGGAATGCATCATAATCCATGTGTGTTGTGTAGGAACATCCATGGAACGCCTCCCTGGTGCAAAGTAACGTAAGGCAGCAGTTTGCACTATGTTGCGTTACTTCAGATTTATCAAGTCTCTCAGGGCCATGCAAAATGGCTTTGCATGGCTTGATAAATCACATTTTAGGGTTTGCGTTATGCTTGCACATGTTGCATGGTGGAAACCAATTGCAAACCCTTGATAAATATGCCCCATAGCCTTTTAGTCCTGCATATGTTCATTCTCTTCTCAGTTGGCTCCCCCGTGCTGGATTCTGAGAAAATATGAACGGCTGTAGTCTTCTTGTAAGCTGAGGACACAGTCAACACTCCCCTCTGCATTCAAAACAGCTTCCCCCTCAGTGTTTCCTGGATGGCTTTTATCCACGAGGGTGTTGACGCCCTTCCATAAGGTGCACCTCTTTTGGAAGCCGGCTCATGGATATATGGCTAGTAAGGGAGCATCACATAAACAACTTTGTCACATAATGTGTTTGAGGGAGTGTGACAAAAGTCTGATAATTTCTTGAAAGAGACTACATTTTTTCCAATTCATAGATCTTTTACATATAAGACATTTGAAGTTCTCATGTTTTTCACTCTGCTACAATTTTCCCATATTCTTATGGTATATCTGAACAGAGTTAAGTTTATTGCTTCTATAAAACTATCCTAGTATACCCTAACCATGTACATGTTAGATCAGCCCCTCATAAGGAGATACTGGGCACCTAGCCAGCACTCAACAACCCATGCCCTTTGAAGAGTAACTGGTGGCCGTGAGGAGAAACAGCTGCCTAAAACATGTACCTCCGGATCAGAAACTGTGTGAACCAGAAATCTCAGCAGCTGACGCAGCAGACAAAAGGCAGGATTAACCAAGATGAAAGGTTTTATGTTTTATAATGACCCTGGAGAGTGGCCCTCTTTCGGCTGCCATAGTCCCTTGGTTTTTATGCCACATAAGGGTTAAGGTTTGGTCACATTGGGCTGGAGCGAACCCTGTCTCAGTCTGGCCGCAGCACAATGCTTCCCATTTGGCAGCACTCTTTGAAAAGGGCATGTGGACAATGAACCAAGCACACCTGAGGATGCAGACCACCACATGAAGAACAGTCATGAAATGCCAGACTTAGATCTTTATGTGGAGCATCTGAAGTCACCCGGCTCTGGTGCAAGACGCAGACTACTCATTTGATGCCAAGCTCAGCTGTGCAGAGACCATTAGAGTTTAATTACAACCAGTCAGGATTTTACATTTTAATTAGATTAATATACCACAAAATATTTCTAATAGACTGAAGCCCGCTGTCCATGACAGAGTAATATCTACAAAGTGTAGAAAGTGCAGAGCAGTTCAGGGAGGAAGAGAAAGTCATTGCAGGAAGGAGGGTGTGTGGGGGAAGGGAAGAGCACCACACTGATTACTCTGGAGGACCAAATCTGAGAGGGACTGAGGCTTCTCCATATCTGAGCTCTTACCAGTGACAGGGGCATCACTGTTAATCGAGTGACTTCTTTAAGTAGCATTGATTTGGGATCACAGTAGCAAGCAAGGTATGAAAGATTTAATGACTGGGCTTCACAAGGGCAAACAAGCGCTGGAAGTGCCAATGTATATTTGTTTGAAAATTCTAATGTATGTTTTCTGGCAAAGGGATCAAGGGCCTCAAAACATTGAACATTGCTAGCATATGCCTTTTAATAGTGGAAGTGAGTACGCTTGAAGGTGGGGTAAAAGAGGTATGAAAGTTGGGTGGGCAAGTTTATTATGAAGGTATGCAAGCAGTGTTCTAGAGTGAGGTCTAGAGACAGGAGTTATAGTGTGAATGTTATGTTATTGTTGGACTTGGCCCGTGCAGGGTAATTCTGAAACATTTTGCCTTTACTTCGTCTATTTTGCTGAATTCGTTTTTGTTGGCCTTAGGACTTTTAGCACTTTACCACTGCTAACCAATGCTAAAGGGATTGTGCTCTCTCCTTTAAACCTGTTAAAGCTGGCTTACTCCCAATTGGCACATTTAATGGGGAGAGGAGTTGGCCTAACGGCTAGGGCAGTCGTCCTCGAATCTGGGGAACCGGGTTCGAGTCTCAGCAATGACGCTGAACATCCTGTGATTCTGGGCAAATCACTTAATCTCCCCGTGCCTAACAAAAAATGAATGTGTCCTCATGTAACACAACTGGTGCTATGTAAAGCGCTCTGATACCGGGTCAAGTTTGCGCTATATAAAACTCCGTAAAAAAAACAAAAAAAAACTTGTAAGTCTCTAGTAAAGTGGTATTGTCTGTACCCAGGAATTGTAAATTGAAAACCCACTAAAGTATTCCTTTAAACAAATCTCAGGCCTGCCATTGCAGCCTGTGTGTGCAGTTTTAAACTGCCATTTCAACCTGCAAAATAAACCTTTTGCAAGGCCTAAAACTTCCCATATAATACATATGTCACCTCTAGGATAGGCCCTAAACAGCCCATTGGACATGGTGCAGTATATTTAAAGATTTGGACATCTACTTTCAACTTTTACATGTCCTGTTAGTGATAAACTCTTAAATTTGTCTTTCACTACTGCAAGGCCTGCTTCTCCCATAGGATAACATTGGGTTACTTTATTACATTTAATAAGTGATAACTTTCAATTGGGAGAAGGTAGGAATATCGAGTCTGGTGTCTAACGAATTGTATTTGAAAACCCACTTTAATGGTACAGTTGGACCTTAAGTCACAATTCTGAAAATGGCACTTTTAGAAAACTGTCATTTTCTGCCTGCTGTGAGTCCTGTCCCCCAGGTGGTGCCACTCCAGTACTGGACTCTTGGAAGTGGGCCTGAAGGTGCTGTGCCAGCCCAGCTGTGGTCTTTGAGCAGAACCGATGCAGTATGACACATCTCCTCGCAGTTGCACATCAGAACTGGCGCTGCATGATGCATTCACAACGCAGGGCCCTGTAGCTCTTCGGAACCACTGCTGCTGATGCATCCTCTATGCAGGACCTCACATCGCAGCCTCGCAGCACCTCAGAACTGTCTCTGCATGATGCATCCTCAATGCAGGACCTTGCATCGCAGTTCTTCAGCTCCTCAAAACCACCACTGCACAGTGCATCCTCAACGCATCCTCGCTGCCCGACAACACATCGAAGCCTGAAGCTCATCAGAACTGCCGCTGCGCAATGCATCTTCAGCGGGCCTAACATCGTCCCTGTATCTGGCACGCATTCCTTTGTGGTCTGCTAGAACTTGTGACTTTCTCCCAGTCGGGCATCACCAGATAACCACAGTTGGCGCTTTGTGCTTTTAGGCATTTTTTTAATCAAAATCTTTAAAATTCCATATCTTTGGTTTTGCTAATTGATTTTTGTCATTTTGGTCCCAAGTATTAAATTCAGTTTTACTTTATTTTTCTAAATTGGCATGGGATTTTTCTTGTGTTGTGTTTTCAAATTATTACTGTTTGTGTAATTCATAAATACTTTACTCTTTGCCTTTAAGTTAGGCCAGACTGCTTTGTGTCAAGCAATCAGAGAGTTGAGCACAGGTTCATTTGGGGTTTGCATGTGTTTCACCCTGACAAGAACTGTGGTTGCTGCTTGAGTAGGGTTTAACCCCCCTCAACCATTAATCCCATTTTCTACAGTCATGAAGTCTTATAGTTTGAGTACTTGAAATGTGGAGGAAAGGAGTCGATTTTTCAAGATGAGAAATGGGCACAGGAGTGAGTTTCAGAGGTGTGTGGTATTAGGAGAAAAGTCGAATTGTGCAAAAAAAAGTCGGAGGGATTTAGAAACTTAGGTTAAACTGTTCAGTTTTAAGACATTTTCTAAATTGCTTGTGCTTTGGTCCTGGACACTTAAGGCTATGGAACAATGTTTCAGGTACTTGAAGATTCGCTGGGGTACTGAGTGTGCTTGCGGAAAATGTATGATGATGGCCAGCTCGACACAGAAGATTTGATAGCCTTCTAACACAAAAGGCTTTGTGCACAGTAATCAGAATCTGGTGTTCACCAGGAGCCAATGAAGAGCTGGTGGATTTATTTGCTCACACTTTCATCAGTTCAGGTACACTCAGGTTGCCTACTTGTGTAACCTTGAAGTCTTTATATTCTGCACCCACACTCCGTGCCAAGTTCTCATTGTAAATGTTCAATGAATCGCTGTGAAACGGCAGCCATTAAAAGGTGCTCCGCTCATTTACGCTACTTTCCTGTCCCACTCCAGTGAAAGATTGCATTAAGTTAATGAATGGATGGACACCTTCTTTATGCACTGGCAGGTCTTAATAGAGTCCGAATTTTCTCAAAAGCAAAGCACATGGCAAACCGTGGGACATTTTTAGCTGTGATTGGATTATTTTTTCATTTTCTTTTTGCCCTATAGTGCAAATATGGCAAGGACCTAAGAACGCTTTATGTAGTCTGAGAGACTGACATTCGACACAGGATTTATGCTGCGTATAGTGCGGCATTACTAGAGATCAATAAATTAATACAGATTGCTTCGCAGGGGCATCTTTGAGACTATAGCAAGGGCATTCAAAAGAAATAAGCTGAATAGTACAGTTTGAGTTGATAGAGTTTAAAATGTGGCTTTAATATATTGAGCTCCAACTTTAGGGTTATGTGGCTGCACAATTTCCCGAGGAAGAGCGACAAGTCAACTTAAGGCATTGGGGACTTATTTATGAGCCCTGTACGCCGTTGTTGTGTCAATTTTTGTGATGTTGCGGTGGCGTAAAATATGCGCCACACTGTACCTTATTTACAAAGTGACGCATCTAGGTGGATGAGTCACTTTGTAAACCCCTGCGCTACATTATACCTGCGTCAGGTATAATGTATGCAGGGTGCGCGTTCCCCTGCAAAAAAGCCTCGTAGTAGTGGCGTAGTGAAATCTATGAGATTTCACTACACCACTAGTAGGACGCCACTGCGTCAAATGCTTACACCTGCTTGAAGCAGGCATAAGGAGTGACGCAGGCCCTTTCACATGGGGCTTGCCCCATGTGAAAGGACACATTGCTGGAGTTGCGTCTGTTTTCAGACACACTCCAGCAATGCACCAATTTTGCGCCTACAGATACGTCAGGAATACTGATGTATCTGTAAATCCTTGTGACATGGAGCGCCGTACAGTAAATACGGTGCATCCATAGTGTTGCAAGGGTGGTGCTATAAAAAAGTGTTGCATCGCTGGTTTCCCCCAGTGATGCTACACTTTTCATAAATGAGGCTCATAAACTATAAGATTTTTATTGTTTAAACTTACACATTTCTTCAGCGGACAAAAGGTTATCTGTAAAGAATGATACACAGGAAACTGCACACCAGGCAAATACCCTAGGGCATTGATATGGGAAGGGCTGTGTACAAAGACCTGGCTAACATGACTGTGCTAGGGTGGGATTAGGAAGGTGCCTTTTAGTCTGTTTTTGAAGGAAGATAATGATGGACCTTGTCGGATTTCTTATGGCATATTCTTCCAAATCCTTGGTGCAAATTCTGGTATGGTGGAGGATACAGTGGAGACTTTAGTGAAACAATGATTTCCAGAAAGTGTGTGACTCTACTACTAGCTTCTTATACTCCAGAGTTTTCAAAACCGGTGGATGGAGACCAGGCAATGAACTCATAGGGTGTAAATCGCAACATGTGTTGTCGCTCGAGAGACATGTTTACTTTCAAGGGCCATTAAAGCCTACCCATTACTTACCGCTGATTGGCTTCAATGTTACTCTCAATTGCATGCCCACGTTGGTCAGTGCTTGCAGGCTTGACTTCCTCTTCTTGTGGACCACCCTCACCTCTTAAGACACCCTCAGGATCATGAAGAGCATCCAGTCCGGAGCCCCCTTGGATCCCTGCCCTCACCACATCTTCAACAGAGCCTGCACCTCCAGTGCACCCGAACTCTGCTGTAGCACAAACTGATCCATCGAGTCTGCCACCTTCCCTGAAGACCAGAAGCATGCAGATATCAAACCCCTGCTGAAGAAACCCTCTGCTGAACCGACGGACCTCAAGAACTACAGACCCATCTCTCTGCTCCCTTTCTCAGCCAAAGTCATCTAGAAAGCCATCCACATCCAACTCTCTGAGTTCATCGAAATGAACCACATCCTGGACCTCTCCCGATTGGGCTTCAGAAGCAACCACAGCACCAAGACCACTCTCCTCGCCGCCACAAAAGTCATCCGCACCCTACTCGACCGAGGCAAGAAAGCCGCCCTCATCCTCCTAAACCACTCAGCCGCCTTCAACACCGTCTCGCTCCACACCCTCTGTGGAAGACTCCATGACGCCGGTGATGGAGCATGATTTTCCGTAATAAAATCTGCTCAATGAAATCTACCTGTCAGAGAGACTAAAATAATAATGATCGGGTGATAAAATTACTAACGTTAAAACAAATGAAGTTCAACGTGAGAAATGTGCAAAGGCACAACAGACATGCTCTATTTAGTGAAATGAAATGAAACACAATGAGGACTAAATGGAAATAATATAGTTTATATGCATTTTTCTAATATGTGTTATTCTGTCTCTTTTGCTGGAGAGAATTAAAAACGACAAAGAGAAAGCATAATTCTTCGTGAAAGTATAGAGCAGGATTTTTAGAAATAATTCTTGTTTTGCTAAATAAAATACGGGCCTTAGAAATATTAGGGGATGTGTTCACGTACTCCTGTCCTTGTGATCTTGTCAAATAAATGCTGTCCTTAGCTTAGGCCTTCACGTGTTGCCAGTTGCTTCCTAGAGTGTAGATAAATCTGTCTGAAATTATTGTGTTCTTTCCTGTCTGAGCGAGCGAAGACGGATGTTAAGAAGTTACTGTTTTGTTAGTAAAAATACAATTGTAGCTAGGTTACTTCCACTTCCTTCTTCGGAAGCTGGAAAATAGTTTAAACAAAGGGTGTTTAGAAAGTATGGTTAGGTCATAGTCAGAAGACCGCCACACCATCACGTTTAGCAAATGAAAATGTTCATGGAGAGAGAAGAGAGATACAATGTTAACCGAGAGAAGGAAGCTTCTATGTATAAAAAGACTTTCATGGGAAGATGTTTGGCGGCTTGTTCTCAAGACTTCTGTGGACTCGTCCTGTGTTCGTGGTGTGAGCTGCATGCTGTGCTGTTTCCTAATATTCTGGCTGGCAAACCTGCTGATCCATTGAACTTACCTGAGACTTTACTCATCATCGGCTGATGGTGCTGCTATTCACTATTCCTAACGGCCGTGGGAATAGTTTCCTTCTAATGTTTGCTGAGCATTAGAATTTCCGTTCATAGTTGAAGTATTTTCACTGCTGCTGTTTCTCTCTCTTGTTCTCTCTCTCCCTATTCTTGATAAATCTGATATTGTGATTTGAAACTGTTTGCCATATTGTGATAATCTGTAACATTTGTGTACTTAGATGTCATTCTATTTGGACATTGCTATTGGCCATTCATTATTTTAATAACAAGAAATAACCAAAGAAAAGGTGTTTGTCTTTATTCATGAGATTGATAGATACTTGTTTAATGTTATGGATTATGTTGTTTAGCGTATTTCCTTCATTCTAGGTCCTCATGGGGAAATAGCATAATCGTAATTTCAATTACACAGTCCCTTTTAACTCTACCAAAGATTCGTCGGAGGACCTTTGTTACAGTTACTTGTGGAATAATGTCTTATGGGCCCGACATAATGAATATGTTATTGTAGTTATTAAAGAGCTTGGTGTGGTTAGTAAGTGATGAATATTATTATCCACCCACTTCCGCTATATCAGTTTTGGTAGTTGCATCGGATGGTTAGTTAGATTAAAATTACTGTGTTTTTGAATAGACGAAGTTAACAGACTGACTTAGACGTTGACGATGAGATATTTGTTGTTTTGTGCTTTTATGTCACGTTGAGGTTTGTAGAATCTCAATGGAATTGTCACGTAGAGGTTTTTAGAATCTCAATGGAATTGACGGGTCTTAGTGTGGCATACACTAAGCTTTATGTGCATTGTCTGCTGGTAATACGGTACTAGGCGGTCGCCGAACTGAAAGTATCGTACAGGGAACTTTGTTCAATGAAGTAGTGGAGGTTTATTTGGGTCTCTTCAGAGGTGCAACTGAAGAAGTCCTGAGAATTTTCCGCTTGTTAGAGAGCAATTAAGAATCACGCTGGTCGAGGTTTTATTTGCTGGAGTGTAGAGATCTCTCTTAAAAATATGTGGTAAATACTTTTGAATTTTATCCTTTTTAGTGGAGCAGACAAGCTGTGTTTTATGTTTATTGTTAGTAAAGGATTTGAAACCATTGACACTGATTTTGTAAAGGGAGGGTCAGTAGAAGGAGTAGAACTGACGTGAAAGGTGCCGCGCTGGTATTGGATAGTGGAGAATGCGTCACAAAAAGTGCCGCGCTCGTATTGGACAGTAGTGAGGATACGTCACAAGGGTGCTGTGCTGCTATTGGTTAGTTAGTGTGAGACGCGCTGAGATTGGATAATGAAAAATAACTTTGATTGGAAGTAGAAGAACATAATACGGAAATGAGATTTGTAGATTTATTTACTAATACGAGCTTTAGATTTGAGAAAGAAATATGAAACTAATAAAGTTGTTAAAAACTTTATTTAGTAAAGATCAACCCATACTGATTAGAGAAGGTACTCCGATAGCTCCAGATGGATCGCCCATGGCATTTATGGCGATAGAAAGGGGGATATCATACATGTATTTGGTTAGAAAATTGGAAGAAATATACAGAACAAGATGGTAATTTAGCATTTCCAGAGTATGGTACTTTTGACACCAAGATTTTAGAGAATCTTAGGAGACGAATGAATGACTTAAGCCCAAATCCGAGACCTATGCAATATGAAGCTCTTGAAGAGTGGGATTATGAAGCATATAAGAGAGAAAGAGATAGACAGCAAAATAGGTACAAGAATACAGTGAGCAGATACTCATAAGCAAAGTGGGACGCTCGAAAGAAAATGTGGAGAAGAGGTACTGTTATAGAAACAAATGGATTATTCCCTGTTAGAGAGGCTGATGAGACTAAAGGAGGAAAGTGTAAAGAGAAAAATACTGAACAACAAGGACTAAATGCTAGTACAGATGATATTGATGAAGATTTCCTAAATGAGTTATTGATGAATAGACCTCCTCCTTATCAAGAGGAACAGACTAGTGAGGATGTGAGGGTTCTGAGTGTTTCGCCGAATGCTCCTTTAATTCAAATTGAAGAGACAGAGAATAGGCCATCTAATAATGAAAGACAGATTCAAAATGTACATAGAGAAGAATTAGTGAGAATGAATCTGACAATTAACCCAGATGTGTTGTCAGTTCCGGTAACAATTGGTCCAATAGTTCCAGTATACAATGAGGGTCAGAGACTTACACAAGTGCATGCTTTAACGGTTCCAGTAAGAAATAATGAGCATTCTCATACGGACTGCAGAGAATTAACGGGAGTTTGTGGAAATAACGTTACAAATGCAAGTGAAGGTTCAAGGGAGATTGAAACTCCTAGACGAAATACACAATTAGATCCCAAGAAGGTAATGCAGATTGATAAGAGAACAAATCAACAGACACCTAGTAGGTCAAGAAGTGATACGGGTGAAGATGTACAGAGATCGGTGGGTCCATCACCAGAGGAATTAGATGTGTGGATTAGAGAGATTGCACCTGACTGTAGTGGGCAGAATAAGGATGCATATATAGATGTGAGCAAATTGAAGGGAGATTTAGAAGAAATGATTGCAGGTACTATTAGTCCTGAAAGATTGAGCAGATATCAGGATGATGAGTTATTATTTTTGTGTAAAAATATTACGAGAAAAGCAAGAAGCTTACATGAGACCTTTGCAGAAGTTGCTCAAATGTATGGAGTTGACATTGAGAAGTCGAAAGCATTACAAAAGACATATAGATTGGATTTCACAGATAAGGATATGGAAAATCTGAATGTTTCAGGAAAATGATTGCAGATCAAAGAGTTGATTAATACATTGAGATGTTGGGGAGAGTTAGATAAATGGAAAGGAAGATGGGCTAAAAAGAAGGAAGATGAAAATGCAAAGGCGAATGTTGCTTTGCCATTGTATCCTGTGAGAGAAACTGAGAAAGAATCAGTGACAGTTGATGCTGACTCAGCATATCCAATGAGAGAGGTACCAGGAGGTGGTATGGTTTATGCACCTTGGTCGCGACAAGACATATTGTCATTTACGAATGATTTTCCTCAGCTGAGAGAAAAGCCTGTTGAGTGGTATAGGCAAGTAGAAAGATTTGTGAAAGTTTCAAAAGTCTTGTGGGTAGACTTGGATGGTCTTTTTGATATAGTTGTTCCAGCAGATTTATGGACTGAGTGTAAAATTGCTGTAGACTGGCCAAGTAAAGAATATCCAAGAGATCCAAAAACAGGAGCATCATCAGAAGAGGTGATGAAAATATATAATCAGGTTATTACATATTTGAAGGGAAAGATTTCTCCGAAGGAAACAGACTGGGTGAAGATTGATAGAACGACACTGGAATTGAAAGAATCAGTACATGCATATTATGAGAGGCTTCTTCAAGTGTTCAAACAATTTAGTGGTATAGAGAATATCACAGAGAAAGATATGGGACATTTTGTATATAGGTTTGTGTATGGCCTGAGGCCTGAAATAAGTGCCATGATTCAGCAACATCTAATTTGTTGGCAGAGTAAAACAATAGATGAAATACTTTGTTATGCAAAATATTGTGGAGACGACATAGAAATGAGACATAAGAAGTTAAAAGAGAAATTGATGGTGGCACAAATGAAAATAGCAAAGAAAGGGGGTTATATAAGTGGAGATTTCGTTGAGAATGGACAGACTGCGACTGGGATGAAAGGTGTCGTTACAAATGGCAATACTGTGACACAAATGATCCCGATGGGTCAAAGGAAAGGTAGAGGTAATTTTGGTGGTGATAGAGAGGATTTGAAGAAGAAATATCCTTGTCACAATTGCGGAAAATTTGGACATTGGAGACGCGAGTGTAGAAGTGTGATAAATAGTACAAGTCAGTCAGGAAACTATGAGCAAGTGCAGGTGCAGAATCAGGGTTACCAGAATCAGATGAATCAAACTCAAATGGGTCAGGAGCAAAATCAGAATACAACAGTGCGAGTGCAAAACAGAGGTCAGAATTTACAAATACCACAGGCCCCTATGCCAAATGAGGATGTGAATGGTCAAGTGCAAAGGTACAATACGAATGTGGATTATCAAACAAGTGGTCGAGTAAATTCAAATGTTCACGTGGTATCACAATATTTAATGCAGGAGGATGAAGATGACTCAGATACATCACAATGACGGTGCCTGAGGGGGGGAGGAAGAGTGCGTTCTTGGCGCATCTCTGGAGGTAGATCAGTACGGTCCCTATGTGGATGGCGAGATTGATGGTAATGCTATCACATTCCTCATAGATACTGGTGCTACCCGTTCCACTGTGAGAACCGTGGAAATTCCAAACCTACCCCTCTCGGGAGAAAGTATCCAAGTTGTAGGAGTATCCAATAAGTTAATCAAAACACCAATAACGAGACCTATGAAGGTTCAAATTGGTAATTTTCAAGAATTGCACAAATTTGTTGTTTGTGACACAAGTCCAGTTAACCTTTTAGGTAGGGACTTGTTGTGTAAGATGAACTGTTCCATTTATTGTACTCCAGATGGAATAGCATTTCACACGAAGGATGACGATGTTATATTCAAAATGTCCAGGCAGGGAACAGAAGTGAATGAATTGTTTCCATTACTTACAACAAATGATTTGCCTGTTGAGTTGAGAGAAACGGTGTTGACAGATGTGTGGGATTTTACAGGGAACGATATTGGATTGATGAAAGGAGTAGCTCCAATTCAGATTACAGTGAAGCCTGATGCAGAGTTCCCAAGAATAAAACAGTACAAAATGAGTCCTGAAACAATTGAGGGAGTAACACCTGTGATCGACATGTTGATTGAACAAGGAATTTTGAAAGAAATCCGTGGAAGTCCATGCAATTCGCCTATAATGGGAATTCGCAAACCAAATGGGAAATATAGGATCGTACAGGATCTGAGAAAGGTTAACGAAATTGTTATACCTTGTTGTCCGATTGTGCCAAACCCAGCAGTGATCTTATATCAGATCCCATGTGATGCAGAGTGGTTTTCAGTAATTGATTTGTGTAAAGCATTTTTCTCGATACCCTTACATCCGGATAGCCAATATTTATTTGCGTTCCGGTTCGGGAGTCGTGTCTTGGCATGGTGCCGAGTTCCTCAAGGGTATACAGAGAGTCCTTCTATCTTTAATCAGATACTGAAGAAATGTTTGGAGTCATTGGTGATGCCAAAAGATTCAGTCCTAGTACAATACATTGATGACCTTTTGGTGGCATCCAAAACAAAAGAAGACTATGTGACAGATACAATTGCTTTACTGAACCATTTGGCAGTAGGTGGGCATAAAGTGTCACCAGCAAAATTGCAGTTTTGTAAAAAAGAAGTACTGTATTTAGGCCATGTCATTGAGAAAGGAGTTTGAAGAGTTTCTCAAGATCGGATCAATGCTATCATGCGAATGGATCCGCCAAGAACACAGAAGGAAGTTTGAATGTTTTGGGGAATGGTCGGATATTGCAGGCAGTGGATTATGAGTTTTTCACTGATTGCCAAGCCATTACAAAAATTGACACACAAAGATGTCACAGATCCAATACACCTTGATGTGGAAAGCATGAAGGCGTTTTTGGTGTTGCGAGACAGCTTATGTCGAGCACCAGCATTGGAAATGCCAGATTTTGATAAAGATTTTGAATTGTTCTGTAATGAATGAGATGGTTGTGCATTATCAGTTGTAACACAGCCACACGGAACAGCACGAAGGCCAGTGGCATATTTTTCTGCCACTTTGGATCCAGTTGCTGCAGCTCTTCCAGGTTGTTTGAAAGCAGTTGCTGCTACTTGCGTGAGTCTTGAGCAGAGTGAGTCGATTGTGATGGGACATGCTTTGAAAGTGTATGTGCCACATTCAGTTGAGATTTTGTTAATGCGAACTCGGACTCAGTATCTTACGAACAGTCAGTTAACAAAATATGAGCAAGTGATTTTGGGAGCAGAAAATTTGACTATAGCAAGGGGTACAACCTTGAATCCTGCAACATTACTACCAACTCAAGGTTGTGAAATGGTTCTGGATGAAGCAGAACATGATTGTTTGGATGTGACTAAATTATGTACCAAACCAAGACCTGATATCAAAGATACTCCATTGGTTGAGTCAGATGTTGTTTTGTTTGTGGATGGATCATGCTTGAGAGATTCAGAGGGATGTTTACGAGCCGCATATGCAATATGCACAGTGGCAAATTTAATTGAAGCATCATGGTTGTAGAGAGTGAGTTCTGCACAAATGGCTGATTTGGTGGCTCTTACTAGAGCTTGTTGCTTAACAAAACAAATGAGAGTTACGATCTATACTGACAGTCAATATGGCTTCGGTGTTGTCCATGATTTTGGGCAATTGTGGTCTCAACGTGGATTTTTGACCTCTTCGGGTTCACAAATACGAAACGGAGAGTGTGTAAAAGATCTACTGATGGCATTACATTTGCCGGCACAAATTGGGGTGGTGAAATGTTCAGCACATCATTGTGGGTGTGAATACATCACACTGGGTAACAGATATGCTGATGAGATTGCACGATGTTGTGCTTTGAACACATATTCGATTAATATGGACCAACAAAATGATCAAATTGGCCAAGCAGAATGCAGTTTAATGTTCTCATCTGTTGAAACATGGGATGAAGTGAGAGAGCTTCAAGAAGAAGCAAATGATTCAGAAAAAGAAGGTTGGGTTAAGTCAGGTTGCACCCGCAGAGCAGATGGTGAAGTGTGGGTTTGTACAGATGGCAGACCAGTAATGCCAGACAGTCTATTGTCACAAATGGCAAGAGTCTTCCATGGACCAACACACATAGGCAGAGATGCAATGATTAGGTTGTTTCGCCAAACATGGTATAACCCCAAATTTAGGGCTATTGCAGAAAGTTTCTGTCAGAGGTGTGCTGTATGTCAGCAACAGAATGCAGGAAGAAAAACAGTTGTAAGCATAGGACGGATTGGAAAGGCCGCAGGTCCTTTTACACGCATGCAATTGGATTTTATAGAGATGCCTCCTTGCCAAGGACTAAAATATGTTCTAGTGATTGTTTGTCTGTTTTCTCGTTGGGTTGAAGCATATCCAACAAGATGAAATGACAGTTTAATAGTTGCTAAATTGCTTCTCAGAGAAATAATTCCTAGATTCGGTTTTCCAGTCTCTTTAGAATCAGATAGAGGAACACATTTTAATAATGAAATAATTCGGATGATTTGTGCAGCATTACAAATTCAACAGAAGTTGCACTGTGCCTGTAGACCTGAGGCTTCAGGAGTAGTAGAACAGGTAAACGGCACAATTAAATCAAGATTGGCAAAAGTTTGTGCATCCACAACACTGAAATAGCCTGATGCACTTCCATTAGTGTTAATGAGCTTGAGAAGTATTCCAGACAAAAGAACAGGACTGTCCCCTCATGAAATTGTGATGGGCAGGGCTATGAGACAGCCAACAGTCCCAGCAAATCAGCTAATGAGTATAACTGATGATTTGGTGCTGGATTATTGCAAAGGATTGGCTGATGTGGTACATTCTGTGTCTCACCAGGTTGGAGAAGTTGCAACAACAACACAGCAAGAACAAGGATATGACCTGTGTCCTGGGGACTGGGTCGTTGTGAAAAAACATGTGAGGAAGAACTGCCTAGAGCCACGTTGGCATGGGCCTTACCAGATAATATTGTTGACGACTACTGCAGTCAAATGTGGAGGCTTACCAAATTGGATTCATGCAAGTCACACACGAAGAGTCCCAAATCCACTTAAAAGAGAAGAACTTGTGGAAGAAGATCGTCGAGAACAAAGAGACGTTCCCAGGCAAGTTGGGAATGAAGTAGAGTGGGCACAAGTTACTGGGACGAATGAAATTGATGCAGTAATTGTCAATGCTGAAAATGAAGTGATTCCTGGTGATAACAATAAAGAAAAAGGAAAAGAGAGACATTGAAAGAAAGCACAAAGACTGTTTCAAGTGAAATTGAAAATGGAAAAAGGACAAAGAATGATGATAAGTGGCCAAAAGGAGTAAAAAGAGTAAAATACACTCTTAACAGAAAAGTACCAGAAACTGTGATTGAAATATCGAGCCAATCAGAACAGAGTGAAGCAGAAGAAGAAGAGGATCGAGTACGAAGAACAAAGAGAACAAAAGTACAGAATACAAAATATACAGCACCAGAATGGACATACTTGATAACTGCTTGTTCAAATGAATGGGGAAAAGAATTTCTTGATTTCTGTTCAAAAAGCAGTTGTTCGTACAAGCCACCCTAAGTGAATGTCTTTTTGAAAAGGGTGCTGAAAAAGAGAGAGGAGATTTATAAAAATAAATGAAGGAAAGCACAGAAGAAATAAAAATTGTGTTGAAGAGCTGAAGGCTTAAAAAGAGTGGGGTACACAGACTAAAGCTAATCTAGTTAAATTAATAATTTTTTTGTTAGAATGCATAGGACTAGAAATGAGACTGGTAAACAGAATCATAGATCATTTAGGCAAAGGTGTTTTAACATATGTTGTTCATGTGTCCTTGTGACAATGTTTGTATGGTTGGTATTAACATTTGTATTACCACATTTTATGTTTGTTAAAATTGTTAATACTACATCAACTAACAATAATGAGCATGTAAATATAGATACTAAAAGAGATCTGAGAGATGATCCAGAAATTAACATTAAGAAACTAACTGGAAGTGTTCTCCATGTTGACAAGTCTATTAATGACTTCTCGTTAAATGTATTCACTAAGCTCCTCTATGAGTATGTGGATGTTATGGATGCAAGGGATTGTTACATGTGCATGCAATTACCCTCGTCTGTGTCTGAAGGGGTGACTTATCACCACTTTCCACTAACATATGGTATTTCGTGTAGTGTATTAACCAGCCTATTTTATGGATAGGAGTCATTTCAATACTTTTATTCAAATTATGATCTAATATTTTCAGAAGTCCCTATTAGAAAGAACATGAATATGGTGTATAGTGCAAAATATGCAGAATATATAGGAGATTTTTTCCATACTACTAAATCGATAGGTACAGTATACGCACACCGTAATAATTTAACATGTAAATTACATAGTGTAGAAATAGAATTTGTTAATACAGTGGAAGATAGGCGTAGAGATTTTAAGCACAGAGCTTTGGATCAAAAGAGCAGAGAACCACCATGGGCACATAAGGAAGGTAATTACAAAAAGGGTGAGACTTTCGTTGCAATGACTTTAGATTGGCCTCATAAAGGAAAGCTTTGCTTGCTAAGGCAGAAAACTGAATACAATAACCATTTTGTTGGTTCCAGTGAATGTGAGCATACATTTCTAATCTCAGGGGGCTGGGGATTGAGAGGAGGAACTGATCCTGTGTTTATTTTGTGTGTGGTAAGAATGCCTATTATAGGTTGCCACCACATTGGTATGGGTGTTGTTATATGGGTATTGTTTTTCCTAAAATTTACCATGTAAATGATAAAACTGGAACCAATGAAAAAAGTTTAACACGCATTAGAAGGGGTTTGAGTGTTGCAGAAATTGTGGGAGATATTTTTGGGGCATTGATACCTTAAGTTGGGGTGATCCTTAATTCACAAAAGATTCGAAAATTGTCTACAGTAGTTGATCGTTTATCAACAGATACTGCTGGTGGGTTTCTTATGGTTGATACAGAAATGGTTGCTATGAGGACCATGGTTTTGCAAAATAGACTTGCCCTAGGTGTAATATTGGCAAAAGAGGGCGGAGTCTGTAGTATGCTGAAAATTCAACAATGTTGCACATATATTCCAGACAAAAGTAGAGATCTGGAGGGATATATCAGCCCCATTACTCATTTGCATGAAGATTTGGCAAAACTGAATGTTGATGGTGCTTGGGAGAAACTTGGTAAGGGTTTCTCTCCTATAGGTAACTGGTTTACTACTTTTGCTAACAGCTTATTAGGGAGGATACTAACTCCAATAGTTGCTGTGGCTGCTGGCATACTAATGATATTTTTTGCTTTATAAATGTTGCAGAATTAAGACTAAAGAAGTTAAGATAAAATCGAGAAAAAGAAAGCGAGAAGAAATAGAAATGGAAGACCGGAAAGGTGCTTATTACAGTGTCATGCGAGATTTAGAAGGTGTAAGATTAAAACAAATGAGAATGAATGAAACTGCATTCTAGAAATTGATATCAGATAGTAATCTGATATGGGTGGTTATGATGGTTTCTGAAACCATCAGATGGGGATTGATGGAGCATGATTTTCTGTAATAAAATCTGCTCAATGAAATCTACCTGTCAGAGAGACTTAAATAATAACGATCGGGTGATAAAATTACTAACGGTAAAACAAATGAAGTACAGCGTGAGAAATGTGCAAAGGCACGACAGACATGCTCTATTTAGTGAAATGAAATGAAACACAATGAGGACTAAATGGAAATAATATAGTTTATATGCATTTTTCTAATACGTGTTAATCTGTCTCTTTTGCTGCAGAGAATTAAAAACGACAAAGAGAAAGCATAATTCTTTGTGAAAGTATAGGGCAGGATTTTTAGAAATAATTCTTGTTTTGCTAAATAAAATACGGGCTTTAGAAATATTAGGGGATGTGTTCATGTACTCCTGTCCTTGTGATTTTGTAAAATAAATGCTGTCCTTAGCTAAGGCCTTCACGTGTTGCCAGTTGCTTCCTAGAGTGTAGATATTAGCCTAAATCTGTCTGAAATTATTGTGTTCTTTCCTGTCTGAGCGAGAGAAGACGGATGTTAAGAAGTTACTGTTTCATTAGTAAAAATACAATTGTAGCTAGGTTACTTCCACTTCCTTCTTCGGAAGCTGGAGAATAGTTTAAACAAAGGGTGTTTAGAAAGTATGGTTAGGTCATAGTCAGAAGACCGCCACACCATCACGTTTAGCAAATGAAAATGTTCATGGAGAGAGAAGAGAGATACAATGTTAACCGAGAGAAGGAAGCTTCTATGTATAAAAATACTTTCGTGGGAAGATGTTCGGCGGCTTGTTCTCAAGACTTCTGCGGACTCGTCCTGCGTTCGTGGTGTGAGCTGCATGCTGTGCTGTTTCCTGATATTCTGGCTGGTAAACCTGCTGATCCATTGAACTTACCTGAGACTTTGCACATCATCGGTCGATGGTGCTGCCTTCACTATTCCTAACGGCCGTGGGAATAGTTTCCTTCTAATGTTTGCTGAGCATTAGAATTTCCGTTCATAGGTGAAGTATTTTCACTGCTGCTGTTTCTCTCTCTTGTTCTCTCTCTCCCTATTCTTGATGAATCTGATATTGTGATTTGAAACTGTGTGCCATATTGTGATAATCTGTAACATTTGTGTACTGAGATGTCATTCTATTTGGACATTGTAATTGACCATTCATTATTTTAATAACAAGGAATAACCAAAGAAAAGGTGTTTGTCTTTATTCATGAGATTGATAGATACTTGTTTAATGTTATGGATTATGTTGTTTAGCACATTTCCTTCATTTTAGGTCCTCATGGTGAAATAGCATAATCCTAATTTCAATTACACAGTCCCTTTTAACTCTACCAAAGATCCGTCGGAGGACCTTTGTTACAGTTACTTGTGGAATAATGTCTTATGGGCCCGACATTATGAATATGTTATTGTAGTTATTATAGAGCTTGGTGTGGTTAGTAAGTGATGAATATTATTACCCACCCACTTCCGCTACATCACCGGCATCCACGAAAAAGCCCTAGAATGGATCCGCTCCTTCCTCACAGTCTGAACACAGAGATTCAGACTTTCACTGTTCTACTCAGAACCCACAGAGATCAGCTGCGGAGTGACTCAGTGTTCCTCCCTGAGCCCCACCCTCTTCAACATCTACATGGCCCCGTTTGCAGCCATAGTGAGAAGCCACGGACTCAACATTGTCTCCTATGCTGACGACACCCAGCAGATTCACTCCCTCACAGATTAACCCACAGCCGCCAAGAGGAACTTCAACAATGGGATGAAGGCAGTAGCCACCTGGATGAAGGTCAGCTGCCTCAAGCTCAACTCAGACAAGACTGAAGTCCTCATATTGGGCTCCACCACCTCTGCCTGGGACAACTCCTGGTGGACCGTAGCACTCATAACCCCCCCACACACCCACGGACCACGCATGCAACCTTTGTATCATTCTGGACTCCTCAATCTCAATGAACAGCCAAATCAATGCTGTCTCATCCTCCTGATTCCACACGCTCTGACTGCTTCGCACGATCTTCAAGTGGATCACCATTCAGTCCAGGAAAACAGTCACCCATGTGCACGTCAGCAGCAGACTCGACTACGGCAATGCACTCTACGCCGGCACCACCAAGATACTCCTAAAGAAACTATAGAACATCCAGAAGGCCTCCGCCAGACTCATCCTGAACATCCCATGCTGCAGCCACATCTCCAGCCACCAAAGAGACCTTTACTGGCTACCTATCAACAAAAGAATTACCTTCAAGCTCCTCATGCCAACCTACACAGCCCTCCACAATGCCAGACCTACATACCTCAACCACCGCCTCTCCTTCTACACTCCCACCAGACATCTCCGCTCTGCCCAACTGGCCCTAGACACCATCCCACAGATCCAAAATGAGGCAGATGGAGGAAGATCCTGCTCTAACCTCGCTGCAAAGACCTGGAGCTCCCTGCTTCTGCCCCTCAGGCAATCACCATTGCTGCTGCAATTCAGGAAAGACCTCAAGACCAGGCTCTTCGATTGAGCTGCAGATCCCACCCCCCCACTCAGCGCCTGAGACACTAACGGGTGAGTAGTCGCGCTTTACAATAAACTTGATTGATTGATTGTTTGGCCCTCCCCTGGAGAATGGCCCAATTGCTGCTGCCTTGCTTAGTATCTTTCCACTGCTCTCACTTTAGGAGCTACTTTTTTCTTTGTGTGGAAGCACTTCATAAGAGTGCATAGGTTTGCTCTATCCGTTGTGTTACTAGTCCCCTCCCGCCCTCCTCGAGCTGTCCTTAGTGTTGATTGCTCCCTCTCATTGTCATTTTGCTTTCATCCTTCCACCCCCTTACCACTGTCTGTCAGGTTCCTTACACCTCCCACCCCTCTCCTGCTGCTGTCCCTTTGTTGTTTGATCCCTCCCGCCCCTTCCCTCTGCTGGTGTTAGCCTGCCCTCCTCCTGTGTTGTGTTACTTGCCCTGTCCCCTGCCTATGTTGCTAGCTCTGTCTCCCCCCTCCTTGTGTGGCTTGCAGGACCCCCTCCTATGTTGTGTTGTTTGTCCCGTCCCACTCCTGCATGGTGTTCTTGCCCTGGCCCTCCTGCCCCACTACTGTGCTGCGTTGCTTGCTCCATTCCTCCCATGTTCTGTTGCTTGCCCAACCCTCTTGCCAGAAAAAAAGCACTATGACTGTGGCCAGCGCATGACACATTATAGTGCTTTTTATAAATAACTTTCAGCCATGCCGTATAGCAGCCGCGCTGCAGCACAACAAGGCTAAAAGGTATCAACAAAGCCAATTGCTGTCGCTTACTGGCCTTGCCAATGGTTATTATCCTTCAGATGACCTAACGAGGTCAATAAAACTAGGTCATTTGAGTTTGGTATTAATCGCCTCTTAGTGAAAGCGACTCGAAACAATTCAGCTTATGCCGCGTTCATGCTCAATAGTATTTATGTGTTCATTCTGATATGTGGCTATAATTATGCGGCAGGCAAATGTGTCAGGGGGGGAGAAAACGAGGGGGGTGGAAGGGGAGGAGGGGATAGAAGAGTGAACAAAAACTACAGCTAAAGAAAAAAAGAGAAACAGTTAATAGAACAGACAGGTGGGCATAGAGAGGGTGAGAGAGGAAAAGACAGAAACAGAAATAGCAGAATAGAGAAAGTGAGAGAGATATTTAGAGAGGTAAGTTCGCAGCAGGAAAAGGAAGAGGGGAGTAAAAAGATAGTGAGGTAAGAAAAGAGAGCGAGAAGGGAAGCGAAAAACATATAGATCTCCATACAGAACTTTGAGGGGCATATTCACAAGGAGCTAACGCCGAATTAACGGCACTTCATCGCAGCCAAAGTCGTGATAAATCTACCTCCCCATTCACAAGCTGGTGTAAACAGCCCACAACACCAGTTTACCCGCGATAGCAGCCGCAAAAATCATCGCCACAGAGGACCCCCGCAAATATCGCTAATGAGATGCAGAGTGGGCGTTCCCGTGTGAAAAGTCTAGACAACATCACACCTCAACATTCACAACGACCAGCCACATCGGCGATAAGAACACAAAACAGGCGATACAGGTGCGGTAGCCGCAGGTATTCAACACCTGCCTCAAGCAGGTGTAAAGACGGACGCTCTACCTGCAGTAGGCAACGGAGTCCCGCACACAGCCATACCCGAAGAACAAACGACGCCATGGAGCTACTCTACATGCAGCTCGGAGCCCCAACAGGGCCACAACACCCACCGCCACCACCCACAGGACTCGGACCCGCTCCCCCCCGGACCACCACAGAGGCAGCGTAGAGTAAGACAGCGGACCTACCGAAAGCGAACCACTCTCACAGACCTAACGCCCGCGGAAGTCATTGCCCACTACAGGCTCAAAAGGACAACCATCCTCCGCATCCTGACCCACATCGCCCACAGGCTGACGGTCCCAACACAGCGGAAAACAAACATCCCACCACAGACAAAGCTGCTGGCAGTGCTGCACCTGTTGGCCTCTGGGACCTTCCAACCAACAACTGCCAGAGTCGGAGGGGTCTCACAGCCAGCCCTATCAAAGTTCATCACACCCGTCCTGGATGCCATCATCAGCTTCATACCCCAGTACCTTCACTTCCCCAACACTGCACAGGAACAGCTGGAGACTAAGCAAGGCTTCTACACCATAGCCGGATTCCCGGCCGTGTTGGGGGCAATCGACTGCACACATGTCCCACTTGTGCCCCCTGTGGATACTGCACACCACTACCGCAACAGGAAGCACACGTATTCCATCAATGTGCAGGCAATAGTGGACCACCGGGGAATGTTCACCAATGTCGTCGCCAACTACCCAGGCAGTGTGCATGATTCCTTCATCTTCCGACAGTCCATCATCAACCAGCACTTCCAGGATGGCACATATGGAACGGGACTGCTCGTTGGTAAGTACCAAATCAACACCCCACACATCCCACAGCCACCAACGCACAAGGCACAACTGTGGGGATGCACACGTGACCTAACCACATCCGACATGTTGAACTACACGACCACCTACCAGACATGACTACACCACTGCATGGTCATCCTGGGCTACCCCTGCACCCAATACAGACTTCACATGGCACCACAGCCACACAACAGCTGAACGTGTGGAGATGCGGAATGCAACCATGACACATGTGAGGCACTGCTCTGCCCTCATGACCCTACCCCAGTCTCCTGCAGGTCAGCGTCCCGTGGTGGTGGGCCCGTGTCGGCTGCTGTGCATCCGGGGCGACTAGCCCTGTGCGCTTCGAGTCATCCCCCTTGTAGTTCTGACATTGCATGTCTGTGTGCCTGATGACTGTTGGTGTAGTTGCCAGCACCAGCTACTCCCTGAGGGCTGGCTTACACTCACCCCACACACAGCCAGCACAGGCGTCACTGAATTGATGGGCCTGCCATCACATCCTGCAGAACCAAGTATTGACTCTTTTCTCCCTGCACTGTCACAGGTGATCAAGGATATGCACTCTGCCCTTGGATGATGACACCCCTCCGAGACCCGAACACACCCGCCCAGAAGCAGTACAATGCGGCCCACATACGCACCAGGGGCATCGTTGAACGCACATTTGGCGTGTTGAAGTCACGTTTCAGGTGCCTGGACGGCACTGGTGGGAAGCTCCTGTACAGCCCGGACGTCGTGTGCAAGATGATCGTTGCATGTTGTGTGTTGCACAACATCTGTGTTCGCACCAGGGCCCCATGGATCCCAGTTCCAGAGGTACTGGATGATGATGGTGGTGATGGGGCAGGTGGCCCACATCCCACTGCAGCTGCGGCAGGAATGGCCCGTAGGGACTCCATCATTGACACTTACTTTTCATGAGCACGTCACATTGTGACCGTCCGTGGCATTCATGGGACAGTGGTAGATGTCCAAATGCACTGCATGTGCGAATAAAACATATTTGCAGGTCACAGGTTGGAATTGTACATTGTCATGTTACATGTCCCTGGGGTTTCGGATGTGATTTGCCATGTTGTGCACATTTTCCGAACCAGTTGAGTCCCGTGTTCAGTTGTGGAGGTGTTGCAGTTTGTACCGGGATGTTGTCACTGTCGGGGTGCACTTCTGCTTATGTGCGTATGCTGCATGGTGGGTGTGTCGCTCCTGCGGCTCTGATTTGTCTGCCACTGGTCTCTTCATGTGGTGTGCCTGTAGGTTCTGTTCTTCCACGGTGCGTGGATGTTGTGGTGTGCATGTTGTCCTCTGCAGTTGGCCAGGGTGCATCCGTGGTACTCCGCCGTTGATGTATTTTGTTCTGTGGCATTTTCCGTATACTGTTCTTGTGCTTTTTCCTGCATTGCGCGTGCGTATTGCTGCCCTCGCGCTGGTTGCCACTGTTTTCTTATCGCGCTTTGGCCCATCGCAGCTTTTTTCGCGTTGTGGTTTGTGTTTTTATCTCCGTCGAGGTGGTTGTATCGCGGACATTGGCCGCGGTGTCGGCCAACTATCGCATGCTACCGCCGTGTTGTGAATTCCACGTTGACACAGGGTTATTTTCCCGAAATAGGCTGCAATATTGAAAGTTGCGTTACGCTACTCTTGCGGTAGTTATTACACGTTCTTGTGAATATACCCCTGAGTGTATTGAAATATAAAGCATAAAAACACATAAAAATAATTTAGAGGCAAGTTAGGTCGCTATGAACCCGGGACTTAAGCTGAGGCGATGTGAATGTAAAACCTCAGAGAGAAAACCTAAAAATCCATTTCTTAAGCGCAGGAATTTATACGACGTGTACAATAGAAAAGCACTTTCCTATCTATCGTGTTTGTCTTGTGAAGCCGGGAGGTCTGTGAGCAGTTAGGACAGGTAGACCGACCCCCCGCGGTCAACCTCTGCACTCTCAGCAGGCAGACGGTAAAAAGCTGTCAAAAACGTCTTCGTCTCAGAGACCCCCCCAACTCCCCCATCCTTCGCCCCCCAGCGCCAGGCCATCCACATGAGAGAAGTGAATGACGTGGCAAGGGAGATTGAACAGCGCCCCCCAGGGTGAGCCGCGTGCTAAATGTCTAAGATTTTCTGAAAGATGTGGCAAGGCCGAGAGGGGTCTCGCCTTTGATGTCTACATATGCTTTAAGAGTGGGTGTACCTGTCAAGAGTATGCTGATTTCCAGGGCTGGACCGGCCATTTTTTCCACCGGGCATTTCCCTGGGGGGCTGGAGTCATTGGAGGCCGGTTTTGAAAGCCCAGAGCCCATCCTGGGGCCTCTGTCACTTTCTCCAAATCCCCAAGGTTAACTGCAGGAGGCACAAGGGTGGTTGAAGAGAGAGAGAGAGGGGGAGGGAGGTAGAGAGAAAGAGATCAGTGACGAGAGAGAATGGATGGATGTAAACAGGAAGCGAGGGGAGAGGGAGTGGGGGGTGGTTTCACAGTTTTGCCAGTGCTGCTTTTGGTTCTTCAGTCCGGCCCTGTTGATTTCCCAAAAGGCTGATATTCTTGAAGGTATGGCAGGGCTGGGTCAGAGTCTGGCACAGGTCAAGAACATTGTGGACCTGGGAGTGGTGGAACAAACCTGCCAGTCCTTACGAAGTTTAGGACATGTAAAACGTTAATGAGGTCAAGTGGTCAGCTCTAAGGAGTGCAAACTAAGTGAAGGGAGTCTCGAGGAACATCTCATGCATCCAACTTGCCCCTGACGGATTCCCAACCGGTTGGCCCTTGAAAACGCCTAATGATGTTTCCAGAAAGGCCGAACGAGTTTACAGTGGGCGCGATTGGGCCAGGGGACATGAAGGGTATTTTCCATTTCACAAACCTCCTACCAAAATATCATCAGACACATCCTTTGTCAAGAGCACGAGCTTCCAGTGAACATGCTCTGGGCACAACATGGACTACTATTACCAAAACCTAGGGCCTTATTGACAACAAAGTAACACAGAGCGCTGCCGCAAGCAATTTGGCTGTGCTGCGTTACTTTGGAAGCAAAGGGATGCATCTTATTTACAACAATATGTCGAATCCCTTTGCTCTCTCCTGCGCTCGCACACAATTGGCTGCCATGCGCCGACGCAGGCACCCTTGCACCATGGTTCAAGGGTGTCTGAGTTTTAGGGGAGATTGTTTTTGTGCAGAACGGACACCTTTCTGCACAAAAACAATCGCGAGAGGTGATTTCCTCTTTCTACGTGTGCTGCAGAAGGCCACATGATATTTTTGTTACCAATATTCTGTCAGTGATGCATTACTTTTTATGGCTTGCGGTCCTGAGTGTCTGCTTAGCAACGAAGTGTAAAAAGCAAAAGCATGTTTTCATGTTGAAATGTCCATTTTTAGTGAAATATGTGTTTTTAGTGACATTTTGTTGTTTGTTAAACTGATCATTTTGGTGAAATGTTCATTGCTTGATAATACTGTGAAAAGGTGGCAAAAGTTAATATGCCTAACTTTCAATAATATATAACATATATGGTTATTACTTAACTTGTCACCTGTATTGCTGAAGGAGATATGCATCCATTTTTTGTTTGTGTGCTGACCTGTCAAGGTCTGTAGGCTTAACTCTTAATTGATTATCTGCACGTTCCTTTCCAGGAGAGATTTTAACAAGCATTGGCAAAGCCAATAGGTTGCACTTTTGGGACCTTTTGGTTTTTGCCAATAGTTTTAACCATGCGACTCAGCATCCCCTATGCTCCAATGCTGTGCCACATGGCTAAAGAATATTTTAAAAAGCTTTTGACACAGCCGGTCATGTAATTTTGTAGCTGCGTGCACCAAGCTTTCTCACACCTATAAGGTTTCTCAGCTGTTTTTAAAAAAAAGTTTTTAGTTACCCATCTGAATTGGAAATGCTTAATGGTTCGATGTCACAAGTGTCCAAGGATGGCCTGGAAGTGCCCTTGATGTTTGAGTAAAATGACAGGAGTGGCCCCATGAGGAAGTAAAACACATCTGCCTTAGTACAAAGGTTGGATGTGGACGGTTTAAGGGTACTGCATTCCCTCATTCCATTCTGGACAATCCTGGGACATGGACTACACCTCTGGAATCCGCTACATTACAAAGCACTTATTGGTAAATATTATACATTCTAAAGAAACCTATGACAGCTTTGCATCAAACCCAAACCTGCTCTCACTTAACTATTTGATATCCATGCCGGTGCTCACCCACATACATTTGGCCGGTAACATGGGGTCATAATAGTGGCAGAATGTGGTCAGTGTCATCATCGTAGTTATCGGATATCATAAAATTGATGGAAATAACGTGTGACCTGGAATTACCTGCTTAATTTTGCATGATTTTTTCCCCAGGAATTCAGGTCCTTTTCTGCTCATATTTTCCACCTGCTTACAACAGGTGGAGCTCATCAGCGGAAAAACATATGGTTTTACAGCAGAAATCGCAATAAAACGTGTAAGTGAGCCAGGGCGGAATTCCAGAAATCATTCCGAACTCGACGCTCCAGCACAGGGAGCTGTCCAGGTGCTGAACTGCACAATCTGTGTTAATGCTGGCGCGAGTTGCGGAAAGGCACATTTTCTGTGAAGTACACTGTGGACTAGGACATCCTTGAATCAGTGACCTCCTGAAAAGGACACTAAAGAGCGTTTTGAACCTGCAGAGTTATCCAGCACGTTCTTGATCTTTGTCCGTGATTGGCTCAAGGGCATCTTATACATTTTAGACTCACAGACAGAATGTAATTAGCAAAGACATGACAAGAATAGAAACCACATGGTTCAACATGGAAAGGGCGTGACATCTACCGTTATCACAAGAGCAATCATAAGTAGACCCTGATGGAAGAAATGCAAATACACACTTACGTACATAACACTGCAAACAGCAATATTTCATTCCAAAGCGCTCCCTCAATATTGGCAGATATATAAACGGAGGGATGGAGAAATAAAGCAATTGACCTAGTATCACAAAATGCGCTGTAGTGGGGAAACCATGATCTGTGCCCAGGTCTCCTCGATCCAAAGTATGCATCTTGGCCACAAGACAACAGCATAGAACCACCCGTTCTATTATGCTTCCCAATCGCCTTCTTGCTTCAATGCCATAGAATCAATTTCATGGCCAGTTCTGTCCCTTGGCTTACTCATTTGTTCTTCATGGGGTCTGTCCCAGGGGTTATGAATTCTGTACCTGCTACTGCGCCCCCCCCTCCCCCTCCCCGATACCAGCTACTGCCACCCCCTCCCCGATAATATGTGACTATTATCTCTCTATGCTGATGGTGTGTGGTTTCCAGAATGTATCTCCCTTCCGTGCTGAATGTCCATGTTAACATGACCCTCGCTTTCACTCTGTTCAAAAAATGTCAACCAAATTACAATTTCTAACCATTTTTTTGCATACGTTTTTCTCTCCAATGAAACATGCTCACCTTTTCTACTGTCTCTAAACCTCTGAGTAGCGTAAATGTCTTTATCACATGCTTCCATGTCTGCATCAGGTCTCCCCTATGACTCATGTCCTCCAGACTGTAGAGATTAAAGTTCCGCAGTGAACATGATCTTCCTTGTGCAGATCTTTTACTATCTGGAATCTCTCCTCTGCGTAGTCATCTCTGTTTTCAGCGTTCTACAGATGTGATCTCTAGGCCTGGGCGAAATTTAAATGTCACCAGCATAATTTATGTCATTTTGGAAATTTTGCATTACTCTTGTTACACAAAATTCCTGAAAATACACCAGTGATGTAATTACGCCTCAGTTTGTGATAAAAATGTAACATAAGAGTGCAGGAAAAACACGAACAACTAGAATGCGAATGTCTGTTACATTCAGCAATTGTGTTTTTTCGCGCTATTTATTTACAGAGAAATGTGTCCTCAAATAAAACGATGGGTTAGCATTTTGCGTAATTATGTGCAGTTTCACATCATTTTCATTGGCCTTCTCTGCTTTACTCATACATTTGGCAGGGCCGTAGTTACAGGGGGGAGGAGGCGAGAAGGGACAGACCAGCTTATATTTTTGTGTGGCCCCCCTAAAAATGACAAGCTTTGCCTTTGTTTTTTGAATCATTCGTATTGTAATTTGGGCCCGTTCTTAGAATGCTCTGCGTGGCAGATTGCACTCTCTGTCTTGACTAAGAGGTCGAGGCTGGGCGGGGACTCGTCTCCAAGGACAGTGGGGGGGGGAATCACACACGTGATGATTCCCTTTGGGCCCGAAATGAAAATAACCTGACAAGAGAAGCAGAAAAGGGGCTGTGGGGCATGCCCTCCCCGATGCTCGCTCGACTCTGCCAGCAGCGTCCAGGGGTCTGTACATGTGTGCTCCGCAGCCCAGCTTTTGTTACTTTCCCAGGCAGAGCAGCGCCCAAAGCTGGTGCTGCATGTAATGCACCTGCGACCTGGCCAACATGTGCCGCTTACCACCTGCCTGCCAGTCCCAGAGCTGCCTCTCCCTGTAGCATGTGCCATCACAGCATTGTCTTCTGCTTGCTGGCACATGACAGAGCTGCCCATTTCATGGCCTGAGGCCCCTTAGTACCACAGCAGCTGGCATCTAGTATTTGCAGCATGCCGTACTCTCTACCTGCATGGGACTGTTTGCAGCACCAGAGACGAGAACATCTATGGTTAGACCAGCAGGCCAAGGAATCAGCAACCCTCAGTACTGTACGACTGAGTGAGCAAGTGTCACCTGCTGCACTGCAAGTAAGTTATGTACGCATGAAATGAGAAATAACCACTTTCTCATAAGAGCTGGGCTAGCCAATAAACTAATAGGGGGTGCCTGCCAGAGCAGAGCCAAGTTTCAGGCTTGGCTCTAGTGAGCCTGTGCACGAGCCAAGGGCCATGAAAATAGCTGGCATCAAAATTATGCAGTAATGTAAAAATATGAAAAAACCTCTTCAGGATTAAAAAACATTTTCAAAAAGCGTTTCTGATGTGCCATAATGACGAAAAAGGCGTCGTGGGGAAATTTGCCTAGTATAACACAATTTGCTCAAATGGAGAAGCCAGGATTGATCCCATGTTTCATAGTTTCATATTGTACAATTCAATTCACCTGCTAGATAGGAATCTCTTTCGCTTTGACGTTAATTCTTAATCCTGGAAAGAAAAAGAGTATCCCCTTAGCATAGCAGAATAGAGCCCTGTTTTGAGAAGCATTTATTAAAACGGATAGTTTTGAAACTTCAGCTTCAAACATTCCTGTCCTCCTCAAAGAAGACAATGCAATTTGTGAACAATAAGAGGCACATAAGTTACCATGTGTGCCCTATATTGTAATTATATTTTATTATTTACCTCTTCTTTTGCAGCAATGGTAACAAAAGGCAGCAGCTTTGCTCGTAGGATAGCTACTATATTTACCAAGTCCATGCATGACCAGATGCTCCACACCAGTATTTTCTGGTCATTGTGAAACTTGTAGTCCTTGTTTTATATTTGGGATAAGGAAGACTAGAAGCCCCAGAATGCAAAGAAAAAACCTAGACGGGAGCAGCTAGTCACACATAGACCTGGGAAACTTGGCAGGACTGTGATAGAGAGATATACATCTTCGTATCATGCTGAATATGCAGTTGTGTCATGTTTGTGTTCATTCAACCTCACAAAGCCAAAAGTATTTCATGTAGTAAAACATGTAAGGAGGCTAGGACAGATGTAATAAAAAGGTACTATTCCAACAAATCTGAGATATCTGGTAACCCTAAATGGCCTCTCCATTTGCCATAGTGCACCATGAGGTAAGCTTTAAACAGACCTTCACAGGGCACAGCCATTTATTTTTGATTTGTTGTTTTACATACCTATAACATGTCACCTTGCAGTCACTTCAGAGTGCTAGGAGATGCAGTAAGCAAATAGAAATGGCAAAACAAGGTGTTGTTCCCACAGTCACAGTGATCAAAGGGAGCCTTGTGCATCAAGAAGTATGCGCTGAGAGGCAATGCTATCTCACTAATGGCCCATAGACAATTCCAGGTGGCTGTCCACAATCCATCCAATAACAACCTACAATTAGGCATCCATACATTTAACACTCAATCACCATATACAATGAATTCCCAACTGTCTACGTTCACCATCTGTCCATTCATAGCTCCAACAACATTTCAGGGCCTTGAAACAATACTTCAGATGATCCCCAGACAAAAGACAAATAGAGGTGATCTCCAGATATGGACAAAAATCCATACGTGCCCCCACCATAACTTGAAACAACACTCCAAATGAGTACTGGGAACAGTCGCGGTCCGTGTAGGAGTGCCGGCCGGGCGGTGACGTGGGGCGGGGGAGGGGCAGGTTGGGGGGTAGCAAAGTACGGATTACGGACCAATACAGGTAAGTAAACATTTAAATCAATAAAACGAATTTCGTTGTGAGCGCTGCATCGCCAAATGCGATGCAGTGCGCACAACGAAATTCGTTTTATTGATTTAAATGTTTACTTACCTGTATTGGTCCATAATCTGTACTTTGCTACCCCCACCCTGCCCCTCCCCACCCCACGTCACCGCCCGGCCGGCACTCCTACACGGACCGCGACTGACTGGGAAAACAAACAGGGGTCTGATCTCCATTACTGACTATGGTAGAGTTGGCCATTAAGCACTGTAGAAATACCCTCCTGATTGGGCTCTAAGCATTAAGCACTGAATCCAGGCTGCAGTTCATGCATTGGATGATGCTGGAAGGAGATTATTTCAAACATGGAAGAAAGTCACCTTCTCACTGCATCTTTTCTCCCTAGCTATAACAATAGATTAAGATTTCTGTTCCTGCTGGTCTGGGGTCAGAGGGCACATTGTGCCCATAACAGAAATGGTTAGGCAGATGGTAATTTATATATTCTTAGAGAGGCAGAGCGAGTGGGCAGAGGGAGGGACAAGAGAGAAAGAGACACACACACACACACACATACGCACACACACAAACATAGGATCACAGATGGACAAAGACATATTTATATACACACTCACAGACATATATATATATTTGCAAAACAAAGGATGCGGCACTCTTAAGCAGACTATTACGTTAAGGTTTATTCTCAGATCGTCACTCCACCAACGCGTTTCAGCCTCACTCGGCTTTTCTCACGGTCAGTGAGTCTTTCTTCTACACACATTTTTATACTGCCCAACATGGCCTTCAGGTGGCATTGTGGGATTTGTAGTGTGAAAGAATAAGATAAAACTTTATACATATTTACAAGAAAGACAAATTGCGCCTTATGTCAACAATATTTGCGATTATACGCAACATTATTCCTTGAATGATTCAGCATGCTTAGTTCATATCTTATCACACCATATACATTGTAGTATTAAACATGGTACAGTACCATAAGTATACAACCTCGATAGATAATATATCATTTAACATTAGTATCGTGTGTAGCGTCATAGAGTATAGTACCCCTATTTATATGTAATTGGCATTATGATGCAGTGTCAATCATATTTACATTTATTCAGATGTAAATTAGTCCAAGTGTACATAAAGTTCCTCATCATTATTGATCCCCCTTGGGCTTTTGGTCCTGAGTCTTATAATGAGGCGGGATTCTGTTTGTCTTAACTTCTTGATTCTGTCCCCACCGCGTTCACCTTGTGGGATCATATCGATTCCATAAAGACCATGGATTTCCAATCACCATTCTGGCATTTGCTCATATGTTTGGATGCCAAATATGTCATATCCTCATTCTTGACAGCACGTATATGTTCAAGAATTCGCTTTTTTAACATGCACGTTGTACTTCCAATATATTTCATACCACATTTACATTCTATAGCATAAATTACAAATTTCGAGGTGCATGTAATGGTTTGATTTATCAAGATTGTTTTGCCATTTGGTTCCGAGATGAAGGTGACATTTTTACCTATTTTACAAGCTTTACATGAGCTGCATTTCCTGAATCCTTTCTGTTGATCTGTGAGCCAGTTAGTTTGTTGCATGGGTTGGAAATAGCTTCTTACTACTCGGTCTTGGAGCGATGTTGCTTTCCTATAGGTCACTACCGGTTTCATGCCCACCAGTTCACCTATGTCTGGGTCTTTTGAAATAAATTAGATGCCAGTATTTCCTCATTTTGTTTACGATTCTCCCACTTTCTTTGCTATATGTAGTAACGAATCGTGGTATATCATTCCTGGTAATCTTTTTTGGTTTCTCAATTAGGATTTCCTCTCTTGTTATGTTGTCAATTCGTTGTTTACATTTCTTGAGTGTTCGATCGCTGTAACCTCTTAGTTTAAATCTTTTTCTACTTTCCTGAATCTTTTGTTCTGCATCTGATTCTTTTGAGCAGTTTCTCTTCATGCGTGTGAACTCGCCATACGGTATGCTATTAATCAGTGATATTGGATGGACGGACGTCCCATGCAAAACACTATTGGTGGCGGTTTTCTTTCGGAATAAGGTAGTTTGTATTTTTCCTTCTTCTATATACACTTTGATGTCCAAAAAATCAATTTCTCTCTTGTGGGTGGTGCATGTGAACGCTAGACCTATTTGGTTGTTACTCAGTTTGGAAAAATATTCTCGAAGCCCTGTTTCAGTTCCGTTCCAAACTATAAATAAATCATCAATGTAGCGTACCCATAGGATGATCTTATCCAAGGCATCCTGGTTATCTGAGTTCCATGCAATCGTCTTTTCCCACCACCCCATAGTGATATTTGCATAATTTGGGGAAAATGAAACTCCCATGGCTGTACCACACTCTTGTCTAAACAATTCCTTGTTGAACACAAAAATATTGTTGGTTAGGCATATTTGTATCATTTTGAGAAGCATTTCCGTGTGTTCTAATTCTGATATATTTCGTTGTTTGAGGAAGTACTTACATGCTGTTAATCCGATTTTGTGCTTTATTGATGTGTAAAGCGATACAACATCTATGGTAACTAACAGGTATTCTGGATTCCATACAATTCCTGTTAGGATTCTGAGGAAGTCTCCGGTGTCTTTCAAATAGGAGCTCATTCTCTGAGCAATGGGTGCTAAGAATTTGTCCACATATTGTGATAAGTTTTCGTACAACGAATTGCAGCTTGAAACTATAGGTCTGCCAGGGGGATTAATCAGAGTCTTATGGATTTTGGGCAAAAAATATATACATGGTACTGTTGGATGTTCCTTAGTTAGGAATTTCCTTTCATCATCATTGATGAGATTTTTCTCATACCAGTATTGTAAGTTTGAATTCAATTCTATTATCATTTTGTCTATTGGATTTTTCTGTAATCTACTGTAATTCCCCGTGTCATTTAGCTGTCTTAGTGCTTCTTGAATATAATCACATGTGTCCATTATCACAATATTGCCCCCCTTGTCAGCCGGCTTAATTGTAATCCTTTTGTTTTCCACCAGATTATTTAATGCTGTTCTTTCTTTAGATGTTACATTTTCACGATGTTTAGGATTCCGTATTGGTTGCATTTTATCCAGTTCCTCGATTATTGCATCTGAGAACAGATCTATTTTATTACCTGGAGACAGTATTGGGCAGTGTTTGGATTTTCTACGTAATCCACTTTCTGGTTGTGTATTTGTTTGGATGTCCAGATGTTCTAATACTTCTGTTTCTGTCATTGCCTCATCCTCCAAGTCATATAGTATATCAAAAATGTTTTTTAAGTCTGGTATTTGGTCTATTGTGATTGCTAGACCCTCTTCATTATTTTCCTGGTTTGGATCAGGAACTTTGAATTCTTTATTTGCATATATTTTGGCCAACTTAAGTTTCCTAATATATTTATAGAGGTCTATTCGTGTTTGTGTATAGTTAAAATGTGACTCTGGGCAAAATGATAATCCTTTGTTCAGGACTGATATTTCATCTTGTGTCAACAAATATTGAGAAATATTCATAATCAAGTTAACTTTGCCTACTTGCGACTTCGAAGTGAGTACTGTTTTCTTGCGTTTGGCCCTTCTTGTTTTTCTTGTGCCGACGGGGGGTTTTGGGTTCCTCTTCCTCGGCCTTGATTTGCGGCTCTTCCTCTGCCGCCCCCCCTTGCTAGGGTCTTGTCTAAATTCATTAATCTCACCTCTTCTAAAAAAGAGGTTCTGGGAATACCACTTATATCCCTCGATGTTTCGCCATTGCTCACTTCTGATTCGCTAGTACTCACTATAATCGGTTTAGTGTAATGTCCCGAATACGTCTTTTTTAAGGTATCAAATCGCCTAGCAAACGTTAATATTCTGCCTTGTAGATAATCCTGTTCATCACGTTTGAATTTTCGAGCTTTACGCTCTTGTATCTCCAACTCGTATTTATCAAGTCTGGTTTCCATTTCTTTCCTCAGTTTCAATACTTCCTCCTGATTAGTTTCATTATTAAGTGCTTCCTCCATTTTTTCCAAATTTCTTTTTATATCGTCCACATCAATTTTGTCATGTTTAATAAGTATGCGCATCATATTCATTGAGCATTGTGAATTATTTTCGACCCGTTCATCCAGCAGTTCTACTTTTGTGTCAGGGTGTGTGGGCATAGTGAAGATTCTTAATCCACGAGGGATACGCTTAACCTCAAAGTAATTTTCTAGGGCTAATATTTCCCAGCTTTTGTTTGTTTCCTTTTTGTACAACCGTTCAATTTGATTCATCTGTTGTTTTAATGATATATTCATTGTCAGTTGTCTGTTATCACTGCTCGCGCCAACATTCGAACTTGTTTCCCCAGGTTTGAACATAAGCACTGCTTTTGCTGCTCATGTTGCCATTCGAGCCTCCATTGTCAATATTATTATAAACTTTCTACTGTTGTGTCTTGTTGACTGCGCATCACCCTTGGAGTAAACCAACTTTACTCTTTCTGATATTTACTTTAACGATTGTCTGCTAGAGCCGGGTAACTCGTGTTCCCGCTCGTATAGTATACGTGTGCGGTTCCTTCCAACATGTTAACTCGGCCGCTTCGAGTCTCTGCTACAATGTTGCTAGCACAGTGTCACTCACCTCCGTTGGAAGAATTTCGTTTCTGGCGGCGTCCTCAAACGTCGTCAGTCAGCTCTTCCTGGGAGGGTGATTCCTCTTAGTGCTGTACGAGTCGCAGAAAATCGGGCGCTCTCAATCACGTAAACATTTCCCAAAAGTGATCCTTCAGTTCCAAAAGCGCTCAGCAGCGGGTGCTCTGCATGGGGGTCAGATCCTGGCCCTATGTATTTAATTGCAAAACAAAGGATGCGGCACTCTTAAGCAGACTATTACGTTAAGGTTTATTCTCAGATCGTCACTCCACCAACGCGTTTCAGCCTCACTCGGCTTTTCTCACGGTCAGTGAGTCTTTCTTCTACACACATTTTTATACTGCCAAACATGGCCTTCAGGTGGCATTGTGGGATTTGTAGTGTGAAAGAATAACATAAAACTTCATACATATTTACAAGAAAGACAAATTGCGCCTTATGTCAACAATATTTGCGATTATACGCAACATTATTCCTTGAATGATTCAGCATGCTTAGTTCATATCTTGTGGGATCATATTGGGGTTCTATACTCTATGATGCTACACACGATACTAATGTTAAATGATATATTATCTATCGAGGTTGTATACTTATGGTACTGTACCATGTTTAATACTACAATGTATATGGTGTGATAAGATATGAACTAAGCATGCTGAATCATTCAAGGAATAATGTTGCGTATAATCGCAAATATTGTTGACATAAGGCGCAATTTGTCTTTCTTGTAAATATGTATAAAGTTTTATGTTATTCTTTCACACTACAAATCCCACAATGCCACCTGAAGGCCATGTTTGGCAGTATAAAAATGTGTGTAGAAGAAAGACTCACTGACCGTGAGAAAAGCCGAGTGAGGCTGAAACGCGTTGGTGGAGTGACGATCTGAGAATAAACCTTAACGTAATAGTCTGCTTAAGAGTGCTGCATCCTTTGTTTTGCAATTAAATACATAGGGCCAGAATCCGGCCCCCATACAGAGCACCCGCTGCTGAGCGCTTTTGGAACTGAAGGATCACTTTTGGGAAAGACATATATATATATATATATATGTCCACAAAGTGATCCTTTCGCTCCGAGTGCGCTCAACAGCGGGTGCTCTGCATAGGGGCCGGATCCTGGCCCAAATTGATTTATAAAACAAAAGATGCGGCACTCTTGAGCAGATTATTTGCTTAATTTATTAGCAAACGTTCACTCCACCAACGCGTTTCAGCCTACCTCGGCTTTTTCACGGTCAATGGGTCTTTCTACAGTTACACTTTTATACTACCATCTCTGCCTCAAAGTGGCCTTATGGGAGTTGTAGTGTTCTTAACATTCAATGTAATATCAAAAAACTTTATACATATAAACAAATATACAAGAAAGACAATAGCGCATTATGTCAACTACTTTTCTTTTCTGTGTTTTCTTTCATTGCACAGCGTGATGAACTTATTACAATTATTTTTAAGCCATGTTTATCATGTAATCAATTAATTAATACAAGCTTGCCGTTTTATTTTCACCTTATATCATTCATTTAGGTATAGTACCTACTTCTATAGTATTAATGATACTTTTCTTAGATATCACGCTAATTGAGACATCGCTCATTATATAGCACCAGTGCTAACAATTCCTCAGCATGAATTTTAAATATTCATATTACATATTTCCATAGTATGGGTATAGTACTCAATACTACTACTATGCTATGTTCAGATACTAAAACGGCAATAATAAATTACTTGTAAACAGTCTCATTACTCAAGGTGTACATAAAGTTCTTCATCATTATTAATGCCTCTCGGGCTTTTAGTTCTGAGTCTTATGATGAATCGTGATTCAATTTGACTTAACATCTTAACTCTATCCCCACCTCGTTCACCTAGGGGTATCATCTTAATTCCATAATAAGACATAGATCTCCAATCACCTTTTTGGCATTTACTCATGTGTTTTGCTGTAGCATACATCATATCCCCATTTTTACTGCACGAATGTGCTCCAGAATTCGTTTTTTGAGCATACATATGGTGCTACCAACATATTTCATACCACATTTACATTCTATGATATAGATTACAAATTTAGACATACATGTGATATTCTGATCAATGTCAATAGATTTACCATTGGGTTCATGAATGATAGTCATGTTTTTTCCTATCTTACAGGCTTTACATGAGTTGCATTTTCTAAACCCTTTTTGTTGGTCTTGTAGCCAGTTTGTTTGTTGTTTGGGTTGAAAATAGCTCTTCACTAGTAGATTTCGTAGAGATATTGATTTCCTGTAGGACACAACAGGTTTGGGGCCAAGAAGTGTACCTATATCTGGGTCTCCTGCAATTAAGTGCCAATACTTTCTCATTTTATTCACAATTCTTCCACTTTCTTTGCTATATGTAGTTACAAATCGTGGTGCTGTACTAATATGAGGAATTTTGGGTTTTTCAATCAAGGTATCTTCTCTCGTTCTCATATCAATACGTTGTTTACATTTTCTCAATGTACGTTCATTGTAACCTCTCATTTTGAGTCTTTTTTGGACTCTAAGATTTTCTGTTCAGCGTCATCCTCTTTAGAACAATTTCTCTTCATGCGTGTAAACTCACCATAAGGGATGCTGTTTATTAGTGGCTTCGGATGGAAACTTGTCCCATGGAGAATACTATTGGTGGAAGTCTGTTTTCTAAATAGTGTTGAATGTATCTTTCCTTCATCTATGTAGACTTTGGTGTCTAAAAAATCAATTTCTTTTTTGTGTGTCGTACACGTGAAGGACAACCCAATTTGATTTTGATTGAGTTTGGCAAACTATCTGTAGAACTCCTGTTCCGTTCCATTCCAGATTAGGAACAAGTCGTCAATGTAACGGACCCATAGAATGACCTTTTCAAGATCCTCCTGGTTCTCTGCACTCCATGCCATGGTCCTTTCCCACCATCCCATGGTGATATTGGCATAATTCGGGGAAAATGAATTTCCCATAGCTGTACCGCATTCTTGTTTGAAAAGCTCCTTGTTAAACAGAAATACGTTATTCAATAAACACATTTCTATCATAGTAAGAAGCATTGTGGTGTGATCGAGTTCTGATATATTTCGTTGTTTGAGGAAATATTTGCACGCTGTCAATCCAATATCATGTCTAATTGATGTATATAATGAAACAACATCTATTGTCACCATTAGGTACTCTGGGTTCCATATTATACCTGTTAAAATTCTGAGGAAGTCACCCGTGTCTTTCAAATACGAACTCATATTGTGTGCTATTGGTGCTAGATACTTATCTACATACTGGGACAGATTCTCATATAGAGAGCTGCAGGAGGAAACTATTGGTCTCCCTGGCGGATTTATGAGAGTCTTGTGGATTTTGGGCAAAAATATATACATGGTATCACTGGATGATCCTTCTGTAAAAATTTCCTTTCATCATCAGTAATTAGCTGTTTATCATACCACTGTTGTAGATTTGTATTCAATTCCATTATCATTTTATTTATTGGATTATTTTTAATCTACAGTAATTCTCCACATTATTTAGTTGTCTCAATGCTTCATGAATATAATCCTTTGTATCCATTATCACTATATTTCCCCCTTTGTCGGCGGGCTTAATTGTGATATCTTTATTCTCCACCAATTTCTCAATTGCTTTCCTCTCATTAGTTGTTAGATTTTCTCTGTGATTTAAATTCCTAGTATGTGGCATCCTTTCCAACTCTTCAATTAATGCATCAGAGAACAGATCGATTTTATTTCCTGGGGACAATGTTGGACAGTATTTTGATCTTCTTTTAAGTCCACTTTCTGGTCTCTTGTTTGTTTGTATATCTAGATGTTCCAATATTTCTTTCTCCGTCATTGCCTCATCCTGCAAATCATATAAAATGTCAAAATATTTTTGAGATCTGGCATTTGATCTATCGTTATTGCAAGGTCCTCATCGTTTTCAGGCTGTTTATCTTCTCCCTGTATTTCATTCCCTTTGTTAGCGTGTATTTTCGCCAATTTCAGCTTCCTGATATATTTATACAAATCAATTCGTATTTGTGTATAGGTGAAGTGGGACTCCGGGCAAAATGATAGACCTTTGTTTAAAACTGATATCTCATCTTGTGTTGGTTGATACGCTGTGCAATGAAAGAAAACACAGAAAAGAAAAGTAGTTGACATAATGCGCTATTGTCTTTCTTGTATATTTGTTTATATGTATAAAGTTTTTTGATATTACATTGAATGTTAAGAACACTACAACTCCCATAATGCCACTTTGAGGCAGAGATGGTAGTATAAAAGTGTAACTGTAGAAACTCATTGACCGTGAAAAAAGCCGAGGTAGGCTGAAACGCGTTGGTGGAGTGAACGTTTGCTAATAAATTAAGCAAATAATCTGCTCAAGAGTGCCGCATCTTTTGTTTTATATATATATATATATATATATATATCAGCACAAAGTCCCGTAGTAACTGCAACCAGCAAGGAACACAGACCACAGCAGCAGGTGAAATCAGGAGTTTATTTCAAGCCAAGAATGGTCCACATAACGCGTTTCGGCCGCCGACCTGCGGCCTTGATCACATAACATATATATATATATATGTATAAATACACACATACGTTTAACACATATATAGGGTAAATGTGTAATATGGTGCAATATTGGGATTGACATTGAAGGTCTATATCAAACATGTAATCCCTTATGCATTTTGGATAGTTTGTTTGAAAAATCTGTTTGATTCAAATTTCATCTAATAGAGGGCACTGATTGGAATTAAAATGCTTATATTTACTGTTCATGAACAAAGTGCTTATAAAACAATGGGAAATGGGAAGGGGCAGTTGATTTTTGCAATTCTATGGCTGCAGCTTCTACGACATAATTATAGATTTACCATGTTTGCCACCTATTTTGCTATATCATTTCACAAGATTTGCAGATTTCACAAAAATTGTTTCTAGCTCACATGAATGAAAATAATACTACCAAAAATTTGCAGCATAATTCACCTTTTTTAGCTGCATACTTTAGATTGCATTGCCTTGTAATTCTAGTGGCTCTGGCAGTGTTAAAGCTCTGGTGAGTTGTTTGGAGTCTGTCATTATTACTATGAAACCTGTATTTCACAGGTAACCATGAAACAATTCTCATATTTTATGGTTCCCTGTGCGAAATATGGGTTTTTATACCACTGCATTTTGTGCAATAAAATAATAAAATGATCAAAGCATTTCTCTCATACCAGTTTCTATATTTTCTAATTTCTCCCTGTCTTTATCTGACTTCATCACTCCCTGTCTTTGCTTTTCTTTTCTTGTTTTTTGTCCCTGCCTTTTTTTCTCTTTCTCTCTCGTGTCCTCTCTACCTTTCCCCATTGTTTCCTGTCTTTCTCTGACTCCTTGTCCAGAACAAAACATCTACAGACTTCCAGGCATGCAAGAAACAAAACACATTTTTTCACAAAAAATCCTCAAAGAAGTGTGTATTATAATCATAAAATAAAGATAAACACATAAAAAATACACTGTCTGCTTTCTGCTTTTAAATCACATTAATACAGCAGATTTTTGTCAAACATAATTAAGGCAATACAATCTGTCTGGAACCTTCTCTTGATGTTGTCATTACAGGGGCCATACCTCTGAACCACATACACCTGGCTACAGGTGTGACATTTAGTACCCACCAATAAAGGAATACACTTTGGTTTTACCTCATGGTATGCTTACAAAATACTGGGATCCATTGATTATTCAGAAATTCCTATTAAAAACTCCCTCGCACAGAAGTTGAGTCCACCTTGACAGTGTCATCTTATCAGGGAACGATGTTGTGGCTAAAAGGAAGAATGCCACAAGTGTGGGTGAGGCTTCTTCAGCCAATACATTTTGCATTGTCTATATGACCAGGTCATTGCAGGACAGAACATTAAATAATATTGCATCTTTTTGTGGCTTTGTGTCATGTTTATGGAGAAGTTGCAATGTATCTGAACTTCTGACTCTCTCTATGTGGTTTATTATCACAGATCCAACTACCTTAGGGTATTCTAGTAAAGTTCCTCTGCAGAGTGGTCTCTGAATAGTAGTGGAAAAGCAGGCATGTATTTCAAGGCATGATCCCTTGAACCCTCCACTGCTACTCAAACCTGATAAGTGCTGGATAAAATGTCAGGCTCAGGATGCTACTGTTTTCTTTAAGACGCCCCTTCACTTTAATATCCCGCAGCACAAAATAGTTCAAGCTAAGTCAGGAAACTTTCCCAATCTTCAACAAATGCAAAGTTTCCGGCTTCGTCCAACTGTTCCATTGGAGTAAATATTTCACATCCCTAAACACTGGGGGGCATATTTACGTTCCCTGGCGCATCCCTGCATATCAGCAGGGATGCGCCAGGGAAAATGCGTCACGCAAGTTTACCCTTGCGCCACGTCCGATGCGCCGCATTTACAATGCGGCGCATCGTGGCGCAGGGATAAGCAGATGCGTGACGCATCAGCCGGCGGAAGGTTGGCGCAGTGCTGAAGTTGTGTCGCAAGCGCGACGCAACTCCAGCACTGTTCCAACCTTCCCTATCCCTAACATGGTGCGTCAATCCTTACGCCTGCCTGAAGCAGGCGTAAGGATTTGACGCACTAGCTGTCGGAAAAGTGACTGCGTGAAATCTTGTAGATTTCACTACGTCACTTTTCCGAGGCGTTCCTGCGCCGGAACGCCCCCTGCGCCGGTACGCCCACATGAAACCTGGCGCAGGTTTCATGTGGCGCAGGGTTTACTACGTGACGCATCTCCCTAGATGCGTCACGTTGTAAATATAGCGCAACGCGGCGCATGGTTTGCGTCGCCGCTGCGTCAAATGCGTGACGCAACGGCGGCGCAAAAGTGGCGCAAGGGGCTTGTAAATATGCCCCTGGAAGATTACTATGAATTCCAGTGTACCACAACCCCTTGCAGGAGAAGGGGCTTCTTGTGTATATTCCTAAAGCTGTCAAAGCTCGACCTGCAGTAGAACCCCTATCAAGAGAAAGGAAGAGCAAAGATTAGGGGAGAAAGGAAGAGGATTATGTTGGAGAGTTGCTCCTACTCTTGGCCATGGTCCTGGAAGTGACTGGGAAGCATCATGTCACTGTAGGTCAGTCATTTATGAGCTCATTACATCCGCTGGGCAGATGGCAGAAATAATCCCTCTTCACCTGCAGGTGGCCGCTGATGGATGCTGGGACCAGGGGAGACCTACGCTGCTCTTCGGAGCATTTCAATAATGTTGGTAGGTGTCTACTTCCTACCAGAAGCCACACACATATGCAGGAAGCAACCAATCTTCTGTAATTGCCTTCTATATTTACATTTGCAAAATCACTCACTTGAAGCCCTTTAACCTCAATGAGTGGCATTCAACTAGCACTACAGTCAGGATGCTAACAAAGTCTTGCTCAGGAGGAAACCTATCTTTCATAATTAATGAAGTTCTCTAGAAGAAAAGTGAACTTATTAGCAATTTTAACACCCTAACAGACCCGCACTCCACTGTTTGGAAGAAACAGTATTTTGCAGCCTCAGCAGGCGATTCTGTTTTGTGTTGTGTTCAGTGCCCGTGGAATACATTTAACAGCCTCTCTCTCCAAAATTCCTTTACATCCTTTTTATCACATTCTTCCATCCGCCATTCCTTGTCTTGGCAGCGCGGAGTGGTATCGACAATTGGTTGAGTGGATCCTGCCTTTCCTGCCTAGTACACAATGTCCATTCCCATACATTTTTACGGTCTACCTCAGCTAAAGGTTAAAATGCAAAATGTCCTACATAAATTCCTCGCCTTTTTTTTTTTAAATTCAAGTTTTGTTTCAGGTGTACAAGCCCCCAGTTCTGTGTCCTGAGCCGGTAGAGATCCTCTCACCCAACTGAGTGACTGAAGAAGGTAGATATCCAACATGATTTGTTTACCTTGTAATCTGGAAATGAGTTATTAATCCCTCAGTTTATGTTATATGTATGGGAAGTTTATTTTTTGTTTTTGAATTGAAATATTTTTTGGTGCAGCGTTTTATGAAGTTCCTTATTTTCAACCTTTGAAAAGTTTTTAAAGTTTCTGTGTTCTATTTGCCTTTGCATGTGTGCAGAGTTTTTCTGTGCACAAAGGCAAATGTATGAGTCATTTTTCTCTGCAAGCTTCCTTTTTGTATCTAAACGTGGCCATGAAAATCAGAATTTTCATGCAAATTGAACAAAGTGTAAAATGTTCGAACCTTCAAGAGGCTGCACAGTTTCCTCAGAACTTTGGGGGTGATTAGGATGGCGGGCGGATCGCCATCGCCGGCCTGGTGGTGGCGATCCGCCCGCCATCCCAACCCGATTTACCCCCGCCATATTATAATGGCAGGGGTATCGCGGCGGATGCAAAGTGCGTCTGCCACTTTTCCGCCAGTCGGCAATCGTTCCAATTGCCAGCCGGGCGGAGCTGGGGCTTAATATGGTGGCGGTGCCTAGCAGGCACCACCATCCATATTAAGATGTATGGTTTTGAAAGCCTTTCCATGGCGGCATCGCCGCCATGGAAAGGCTGGCGGGGAATCGCTTTGGGGGCCCGTTGCGGGCCCCCGGGGGGGGGTGGGGGGGCTGCACTTGGGGGGTACCTATGGTACCCCCCTACATCGCCATGCACAAGGTGGCACGCACCGCACGGTGCCTGCCACGTTGTGCATGGCAATGCACAACATGGCACTTTGGCATTGCGGCAGGTGCTGCTTACAGCAGCACCCGCCGCAATGTCAAGTATGCGGAATGCGACCGCCAGGGTGGCGGTCGCATCCTAATTATTGGTGCGCGACCGCAGTACGTCTGGCGGCCGGTCCCAGCACCGCTAGGGTGGTGTCCGCCCGCCATCCTAATAACCCCCTTTGTGCGGGTCTAAAAAAAAAAAAAAACTTTGCTACTTGCAAAGTGGTAAGTATGATCTGTAATCCAAGATTAAATACAAACCTTTGATATGATCAAATCTAGCCTGACAAGTGGCTGACTCTGTTCCAACCATGCTAGCCTTTCAGAGGTCTGCAACCATGTATTTCCTCTGCAGACCAGAACAACTGTTCCCTACGAGTAAATTCTGTGTCTGAAGGGAGCCCTAGAAGTACGATTTCACCAGTTTTTTTCCTGAAAGGGTGGAATCTATCGTTAACTAATAGCAGCAAGATATCAAGGTCCAGCGTGAAGCCTTCATTCCATGCAAACCCATCCACTGGGTTCAAAATCTAAAACCCAGAACTGTCTTCCCTCTTCCAGCCCTCTTCATCTCTTCCCCTCACTAACCTCCCTCCTCCCCTCACCCTCCGAGTGTCAAACCATGGTCTTTCGTTATTAAGCTGTTTTTAATCCTATTAAGTGAATAAGTGATGGCAAACGGAAAAAAGTATCAATTTCCAATTAACGAGCTCTTTAGCAGTTCATTATGTGCGGCTCCCTTTGTAATTGAAAGAGAAAGAGTTAAGAAAGGGCAATAAATATCCCTCCCTGCCCCCTAAGCCCTCCACCTGGTTGTCGGGGCCATAAATATTAAATATCTTTAAAATATTAGGAGTTTGCAGTGGACCCCCTGCTTCCCAAAGAGCAGCTGAGCTGGGCATGCATGTGCAGAAGTGAGCCATAGACATTCATTCTAGTCTTCATTACTCGGAGGAGACTGATCACTCCATACGTAGGATGAAGTGCACATGCGCAGACTGGTGGTGTTAGTTGAAATAGGCAAGGACATTTAACAAGCCAAGCACTAGTAATGAGATATGTTACCGCAGACAAGGCAATGGCCAAAACAGCCCCAAATTATGTGTAACATGTTAATAAGAATTTATTGAAAGTCACTTCGATGGACCTGGGGAAGGTCGTACTCTAGACTTTAGGATGCTCACCCCAAAGTGAGTTAGGCAGTCTCCTGTACATTTTTGCTTGGCAATACACCCAGGCACAATTTTCAGTATAGGAAAAGTTAAGAATTTTGTGTTACACAAAATGTGCAAAATGTTTGCCATTCCACATAGAGAAAAATGTCACTTGATTTTTACCCATGTGGCACTAATGCAAGCAGAAAATGGTGCACTGAGAGACGTTTTCTGCTTGCACCAGTCTACAGCAGTACCTTGAGAAACTTTTATATATGAAGTGGGCCGTCGCCCACTAGAGTAACACAAGATACCAGGCATTACCTTTTTATGCGCCATTGCTTAATTTTGGACTAGTTGAAAAATTCACATCCTAGCCTGGAGAAAGTCACGCAGCCTCACCTCCCAGCACCTTAGCATCATGCCGTGTACTTGCCCGCCCCAACAGTTGCATGTAATGGGGCTGCCAAGAGGAACAGAAGAACAGAGCCAAACTGAGCCATTTGCCCATTCGCCCACCCACCTGCCACCCGCATAACCATGCCGCTGCCGGCGGGGTTGGGCACTGTCACCCAGTCTCTATGCAGCTTGGTGTGGCTGATGGTAGCTAGCTCCCCTCGCCCCCAAGTCACGCCAGTCCCACCTCACAGGTGGGATTATCTTCTTACATCTTCTAACTGTAATTTCTAATTCTAAAGGCATAGAATTTTCAAGTTTAGTGTCACTGAACTCACAATTGAAAACCACAACTTATGGTTTAAGGATAGGTGTGCATGAGTGGTCATTTGCATGAAGAAGGGCCATCCTGAGCAGGATGGGCGAGAGGAGCTGACACTTACAACGGAAAGGGCTGTGTCCTGTCCCCACACAAAGGATTGATAACCCTCCTACAGCGTGTCTGGAGCCATGGCAGGAAGGTAGAACCTCTGTGCACTTCAAAGCTTTCTTTGAAGTTTTCCCCACTTCAAAGGGGTCACTAAGTATAAGTATTGGACCTCTGGCACTACCAAGGCAGTACCCTTCTGGACCTGTGACTACTTTTCCAGGAAGAAGAACTACTGTGCTGCTGAAAGGACTGACACTCTGCTGTACTGCTGTTTTGCTGGACTCTGTCTTGCTGTGCACTTACCTTGCTGAGCTGCCCTGCAGCCTGCAGTTCTCCTGCCTGGGTGAGAAGGGCTGGACCTGCATCACTTGAACCCAGAGTGACTCCAAGGGCTTGCTGGCTTGCCTCTTGTTCCACGTCTCAGGGATATCAAAGACTTAAACTACCTGCATCTGCAACTGCACTGTGCCAGCTGTGAGTCTGCCCTGCCAAGAGGTGCCACCCTGAACCAGGACCCTTGGACGTGAGGCCTAAGGTGTGCTACATCCAAAACCCTTGCATTCTCATCAGAACCAGCGCATCTCCGCCTTTGCGTGAGTCGTAATCCAGCACATCCTTGTCGTTGCATGGAGCGGACCCAGCGCATCACCCTCAGAACCAGCACATTGACTCCGGAATTGACGCATCACCTACTTCAGGGGCAGCAGCCGCACATCGCATCCGGAACCAGCGCACGCACTGGGAAACGATGCATCGCTGCAGTTGCATGGCGGAAATTTATGCATCTCGTCCATTGTGTGGTTCAACACCAATGCATCGCCTCGGCTGCACCTTGCATCCTCATCGACTACGACACATTCCAGATCAAGGTACATTGGTTCAGTGGGCCCAAGTGGGTCCCTGCATCGGGCCCGCACTCCATTGCGGTTGGCCTGAAATTTTGACTTTGCCCTAGTCTAGCGCAACCAGATACACCATCTAAGTGCTATTTTGACATTTATTCTTTAAAAATTCATATCTCAACTTCTACTTAATGGATTTTTATCATTTTAGTCTTGTTTTATTTTTTAAAAAAATACTCTATTTGTCTAACCTGGTGTGGAGTCTTTTTGTGGTGTTTTCACTGTGCTATTGTATGAGGTGTTGCACAAATACTTTACACATTGCCTCTTGAGTTAAACCTGACTGCTCTGTGCCAAGCTACCAGAAGATGAGCACAGGATAATTTAAGGTGTGTTGTGACTTAACCTGACAAGGATAGTGGTTCTGGCTTGGACAGGGTGCATACCTCTATCAACCAGAAATCCAATTTCGAACACTGAGGAAAGCAATGAAAGGCCTAGTAAGGGCAAGGGGGGTAATAGCAAACCCACTGCTGAATTAACACAAGGGCCTGTCATTAAAACAGAGGGAATTTATCTTGTCCCACTCAATAACCAATTTAGCCCATCACCGTTGTTTAGCCCAACCCATCCAGTCAAGATTGGGTTGTCCAGGAAGAGGAAGCATAGTACAAAATACTATGACTAGACAACATTTAAAACATTTCCTACATTGTGTGTGTGCTGTAAAGTGCAGCACGCATGCAAAGCCAAAAAAGAAAGGAGAAATGAAAACACCTCCTTTTAATACCTGCTTTTTAAATAGCATTAATTTTTGACACATAGCCCTGTCTCAAACTTTTTGGTAGATAGGGTTTTGTGTCAAAAAGCATGGGTGGTTGCATGGGAATGCCCATTTAACACCCCTTGATGCTAAGTAATGCAAAGCATGACTAACCGCTACTTTGAGTTACTGTTACGCAATTTCTAGTGTAAAACTTGTTTTGCGCTGGAAAGTAAATAACGAAATCAACATTTTGTGCTGGTTTGTGTCACTTTTGTGACACAAACACAGCTCACATTTTGGTAAATCTGGCCCTTGGTTCGAGCCAAAAATGTCTGGAAGGAACTGTGAGGTTAGATGTGTATTACAGCTACGGGAGGTTGTCCCAACATTCACTGATTGATTTGAGAAACTGTATGGAGTATGCATTGAGCTGGTATCTTGTGGACTTTTGTATGTATGCACATACACTGCATACAATTTTCAAATAGTTGACCGCCCAAGCAAAAATTGTCTACTATCCATATTTCGCAAAAGAATTATACCTTTTGGCTATGAAAAACTGTAAAATCCTCCCAGCCTGCATGCATTAAGTTCTCCATTAAACTCAAAAATATACATTTATCCACAAATTGAAATGTGTATTTGTATTTCCTACAAATAACAGGAAGACAGACACTGATTTTACTGTGCTATCAATGTGTAGCAGGCTTTTATCACCCTTGTCATAATCCATATCCCATGTTTTCTTATCAAATTAACACAATCGCTCTCCTACAAATTTGTCTCTCATCGCCGCCTTGAATTCTGAAAACGTATAAGTTTCTTCTACAGACAAAACACAATGATCCCCTAACAAGTTTCCTCTCCAACCTTCTGAAATATCTGTACAAGTCAAAATGTCTTCTTTTATGCATGCGTGGCAGAACATTCTGCCAGGCACTGGTCAACATCTTTCGGGGAGGAGGGGGGGGGGGTTGTCTCTTATAGGACGAGCATCTATTTTTCCATCCAACTTCAATACAGCCCCATGAATGCCGGGATCGCTTGCCAGCTGGGGAAGAGCGGATGTCAGTACGAGGGCTAGTTTTCTCCCCTGGTCGAGGGCTCAGAGTTTCTTTTTGATGGTCAGATTATCACTAAATGCAGCCTAGCATAAAACAACAATCTGAACACTTTAATCAGTCAACACTTTTAGTTGCCGGGAAATTATGCCCTGTAGTCAGATCCATTAGTTAAAAATACATTTCTAGTTTTGAATCTGAATTTGCCACCATTAAACATTAATCTGATTACTGATTCTAAATGAGGCTTTAAAGCACATATATAAAAATGTAAGCTGTTGTTATGCGCCAGAAAAGTGGTATAAGGCTAAATCTATGGAAATGTAAGCTCCTCATCCATTGTGAACTTGATAACATAAGCGCATATTCCTTCTATAATTTTTTTCTCTAAATTGCAGGCTATTGTTATAAACCTCTACTTTGCTCAAGCTCTTTAGCGACGGTATAACTATGTTGATTGTAAACTCGGGATAATCTGCCAATATTCACAAGCACAAAAATAACTAAATAGCTTAAGATCTCGTAAATTCTCCCAGAAAAATGTCAGTGTTAGCATTAGCCTTCAAAGGATTTGCAAGATAAATGACAGAGACCAACAAAGAGCCCCGATTGAAGCTTAAAGAAAGAACAATTTCTTTGCATAATCCCTTCGCTATTAGTCCTGAATCTAACCGCTTGGAGGCTTAGCGCATGGTCTCTTGTTTTGGGGAAGATAAGGTAGCTAAGCGGGTTGAGCATTTGTTACCATTAGTCAGTGCTACGAAATTGGTGCTCTTCAGGTGACTGAATGTCTCCATCACCTCATCCCACTTACTAGGGGGCTTTGGCGCCTCACTCAGGATAACAATTCTGTGTTTCTGTCAGGAGATTGTGGTTGGAATGAGTCTTTTCTTCTCCAAGCAGAAGCAGGAATGGACTGAGTGGGGCTAAGCATAAGAAGGAACTCCATGGACTGCATAGGATATGCGCTGCGTATATCAAAAACGAGTCAGGTAATATGGTACAAGAAAAGTGTAAGGCAGGTATATGAAAATACTTTGATGGCCCAAAATTGGATCATCCTCCAGCCTGCCGTTGATATACCATGCTCTATTGTGGCCCCCAGTTACGTTGGCACGCTATAGTTAACAAGATATACATAAGACATGGGTATCAGTAAAGAAGTTGATGCCCAGTAGCATTACCTTTGTAGACTGATCTTTACTACATGCTTAACTGCTATGCTGTGCCAATGGGGCACAGTATTAGGTGTCAATGGTAGCTGGTCAGTACCTTTGTGGACTTGCCTAGATCGAGCGATGAGTGACTAGAAAGTTAGTCGTTTCTGGTTTTCAGGTATTCGGTTACATCAGAACTAAGAGTATATTGAGTTGTTCAACCCCACTCTATGGTCTTGGAGTGGGTTTTCGTTATGACTCTTTTTGGTTAAAGTTGCAAGTCTTCAATGTTTGGGTACCTCCTAAAGTGAAGTAGTCTCTTCAGGACCAAGGATGACCATAGAGACGTCAGGCACAACAGTACGAGAAGAACAGAAGTTCAGTGGTGGACCTCTGAGTCTGGCGACCTGGTCACAAAACAGCCAAACAGCTTCATCTTGACCCACAAATAGCAGCTCAGGGAGCTTGTGTTTGAGAAAGAGAGGGAATGAGAGAGAGAGAGAGAGAGACAGACAGACAGAGAGAGAGAGAGAGAGAGAAATGGCTGCTCCAGGACACAACGCAGAGAGGTGTCACCAAGCAGTAGGAGGTGACGATGACGCTGCCCAGCAGGACTCTTGCAGCTTGTGAAGTAATAAGGAAGCAGTCTGGTCAGACAACTGGTCAAATGGCAAAACGGCAAGAAACCCAAGAAGACCTCTTCAAATGTCCAACCTCAGAAAATGGTCAGCTAAGCATTCCAAATCCACATTTCAGGGAGCAGCGGCATGCTTTGTCTTGCATCTCACAGCTCTTTTGGCCTTTCATCAAAACCAGACATTTGTACTCATCGCTTTCTCCAGAGGGAACAGGGATTCTGAGGGAAAACTGGTAAACTATTGCCCTTACACAAGGCTATGGAGCCCTTAAAGGTGTGGCGAGTGGTGAAGTGAGAGATAAGCACACACTTAATGGTTTTTGGTAAGCAGGTGACTTTGATAAACTCTGCAGATCCCTTTATGGTGTTAAATTTGATCACAATTGCCTATGTTGCTTACCGCATAGTATTGTATATTCTGATATTTTTGTTTGTGTTTATGTTCCTGAGCAGGCATAGTTTTGAGTGAGAGAGAGTCAGAAGATCTGCTGAGATGGACTTTGTTGCAGTCATCTCTTGTACGAGTGCCATTGTGAGATGTCAAAAAGCAGTCATAGTATGCAGTTAATTGGGACTTGCAGTGCGGACTAAATTAGTCCTCGTGGCCAGCGGTACATGGCACATCTCCTCAGTTAGTCTATAGCTGTTCAATTGATGAAGGGTCATTGTCGCTGAAGGCTAATACAGTATACAGAGTGATAGAAATTACCTCGATTGGTTCTGTCTTATGTGAGTGTAAGAGGGCCAAGCAGTGGAAGGCAATCATTACCAGTCCCTTTGAAATACAGTCAGCTGCACAACCGCCGAGTGCTTTAGTATCATTGAGGGCCAGTGGGTTATGGATACATTTGCATTACCAAACAATCATATACTGTCCAGGCTAGGCACATGTCAGCGTTTTGTAACTTACTTGGACATGGAAAGTTGTTAGAGTGTATGTGAACATGAGGAGAGTGTGCTGGTCAGGCTGTTGCATCACTATGTTCTGTAGATTGTGCTTGAAGGAGAGGTTGTTGTTTCAGGTTCTATCACAGGGTTGTTGGATGGTATAGTTAGTGGAAACAGCCATGTTTTCACATTTCTTCTGAACTGTATATGCTCATGGATGCTTTGAATCTTGGCTGGTAGTGAGTTCAAAAGTTTGGTGGATTGTACTGATGCCTCCTATGGATTTCTTATAGCAAGGGGGTATGACGGTCTGTGGTGTGCACGTGGATTGCAGAGTCCTGTTTTGTTGGTATTGCTTGAATTTAATTTAGAGATACAGTGGTCCTTTTTAATGGGAGGCTCTGAGGGTGATTTAAGGTGCTTTGAATATTGCTCGTCTAGCTACAGGTAGCCAGGGAAGTTGGAGGTGGAAATTGGGTCTTGTGGCAGCATTTTGGGTTAGTTGTATTTTTTGTATGAGGAAACTGCAGCATAGAGGTGTAGGCTGGTGCCGTAGTCAAGCATGGAGATTATCAGTGTGAGTACGGATTGTACCTTTCTGTTACTCAGTACATGTGCATTTATGTACATGTGCTGCAACCTTGTCAAGAGTGAAAATTGCTCCATAAAGAGTTGCAGCACAGCCGTGAAATCAGCCCGCCATGATCCTGCCTACTAGAAAATCTCCTGGTGTAGCAGTCTGCCAGTAGAGTGGTGACTATAGAGTGGCAATAGCTTGTCTTCTAAAAGTAACATGGTGGTTTTTAAAAAGAGACTGGGGTTCTGATTATGGGGCTTACTAAGGCCCTCATTACAAGACGCCTCTTAATCCTGATGAGACCATTAACAACAGAGATCAGCCCCATCAGAATGATGAGATCTGCAGGAAAAGCTCAGGTCTTTTACCTTTCACGTGGAGATTTCGGCGGTAAAAGAAGCTAAAATATCAGGGAGAAAACCCGGTCCAAAATGAGGAATTACTGGAGGAAATGGACCTGGAATTACAGATTGCCCCTCATTTCTTAGTGAACCCCCAGAGTCCTCCTTGTAATGTGCCGGATTTTCCCCAATCCTGGAGTTACCAGTGCTCATGGTATCAGTAACTCCAAGGGTGGGGAAAATCCAGCCCATTTACTGTGCCACTTATTATTAGGGCCTCACTGTTTCTTGAGTGGCTCACCAGTCAGCCATGTTGGGGATGGCACTCACCTCTGCCCCACAGTGGAGGACCTCCCGCCATATCTAGAAATCCCTGCTGGGCAGTTCTTTGAAGCATGCATCTCTAAGATAAAGGTGCATCTCCAGTGAAGCAGATGCACTTTCATCACTGTTCAATGATGAGTAGGCTGAATGTTTTTTCGGACCTCTTGACTTTCTCTTTTAGTTTTCAGCAACAAACTCCCAAAGTTTAAAAGCCAGAAAAATGCCCCTGATGCGCAGGAAGATTTGTCCCTGGACACCAGAGACATTTGAACAATTTCCTTAGCAGAGTGATAATGCCTTGCATGATGGTCCCTGAAAGAAATATCAGTGGTGGTACATCGTGCTCATAAAGGGACGGCAAATGCAAAAAGAACAATTGATGGACAGAATGCAGAACAATGTCGTACATTCACCCCAGTACAGAGATCTGGGCCCAAATCCATCGTTTTTTTGCTCACCATGCTATTCCAGTTTGGACCCAGCCATATGCAAATCAGTCTTGACCCTGCGCCCAATGGGAACAGTCCAGCCCGAACTGCCAGGCCAGGTCCTCCCTGGACTGGAAACAAGCATCCTAGGACCAGTTTTGGGCTTTCAGCCCTCATCAGCCAGGATAGCTTGACTCCAGTGGCATGGAGAGCACGGGACCCACGTCTGGGCATACCCGTCCCACTCGGGGTGACAAATGCAAAAAGAACAATTGATGGACAGAATGCAGAACAATGTCGTACATTCACCCCAGTACAGAGATCTGGGCCTAAATCCATCGTTTTTTTGCTCACCATGCTATTCCAGTTTGGACCCAGCCATGTGCAAATCAGTCTCGACCCTGCGCCCAATGGGGACAGTCCAGACCGAACTGCCAGGCCAGGTCCTCCCTGGACTGGAAACAAGCATCCTAAGACCGGTTTCGGGCTTTCAGCCCTCATCAGCCAGGATAGCTTGACTCCAGTGGCATGGAGAGCACGGGACCCACGTCTGGGCATACCCGTCCCACTCGGGGTGACAAATGCAAAAAGAACAATTGATGGACAGAATGCAGAACAATGTCATACATTCACCCAGTACAGAGATCTGGGCCTAAATCCATCGTTTTTTTGCTCACCATGCTATTCCAGTTTGGACCCAGCCATATGCAAATCAGTCTTAACCCTGCACCCAATGGGAACAGTCCTACCCGAACTGCCAGGCCAGGTGCTCCCTGGACTAGAAACAAGCATCCTAGGACCAGTTTCGGGCTTTCAGCCCTCATTCGCCAGGATAGCTTGACTCCAGTGGCATGGAGAGCACGGGACCCACATCTGGGCATACCCGTCCCACTCGGGGTGACAAATGCAAAAAGAAAAATTGATGGACAGAATGCAGAACAATGTCGTACATTCACCCCAGTACAGAGATACGGGCCTAAATCCATCGTTTTTTTGCTCACCATGCTATTCCAGTTTGGACCCAGCCATATGCAAATCAGTCTTGACCCTGCACCCAATGGGAACAGTCCTGCCCGAACTGAGAGGCCAGGTCCTCCCTGGACTGGAAACAAGCATCCTAGGACCAGTTTCGGGCTTTCAACCCTCATCAGCCAGGATAGCTTGACTCCAGTGGAGGACCTGGCCTGGCAGTTCGGTCTGGACTGTTCCCATGGGGCACAGGGTCAAGACTGATTTGCATATGGCTGGGTCCAAACTGGGGTGGCATAGTGGGCAAAAGAACGATGGATTTAACCCAGATCTTTTGACTGGGGGAGAATGTTTGCATTGTCAGCATTCTGTCCATCATTTGTTTGCTGTAACACTTTTCGCCCTAAGTGGGATGGGTATGCCCAGACGTGGGTCCCTTGCTCACTGCGCCACTGGATTCAAGCTAGCCTGGCTGAAGAAGGGTGACATACCCTGAAACCAGTCCCAGGATGCTTGTTTCCGGTCCAGGGAGTACCTGGCCTGGCAGTTCGGTCTGGACTGTTCCCATGGGACACAGGGTAAAGACTGATTTGCATATGGCTGGGTCCAAACTGGGGTGGCGTAGTGGGCAAAAAAGATGATGGATTTAACCCAGATCTTTTGACTGGGGGAGAATGTTTGCATGGTCAGCATTCCGTACATCATTTGTTTGCTGAAACACTTTTCGCCCTAAGTGGGATGGGTATGCCCAGACGTGGGTCCCTTGCTCACTGCGCCACTGGATTCAAGCTAGCCTGGCTGAAGAAGGGTGACATACCCTGAAACTAGTCCCAGAATGCTTGTTTCTGGTCTAGGGAGGAGCTGGCCTGGCAGTTCAGTCTGGACTGTTCCCATGGGGCACAGGGTCAAGACTGATTTGCATATGGCTGGGTCCAAACTGGGGTGGCGTAGTGGGCAAAAGAACGATGGATTTAAACCAGATCTTTTGACTGGGGAGAATGTTTGCATTGTCAGCATTCCGTCCATCATTTGTTTGCTGTAACACTATTCGCCCTAAGTGGGATGGGTATGCCCAGACGTGGGTCCCTTGCTCACTGCACCACTGGATTCAAGCTAGCCTGGCTGAAGAAGGGTGACATACCCTGAAACCGGTCCCAGGATGCTTGTTTCCGGTCCAGGGAGGACCTGGCCTGGCAGTTCGGTCTGGACTGTTGTCATGGGGCACAGGGTCAAGACTGATTTTCATATGGCTGGGTCCAAACTGGGGTGGCGTAGTGGGCAAAAGAACGATGGATTTAACCCAGATCTTTTGACTGGGGGAGAATGTTTGCATTGTCAGCATTCTGTCCATCATTTGTTTGCTGTAACACTTTTCGCCCTAAGTGGGATGGGTATGCCCAGACGTGGGTCCCTTGCTCACTGCGCCACTGGATTCAAGCTAGCCTGGCTGAAGAAGGGTGACATACCCTGAAACCAGTCCCAGAATGCTTGTTTCCGGTCCAGGGAGTACCTGGCCTGGCAGTTCGGTCTGGACTGTTCCCATGGGGCACAGGGTCAAGACTGATTTGCATATGGCTGGGTCCAAACTTGGGTGGCGTAGTGGGCAAAAGAACGATGGATTTAACCCAGATCTTTTGACTGGGGGAGAATGTTTGCATTGTCAGCATTCTGTCCATCATTTGTTTGCTGTAACACTTTTTGCCCTAAGTGGGATGGGTATGCCCAGACGTGGGTCCCTTGCTCACTGCGCCACTGGATTCAAGCTAGCCTGGCTGAAGAAGGGTGACATACCCTGAAACTAGTCCCAGAATGCTTGTTTCCGGTCCAGGGAGGAGCTGGCCTGGCAGTTCAGTCTGGACTGTTCCCATGGGGCACAGGGTCAAGACTGATTTGCATATGGCTGGGTCCAAACTGGGGTGGCGTAGTGGGCAAAAGAACGATGGATTTAACCCAGATCTTTTGACTGGGGGAGAATGTTTGCATTGTCAGCATTCCGTCCATCATTTGTTTGCTGTAACACTTTTCGCCCTAAGTGGGATGCGTATGCCCAGACGTGGGTCCCTTGCTCACTGCACCACTGGATTCAAGCTAGCCTGGCTGAAGAAGGGTGACATACCCTGAAACCGGTCCCAGGATGCTTGTTTCCGGTCGAGGGAGGACCTGGCCTGGCAGTTCGGTCTGGACTGTTCCCATGGGGCACAGGGTCAAGACTGATTTTCATATGGCTGGGTCCAAACTGGGGTGGCGTAGTGGGCAAAAGAAGGATGGATTTAACCCAGATCTTTTGACTGGGGGAGAATGTTTGCATTGTCAGCATTCCATCCATCATTTGTTTGCTGTAACACTTTTCGCCCTAAGTTGGATGGGTATGCCCAGACATGGGTCCCTTTCTCACTGCGCCACTGGATTCAAGCTAGCCTGGCTGAAGAAGGGTGACAGACCCTGAAACCAGTCCCAGGATGCTTGTTTCCAGTCCAGGGAGGACCTTGCCTGGCAGTTCAGGCTGGACTGTTCCCATGGGGCACAGGGTCAAGACTGATTTGCATATGGCTGGGTCCATACTGGGGTGGCATAGTGGGCAAAAGAACGATGGATTTAACCCAGATCTTTTGACTGGGGGAGAATGTTTGCATTGTCAGCATTCCGTCCATCATTTGTTTGCTGTAACACTTTTCGCCCTAAGTGGGATGGGTATGCCCAGACGTGGGTCCCTTGCTCACTGCACCACTGGATTCAAGCTAGCCTGGCTGAAGAAGGGTGACATACCCTGAAACCGGTCCCAGGATGCTTGTTTCCGGTCCAGGGAGGACCTGGCCTGGCAGTTCGGTCTGGACTGTTCCCATGGGGCACAGGGTCAAGACTGATTTTCATATGGCTGGGTCCAAACTTGGGTGGCGTAGTGGGCAAAAGAACGATGGATTTAACCCAGATCTTTTGACTGGGGGAGAATGTTTGCATTGTCAGCATTCTGTCCATCATTTGTTTGCTGTAACACTTTTCGCCCTAAGTGGGATGGGTATGCCCAGACGTGGGTCCCTTGCTCACTGCGCCACTGGATTCAAGCTAGCCTGGCTGAAGAAGGGTGACATACCCTGGAACCAGTCCCAGGATGCTTGTTTCCGGTCCAGGGAGTACCTGGCCTGGCAGTTCGGTCTGGACTGTTCCCATGGGGCACAGGGTCAAGACTGATTTGCATATGGCTGGGTCCAAACTGGGGTGGCGTAGTGGGCAAAAGAATGATGGATTTAACCCAGATCTTTTGACTGGGGGAGAATGTTTGCATTGTCAGCATTCCGTACATCATTTGTTTGCTGAAACACTTTTCGCCCTAAGTGGGATGGGTATGCCCAGGCGTGGGTCCCTTGCTCACTGCGCCACTGAATTCAAGCTAGCCTGGCTGAAGAAGGGTGACATACCCTGAAACTAGTCCCAGAATGCTTGTTTCCGGTCCAGGGAGGAGCTGGCCTGGCAGTTCAGTCTGGACTGTTCCCATGGGGCACAGGGTCAAGACTGATTTGCATATGGCTGGGTCCAAACTGGGGTGGCGTAGTGGGCAAAAGAACGATGGATTTAACCCAGATCTTTTGACTGGGGGAGAATGTTTGCATTGTCAGCATTCCGTCCATCATTTGTTTGCTGTAACACTTTTCGCCCTAAGTGGGATGCGTATGCCCAGACGTGGGTCCCTTGCTCACTGCACCACTGGATTCAAGCTAGCCTGGCTGAAGAAGGGTGACATACCCTGAAACCGGTCCCAGGATGCTTGTTTCCGGTCCAGGGAGGACCTGGCCTGGCAGTTCGGTCTGGACTGTTCCCATGGGGCACAGGGTCAAGACTGATTTTCATATGGCTGGGTCCAAACTGGGGTGGCGTAGTGGGCAAAAGAACGATGGATTTAACCCAGATCTTTTGACTGGGGGAGAATGTTTGCATTGTCAGCATTCCATCCATCATTTGTTTGCTGTAACACTTTTCGCCCTAAGTTGGATGGGTATGCCCAGACATGGGTCCCTTGCTCACTGCGCCACTGGATTCAAGCTAGCCTGGCTGAAGAAGGGTGACATACCCTGAAACCAGTCCCAGGATGCTTGTTTCCAGTCCAGGGAGGACCTGGCCTGGCAGTTCAGGCTGGACTGTTCCCATGGGGCACAGGGTCAAGACTGATTTGCATATGGCTGGGTCCAAACTGGGGTGGCGTAGTGGGCAAAAGAACGATGGATTTAACCCAGATCTTTTGACTGGGGGAGAATATTTGCATTGTCAGCATTCCGTCCATCATTTGTTTGCTGTAACACTTTTCGCCCTAAGTGGGATGCGTATGCCCAGACGTGGGTCCCTTGCTCACTGCACCACTGGATTCAAGCTAGCCTGGCTGAAGAAGGGTGACATACCCTGAAACCGGTCCCAGGATGCTTGTTTCCGGTCCAGGGAGGACCTGGCCTGGCAGTTCGGTCTGGACTGTTCCCATGGGGCACAGGGTCAAGACTGATTTGCATATGGCTGGGTCCAAACTTGGGTGGCGTAGTGGGCAAAAGAACGATGGATTTAACCCAGATCTTTTGACTGGGAGAGAATGTTTGCATTGTCAGCATTCTGTCCAGCATTTGTTTGCTGTAACACTTTTCGCCCTAAGTGGGATGGGTATGCCCAGACGTGGGTCCCTTGCTCACTGCGCCACTGGATTCAAGCTAGCCTGGCTGAAGAAGGGTGACATACCCTGAAACCAGTCCCAGGATGCTTGTTTCCGGTCCAGGGAGTACCTGGCCTGGCAGTTCGGTCTGGACTGTTCCCATGGGGCACAGGGTCAAGACTGATTTGCATATGGCTGGGTCCAAACTGGGGTGGCGTAGTGGGCAAAAGAATGATGGATTTAACCCAGATCTTTTGACTGGAGGAGAATGTTTGCATTGTCAGCATTCCGTACATCATTTGTTTGCTGAAACACTTTTCGCCCTAAGTGGGATGGGTATGCCCAGACGTGGGTCCCTTGCTCACTGCCCCACTGGATTCAAGCTAGCCTGGCTGAAGAAGGGTGACATACCCTGAAACTAGTCCCAGAATGCTTGTTTCCGGTCCAGGGAGGAGCTGGCCTGGCAGTTCAGTCTGGACTGTTCCCATGGGGCACAGGGTCAAGACTGATTTGCATATGGCTGGGTCCAAACTGGGGTGGCGTAGTGGGCAAAAGAACTATGGATTTAACCCAGATCTTTTGACTGGGGGAGAATGTTTGCATTGTCAGCATTCTGTCCATCATTTGTTTGCTGTAACACTTTTCGCCCTAAGTGGGATGCGTATGCCCAGACGTGGGTCCCTTGCTCACTGCACCACTGGATTCAAGCTAGCCTGGCTGAAGAAGGGTGACATACCCTGAAACCGGTCCCAGGATGCTTGTTTCCGGTCCAGGGAGGACCTGGCCTGGCAGTTCGGTCTGGACTGTTCCCATGGGGCACAGGGTCAAGACTGATTTTCATATGGCTGGGTCCAAACTGGGGTGGCGTAGTGGGCAAAAGAACGATGGATTTAACCCAGATCTTTTGACTGGGGGAGAATGTTTGCATTGTCAGCATTCCATCCATCATTTGTTTGCTGTAACACTTTTCGCCCTAAGTTGGATGGGTATGCCCAGACATGGGTCCCTTGCTCACTGCGCCACTGGATTCAAGCTAGCCTGGCTGAAGAAGGGTGACATACCCTGAAACCAGTCCCAGGATGCCTGTTTCCAGTCCAGGGAGGACCTGGCCTGGCAGTTCAGGTCTGGACTGTTCCCATGGGGCACAGGGTCAAGACTGATTTGCATATGGCTGGGTCCAAACTGGGGTGGCGTAGTGGGCAAAAGAACGATGGATTTAACCCAGATCTTTTGACTGGGGAGAATGTTTGCATTGTCAGCATTCCGTCCATCATTTGTTTGCTGTAACACTTTTCGCCCTAAGTGGGATGGGTATGCCCAGACGTGGGTCCCTTGCTCACTGCGCCACTGGATTCAAGCTAGCCTGGCTGAAGAAGGGTGACATACCCTGAAACCGGTCCCAGGATGCTTGTTTCCGGTCCAGGGAGGACCTGGCCTGGCAGTTCGGTCTGGACTGTTCCCATGGGGCACAGGGTCAAGACTGATTTGCATATGGCTGGGTCCAAACTTGGGTGGCGTAGTGGGCAAAAGAACGATGGATTTAACCCAGATCTTTTGACTGGGGGAGAATGTTTGCATTGTCAGCATTCCGTCCATCATTTGTTTGCTGTAACACTTTTCGCCCTAAGTGGGATGGGTATGCCCAGACGTGGGTCCCTTGCTCACTGCGCCACTGGATTCAAGCTAGCCTGGCTGAAGAAGGGTGACATACCCTGAAACCGGTCCCAGGATGCTTGTTTCCGGTCGAGGGAGGACCTGGCCTGGCAGTTCGGTCTGGACTGTTCCCATGGGGCACAGGGTCAAGACTGATTTGCCTATGGCTGGGTCCAAACTGGGGTGGCGTAGTGGGCAAAAGAACGATGGATTTAACCCAGATCTTTTGACTGGGGGAGAATGTTTGCATTGTCAGCATTCCGTCCATCATTTGTTTGCTGTAACACTTTTCGCCCTAAGTGGGATGGGTATGCCCAGACGTGGGTCCCTTGCTCACTGCGCCACTGGATTCAAGCTAGCCTGGCTGAAGAAGGGTGACATACCCTGAAACTAGTCCCAGAATGCTTGTTTCCGGTCCAGGGAGGAGCTGGCCTGGCAGTTCAGTCTGGACTGTTCCCATGGGGCACAGGGTCAAGACTGATTTGCATATGGCTGGGTCCAAACTGGGGTGGCGTAGTGGGCAAAAGAACGATGGATTTAACCCAGATCTTTTGACTGGGGGAGAATGTTTGCATTGTCAGCATTCCGTCCATCATTTGTTTGCTGTAACACTTTTCGCCCTAAGTGGGATGCGTATGCCCAGACGTGGGTCCCTTGCTCACTGCACCACTGGATTCAAGCTAGCCTGGCTGAAGAAGGGTGACATACCCTGAAACCGGTCCCAGGATGCTTGTTTCCGGTCGAGGGAGGACCTGGCCTGGCAGTTCGGTCTGGACTGTTCCCATGGGGCACAGGGTCAAGACTGATTTTCATATGGCTGGGTCCAAACTGGGGTGGCGTAGTGGGCAAAAGAACGATGGATTTAACCCAGATCTTTTGACTGGGGGAGAATGTTTGCATTGTCAGCATTCCATCCATCATTTGTTTGCTGTAACACTTTTCGCCCTAAGTGGGATGGGTATGCCCAGACGTGGGTCCCTTGCTCACTGCGCCACTGGATTCAAGCTAGCCTGGCTGAAGAAGGGTGACATACCCTGAAACTAGTCCCAGAATGCTTGTTTCCGGTCCAGGGAGGAGCTGGCCTGGCAGTTCGGTCTGGACTGTTCCCATGGGGCACAGGGTCAAGACTGATTTGCATATGGCTGGGTCCAAACTGGGGTGGCGTAGTGGGCAAAAGAACGATGGATTTAACCCAGATCTTTTGACTGGGGGAGAATGTTTGCATTGTCAGCATTCCGTCCATCATTTGTTTGCTGTAACACTTTTCGCCCTAAGTGGGATGCGTATGCCCAGACGTGGGTCCCTTGCTCACTGCACCACTGGATTCAAGCTAGCCTGGCTGAAGAAGGGTGACATACCCTGAAACCGGTCCCAGGATGCTTGTTTCCGGTCGAGGGAGGACCTGGCCTGGCAGTTCGGTCTGGACTGTTCCCATGGGGCACAGGGTCAAGACTGATTTTCATATGGCTGGGTCCAAACTGGGGTGGCGTAGTGGGCAAAAGAACGATGGATTTAACCCAGATCTTTTGACTGGGGGAGAATGTTTGCATTGTCAGCATTCCATCCATCATTTGTTTGCTGTAACACTTTTCGCCCTAAGTTGGATGGGTATGCCCAGACGTGAGTCCCTTTCTCACTGCGCCACTGGATTCAAGCTAGCCTGGCTGAAGAAGGGTGACATACCCTGAAACCAGTCCCAGGATGCTTGTTTCCAGTCCAGGGAGGACCTGGCCTGGCAGTTCAGGTCTGGACTGTTCCCATGGGGCACAGGGTCAATACTGATTTGCATATGGCTGGGTCCATACTGGGGTGGCGTAGTGGGCAAAAGAACGATGGATTTAACCCAGATCTTTTGACTGGGGGAGAATGTTTGCATTGTCAGCATTCCGTCCATCATTTGTTTGCTGTAACACTTTTCGCCCTAAGTGGGATGGGTATGCCCAGAAGTGGGTCCCATGCTCACTGCACCACTGGATTCAAGCTAGCCTGGCTGAAGAAGGGTGACATACCCTGAAACCGGTCCCAGGATGCTTGTTTCCGGTCCAGGGAGGACCTGGCCTGGCAGTTCGGTCTGGACTGTTCCCATGGGGCACAGGGTCAAGACTGATTTTCATATGGCTGGGTCCAAACTTGGGTGGCGTAGTGGGCAAAAGAACGATGGATTTAACCCAGATCTTTTGACTGGGGGAGAATGTTTGCATTGTCAGCATTCTGTCCATCATTTGTTTGCTGTAACACTTTTCGCCCTAAGTGGGATGGGTATGCCCAGACGTGTGTCCCTTGCTCACTGCGCCGCTGGATTCAAGCTAGCCTGGCTGAAGAAGGGTGACATACCCTGAAACCAGTCCCAGGATGCTTGTTTCCGGTCCAGGGAGTACCTGGCCTGGCAGTTCGGTCTGGACTGTTCCCATGGGGCACAGGGTCAAGACTGATTTGCATATGGCTGGGTCCAAACTGGGGTGGCGTAGTGGGCAAAAGAATGATGGATTTAACCCAGATCTTTTGACTGGGGGAGAATGTTTGCATGGTCAGCATTCCGTACATCATTTGTTTGCTGAAACACTTTTCGCCCTAAGTGGGATGGGTATGCCCAGACGTGGGTCCCTTGCTCACTGCGCCACTGGATTCAAGCTAGCCTGGCTGAAGAAGGGTGACATACCCTGAAACTAGTCCCAGAATGCTTGTTTCCGGTCCAGGGAGGAGCTGGCCTGGCAGTTCAGTCTGGACTGTTCCCATGGGGCACAGGGTCAAGACTGATTTGCATATGGCTGGGTCCAAACTGGGGTGGCGTAGTGGGCAAAAGAACGATGGATTTAACCCAGATCTTTTGACTGGGGGAGAATGTTTGCATTGTCAGCATTCCGTCCATCATTTGTTTGCTGTAACACTTTTCGCCCTAAGTGGGATGCGGTATGCCCAGACGTGGGTCCCTTGCTCACTGCGCCACTGGATTCAAGCTAGCCTGGCTGAAGAAGGGTGACATACCCTGAAACCGGTCCCAGGATGCTTGTTTCCGGTCCAGGGAGGACCTGGCCTGGCAGTTCGGTCTGGACTGTTCCCATGGGGCACAGGGTCAAGACTGATTTGCATATGGCTGGGTCCAAACTGGGGTGGCGTAGTGGGCAAAAGAACGATGGATTTAACCCAGATCTTTTGACTGGGGGAGAATGTTTGCATTGTCAGCATTCCATCCATCATTTGTTTGCTGTAACACTTTTCGCCCTAAGTTGGATGGGTATGCCCAGACGTGGGTCCCTTTCTCACTGCGCCACTGGATTCAAGCTAGCCTGGCTGAAGAAGGGTGACATACCCTGAAACCAGTCCCAGGATGCTTGTTTCCAGTCCAGGGAGGACCTGGCCTGGCAGTTCAGGTCTGGACTGTTCCCATGGGGCAAAGGGTCAAGACTGATTTGCATATGGCTGGGTCCATACTGGGGTGGCGTAGTGGGCAAAAGAACGATGGATTTAACCCAGATCTTTTGACTGGGGGAGAATGTTTGCATTGTCAGCATTCCGTCCATCATTTGTTTGCTGTAACACTTTTCGCCCTAAGTGGGATGGGTATGCCCAGACGTGGGTCCCATGCTCACTGCACCACTGGATTCAAGCTAGCCTGGCTGAAGAAGGGTGACATACCCTGAAACCGGTCCCAGGATGCTTGTTTCCGGTCCAGGGAGGACCTGGCCTGGCAGTTCGGTCTGGACTGTTCACATGGGGCACAGGGTCCAGACTGATTTTCATATGGCTGGGTCCAAACTTGGGTGGCGTAGTGGGCAAAAGAACGATGGATTTAACCCAGATCTTTTGACTGGGGGAGAATGTTTGCATTGTCAGCATTCTGTCCATCATTTGTTTGCTGTAACACTTTTCGCCCTAAGTGGGATGGGTATGCCCAGACGTGGGTCCCTTGCTCACTGCGCCACTGGATTCAAGCTAGCCTGGCTGAAGAAGGGTGACATACCCTGAAACCAGTGCCAGGATGCTTGTTTCCGGTCCAGGGAGTACCTGGCCTGGCAGTTCGGTCTGGACTGTTCCCATGGGGCACAGGGTCAAGACTGATTTGCATATGGCTGGGTCCAAACTGGGGTGGCGTAGTGGGCAAAAGAATGATGGATTTAACCCAGATCTTTTGACTGGGGAGAATGTTTGCATTGTCAGCATTCCGTCCATCATTTGTTTGCTGAAACACTTTTCGCCCTAAGTGGGATGGGTATGCCCAGACGTGGGTCCCTTGCTCACTGCGCCACTGGATTCAAGCTAGCCTGGCTGAAGAAGGGTGACATACCCTGAAACTAGTCCCAGAATGCTTGTTTCCGGTCCAGGGAGGAGCTGGCCTGGCAGTTCAGTCTGGACTGTTCCCATGGGGCACAGGGTCAAGACTGATTTGCATATGGCTGGGTCCAAACTGGGGTGGCGTAGTGGGCAAAAGAACGATGGATTTAACCCAGATCTTTTGACTGGGGGAGAATGTTTGCATTGTCAGCATTCCGTCCATCATTTGTTTGCTGTAACACTTTTCGCCCTAAGTGGGATGCGTATGCCCAGACGTGGGTCCCTTGCTCACTGCACCACTGGATTCAAGCTAGCCTGGCTGAAGAAGGGTGACATACCCTGAAACCGGTCCCAGGATGCTTGTTTCCGGTCCAGGGAGGACCTGGCCTGGCAGTTCGGTCTGGACTGTTCCCATGGGGCACAGGGTCAAGACTGATTTGCATATGGCTGGGTCCAAACTGGGGTGGCGTAGTGGGCAAAAGAACAATGGATTTAACCCAGATCTTTTGACTGGGGGAGAATGTTTGCATTGTCAGCATTCCATCCATCATTTGTTTGCTGTAACACTTTTCGCCCTAAGTTGGATGGGTATGCCCAGACATGGGTCCCTTTCTCACTGCGCCACTGGATTCAAGCTAGCCTGGCTGAAGAAGGGTGACATACCCTGAAACCAGTCCCAGGATGCTTGTTTCCGGTCCAGGGAGGACCTGGCCTGGCAGTTCAGGTCTGGACTGTTCCCATGGGGCACAGGGTCAAGACTGATTTGCATATGGCTGGGTCCAAACTGGGGTGGCGTAGTGGGCAAAAGAACGATGGATTTAACCCAGATCTTTTGACTGGGGGAGAATGTTTGCATTGTCAGCATTCCGTCCATCATTTGTTTGCTGTAACACTTTTCGCCCTAAGTGGGATGGGTATGCCCAGACGTGGGTCCCTTGCTCACTGCACCACTGGATTCAAGCTAGCCTGGCTGAAGAAGGGTGACATACCCTGAAACCGGTCCCAGGATGCTTGTTTCCGGTCCAGGGAGGACCTGGCCTGGCAGTTCGGTCTGGACTGTTCCCATGGGGCACAGGGTCAAGACTGATTTTCATATGGCTGGGTCCAAACTTGGGTGGCGTAGTGGGCAAAAGAACGATGGATTTAACCCTGATCTTTTGACTGGGGGAGAATGTTTGCATTGTCAGCATTCCGTCCATCATTTGTTTGCTGTAACACTTTTCGCCCTAAGTGGGATGGGTATGCCCAGACGTGGGTCCCTTGCTCACTGCGCCACTGGATTCAAGCTAGCCTGGCTGAAGAAGGGTGACATACCCTGAAACCGGTCCCAGGATGCTTGTTTCCGGTCGAGGGAGGACCTGGCCTGGCAGTTCGGTCTGGACTGTTCCCAAGGGGCACAGGGTCAAGACTGATTTGCCTATGGCTGGGTCCAAACTGGGGTGGCGTAGTGGGCAAAAGAACGATGGATTTAACCCAGATCTTTTGACTGGGGGAGAATGTTTGCATTGTCAGCATTCTGTCCATCATTTGTTTGCTGTAACACTTTTCGCCCTAAGTGGGATGGGTATGCCCAGACGTGGGTCCCTTGCTCACTGCGCCACTGGATTCAAGCTAGCCTGGCTGAAGAAGGGTGACATACCCTGAAACTAGTCCCAGAATGCTTGTTTCCGGTCCAGGGAGGAGCTGGCCTGGCAGTTCAGTCTGGACTGTTCCCATGGGGCACAGGGTCAAGACTGATTTGCATATGGCTGGGTCCAAACTGGGGTGGCGTAGTGGGCAAAAGAACGATGGATTTAACCCAGATCTTTTGACTGGGGGAGAATGTTTGCATTGTCAGCATTCCGTCCATCATTTGTTTGCTGTAACACTTTTCGCCCTAAGTGGGATGCGTATGCCCAGACGTGGGTCCCTTGCTCACTGCACCACTGGATTCAAGCTAGCCTGGCTGAAGAAGGGTGACATACCCTGAAACCGGTCCCAGGATGCTTGTTTCCGGTCCAGGGAGGACCTGGCCTGGCAGTTCGGTCTGGACTGTTCCCATGGGGCACAGGGTCAAGACTGATTTGCATATGGCTGGGTCCAAACTGGGGTGGCGTAGTGGGCAAAAGAACGATGGATTTAACCCAGATCTTTTGACTGGGGGAGAATGTTTGCATTGTCAGCATTCCATCCATCATTTGTTTGCTGTAACACTTTTCGCCCTAAGTGGGATGGGTATGCCCAGACGTGGGTCCCTTGCTCACTGCGCCACTGGATTCAAGCTAGCCTGGCTGAAGAAGGGTGACATACCCTGAAACTAGTCCCAGAATGCTTGTTTCCGGTCCAGGGAGGAGCTGGCCTGGCAGTTCAGTCTGGACTGTTCCCATGGGGCACAGGGTCAAGACTGATTTGCATATGGCTGGGTCCAAACTGGGGTGGCGTAGTGGGCAAAAGAACGATGGATTTAACCCAGATCTTTTGACTGGGGGAGAATGTTTGCATTGTCAGCATTCCGTCCATCATTTGTTTGCTGTAACACTTTTCGCCCTAAGTGGGATGGGTATGCCCAGACGTGGGTCCCTTGCTCACTGCACCACTGGATTCAAGCTAGCCTGGCTGAAGAAGGGTGACATACCCTGAAACCGGTCCCAGGATGCTTGTTTCCGGTCGAGGGAGGACCTGGCCTGGCAGTTCGGTCTGGACTGTTCCCATGGGGCACAGGGTCAAGACTGATTTTCATATGGCTGGGTCCAAACTGGGGTGGCGTAGTGGGCAAAAGAACGATGGATTTAACCCAGATCTTTTGACTGGGGGAGAATGTTTGCATTGTCAGCATTCCATCCATCATTTGTTTGCTGTAACACTTTTCGCCCTAAGTTGGATGGGTATGCCCAGACATGAGTCCCTTGCTCACTGCGCCACTGGATTCAAGCTAGCCTGGCTGAAGAAGGGTGACATACCCTGAAACCAGTCCCAGGATGCTTGTTTCCAGTCCAGGGAGGACCTGGCCTGGCAGTTCAGGTCTGGACTGTTCCCATGGGGCACAGGGTCAATACTGATTTGCATATGGCTGGGTCCATACTGGGGTGGCGTAGTGGGCAAAAGAACGATGGATTTAACCCAGATCTTTTGACTGGGGGAGAATGTTTGCATTGTCAGCATTCCGTCCATCATTTGTTTGCTGTAACACTTTTCGCCCTAAGTGGGATGGGTATGCCCAGAAGTGGGTCCCATGCTCACTGCACCACTGGATTCAAGCTAGCCTGGCTGAAGAAGGGTGACATACCCTGAAACCGGTCCCAGGATGCTTGTTTCCGGTCCAGGGAGGACCTGGCCTGGCAGTTCGGTCTGGACTGTTCCCATGGGGCACAGGGTCAAGACTGATTTGCATATGGCTGGGTCCAAACTTGGGTGGCGTAGTGGGCAAAAGAACGATGGATTTAACCCAGATCTTTTGACTGGGGGAGAATGTTTGCATTGTCAGCATTCTGTCCATCATTTGTTTGCTGTAACACTTTTCGCCCTAAGTGGGATGGGTATGCCCAGACGTGTGTCCCTTGCTCACTGCGCCGCTGGATTCAAGCTAGCCTGGCTGAAGAAGGGTGACATACCCTGAAACCAGTCCCAGGATGCTTGTTTCCGGTCCAGGGAGTACCTGGCCTGGCAGTTCGGTCTGGACTGTTCCCATGGGGCACAGGGTCAAGACTGATTTGCATATGGCTGGGTCCAAACTGGGGTGGCGTAGTGGGCAAAAGAATGATGGATTTAACCCAGATCTTTTGACTGGGGGAGAATGTTTGCATGGTCAGCATTCCGTACATCATTTGTTTGCTGAAACACTTTTCGCCCTAAGTGGGATGGGTATGCCCAGACGTGGGTCCCTTGCTCACTGCGCCACTGGATTCAAGCTAGCCTGGCTGAAGAAGGGTGACATACCCTGAAACTAGTCCCAGAATGCTTGTTTCCGGTCCAGGGAGGAGCTGGCCTGGCAGTTCAGTCTGGACTGTTCCCATGGGGCACAGGGTCAAGACTGATTTGCATATGGCTGGGTCCAAACTGGGGTGGCGTAGTGGGCAAAAGAACGATGGATTTAACCCAGATCTTTTGACTGGGGGAGAATGTTTGCATTGTCAGCATTCCGTCCATCATTTGTTTGCTGTAACACTTTTCGCCCTAAGTGGGATGCGTATGCCCAGACGTGGGTCCCTTGCTCACTGCACCACTGGATTCAAGCTAGCCTGGCTGAAGAAGGGTGACATACCCTGAAACCGGTCCCAGGATGCTTGTTTCCGGTCCAGGGAGGACCTGGCCTGGCAGTTCGGTCTGGACTGTTCCCATGGGGCACAGGGTCAAGACTGATTTTCATATGGCTGGGTCCAAACTGGGGTGGCGTAGTGGGCAAAAGAACGATGGATTTAACCCAGATCTTTTGACTGGGGGAGAATGTTTGCATTGTCAGCATTCCATCCATCATTTGTTTGCTGTAACACTTTTCGCCCTAAGTTGGATGGGTATGCCCAGACATGGGTCCCTTGCTCACTGCGCCACTGGATTCAAGCTAGCCTGGCTGAAGAAGGGTGACATACCCTGAAACCAGTCCCAGGATGCTTGTTTCCAGTCCAGGGAGGACCTGGCCTGGCAGTTCAGGTCTGGACTGTTCCCATGGGGCACAGGGTCAAGACTGATTTGCATATGGCTGGGTCCATACTGGGGTGGCGTAGTGGGCAAAAGAACGATGGATTTAACCCAGATCTTTTGACTGGGGGAGAATGTTTGCATTGTCAGCATTCCGTCCATCATTTGTTTGCTGTAACACTTTTCGCCCTAAGTGGGATGGGTATGCCCAGACGTGGGTCCCATGCTCACTGCACCACTGGATTCAAGCTAGCCTGGCTGAAGAAGGGTGACATACCCTGAAACCGGTCCCAGGATGCTTGTTTCCGGTCCAGGGAGGACCTGGCCTGGCAGTTCGGTCTGGACTGTTCACATGGGGCACAGGGTCCAGACTGATTTTCATATGGCTGGGTCCAAACTGGGGTGGCGTAGTGGGCAAAAGAACGATGGATTTAACCCAGATCTTTTGACTGGGGGAGAATGTTTGCATTGTCAGCATTCTGTCCATCATTTGTTTGCTGTAACACTTTTCGCCCTAAGTGGGATGGGTATGCCCAGACGTGGGTCCCTTGCTCACTGCGCCACTGGATTCAAGCTAGCCTGGCTGAAGAAGGGTGACATACCCTGAAACCAGTGCCAGGATGCTTGTTTCCGGTCCAGGGAGTACCTGGCCTGGCAGTTCGGTCTGGACTGTTCCCATGGGGCACAGGGTCAAGACTGATTTGCATATGGCTGGGTCCAAACTGGGGTGGCGTAGTGGGCAAAAGAATGATGGATTTAACCCAGATCTTTTGACTGGGGAGAATGTTTGCATTGTCAGCATTCCGTACATCATTTGTTTGCTGAAACACTTTTCGCCCTAAGTGGGATGGGTATGCCCAGACGTGGGTCCCTTGCTCACTGCGCCACTGGATTCAAGCTAGCCTGGCTGAAGAAGGGTGACATACCCTGAAACTAGTCCCAGAATGCTTGTTTCCGGTCCAGGGAGGAGCTGGCCTGGCAGTTCAGTCTGGACTGTTCCCATGGGGCACAGGGTCAAGACTGATTTGCATATGGCTGGGTCCAAACTGGGGTGGCGTAGTGGGCAAAAGAACGATGGATTTAACCCAGATCTTTTGACTGGGGGAGAATGTTTGCATTGTCAGCATTCCGTCCATCATTTGTTTGCTGTAACACTTTTCGCCCTAAGTGGGATGCGTATGCCCAGACGTGGGTCCCTTGCTCACTGCACCACTGGATTCAAGCTAGCCTGGCTGAAGAAGGGTGACATACCCTGAAACCGGTCCCAGGATGCTTGTTTCCGGTCCAGGGAGGACCTGGCCTGGCAGTTCGGTCTGGACTGTTCCCATGGGGCACAGGGTCAAGACTGATTTTCATATGGCTGGGTCCAAACTGGGGTGGCGTAGTGGGCAAAAGAACAATGGATTTAACCCAGATCTTTTGACTGGGGGAGAATGTTTGCATTGTCAGCATTCCATCCATCATTTGTTTGCTGTAACACTTTTCGCCCTAAGTTGGATGGGTATGCCCAGACATGGGTCCCTTTCTCACTGCGCCACTGGATTCAAGCTAGCCTGGCTGAAGAAGGGTGACATACCCTGAAACCAGTCCCAGGATGCTTGTTTCCAGTCCAGGGAGGACCTGGCCTGGCAGTTCAGGTCTGGACTGTTCCCATGGGGCACAGGGTCAAGACTGATTTGCATATGGCTGGGTCCAAACTGGGGTGGCGTAGTGGGCAAAAGAACGATGGATTTAACCCAGATCTTTTGACTGGGGGAGAATGTTTGCATTGTCAGCATTCCGTCCATCATTTGTTTGCTGTAACACTTTTCGCCCTAAGTGGGATGCGTATGCCCAGATGTGGGTCCCTTGCTCACTGCACCACTGGATTCAAGCTAGCCTGGCTGAAGAAGGGTGACATACCCTGAAACCGGTCCCAGGATGCTTGTTTCCGGTCCAGGGAGGACCTGGCCTGGCAGTTCGGTCTGGACTGTTCCCATGGGGCACAGGGTCAAGACTGATTTTCATATGGCTGGGTCCAAACTTGGGTGGCGTAGTGGGCAAAAGAACGATGGATTTAACCCAAATCTTTTGACTGGGGGAGAATGTTTGCATTGTCAGCATTCTGTCCATCATTTGTTTGCTGTAACACTTTTCGCCCTAAGTGGGATGGGTATGCCCAGACGTGGGTCCCTTGCTCACTGCGCCACTGGATTCAAGCTAGCCTGGCTGAAGAAGGGTGACATACCCTGAAACCAGTCCCAGGATGCTTGTTTCCGGTCCAGGGAGTACCTGACCTGGCAGTTCGGTCTGGACTGTTCCCATGGGGCACAGGGTCAAGACTGATTTGCATATGGCTGGGTCCAAACTGGGGTGGCGTAGTGGGCAAAAGAATGATGGATTTAACCCAGATCTTTTGACTGGGGGAGAATGTTTGCATTGTCAGCATTCCGTACATCATTTGTTTGCTGAAACACTTTTCGCCCTAAGTGGGATGGGTATGCCCAGACGTGGGTCCCTTGCTCACTGCGCCACTGGATTCAAGCTAGCCTGGCTGAAGAAGGGTGACATACCCTGAAACTAGTCCCAGAATGCTTGTTTCCGGTCCAGGGAGGAGCTGGCCTGGCAGTTCAGTCTGGACTGTTCCCATGGGGCACAGGGTCAAGACTGATTTGCATATGGCTGGGTCCAAACTGGGGTGGCGTAGTGGGCAAAAGAACGATGGATTTAACCCAGATCTTTTGACTGGGGAGAATGTTTGCATTGTCAGCATTCCGTCCATCATTTGTTTGCTGTAACACTTTTCGCCCTAAGTGGGATGCGTATGCCCAGACGTGGGTCCCTTGCTCACTGCACCACTGGATTCAAGCTAGCCTGGCTGAAGAAGGGTGACATACCCTGAAACCGGTCCCAGGATGCTTGTTTCCGGTCCAGGGAGGACCTGGCCTGGCAGTTCGGTCTGGACTGTTCCCATGGGGCACAGGGTCAAGACTGATTTTCATATGGCTGGGTCCAAACTGGGGTGGCGTAGTGGGCAAAAGAACGATGGATTTAACCCAGAACTTTTGACTGGGGGAGAATGTTTGCATTGTCAGCATTCCATCCATCATTTGTTTGCTGTAACACTTTTCGCCCTAAGTTGGATGGGTATGCCCAGACATGGGTCCCTTTCTCACTGCGCCACTGGATTCAAGCTAGCCTGGCTGAAGAAGGGTGACATACCCTGAAACCAGTCCCAGGATGCTTGTTTCCAGTACAGGGAGGACCTGGCCTGGCAGTTCAGGCTGGACTGTTCCCATGGGGCACAGGGTCAAGACTGATTTGCATATGGCTGGGTCCAAACTGGGGTGGCGTAGTGGGCAAAAGAACGATGGATTTAACCCAGATCTTTTGACTGGGGGAGAATGTTTGCATTGTCAGCATTCCGTCCATCATTTGTTTGCTGTAACACTTTTCGTCCTAAGTGGGATGCGTATGCCCAGACGTGGGTCCCTTGCTCACTGCACCACTGGATTCAAGCTAGCCTGGCTGAAGAAGGGTGACATACCCTGAAACCGGTCCCAGGATGCTTGTTTCCGGTCCAGGGAGGACCTGGCCTGGCAGTTCGGTCTGGACTGTTCCCATGGGGCCCAGGGTCAAGACTGATTTTCATATGGCTGGGTCCAAACTGGGGTGGCGTAGTGGGCAAAAGAACGATGGATTTAACCCAGATCTTTTGACTGGGGGAGAATGTTTGCATTGTCAGCATTCCATCCATCATTTGTTTGCTGTAACACTTTTCGCCCTAAGTTGGATGGGTATGCCCAGACATGGGTCCCTTTCTCACTGCGCCACTGGATTCAAGCTAGCCTGGCTGAAGAAGGGTGACATACCCTGAAACCAGTCCCAGGATGCCTGTTTCCAGTCCAGGGAGGACCTGGCCTGGCAGTTCAGGCTGGACTGTTCCCATGGGGCACAGGGTCAAGACTGATTTGCATATGGCTGGGTCCAAACTGGGGTGGCGTAGTGGGCAAAAGAACGATGGATTTAACCCAGATCTTTTGACTGGGGAGAATGTTTGCATTGTCAGCATTCCGTCCATCATTTGTTTGCTGTAACACTTTTCGCCCTAAGTGGGATGGGTATGCCCAGACGTGGGTCCCTTGCTCACTGCACCACTGGATTCAAGCTAGCCTGGCTGAAGAAGGGTGACATACCCTGAAACCGGTCCCAGGATGCTTGTTTCCGGTCCAGGGAGGACCTGGCCTGGCAGTTCGGTCTGGACTGTTCCCATGGGGCACAGGGTCAAGACTGATTTTCATATGGCTGGGTCCAAACTTGGGTGGCGTAGTGGGCAAAAGAACGATGGATTTAACCCAGATCTTTTGACTGGGGGAGAATGTTTGCATTGTCAGCATTCCGTCCATCATTTGTTTGCTGTAACACTTTTCGCCCTAAGTGGGATGGGTATGCCCAGACGTGGGTCCCTTGCTCACTGCGCCACTGGATTCAAGCTAGCCTGGCTGAAGAAGGGTGACATACCCTGAAACTAGTCCCAGAATGCTTGTTTCCGGTCCAGGGAGGAGCTGGCCTGGCAGTTCAGTCTGGACTGTTCCCATGGGGCACAGGGTCAAGACTGATTTGCATATGGCTGGGTCCAAACTGGGGTGGCGTAGTGGGCAAAAGAACGATGGATTTAACCCAGATCTTTTGACTGGGGGAGAATGTTTGCATTGTCAGCATTCCGTCCATCATTTGTTTGCTGTAACACTTTTCGCCCTAAGTGGGATGCGTATGCCCAGACGTGGGTCCCTTGCTCACTGCACCACTGGATTCAAGCTAGCCTGGCTGAAGAAGGGTGACATACCCTGAAACCGGTCCCAGGATGCTTGTTTCCGGTCGAGGGAGGACCTGGCCTGGCAGTTCGGTCTGGACTGTTCCCATGGGGCACAGGGTCAAGACTGATTTTCATATGGCTGGGTCCAAACTGGGGTGGCGTAGTGGGCAAAAGAACGATGGATTTAACCCAGATCTTTTGACTGGGGGAGAATGTTTGCATTGTCAGCATTCCATCCATCATTTGTTTGCTGTAACACTTTTCGCCCTAAGTTGGATGGGTATGCCCAGACATGGGTCCCTTTCTCACTGCGCCACTGGATTCAAGCTAGCCTGGCTGAAGAAGGGTGACATACCCTGAAACCAGTCCCAGGATGCTTGTTTCCAGTCCAGGGAGGACCTGGCCTGGCAGTTCAGGCTGGACTGTTCCCATGGGGCACAGGGTCAAGACTGATTTGCATATGGCTGGGTCCATACTGGGGTGGCGTAGTGGGCAAAAGAACGATGGATTTAACCCAGATCTTTTGACTGGGGGAGAATGTTTGCATTGTCAGCATTCCGTCCATCATTTGTTTGCTGTAACACTTTTCGCCCTAAGTGGGATGGGTATGCCCAGACGTGGGACCCATGCTCACTGCACCACTGGATTCAAGCTAGCCTGGCTGAAGAAGGGTGACATACCCTGAAACCGGTCCCAGGATGCTTGTTTCCGGTCCAGGGAGGACCTGGCCTGGCAGTTCGGTCTGGACTGTTCCCATGGGGCACAGGGTCAAGACTGATTTTCATATGGCTGGGTCCAAACTTGGGTGGCGTAGTGGACAAAAGAACGATGGATTTAACCCAGATCTTTTGACTGGGGGAGAATGTTTGCATTGTCAGCATTCTGTCCATCATTTGTTTGCTGTAACACTTTTCGCCCTAAGTGGGATGGGTATGCCCAGACGTGGGTCCCTTGCTCACTGCGCCACTGGATTCAAGCTAGCCTGGCTGAAGAAGGGTGACATACCCTGAAACCAGTCCCAGGATGCTTGTTTCCGGTCCAGGGAGTACCTGGCCTGGCAGTTCGGTCTGGACTGTTCCCATGGGGCACAGGGTCAAGACTGATTTGCATATGGCTGGGTCCAAACTGGGGTGGCGTAGTGGGCAAAAGAATGATGGATTTAACCCAGATCTTTTGACTGGGGGAGAATGTTTGCATTGTCAGCATTCCGTACATCATTTGTTTGCTGAAACACTTTTCGCCCTAAGTGGGATGGGTATGCCCAGACGTGGGTCCCTTGCTCACTGCGCCACTGGATTCAAGCTAGCCTGGCTGAAGAAGGGTGACATACCCTGAAACTAGTCCCAGAATGCTTGTTTCCGGTCCAGGGAGGAGCTGGCCTGGCAGTTCAGTCTGGACTGTTCCCATGGGGCACAGGGTCAAGACTGATTTGCATATGGCTGGGTCCAAACTGGGGTGGCGTAGTGGGCAAAAGAACGATGGATTTAACCCAGATCTTTTGACTGGGGGAGAATGTTTGCATTGTCAGCATTCCGTCCATCATTTGTTTGCTGTAACACTTTTCGCCCTAAGTGGGATGCGTATGCCCAGACGTGGGTCCCTTGCTCACTGCACCACTGGATTCAAGCTAGCCTGGCTGAAGAAGGGTGACATACCCTGAAACCGGTCCCAGGATGCTTGTTTCCGGTCCAGGGAGGACCTGGCCTGGCAGTTCGGTCTGGACTGTTCCCATGGGGCACAGGGTCAAGACTGATTTTCATATGGCTGGGTCCAAACTTGGGTGGCGTAGTGGGCAAAAGAACGATGGATTTAACCCAGATCTTTTGACTGGGGGAGAATGTTTGCATTGTCAGCATTCTGTCCATCATTTGTTTGCTGTAACACTTTTCGCCCTAAGTGGGATGGGTATGCCCAGACGTGGGTCCCTTGCTCACTGCGCCACTGGATTCAAGCTAGCCTGGCTGAAGAAGGGTGACATACCCTGAAACCAGTCCCAGGATGCTTGTTTCCGGTCCAGGGAGTACCTGGCCTGGCAGTTCGGTCTGGACTGTTCCCATGGGGCACAGGGTCAAGACTGATTTGCATATGGCTGGGTCCAAACTGGGGTGGCGTAGTGGGCAAAAGTATGATGGATTTAACCCAGATCTTTTGACTGGAGGAGAATGTTTGCATTGTCAGCATTCCGTACATCATTTGTTTGCTGAAACACTTTTCGCCCTAAGTGGGATGGGTATGCCCAGACGTGGGTCCCTTGCTCACTGCGCCACTGGATTCAAGCTAGCCTGGCTGAAGAAGGGTGACATACCCTGAAACTAGTCCCAGAATGCTTGTTTCCGGTCCAGGGAGGAGCTGGCCTGGCAGTTCAGTCTGGACTGTTCCCATGGGGCACAGGGTCAAGACTGATTTGCATATGGCTGGGTCCAAACTGGGGTGGCGTAGTGGGCAAAAGAACTATGGATTTAACCCAGATCTTTTGACTGGGGGAGAATGTTTGCATTGTCAGCATTCCGTCCATCATTTGTTTGCTGTAACACTTTTCGCCCTAAGTGGGATGAGTATGCCCAGACGTGGGTCCCTTGCTCACTGCACCACTGGATTCAAGCTAGCCTGGCTGAAGAAGGGTGACATACCCTGAAACCGGTCCCAGGATGCTTGTTTCCGGTCCAGGGAGGACCTGGCCTGGCAGTTCGGTCTGGACTGTTCCCATGGGGCACAGGGTCAAGACTGATTTTCATATGGCTGGGTCCAAACTGGGGTGGCGTAGTGGGCAAAAGAACGATGGATTTAACCCAGATCTTTTGACTGGGGGAGAATGTTTGCATTGTCAGCATTCCATCCATCATTTGTTTGCTGTAACAGTTTTCGCCCTAAGTTGGATGGGTATGCCCAGACATGGGTCCCTTTCTCACTGCGCCACTGGATTCAAGCTAGCCTGGCTGAAGAAGGGTGACATACCCTGAAACCAGTCCCAGGATGCCTGTTTCCAATCCAGGGAGGACCTGGCCTGGCAGTTCAGGCTGGACTGTTCCCATGGGGCACAGGGTCAAGACTGATTTGCATATGGCTGGGTCCAAACTGGGGTGGCGTAGTGGGCAAAAGAACGATGGATTTAACCCAGATCTTTTGACTGGGGAGAATGTTTGCATTGTCAGCATTCCGTCCATCATTTGTTTGCTGTAACACTTTTCGCCCTAAGTGGGATGGGTATGCCCAGACGTGGGTCCCTTGCTCACTGCACCACTGGATTCAAGCTAGCCTGGCTGAAGAAGGGTGACATACCCTGAAACCGGTCCCAGGATGCTTGTTTCCGGTCCAGGGAGGACCTGGCCTGGCAGTTCGGTCTGGACTGTTCCCATGGGGCACAGGGTCAAGACTGATTTTCATATGGCTGGGTCCAAACTTGGGTGGCGTAGTGGGCAAAAGAACGATGGATTTAACCCAGATCTTTTGACTGGGGGAGAATGTTTGCATTGTCAGCATTCCGTCCATCATTTGTTTGCTGTAACACTTTTCGCCCTAAGTGGGATGGGTATGCCCAGACGTGGGTCCCTTGCTCACTGCGCCACTGGATTCAAGCTAGCCTGGCTGAAGAAGGGTGACATACCCTGAAACCGGTCCCAGGATGCTTGTTTCCGGTCGAGGGAGGACCTGGCCTGGCAGTTCGGTCTGGACTGTTCCCATGGGGCACAGGGTCAAGACTGATTTGCATATGGCTGGGTCCAAACTGGGGTGGCGTAGTGGGCAAAAGAACGATGGATTTAACCCAGATCTTTTGACTGGGGGAGAATGTTTGCATTGTCAGCATTCTGTCCATCATTTGTTTGCTGTAACACTTTTCGCCCTAAGTGGGATGGGTATGCCCAGACGTGGGTCCCTTGCTCACTGCGCCACTGGATTCAAGCTAGCCTGGCTGAAGAAGGGTGACATACCCTGAAACTAGTCCCAGAATGCTTGTTTCCGGTCCAGGGAGGAGCTGGCCTGGCAGTTCAGTCTGGACTGTTCCCATGGGGCACAGGGTCAAGACTGATTTGCATATGGCTGGGTCCAAACTGGGGTGGCGTAGTGGGCAAAAGAACGATGGATTTAACCCAGATCTTTTGACTGGGGGAGAATGTTTGCATTGTCAGCATTCCGTCCATCATTTGTTTGCTGTAACACTTTTCGCCCTAAGTGGGATGCGTATGCCCAGACGTGGGTCCCTTGCTCACTGCACCACTGGATTCAAGCTAGCCTGGCTGAAGAAGGGTGACATACCCTGAAACCGGTCCCAGGATGCTTGTTTCCGGTCGAGGGAGGACCTGGCCTGGCAGTTCGGTCTGGACTGTTCCCATGGGGCACAGGGTCAAGACTGATTTTCATATGGCTGGGTCCAAACTGGGGTGGCGTAGTGGGCAAAAGAACGATGGATTTAACCCAGATCTTTTGACTGGGGAGAATGTTTGCATTGTCAGCATTCCGTCCATCATTTGTTTGCTGTAACACTTTTCGCCCTAAGTGGGATGGGTATGCCCAGACGTGGGTCCCATGCTCACTGCACCACTGGATTCAAGCTAGCCTGGCTGAAGAAGGGTGACATACCCTGAAACCGGTCCCAGGATGCTTGTTTCCGGTCCAGGGAGGACCTGGCCTGGCAGTTCGGTCTGGACTGTTCACATGGGGCACAGGGTCCAGACTGATTTTCATATGGCTGGGTCCAAACTTGGGTGGCGTAGTGGGCAAAAGAACGATGGATTTAACCCAGATCTTTTGACTGGGGGAGAATGTTTGCATTGTCAGCATTCTGTCCATCATTTGTTTGCTGTAACACTTTTCGCCCTAAGTGGGATGGGTATGCCCAGACGTGGGTCCCTTGCTCACTGCGCCACTGGATTCAAGCTAGCCTGGCTGAAGAAGGGTGACATACCCTGAAACCAGTGCCAGGATGCTTGTTTCCGGTCCAGGGAGTACCTGGCCTGGCAGTTCGGTCTGGACTGTTCCCATGGGGCACAGGGTCAAGACTGATTTGCATATGGCTGGGTCCAAACTGGGGTGGCGTAGTGGGCAAAAGAATGATGGATTTAACCCAGATCTTTTGACTGGGGGAGAATGTTTGCATTGTCAGCATTCCGTACATCATTTGTTTGCTGAAACACTTTTCGCCCTAAGTGGGATGGGTATGCCCAGACGTGGGTCCCTTGCTCACTGCGCCACTGGATTCAAGCTAGCCTGGCTGAAGAAGGGTGACATACCCTGAAACTAGTCCCAGAATGCTTGTTTCCGGTCCAGGGAGGAGCTGGCCTGGCAGTTCAGTCTGGACTGTTCCCATGGGGCACAGGGTCAAGACTGATTTGCATATGGCTGGGTCCAAACTGGGGTGGCGTAGTGGGCAAAAGAACGATGGATTTAACCCAGATCTTTTGACTGGGGGAGAATGTTTGCATTGTCAGCATTCCGTCCATCATTTGTTTGCTGTAACACTTTTCGCCCTAAGTGGGATGCGTATGCCCAGACGTGGGTCCCTTGCTCACTGCACCACTGGATTCAAGCTAGCCTGGCTGAAGAAGGGTGACATACCCTGAAACCGGTCCCAGGATGCTTGTTTCCGGTCCAGGGAGGACCTGGCCTGGCAGTTCGGTCTGGACTGTTCCCATGGGGCACAGGGTCAAGACTGATTTTCATATGGCTGGGTCCAAACTGGGGTGGCGTAGTGGGCAAAAGAACAATGGATTTAACCCAGATCTTTTGACTGGGGAGAATGTTTGCATTGTCAGCATTCCATCCATCATTTGTTTGCTGTAACACTTTTCGCCCTAAGTTGGATGGGTATGCCCAGACATGGGTCCCTTTCTCACTGCGCCACTGGATTCAAGCTAGCCTGGCTGAAGAAGGGTGACATACCCTGAAACCAGTCCCAGGATGCTTGTTTCCAGTCCAGGGAGGACCTGGCCTGGCAGTTCAGGCTGGACTGTTCCCATGGGGCACAGGGTCAAGACTGATTTGCATATGGCTGGGTCCAAACTGGGGTGGCGTAGTGGGCAAAAGAACGATGGATTTAACCCAGATCTTTTGACTGGGGGAGAATGTTTGCATTGTCAGCATTCCGTCCATCATTTGTTTGCTGTAACACTTTTCGCCCTAAGTGGGATGCGTATGCCCAGATGTGGGTCCCTTGCTCACTGCACCACTGGATTCAAGCTAGCCTGGCTGAAGAAGGGTGACATACCCTGAAACCGGTCCCAGGATGCTTGTTTCCGGTCCAGGGAGGACCTGGCCTGGCAGTTCGGTCTGGACTGTTCCCATGGGGCACAGGGTCAAGACTGATTTTCATATGGCTGGGTCCAAACTTGGGTGGCGTAGTGGGCAAAAGAACGATGGATTTAACCCAAATCTTTTGACTGGGGGAGAATGTTTGCATTGTCAGCATTCTGTCCATCATTTGTTTGCTGTAACACTTTTCGCCCTAAGTGGGATGGGTATGCCCAGACGTGGGTCCCTTGCTCACTGCGCCACTGGATTCAAGCTAGCCTGGCTGAAGAAGGGTGACATACCCTGAAACCAGTCCCAGGATGCTTGTTTCCGGTCCAGGGAGTACCTGACCTGGCAGTTCGGTCTGGACTGTTCCCATGGGGCACAGGGTCAAGACTGATTTGCATATGGCTGGGTCCAAACTGGGGTGGCGTAGTGGGCAAAAGAATGATGGATTTAACCCAGATCTTTTGACTGGGGGAGAATGTTTGCATTGTCAGCATTCCGTACATCATTTGTTTGCTGAAACACTTTTCGCCCTAAGTGGGATGGGTATGCCCAGACGTGGGTCCCTTGCTCACTGCGCCACTGGATTCAAGCTAGCCTGGCTGAAGAAGGGTGACATACCCTGAAACTAGTCCCAGAATGCTTGTTTCCGGTCCAGGGAGGAGCTGGCCTGGCAGTTCAGTCTGGACTGTTCCCATGGGGCACAGGGTCAAGACTGATTTGCATATGGCTGGGTCCAAACTGGGGTGGCGTAGTGGGCAAAAGAACGATGGATTTAACCCAGATCTTTTGACTGGGGGAGAATGTTTGCATTGTCAGCATTCCGTCCATCATTTGTTTGCTGTAACACTTTTCGCCCTAAGTGGGATGCGTATGCCCAGACGTGGGTCCCTTGCTCACTGCACCACTGGATTCAAGCTAGCCTGGCTGAAGAAGGGTGACATACCCTGAAACCGGTCCCAGGATGCTTGTTTCCGGTCCAGGGAGGACCTGGCCTGGCAGTTCGGTCTGGACTGTTCCCATGGGGCACAGGGTCAAGACTGATTTTCATATGGCTGGGTCCAAACTGGGGTGGCGTAGTGGGCAAAAGAACGATGGATTTAACCCAGAACTTTTGACTGGGGGAGAATGTTTGCATTGTCAGCATTCCATCCATCATTTGTTTGCTGTAACACTTTTCGCCCTAAGTTGGATGGGTATGCCCAGACATGGGTCCCTTTCTCACTGCGCCACTGGATTCAAGCTAGCCTGGCTGAAGAAGGGTGACATACCCTGAAACCAGTCCCAGGATGCTTGTTTCCAGTACAGGGAGGACCTGGCCTGGCAGTTCAGGCTGGACTGTTCCCATGGGGCACAGGGTCAAGACTGATTTGCATATGGCTGGGTCCAAACTGGGGTGGCGTAGTGGGCAAAAGAACGATGGATTTAACCCAGATCTTTTGACTGGGGGAGAATGTTTGCATTGTCAGCATTCCGTCCATCATTTGTTTGCTGTAACACTTTTCGTCCTAAGTGGGATGCGTATGCCCAGACGTGGGTCCCTTGCTCACTGCACCACTGGATTCAAGCTAGCCTGGCTGAAGAAGGGTGACATACCCTGAAACCGGTCCCAGGATGCTTGTTTCCGGTCCAGGGAGGACCTGGCCTGGCAGTTCGGTCTGGACTGTTCCCATGGGGCCCAGGGTCAAGACTGATTTTCATATGGCTGGGTCCAAACTGGGGTGGCGTAGTGGGCAAAAGAACGATGGATTTAACCCAGATCTTTTGACTGGGGGAGAATGTTTGCATTGTCAGCATTCCATCCATCATTTGTTTGCTGTAACACTTTTCGCCCTAAGTTGGATGGGTATGCCCAGACATGGGTCCCTTTCTCACTGCGCCACTGGATTCAAGCTAGCCTGGCTGAAGAAGGGTGACATACCCTGAAACCAGTCCCAGGATGCCTGTTTCCAGTCCAGGGAGGACCTGGCCTGGCAGTTCAGGCTGGACTGTTCCCATGGGGCACAGGGTCAAGACTGATTTGCATATGGCTGGGTCCAAACTGGGGTGGCGTAGTGGGCAAAAGAACGATGGATTTAACCCAGATCTTTTGACTGGGGAGAATGTTTGCATTGTCAGCATTCCGTCCATCATTTGTTTGCTGTAACACTTTTCGCCCTAAGTGGGATGGGTATGCCCAGACGTGGGTCCCTTGCTCACTGCACCACTGGATTCAAGCTAGCCTGGCTGAAGAAGGGTGACATACCCTGAAACCGGTCCCAGGATGCTTGTTTCCGGTCCAGGGAGGACCTGGCCTGGCAGTTCGGTCTGGACTGTTCCCATGGGGCACAGGGTCAAGACTGATTTTCATATGGCTGGGTCCAAACTTGGGTGGCGTAGTGGGCAAAAGAACGATGGATTTAACCCAGATCTTTTGACTGGGGGAGAATGTTTGCATTGTCAGCATTCCGTCCATCATTTGTTTGCTGTAACACTTTTCGCCCTAAGTGGGATGGGTATGCCCAGACGTGGGTCCCTTGCTCACTGCGCCACTGGATTCAAGCTAGCCTGGCTGAAGAAGGGTGACATACCCTGAAACTAGTCCCAGAATGCTTGTTTCCGGTCCAGGGAGGAGCTGGCCTGGCAGTTCAGTCTGGACTGTTCCCATGGGGCACAGGGTCAAGACTGATTTGCATATGGCTGGGTCCAAACTGGGGTGGCGTAGTGGGCAAAAGAACGATGGATTTAACCCAGATCTTTTGACTGGGGGAGAATGTTTGCATTGTCAGCATTCCGTCCATCATTTGTTTGCTGTAACACTTTTCGCCCTAAGTGGGATGCGTATGCCCAGACGTGGGTCCCTTGCTCACTGCACCACTGGATTCAAGCTAGCCTGGCTGAAGAAGGGTGACATACCCTGAAACCGGTCCCAGGATGCTTGTTTCCGGTCGAGGGAGGACCTGGCCTGGCAGTTCGGTCTGGACTGTTCCCATGGGGCACAGGGTCAAGACTGATTTTCATATGGCTGGGTCCAAACTGGGGTGGCGTAGTGGGCAAAAGAACGATGGATTTAACCCAGATCTTTTGACTGGGGGAGAATGTTTGCATTGTCAGCATTCCATCCATCATTTGTTTGCTGTAACACTTTTCGCCCTAAGTTGGATGGGTATGCCCAGACATGGGTCCCTTTCTCACTGCGCCACTGGATTCAAGCTAGCCTGGCTGAAGAAGGGTGACATACCCTGAAACCAGTCCCAGGATGCTTGTTTCCAGTCCAGGGAGGACCTGGCCTGGCAGTTCAGGCTGGACTGTTCCCATGGGGCACAGGGTCAAGACTGATTTGCATATGGCTGGGTCCATACTGGGGTGGCGTAGTGGGCAAAAGAACGATGGATTTAACCCAGATCTTTTGACTGGGGAGAATGTTTGCATTGTCAGCATTCCGTCCATCATTTGTTTGCTGTAACACTTTTCGCCCTAAGTGGGATGGGTATGCCCAGACGTGGGACCCATGCTCACTGCACCACTGGATTCAAGCTAGCCTGGCTGAAGAAGGGTGACATACCCTGAAACCGGTCCCAGGATGCTTGTTTCCGGTCCAGGGAGGACCTGGCCTGGCAGTTCGGTCTGGACTGTTCCCATGGGGCACAGGGTCAAGACTGATTTTCATATGGCTGGGTCCAAACTTGGGTGGCGTAGTGGACAAAAGAACGATGGATTTAACCCAGATCTTTTGACTGGGGGAGAATGTTTGCATTGTCAGCATTCTGTCCATCATTTGTTTGCTGTAACACTTTTCGCCCTAAGTGGGATGGGTATGCCCAGACGTGGGTCCCTTGCTCACTGCGCCACTGGATTCAAGCTAGCCTGGCTGAAGAAGGGTGACATACCCTGAAACCAGTCCCAGGATGCTTGTTTCCGGTCCAGGGAGTACCTGGCCTGGCAGTTCGGTCTGGACTGTTCCCATGGGGCACAGGGTCAAGACTGATTTGCATATGGCTGGGTCCAAACTGGGGTGGCGTAGTGGGCAAAAGAATGATGGATTTAACCCAGATCTTTTGACTGGGGGAGAATGTTTGCATTGTCAGCATTCCGTACATCATTTGTTTGCTGAAACACTTTTCGCCCTAAGTGGGATGGGTATGCCCAGACGTGGGTCCCTTGCTCACTGCGCCACTGGATTCAAGCTAGCCTGGCTGAAGAAGGGTGACATACCCTGAAACTAGTCCCAGAATGCTTGTTTCCGGTCCAGGGAGGAGCTGGCCTGGCAGTTCAGTCTGGACTGTTCCCATGGGGCACAGGGTCAAGACTGATTTTCATATGGCTGGGTCCAAACTTGGGTGGCGTAGTGGGCAAAAGAACGATGGATTTAACCCAGATCTTTTGACTGGGGGAGAATGTTTGCATTGTCAGCATTCCGTCCATCATTTGTTTGCTGTAACACTTTTCGCCCTAAGTGGGATGGGTATGCCCAGACGTGGGTCCCTTGCTCACTGCGCCACTGGATTCAAGCTAGCCTGGCTGAAGAAGGGTGACATACCCTGAAACTAGTCCCAGAATGCTTGTTTCCGGTCCAGGGAGGAGCTGGCCTGGCAGTTCAGTCTGGACTGTTCCCATGGGGCACAGGGTCAAGACTGATTTGCATATGGCTGGGTCCAAACTGGGGTGGCGTAGTGGGCAAAAGAACGATGGATTTAACCCAGATCTTTTGACTGGGGGAGAATGTTTGCATTGTCAGCATTCCGTCCATCATTTGTTTGCTGTAACACTTTTCGCCCTAAGTGGGATGCGTATGCCCAGACGTGGGTCCCTTGCTCACTGCACCACTGGATTCAAGCTAGCCTGGCTGAAGAAGGGTGACATACCCTGAAACCGGTCCCAGGATGCTTGTTTCCGGTCGAGGGAGGACCTGGCCTGGCAGTTCGGTCTGGACTGTTCCCATGGGGCACAGGGTCAAGACTGATTTTCATATGGCTGGGTCCAAACTGGGGTGGCGTAGTGGGCAAAAGAACGATGGATTTAACCCAGATCTTTTGACTGGGGGAGAATGTTTGCATTGTCAGCATTCCATCCATCATTTGTTTGCTGTAACACTTTTCGCCCTAAGTTGGATGGGTATGCCCAGACATGGGTCCCTTTCTCACTGCGCCACTGGATTCAAGCTAGCCTGGCTGAAGAAGGGTGACATACCCTGAAACCAGTCCCAGGATGCTTGTTTCCAGTCCAGGGAGGACCTGGCCTGGCAGTTCAGGCTGGACTGTTCCCATGGGGCACAGGGTCAAGACTGATTTGCATATGGCTGGGTCCATACTGGGGTGGCGTAGTGGGCAAAAGAACGATGGATTTAACCCAGATCTTTTGACTGGGGAGAATGTTTGCATTGTCAGCATTCCGTCCATCATTTGTTTGCTGTAACACTTTTCGCCCTAAGTGGGATGGGTATGCCCAGACGTGGGACCCATGCTCACTGCACCACTGGATTCAAGCTAGCCTGGCTGAAGAAGGGTGACATACCCTGAAACCGGTCCCAGGATGCTTGTTTCCGGTCCAGGGAGGACCTGGCCTGGCAGTTCGGTCTGGACTGTTCCCATGGGGCACAGGGTCAAGACTGATTTTCATATGGCTGGGTCCAAACTTGGGTGGCGTAGTGGACAAAAGAACGATGGATTTAACCCAGATCTTTTGACTGGGGGAGAATGTTTGCATTGTCAGCATTCTGTCCATCATTTGTTTGCTGTAACACTTTTCGCCCTAAGTGGGATGGGTATGCCCAGACGTGGGTCCCTTGCTCACTGCGCCACTGGATTCAAGCTAGCCTGGCTGAAGAAGGGTGACATACCCTGAAACCAGTCCCAGGATGCTTGTTTCCGGTCCAGGGAGTACCTGGCCTGGCAGTTCGGTCTGGACTGTTCCCATGGGGCACAGGGTCAAGACTGATTTGCATATGGCTGGGTCCAAACTGGGGTGGCGTAGTGGGCAAAAGAATGATGGATTTAACCCAGATCTTTTGACTGGGGGAGAATGTTTGCATTGTCAGCATTCCGTACATCATTTGTTTGCTGAAACACTTTTCGCCCTAAGTGGGATGGGTATGCCCAGACGTGGGTCCCTTGCTCACTGCGCCACTGGATTCAAGCTAGCCTGGCTGAAGAAGGGTGACATACCCTGAAACTAGTCCCAGAATGCTTGTTTCCGGTCCAGGGAGGAGCTGGCCTGGCAGTTCAGTCTGGACTGTTCCCATGGGGCACAGGGTCAAGACTGATTTGCATATGGCTGGGTCCAAACTGGGGTGGCGTAGTGGGCAAAAGAACGATGGATTTAACCCAGATCTTTTGACTGGGGGAGAATGTTTGCATTGTCAGCATTCCGTCCATCATTTGTTTGCTGTAACACTTTTCGCCCTAAGTGGGATGCGTATGCCCAGACGTGGGTCCCTTGCTCACTGCACCACTGGATTCAAGCTAGCCTGGCTGAAGAAGGGTGACATACCCTGAAACCGGTCCCAGGATGCTTGTTTCCGGTCCAGGGAGGACCTGGCCTGGCAGTTCGGTCTGGACTGTTCCCATGGGGCACAGGGTCAAGACTGATTTTCATATGGCTGGGTCCAAACTTGGGTGGCGTAGTGGGCAAAAGAACGATGGATTTAACCCAGATCTTTTGACTGGGGAGAATGTTTGCATTGTCAGCATTCTGTCCATCATTTGTTTGCTGTAACACTTTTCGCCCTAAGTGGGATGGGTATGCCCAGACGTGGGTCCCTTGCTCACTGCGCCACTGGATTCAAGCTAGCCTGGCTGAAGAAGGGTGACATACCCTGAAACCAGTCCCAGGATGCTTGTTTCCGGTCCAGGGAGTACCTGGCCTGGCAGTTCGGTCTGGACTGTTCCCATGGGGCACAGGGTCAAGACTGATTTGCATATGGCTGGGTCCAAACTGGGGTGGCGTAGTGGGCAAAAGTATGATGGATTTAACCCAGATCTTTTGACTGGAGGAGAATGTTTGCATTGTCAGCATTCCGTACATCATTTGTTTGCTGAAACACTTTTCGCCCTAAGTGGGATGGGTATGCCCAGACGTGGGTCCCTTGCTCACTGCGCCACTGGATTCAAGCTAGCCTGGCTGAAGAAGGGTGACATACCCTGAAACTAGTCCCAGAATGCTTGTTTCCGGTCCAGGGAGGAGCTGGCCTGGCAGTTCAGTCTGGACTGTTCCCATGGGGCACAGGGTCAAGACTGATTTGCATATGGCTGGGTCCAAACTGGGGTGGCGTAGTGGGCAAAAGAACTATGGATTTAACCCAGATCTTTTGACTGGGGGAGAATGTTTGCATTGTCAGCATTCCGTCCATCATTTGTTTGCTGTAACACTTTTCGCCCTAAGTGGGATGAGTATGCCCAGACGTGGGTCCCTTGCTCACTGCACCACTGGATTCAAGCTAGCCTGGCTGAAGAAGGGTGACATACCCTGAAACCGGTCCCAGGATGCTTGTTTCCGGTCCAGGGAGGACCTGGCCTGGCAGTTCGGTCTGGACTGTTCCCATGGGGCACAGGGTCAAGACTGATTTTCATATGGCTGGGTCCAAACTGGGGTGGCGTAGTGGGCAAAAGAACGATGGATTTAACCCAGATCTTTTGACTGGGGGAGAATGTTTGCATTGTCAGCATTCCATCCATCATTTGTTTGCTGTAACAGTTTTCGCCCTAAGTTGGATGGGTATGCCCAGACATGGGTCCCTTTCTCACTGCGCCACTGGATTCAAGCTAGCCTGGCTGAAGAAGGGTGACATACCCTGAAACCAGTCCCAGGATGCCTGTTTCCAATCCAGGGAGGACCTGGCCTGGCAGTTCAGGCTGGACTGTTCCCATGGGGCACAGGGTCAAGACTGATTTGCATATGGCTGGGTCCAAACTGGGGTGGCGTAGTGGGCAAAAGAACGATGGATTTAACCCAGATCTTTTGACTGGGGAGAATGTTTGCATTGTCAGCATTCCGTCCATCATTTGTTTGCTGTAACACTTTTCGCCCTAAGTGGGATGGGTATGCCCAGACGTGGGTCCCTTGCTCACTGCACCACTGGATTCAAGCTAGCCTGGCTGAAGAAGGGTGACATACCCTGAAACCGGTCCCAGGATGCTTGTTTCCGGTCCAGGGAGGACCTGGCCTGGCAGTTCGGTCTGGACTGTTCCCATGGGGCACAGGGTCAAGACTGATTTTCATATGGCTGGGTCCAAACTTGGGTGGCGTAGTGGGCAAAAGAACGATGGATTTAACCCAGATCTTTTGACTGGGGGAGAATGTTTGCATTGTCAGCATTCCGTCCATCATTTGTTTGCTGTAACACTTTTCGCCCTAAGTGGGATGGGTATGCCCAGACGTGGGTCCCTTGCTCACTGCGCCACTGGATTCAAGCTAGCCTGGCTGAAGAAGGGTGACATACCCTGAAACCGGTCCCAGGATGCTTGTTTCCGGTCGAGGGAGGACCTGGCCTGGCAGTTCGGTCTGGACTGTTCCCATGGGGCACAGGGTCAAGACTGATTTGCATATGGCTGGGTCCAAACTGGGGTGGCGTAGTGGGCAAAAGAACGATGGATTTAACCCAGATCTTTTGACTGGGGGAGAATGTTTGCATTGTCAGCATTCTGTCCATCATTTGTTTGCTGTAACACTTTTCGCCCTAAGTGGGATGGGTATGCCCAGACGTGGGTCCCTTGCTCACTGCGCCACTGGATTCAAGCTAGCCTGGCTGAAGAAGGGTGACATACCCTGAAACTAGTCCCAGAATGCTTGTTTCCGGTCCAGGGAGGAGCTGGCCTGGCAGTTCAGTCTGGACTGTTCCCATGGGGCACAGGGTCAAGACTGATTTGCATATGGCTGGGTCCAAACTGGGGTGGCGTAGTGGGCAAAAGAACGATGGATTTAACCCAGATCTTTTGACTGGGGAGAATGTTTGCATTGTCAGCATTCCGTCCATCATTTGTTTGCTGTAACACTTTTCGCCCTAAGTGGGATGCGTATGCCCAGACGTGGGTCCCTTGCTCACTGCACCACTGGATTCAAGCTAGCCTGGCTGAAGAAGGGTGACATACCCTGAAACCGGTCCCAGGATGCTTGTTTCCGGTCGAGGAGGACCTGGCCTGGCAGTTCGGTCTGGACTGTTCCCATGGGGCACAGGGTCAAGACTGATTTTCATATGGCTGGGTCCAAACTGGGGTGGCGTAGTGGGCAAAAGAACGATGGATTTAACCCAGATCTTTTGACTGGGGGAGAATGTTTGCATTGTCAGCATTCCATCCATCATTTGTTTGCTGTAACACTTTTCGCCCTAAGTTGGATGGGTATGCCCAGACATGGGTCCCTTTCTCACTGCGCCACTGGATTCAAGCTAGCCTGGCTGAAGAAGGGTGACATACCCTGAAACCAGTCCAGGATGCTTGTTTCCAGTCCAGGGAGGACCTGGCCTGGCAGTTCAGGCTGGACTGTTCCCATGGGGCACAGGGTCAAGACTGATTTGCATATGGCTGGGTCCATACTGGGGTGGCGTAGTGGGCAAAAGAACGATGGATTTAACCCAGATCTTTTGACTGGGGGAGAATGTTTGCATTGTCAGCATTCCGTCCATCATTTGTTTGCTGTAACACTTTTCGCCCTAAGTGGGATGGGTATGCCCAGACGTGGGTCCCATGCTCACTGCACCACTGGATTCAAGCTAGCCTGGCTGAAGAAGGGTGACATACCCTGAAACCGGTCCCAGGATGCTTGTTTCCGGTCCAGGGAGGACCTGGCCTGGCAGTTCGGTCTGGACTGTTCCCATGGGGCACAGGGTCAAGACTGATTTTCATATGGCTGGGTCCAAACTTGGGTGGCGTAGTGGGCAAAAGAACGATGGATTTAACCCAGATCTTTTGACTGGGGGAGAATGTTTGCATTGTCAGCATTCTGTCCATCATTTGTTTGCTGTAACACTTTTCGCCCTAAGTGGGATGGGTATGCCCAGACGTGGGTCCCTTGCTCACTGCGCCACTGGATTCAAGCTAGCCTGGCTGAAGAAGGGTGACATACCCTGAAATCAGTCCCAGGATGCTTGTTTCCGGTCCAGGGAGTACCTGGCCTGGCAGTTCGGTCTGGACTGTTCCCATGGGGCACAGGGTCAAGACTGATTTGCATATGGCTGGGTCCAAACTGGGGTGGCGTAGTGGGCAAAAGAATGATGGATTTAACCCAGATCTTTTGACTGGGGGAGAATGTTTGCATTGTCAGCATTCCGTACATCATTTGTTTGCTGAAACACTTTTCGCCCTAAGTGGGATGGGTATGCCCAGACGTGGGTCCCTTGCTCACTGCGCCACTGGATTCAAGCTAGCCTGGCTGAAGAAGGGTGACATACCCTGAAACTAGTCCCAGAATGCTTGTTTCCGGTCCAGGGAGGAGCTGGCCTGGCAGTTCAGTCTGGACTGTTCCCATGGGGCACAGGGTCAAGACTGATTTGCATATGGCTGGGTCCAAACTGGGGTGGCGTAGTGGGCAAAAGAACGATGGATTTAACCCAGATCTTTTGACTGGGGGAGAATGTTTGCATTGTCAGCATTCCATCCATCATTTGTTTGCTGTAACACTTTTCGCCCTAAGTGGGATGGGTATGCCCAGACGTGGGTCCCTTGCTCACTGCGCCACTGGATTCAAGCTAGCCTGGCTGAAGAAGGGTGACATACCCTGAAACCAGTGCCAGGATGCTTGTTTCCGGTCCAGGGAGTACCTGGCCTGGCAGTTCGGTCTGGACTGTTCCCATGGGGCACAGGGTCAAGACTGATTTGCATATGGCTGGGTCCAAACTGGGGTGGCGTAGTGGGCAAAAGAATGATGGATTTAACCCAGATCTTTTGACTGGGGGAGAATGTTTGCATTGTCAGCATTCCGTACTTCATTTGTTTGCTGAAACACTTTTCGCCCTAAGTGGGATGGGTATGCCCAGACGTGGGTCCCTTGCTCACTGCGCCACTGGATTCAAGCTAGCCTGGCTGAAGAAGGGTGACATACCCTGAAACTAGTCCCAGAATGCTTGTTTCCGGTCCAGGGAGGAGCTGGCCTGGCAGTTCAGTCTGGACTGTTCCCATGGGGCACAGGGTTAAGACTGATTTGCATATGGCTGGGTCCAAACTGGGGTGGCGTAGTGGGCAAAAGAACGATGGATTTAACCCAGATCTTTTGACTGGGGGAGAATGTTTGCATTGTCAGCATTCCGTCCATCATTTGTTTGCTGTAACACTTTTCGCCCTAAGTGGGATGCGTATGCTCAGACGTGGGTCCCTTGCTCACTGCACCACTGGATTCAAGCTAGCCTGGCTGAAGAAGGGTGACATACCCTGAAACCGGTCCCAGGATGCTTGTTTCCGGTCCAGGGAGGACCTGGCCTGGCAGTTCGGTCTGGACTGTTCCCATGGGGCACAGGGTCAAGGCTGATTTTCATATGGCTGGGTCCAAACTGGGGTGGCGTAGTGGGCAAAAGAACAATGGATTTAACCCAGATCTTTTGACTGGGGGAGAATGTTTGCATTGTCAGCATTCCATCCATCATTTGTTTGCTGTAACACTTTTCGCCCTAAGTTGGATGGGTATGCCCAGACATGGGTCCCTTTCTCACTGCGCCACTGGATTCAAGCTAGCCTGGCTGAAGAAGGGTGACATACCCTGAAACCAGTCCCAGGATGCTTGTTTCCAGTCCAGGGAGGACCTGGCCTGGCAGTTCAGGCTGGACTGTTCCCATGGGGCACAGGGTCAAGACTGATTTGCATATGGCTGGGTCCAAACTGGGGTGGCGTAGTGGGCAAAAGAACGATGGATTTAACCCAGATCTTTTGACTGGGGGAGAATGTTTGCATTGTCAGCATTCCGTCCATCATTTGTTTGCTGTAACACTTTTCGCCCTAAGTGGGATGCGTATGCCCAGACGTGGGTCCCTTGCTCACTGCACCACTGGATTCAAGCTAGCCTGGCTGAAGAAGGGTGACATACCCTGAAACCGGTCCCAGGATGCTTGTTTCCGGTCCAGGGAGGACCTGGCCTGGCAGTTCGGTCTGGACTGTTCCCATGGGGCACAGGGTCAAGACTGATTTTCATATGGCTGGGTCCAAACTTGGGTGGCGTAGTGGGCAAAAGAACGATGGATTTAACCCAGATCTTTTGACTGGGGAGAATGTTTGCATTGTCAGCATTCTGTCCATCATTTGTTTGCTGTAACACTTTTCGCCCTAAGTGGGATGGGTATGCCCAGACGTGGGTCCCTTGCTCACTGCGCCACTGGATTCAAGCTAGCCTGGCTGAAGAAGGGTGACATACCCTGAAACCAGTCCCAGGATGCTTGTTTCCGGTCCAGGGAGTACCTGACCTGGCAGTTCGGTCTGGACTGTTCCCATGGGGCACAGGGTCAAGACTGATTTGCATATGGCTGGGTCCAAACTGGGGTGGCGTAGTGGGCAAAAGAATGATGGATTTAACCCAGATCTTTTGACTGGGGGAGAATGTTTGCATTGTCAGCATTCCGTACATCATTTGTTTGCTGAAACACTTTTCGCCCTAAGTGGGATGGGTATGCCCAGACGTGGGTCCCTTGCTCACTGCGCCACTGGATTCAAGCTAGCCTGGCTGAAGAAGGGTGACATACCCTGAAACTAGTCCCAGAATGCTTGTTTCCGGTCCAGGGAGGAGCTGGCCTGGCAGTTCAGTCTGGACTGTTCCCATGGGGCACAGGGTCAAGACTGATTTGCATATGGCTGGGTCCAAACTGGGGTGGCGTAGTGGGCAAAAGAACGATGGATTTAACCCAGATCTTTTGACTGGGGGAGAATGTTTGCATTGTCAGCATTCCGTCCATCATTTGTTTGCTGTAACACTTTTCGCCCTAAGTGGGATGCGTATGCCCAGACGTGGGTCCCTTGCTCACTGCACCACTGGATTCAAGCTAGCCTGGCTGAAGAAGGGTGACATACCCTGAAACCGGTCCCAGGATGCTTGTTTCCGGTCCAGGGAGGACCTGGCCTGGCAGTTCGGTCTGGACTGTTCCCATGGGGCACAGGGTCAAGACTGATTTTCATATGGCTGGGTCCAAACTGGGGTGGCGTAGTGGGCAAAAGAACGATGGATTTAACCCAGAACTTTTGACTGGGGGAGAATGTTTGCATTGTCAGCATTCCATCCATCATTTGTTTGCTGTAACACTTTTCGCCCTAAGTTGGATGGGTATGCCCAGACATGGGTCCCTTTCTCACTGCGCCACTGGATTCAAGCTAGCCTGGCTGAAGAAGGGTGACATACCCTGAAACCAGTCCCAGGATGCTTGTTTCCAGTACAGGGAGGACCTGGCCTGGCAGTTCAGGCTGGACTGTTCCCATGGGGCACAGGGTCAAGACTGATTTGCATATGGCTGGGTCCAAACTGGGAGTGGCGTAGTGGGCAAAAGAACGATGGATTTAACCCAGATCTTTTGACTGGGGGAGAATGTTTGCATTGTCAGCATTCCGTCCATCATTTGTTTGCTGTAACACTTTTCGCCCTAAGTGGGATGGGTATGCCCAGACGTGGGTCCCTTGCTCACTGCACCACTGGATTCAAGCTAGCCTGGCTGAAGAAGGGTGACATACCCTGAAACCGGTCCCAGGATGTTTGTTTCCGGTCCAGGGAGGACCTGGCCTGGCAGTTCGGTCTGGACTGTTCCCATGGGGCACAGGGTCAAGACTGATTTTCATATGGCTGGGTCCAAACTGGGGTGGCGTAGTGGGCAAAAGAACAATGGATTTAACTTAGATCTTTTGACTGGGGGAGAATGTTTGCATTGTCAGCATTCAGTTCATCATTTGTTTGCTGTAACACTTTTCGCCCTAAGTGGGATGGGTATGCCCAGACGTGGGTCCGTTGCTCACTGCGGCACTGGATTCAAGCTAGCCTGGCTGAAGAAGGGTGACATACCCTGAAACCGGTCCCAGGATGCTTGTTTCCGGTCCAGGGAAGACCTGGCCTGGCAGTTCGGTCTGGACTGTTCCCATGGGGCACAGGGTCAAGACTGATTTGCATATGGCTGGGTCCAAACTTGGGTTGCGTAGTGGTCAAAAGAACGATGGATTTAACCCAGATCTTTTCACTGGGGGAGAATGTTTGCATTGTCAGCATTCCGTCCATCATTTGTTTGCTGTAACACTTTTCGCCCTAAGTGGGATGGGTATGCCCAGACGTGGGTCCCTTGCTCACTGCGCCACTGGATTCAAGCTAGCCTGGCTGAAGAAGGGTGACATACCATGAAACCGGTCCCAGGATGCTTGTTTCCGGTCCAGGGAGGACCTGGCCTGGCAGTTCGTTCTGGACTGTTCCCATGGGGCACAGGGTGAAGACTGATTTGCATATGGCTAGATCCAAACTGGGGTGGCGTAGTGGGCAAAAGAATGATGGATTTAACCCAGATCTTTTGACTGGGGGAGAATGTTTGCATTGTCAGCATTCCGTCCATCATTTGTTTGCTGTAACAGTTTTCGCCCTAAGTGGGATGGGTATGCCCAGACGTGGGTCCCTTGCTCACTGCGCCACTGGATTCAAGCTAGCCTAGCTGAAGAAGGGTGACATACCCTGAAACCGGTCCCAGGATGCTTGTTTCCGGTCCAGGGAGGACCTGGCCTGGCAGTTCGGTCTGGACTGTTCCCATGTTGCACAGGCTCAAGACTGATTTGCATGTGGCTGGGTCCAAACTGGGGTGGCGTAGTGGGCAAAAGATCGATGGATTTAACCCAGATCTTTTGACTGGGGGAGAATGTTTGCATTGTCAGCATTCCGTCCATCATTTGTTTGCTGTAACACATAAAGGGACGGGGCACCATTTCCATGACCTAGCCACTCTCTGGTTGCATGTGCTGCCAAGTCAAGTGTTTCCAAACTTAGAGATACCAGATGGTACATATTTGGAAACTCAGTGGTTCCCTTGCCACTAAATGGAATGGATAACCCTCGAGTTCAGTGGGATGGGAGCCCCTCCAATGTACATTGGGGCTCTTGCTCTGCTGAATTCTAAATGACCACCTATAGGTTGCTGACAAATTAAGCAGCCGTCTAGCGCCTCTGTTACATTATAAATAAAAACTTGCCGGCACTGCCACCAGGCTAACCCATGGCACTTCAGTAGACCGATTGCTGGTAGCAGTGACGAGAAAAAAAAGCATATTTTCTAGTGTGCAAGTATGTGCTGCAGCAGGGGCTCTGCTCTCAATATAACTAAATAGAGAAATTAATGTGTCAATGATTAGACAGAGAGGCAGATAATGGACAAATCCCAAATCCCAACAGATTCATTGGCCCTCCTGTGGATCCAGAATTTATTGGTACCCCTAGACAACAGATGCGCAGACAAGGACTCAGGATTCTCAATGACTCTCTTCCTGGTTCATATGGAGGGGGAACCCATTCCTGTCCCTGGCTAACTGTACTCCGCTCGAGACTGCTGCCACTAGGGTGTCTGGGAGTGGGCGGAACTTCAGAGGAGGGCAGTGATAGGTCGATTTAATGGACCCATGGATAACCTGATCCCAGGGCCGGCGCTAGGCATGGGCAGTGTGGGCAGCTGCCCAGGGCCTCGCGCTCAGCTGAAAGACAGGGGGCCCCGCTTCCATGTGAAAGGCCACACTTTCACAGTTAGCCCACCTGCTCCTACAAGGCCCCCTGCCCCACACTATCACAATACACATCTTGAGTCGACCTTGCCGGTCAGGGCTTCGTCGTGGCATTCTTGGGGGTGCAGGGGTGGGGGAAGGTACAAACAGAGTGGGAAAGGCACAGCAGCCAGGCCAGCCATTATGGCTCACAGTGTCAGGGGAGGGCAGCACCTCTGTTAAGTACCGGCCATTCCCTTTCTGCATTTTGTTGCTAGGTGACAGAAGGCCCCTTTGTTTCCAGGACCAGCCAGACACAGGTAAGGGGAGGTGGATGAGGGGAGGAGGGAGTAGCCAGATCAACTGGCTTTTGTTAACTTTTACATCACCCATTTTTTTTAATGGGAATGTGTATTTAAAATGTGTGTAGTACTGCCGGTGCTAGGGCAGTGTTTTACAAAATGCCTCGTTACTGCTTCGAAGGCCCAGGGGAGGGGGCCCCCTTTCCCTGGGCCTCTAAGCACTAGAGCAAGCTGCGAGGTCCAGGTGTGGGGGGCCCCTTCCTGGGCCTTGTAGCCAGTACTCCCTCTTTTCTTTCCTTTATTTGTTCCCCTGTGAAATTAATCCAAAATATAAAAACGCTTTTGCTGGAAAGGTCGTCTTTTTCTGACATTTTTCACTTCCAAAGTACAGCCTTGGGATGGAGAGAAATAAAAGGTTCAAAATATAAAAAATAACTAAAGCAAGACAGAGTGGGTCGAAAAGGGGCCAGATTGATTTTATTCACACCCAAAACACATTAGTGCCACTTTACAGAGTTTGCCAGTGAAGCGCTACTTTTTGTTTTCTCGGGTGGGGAAGTGCACCATTCCTGGATGTACTGCAATACCTGCTTGATGGGCCGATTCGAAAACAAAATGCATACTGCGGCTCTGTATTCACGAATGTGGTCTTTTTAAACCATATTGCTTACGTTTTGTAAGGAGATAAGCAATGGACATTGAAACTGGTCCCTTCCGGCCCTGTAGTCATGGCCTTAACTTTTCATGCAAAAGCACTCATTGATTTCTGAACAATAAGTGCAAAGCGTTAAGGTAACCATGTTGTTCCTGCTTACATTTCACATGCTTTTACTTAATCTTGCATTCCTTATGAGTGTTTGCTTTTTCCAGGATGTTGTCACTTTTTTTTTAGGCAGCATATTGCTCTTGTCTAGTGCATAATTTGAATTGAGTCGCCTCCAGGTGTTTATAGCGGGGTGCAATTGGGTTGTAGTTGAAGGCAGTGCGAGTTTCTCTCAGTGGGGCAGTATGGTGTTCAGTGGGGGACTGTAGCACTATGGTCAGAGCTGCCGAATTTGGAACTGGGGAACCAGGTTCAGCCTTCATGACCAGTCCACCAGACCACTCTCCTGAGAGAGCACATTTCCATGCTAGACCTTAGGAGGCCCCGAAAGACCTTAGAAGAGTGGTGTCTGAGCACCAGCAGGTGGACCATAGCGGTGGCAAGTGTGGGTTAACCTTGAAGGCCTGTCCACTACAACCCCTATTAAAGCTCACCTCGAGTCTTTTGGGCAGGCCTACGAAACAGCACACCCTAGAGCAACAGGGACTCTGTCATTGAGGTCACAGGACCCTTGAGGAGGAAGGCTCTAGGGCGTTGCGACCGATGAATTGTATCATGCACTCATCTGGAAACAATCAGTTAACGAGGAGTAAATAATATACATCTTTTGAGACCTGCACCTAGCTTTTCCATCCAATGTGACAAATGTAATCCATTTAATACAGTTTTGAAATATATGGACTTATTTCATTTGTATATTTATATTTTTGTCCATGTTACTGATATCCACGTTAGGTCTCTTCAGTGATGCCAAATAAGATCAATAGTCCTGCGATGTCACTTTCTGTGATGTCACTTCTTGTGATGTTACCAAGGGCGGCTCCTCCACTACGGCGGAGGGGCGTCACCCCACTGCTTTCTCGCAGTGCGAGAAGCAGAAACACAAAATGCTAAAACTACCATTTTATGTTTCTGCTTCTCGCACTGCGAGAACGCAGAAGTGTTTGGTTGGGGGCGGGCCGGTCTGCTTTAGGGCAGGGGAGGAGTGCCTTGCCCACTGCTAAGGGCGCTGACTGTTTGGTCGGTCCTCCGGGGCCGACCAAACCAGTCATGCGCACTCTGGCCTTTCTCCATGTAGGCTGCAATGCAGCCTACATGGAGAAAATGGCCTCCCCATAGGCGCCTGGCTGGTCGGCGTCCCGACCAATCGCAATGCTGCCATTGCAGCGTTGTGATTGGCTTAGGGGAGGGGAGGGAGGCTGCCTGCTTCCTGTTCCTGCCAGAGGCAGGAGAGCAGGGACGACGCGAGGCCCGGGAAGGTAAGTTTATTTTTAAATTAACCCCCCCACCCCGCGCGACCCTCCACCCGCGACTGGATGTTACATGCAAATTAGAGGGGCCTCACATCTTCCCTTTCGCCCGGGGCCCCAGAAGTTCTAGGACCGGCCCTGCCTGATCCATACCTTGTGCTAGGCAAGAGTTACAATCCATCCGTGCATTCATGTATTGTCCGCGGCTGCCTTTCTTTCGCTGCAGCTGCACCATCTGTGATGACTGCGCTGAGAGGTGGGCCTGACAGCTGCGCGCCCAGCCCTGCTGATAGCGGCCGGAGCGCATCAGCCTCCTATTAGCAGCCTTTGTTCTCCTGCTAGTTATGAGTAATCACTGATTGAAACGCTTCCTTCATGTAATTTCAAGCAAGAGGCACAAATAGCAGCAAACACTGCACCGAACATAACAGAATCCTAGAAACCTATGTACACAGTGGCGTAACAACAGCCCCGCAGCCCCCATGGTGCTGGGGAGGGGGGGCTCGAGCTCAAGGAAGCCCCCTCAGGCCCTGTGCACGGGTGGCGGCTGAGAGTTCCTGACTGGGTCCGGAGCATGGGGTTCCCCTCCATGCACTTTGCAGTGGGGTGTTGAGTTTCGTTACGCCACTGTACCCGCGGACCCACACGCGGTAACACTGCAGCTGGAAGCGAGCAAGGGCTGCAGGCGGTTCACTGGCCTGGCCCCTGCTCACCCCCTGCAGCATGACAGGGCCAGCATACAATGCTCCCACCGCCAGCCAGGCCACAACCTCCACTTGCCCTGGACGTGCACCGCACCCACCCAGTCCCCCTACTTCTATATTTACCACTTGTTCACAGCAAATAGTAACCCTCATTGCAGATCTTCACTTGATATTCTCTGGTCTGCAGAGTTATTCCCCATTCTGGAGACTGCAATTCAAAATGGCTGTGTGGAGGTGTGGCACAATTGCCGGAATTGGGGATTCTGTGCCTCTGCTAACTCTGAATCTAAATCCAGCCAACTCATACTCAGGGCCCAGGTGTCAAACTACAGCTTTTCGGCCAGATCTGACATACATTTCTCATTAAGACACATTTTATGAGAGTTTGATTTTTCCACGCGTATGCATCATAAAAATTAGCAATAAACTTTCCTTACACACTATTCAAATGAACAGAAAGCATTCCCTCTTTATAGCCGTAAAGTGCAGACACGAGTACGGCTCATTTCTGCATGTTGGCGCTATGCGCTCACACATGTCTTTGAGGCATCTCTATGCCAGAAAGTCACAGACGAAACTCTAGCTGCAAATAGATACTTTGCTGCTGCATTAAATATTATTACACTTGTATTTTTCTGGATTATTTCCCGCCTCAGCAGCTGCCTTGAGTTTTGGCTGTAATAACAGCTCAATTAAAGACCATATCTAGTAAGAATCAACCCAGCACTCTGAAGCCCTGAGAGCAGGGGCCAAGCTCGGAGCAAAGCACAGCATCTTTTAGTGCCACCATCTGTGCCATTTCATTCCTTTCCAGCCCTAAAATGTCGGTTTAATAGTTTATATTGGCGTTGGAAGAGCCCTCCATTGCACGTCGTTGATGGATGGAGTGAGTTGGTCTATGGCTGGTAATTACTGAAGGTTCCAGGAGGGACACACTGCTGCTGTTCTACATGCTGGTGGGCAGCCAGGCTGTCTTTAATGGCGCCTCCACCAGTGCCAGATGCAGGCCCTTGGTGTTGCCAAGAGAAGGGGCATCGACAATTGACAGTAATGAAAGCCAGGAGCCCTTCCGGCAGCTCGGCCATGGGAGTGAAGGCAGATGGAGACCAATCCCATAGAGGCACACCTACCATTCACTCATCCAGGAATTCCCAGAAGTATAATAAACATTCACAGAAAATCCAGGTGAGCAAAAGTCCCCCTTTTCAGCAGAAAGAGAAGGAAAGATTTCTCCACCAGACTTAGGGAGTAGGACACTTTATTAGGGACCTCACTTCCTCAGCACTGAGACGCAGGGAATTCTTGGGCAATCATTGCACTCTGTAAATTCAGTATTCATTCATTCATGCTTGACAGAGAGGATGGACTAAGCGCTGGCAGGATGTGAGATTTATCAAGATCCCGCACTGCTTCTATTGGTGAAACAAAGAGTCTATTTTCTTTCTCTATGTGGCTCACACATACCCACTACTTGTCCCTCTCACCAGCTGACCATATCCTTCCTATTTTCATGAGCTACCTTTGATCATTGTTCTCTATCATTTATTTAGCTACTTGTCCCTTCTTTTGTCCATAACTTCTTCCGAGGTCCCTTCTTACTGACGCCTTTCTTTCCTATTTTCGCCTTTCCTTCCTCCACTTCTCCTCTTTCCATTCCAGACTTAGGGGCATATTATCAAGGGCTTTATCTCCGCTTTAGCGGCACTTTTCGCCGCTAAAGCGGAGATAATGCCATCGCCCTATTAACAAGGTAGCGCAAACATGCATTAGCACATGTTTGCTGCCTTTTTAGTAACGCCTCGCTTTGCATCGCTAATGAGATGCAAAGTAGGCGTATCTTCAGGAAAGAACAGGGAAATTGATCGCTAACCGCACATCGCGGTATCAACAAGACGGCCCAGTCAACGCACAGCGATGAAAAAAGCTGCGCTAACCGCTGACATCGCCGAAAACTAACGTCTGGAAATTTTCCGACTTAATAATGGGAGGTGGATTGTAAGGTTACATCCACTTCTCCCTATTATCAACATTTTGCTCTGCGCAATGCTGACTTTGCTGGTTTTCAGGCAATATATCTTTAAATCGCCGTATATCGAAGGTTTAACATCGCCTGTTAGCAAATCGTTGTAAATACGCCGCTAACACGGCGATGTGAACCGGCAATATACGGCGATAATGCAAATCGCGCTAAGCGCGATTTGCGATGATTACCGCAGCCCCTTGTTGATATCCCCCTTACTTCCATGCTTTTCACTTCCCTTTCGTTCAGGCCTGGTCATAGAGGGTGGACCAGGACCAACCAAGGAAGAGCCCTGTCCCACCCAAGGCTGTTCAGAACTTCAAAAGCAGTTTTGTTCTTTTTTCCCTAATGTTTCACAGGTGCCTGCAGCTCCACAGGCTCCGCCTATTTGTTAAATTTGATTAATAGCACCATTATCTTGGGCTACTTTCAGGTCTAGGGACAGGTTTGAAGACAAGTTTAAACTCAGCAGAGATGGTAACTGCTTTCATGCACGAATGAACAGGCATCCTGGACATTTTTGCTAAAACAAAAGATGCATCATCTCCCAATCCAAGGTACTTAGGAGGAGTCAGAATCACATCTATGACAGAAATGCTCTGCAAAGGATTTTGCCGTTCTTTAACATTTTCTGCTGTGAGGTCATTCCTACGTAATAACACTAGCAGTGATAAAATGCTGCTTTGTGGAAGGACCTAAGTTTAATCCACAAGACACCTGTTTGATTCTCAGCAGGGTCATCCCAGGAATTAATCATTCTGAGGCAGATATAATTGATGTCACTGGGCCAACTGTTAGGAGCACTTGTTGCTTGCAGTGCTACAAAGTGGCAAATTATGCAGCAACGGGTTTTACATAAAACAAGCATTGGCAAAGTCAATAGGTCTTGCCTATGCCATGTTTGTACAGTAGCATGGCTAAAAGTTAGAATAAAACACTATGAGCCAAGTGACTGTGCAGCATGGCTAAAATATATAGCATCTTTGCTCTTTATTTCTCACTTTTAGCAATGCTGCACAGCCATGCTGCTGTACAACATGGCTAAAAGACTTTGTCAAAGCCAAAAGCTCTAACTGTGCTTTTTAGGGGGCTTGTAGTGGAACATGAGAAAATGTCCATATTGTAGGAAAGCGTCACTGCTGTCTTGGTGGGCAGCTTGGCTCTTCTTAGAAGCATTCACCTTGTTTGTAGACTGGAGCAGTAAAGGCACTGGGCGTGGAGGTGACTGGCCTTCGGTCTTCTGAAGAGTAGTGCTGGATTGGGCAGTTGCGGTAGACTGTCTGCCAGTCTGCCAAGATATAGTTTTCCAATTGACACGTCTACTTCTTGCTTCTCACCACCACTGGTAATTCCAGGTAGCGAGTCATAACAGGTTTCTACAGGATCCATTAGTGGGTATATTTATATTTAGGCTATACTTGTTTTTGTAATCAACCTTGCAAGGATGTTAGTTTGAGTTTGGCCCACTGAGATTCATACACATAGACATCAGATTAACTAGATGTCAGAAGTAGGCACATTAACCCACTTTTGCACGGGTATAAAGACCAGTCTGCAGAGATGTCTTTGAGGGAGGGGTTTTGTATGCCCTGCTCTATGAACTAATAAATGGATTTGGTTCTGATGTATTTTTTGTGTGATACTGGTGCAGATGTGACCAGGAACAAGTGGAACCCTGATCCTCTAATGGCATGTAAAATAACCTAGTTGTTAAAGTGCCTGCTGATGCAATCTTTGTGCAACCTGCCCCAGTTCTCATGCTCAAATACTAGTCAGGCAGATGTTCTGTTCATCCTTGTGAAGTCGATAAAACGAGAGACTTTGAATTAGATAGATAGCCTATTGTCTAAGTGACAATCATTCAGTTCTTGATATGCACTGTGCACACAAACATTTTTTTACTGCAGGTGAATCCTTGCAATACCCACAATGCGCATAATAAACCGAACCACGTGGTTGGGGTCATTCAGGCTGACCCTTGTCCAACTCTTGGTCTCTCACCGAAGACTACCAAAACAAATAGCAATTTCTGCCAGTTGTGATTGTTTGGGGGAACTGTATGGCAGGAATTAAGTAAAGGTGCAAGTAAACACTGTGCAGCATGGGAAGTGATGCAATATGGACAATGGGTGGGAGGGAAGAAGCAACACGAACAACAATAGGAAGAAGCAACACAGACAACGGAAGGATGGAAGGTGGGAGGGAAGAAGACACATGGCAAGAAGCATCATGGGGGAAGAAGAAAGAGCCAACAATTGGGAAAAAGAAAAAAATGCGAGGTGGGAGGGAAGAAGCAACACTGAGAAGAAGAAAGAAGCAACACAGGGAAAAGAAAGAAAATGAGAGGGGAAGGAAAAAGCAACACAGACAATAGGAGGGTGGGAGGAAAGAAACAACACGGACAACGGGAGGGTAGGAGGTGGGTAGGAAGAAGCAGCACAAGAAGAAGCAACACGGGGAAGAAGTACTTGGTCTAGGCTCCAAATGAAAGAATAGGATAGCACGTGCCAGCCAGTTAGAAATCAGCAAATAAGACTGACAATGAAGCCAATGAATGGTAAGCAATGTGCCAACTTCAAGCCCCTTTTAGTAATCAAAATGTCTTGCAAGTGAGAATACATGCTATAGCGCATGCGCTACCTCAGGCGAGACCTAAAAACAAATGATTATATAATTATATTAAGATAAAAAGCAGTTGTTCAATAGATGTTGAAGTAACGCTTGCAGTAGGCTAGAACACGCAAGGAACACAATCTAAAAAAAGCTGAAACATATCAGTTGACTTTTATTTTAAAGACAATACATTATAACACTATACAAAATACCTTAATCATTCCTAAATTATGTTAGAATATGTATACTGTAATAGTGATAATCATTCACAATTAGGTAAGCATATTGTATAGCAATATTATGGGTTTTTTCAGAAGCACATCAACTTATGTATTTCAATATATTTATGATATACGTTTTATATCTCATAGTGTGCACCCCTTGTACCCTTATATACTGTTGAAATCTGTATTTTAAATGAGTGGCTAACCAAAGCTATAGAGTGCACAGTATGGTTTCCATGTTTGTTTAACATAAGCCAATGCAACATTGTTTTCCTGAATGAATTAAACATATTTAATGCTGTGTTCAATTGGTAAATGTTTTTTTTTTTCCATAGTAGCTCTTTATTATTTTTTTACTCATAGTGAACAGATACAGGCAGATGTGGACATTGGAGACAAACAACCAATAGAAATTGCATACCATGGTGCAGTATAGTTCTGGCCTCTCTGTGCATTTTAGGGTGATGTGCTTCCCACATGCCTAAGTGTGCTCATTTGGGCATTCCCAGGACCAGGGCCAATCCGGCTGCCAGACAAACAGAGTGTAGGGCGTCCATGCATAGTATCAGTGTTGAACTATTACAGTGAGTCATGAGAACCAAAGTAAAAGCAAAAACATCACAACAATTTCCCAACTGGGTTAAACCGATAATGTCTGTGGTGTGAAAACCGTCTACTGGATTCCCATAGGGAGGTGCCTAATCTGTGAGTATCACATCTACTGGGTGCGGGCGGGGGGGGGGGATACCCAACATCAATCCTTGAAAGGGGATCCAGTGGGAAAAAGACTCAAGTGTCACATTGGTAAGTGCTTGGTGGAGGCAGTGGAGTCGAGGATATGGCAATGTGAGTATACAATGTGTTTCCAGCCATCAGAGGGGTTGCCTCCAACGAAGGTCCCCGATCATGTAAGAATTTACCCCAAGGTATTGGAAGGTGTTGTATTGACTGAGCAACCCCAAGTTGCGTGGTCTCTCCCACTCTGACTCAGTGAGTCTGCACAAGGGGAAGAGACAGGATTTAGTCCAGTTTAACCTCAAGCCTGAAACCTTAACGAAGTCATCCATCACCTGGGGCAAGTCTCTATGCAAGTCCTGGAGGTAGATTAGAGCATTGTCTGCATAAAGCAAGATCTCCTCCCAGGAGTCAACGCTTAGTATTCCCCACTTTGGGCATTGTTGTCAGATTAGTCCCACTAGTGGTTCTAGTGGCAGGGCGAATATAATCGGAGAGAGCGTGCATGCCTGCCTGGTGCCCCTACACACCCAAAAAGGTGATGAGATTTCTTTGCGTGTGGCACTCTGACGACCGGCACCATGTACAGTATATCATTCCACTTCATTATCTCCAGACCCATATACATGCATCACAACACTCCCTGAAGATAAGGCCACTTCAGGGTATAAAAGGCTTTTTCGATGTCCAGAGAGAGTGCTACCCATAGTGGTGACGCAGGGGGATGCTCATCCATAATGCAAAACAGGTGCCTTAGATTGAGGAATGTGTTTCTCCCAGGGATGAAAACATTCTGGTCATGTAGAACCATTGTAGGGACATACAGCAACATCCGATTCGCTATTACATTCCCAAGGATCGTTCAGTCCATATTGTGGAGGGAGAGCGGTCACTCTGAGTGGACCTCCAATGGGTTCCTGGCGGCTTGAGAAGGACCACAATCAATGCCTCTCTCATAAACACGGGGTGGGTGCCTTTATCTTTGGCAGGTTGAAACAGCTGGAGTAGCTTTGGGGCGAGTGTTGCTCTGTAGGTTGAATAGAATTCTAAAGGGAGACTATTGGCCCATGGGATTTTATTATGTGCCATCTGGTCTCTCACCAGGCAAACCTCAGCAATCGTCAATGGCTGGTCAAGGGCACAGTGTTAGAGGGGGTTTAGACTGGTGATTGGTAAGCTGTCAAGCTAAGCCGATATGGTGAACTCTTCAAGCCCATCATCCTCCTGATAAAAAGAGCTATAGCAATCATAAAATGCTGCATTAATGTCCACCTGTACAGTGAGTATGTCTTCCGTTGGAGGCCTCATAGCTTTTAGTTGAGGTCTATCTACCTTTGAGCACAACAACCAAACAAGAATATGCTGTGCTTTGTCACCCTCAATATGCTATTTGGCTACATATTCTGTATAATCTAGCTTTCCAAGCCTTTCTACTAGTGCTCTGTAATTTGGCCTGAGAGTGGTAAGCTTGTTTAGCCGACCCATGCCTTCTCCCACCCAAATCACAGCCTCACGTATGTTGGACTCTTTGCCTATTAGACTTAGTCGTAGTGCCAGTTTCACACTGTATTCAGTCTTGATACAGAGACCCCATGTCACCACCTTGAAAGCATCCCACCTCACCCCTCTGGCAGTAGCTGTTCCCTTGTTGAACTCAAAGTACTGGAGAACATGGGTGATCATGGTCTTGTGAAACATGTTATCCAGGAGTGCCTGGGTATGTAACCTCCATACTGGGAATTGCAATTCGCCACCTGCCCCAGTGTATTGTTTCTTTGGGAGGCTTGTGGTCTGACAATGTACAACTTAGGTATTCAGTGGATCTAATGAATAAGGTTCTGAGAGTGTTACAGAAGAGAAGGTTGATTCTTGTATGTATTTGGTGGATCTGGGAAAAGTGTGAATACTCCAGAGGATGCAAGGAGCTCCATATATCCTGGAGTCGGATGTAAGTTAACCAGTTTGCACAGGATTGTGCGGTCCGAGCCACCTGTGTGGTGTAGAGTTGAGGGTTACGCCTGTCCCTGTTAGTGTTGTGGACGCAGTTGAATTCCTCACTCTGTATGGTCGATGCTTTAAAGGTCATGTACCATTGCTAAGGGTTAGAGTGTCTAGGAATGGGGACTGACCAGTGTTAGGTGCGTAGATTGCTACAAGGGTGATAGGTGTGCAATCTAACCTCCCTTCCACCTCCACATGCCGCCCCTCAGGGTCTACCTTTTGGTGCATGCTCGCAAGTGGCACCGTATCAGCACTCCTCTAGCACATGCCAGATTTGCCTGCACCTCAGATAAGAGTACACCTGATGGCAACATCTGGGCGTCACCATCCCCTGCACATTCCAGGACAAAAGTTATATGAGGATGGGCATGTAGTCATATGTAGTATTTCTATAGTCCCACTCCTCCCTGCTGCCTAACCCAGCTGGGTCATGTGTGCTCCCCCACTCCCCCTTCTGTAGTGAAACACTAGCGATCATCCACATGAAAGAAAACAATAATAAAAATGAAAGTAGACCCCCAACTCCCCTCCCAAGATTGGAGCAAGAACAAGCCCTACTCCACTTATAAACCATTGAACATAGCAATGCTAACAAAGTCCAACAGGGTCTGGGGAATGGGATGACCATTTGTGGTGAGATTGTGAGGACCTGACCCGTCCAAAGTACAGGAGCTGTGAGAGATCTCCATCCACATACAGGTATGGCAACCCAATGTACAGATCAATAATAAAGGATATAGCGCTCCAATTCAAATCACTTGATCCACAGTCATTGGGGTTAGGTCAGGGACAGCCTGAAATTCAGTAGGAATGTTGACTATGGTGTGGGCCTGCTCCCAATCCAGTGAGCCCACAGACCGATCAGGTGAACCCGCAGTTTGACTGTGGTGAGATTCTAGTTCAGCAATCACCAGCATCCGCTCTCTCATGGTTTGCTCTTCAGTGGGTCTGTCCTTGGGTGAGCCATGTCACTGACGGCGGGGGTCATCATTGTCATTGACCACCAGTTCTCATTGTGCCACTCAGTGGTGGCGTGACCCCTTTGGACTTCAGTCACTCCCATACCTCGTCCAAAGACTTGAGGAAGTGAGTGTTTCCAGCGTCCATGACATGCAGCTTAGCCAGGAACCTCAAGGAGTATCGCAAGCTGAAGCATTAATTTAACCAACATGAAAGATATTTGCTGGTATTGTACATTTGCTATGTAGTCTGCGTAAACGTTCACTGAGCTGTTGTCTACCTGCCAAGGGCCCTTCGCACAGGCAACCTGTTGGATATGGTCACAGTCCCGGTAGTTGAAGAGTGCCACCACCACTGGTCTGGGTGAAACGTATGGGGGAAGTGATCTACCAGGGACCCTGTGAGCACCCTCCACTGAGAAAAAGGTGAACCGTTTCCCGCCGAGCACAGTGTTGAGCAGTCAATCAAGAAATAGGTTCATATTGGGGCACCCCGCTCCTTCCAAGAGCCCCACTATGCGGACGTTGTTGCGTTGTGATCGACCCTCCGCATTATCCACTCTACTGCGCAACAGTGTAACTTCTGGTTGGAGGGCCTTTAGTTGGAATTCTATGTCCACCATCGAGGGGCACTGTCCAGCTAGCACAGATTTGTTTGACTCCACCCTATCTCTTAATTCGATCTGGTCAGCTCTGAGTAGGCTTATTTCAACCCTCAAGTCGTCCAGTTTTTGATCCAACTTGGCCTTGATGTCATTAATGGCCCACAGATGCTCGTCAAACCTTTACGCAGATGAGGACATGCCAGAAGGAGTGATGATGGATGCATCTCTCATTGTGGTTGTGGCAGACTGAAGATGGGACAGCCCCTCCCCACTTTCAGGTCCTCCTTTCAGGCAACGCTGCTTAAACATGACTGCAGATGTAGCGGCCGGCTTTTTTTGTGGTGCAGTCTAATGGAACATCCGTGCAAGGAAGTGCACCAGGGTCTCACCTTAAGTGTGGGCTCAGCAAGGAATCCCCAGGATCGCCGCACGGAAGTGCCTCCGGCAATGTTCACATTCAGTGGCAGTGGTCGACAGAGGCGCATCCAGGCGTCCCCCAAGCCCTGTCGCCCATGGAAAAAACCAGGGAGAACTTAGTCAGGCACACTGCAGCGAGATAGTCCTTACAGTGTTCGGGAGAGGGACAATGTTCTTCAGGATGAAGTCGGGCAGGAGATCAGTGAGGAGCTCTTCACCGTGCGTCCATCCCAGCTGCCATCTTGGCCATGCCCCAAATTGGTAAATACACACATACATCCAAATAATAGCTAAAGCATACTGTTACTTCTTGCATTAACAGGCTGATGGGAAAGTTAGAAGTGCCAACTCAAGAAGTAAGGTCATTAGAGCTAGAAAAAACTATATCGCTGATATTTGCAAGCTTAATGGGTCACACACAAAAAAACTGGATGGCATCAAAGTCAGCTGGAGAGTGCAATGGGCCCAATAGAAATGGGCTATGGTAGCAATTATATGCATACACCTCGAGAGTTATCAGCAAGATATGGTTTTTGCTTGGTCCAATTGAAAACTCTCGATACAGTGTACTACACAAGGGTTCAGCTGTGGATATTTGGGTGAACTAATACCAAATCATGCTTATGAGGCGGTGCCCAAGAGGCTACCTTTATCCACACACAGTGAAATTGGTCCAGCATGTAAGTTGGTAGGAAGCTGGAGGCGACGCTGGAGTTTCCCTACCATTGAGGAATGGACCCGCAATATGAACTGATGTATGGCAGTGGAAAAGGTGGAATGTAAAGGGAGGGGCTATCTGAAGATACCTATAAAAAACTTGGAGGCTCTGAGAGGAACATAATGAACTTTGTTAAATAAGGACAGCAAGTCATAGAGAACTGGTAGCAATGTACCATAGAGGAGCTAGCAAAGTTATAACTTATTACAAGAATTCAAAACCTGCCCTGTACCAAATATTATGTACATGAAACCACTTTTAAGCGTACGGTGGATTATCATGGCATTTTTGACTGCATTAGTCACTTATTTGGTCATAACAGTAATATTTACATCTTGCATACTCCATATTTTCTTTTGGAGTGCTGTCCCGAAACGTTACCAATTGATGAATAGAACATGAAAAATGAAAAACTTGATATATCGTAAACTCCATAAAATTCTTAATCACGGTTCACTTAACTTCATTTGTGTAATCACATGTACATACCAAGACGGTATCTCAAATTTGGTAACCTATATTCAAATATTTCAAAACGTTGGCCAAAACTGTATTTTGAAGCCCTCCCTATGTTCACTGAAAAGGCACTAAGTTATATTTCTGGCGCAAATGCTGGAAATACCTGGGGGCATATTTACGTTCCCTGGCGCATCCCTGCAAATCAGCAGGGATGCGCCAGGGAAGATGCGTCACGCAAGTTTGCCCTTGCGCCACCGCCGATGCGCCGCATTTACAATGCGGCGCGACGTGGCGCACGGATGGGCAGATGCGTGTCGCATCCCCCGACGGAAAGGCGGCGCATTGCTGGAGTCACGTCGCAAGCACGACGCGGCTCCAGCAAGGCTCGGGGGTGCCCTATGCCTAACATGCTGTGTCAATCCGTACGCCTGCTTCAAGCAGGCGCAGGGTTTTGACAAAGCATGGGCGTAAAAGTGACTCAGTGAAATCTTGTAGATTTTACTGCGTCACTTTTACGAGGCGCACCTGCGAGGGAACGCCCACCCTGCACCGGAACGCCCACATGAAACCTGATGCAGGTTTCATGTGGCGCAGGGGTTTACAACGTGACGCATCTCCCTAGATGCGTCACGTTGTAAATATTGCGCAACGTGGCACATGTTTTGCGTCGCCGCTGCGTCACATAAGTGACGCAACGGCGGCGCAAAAGTGGCGCAAGGGGCTTGTAAATATGCCCCCTGATATTCACCCGTTATGGTAAACAACACCACAACACACATAACTTGTGCTGTCCGCCATGTTGTTCTCTTGATAGCGCTTTTCTTTGACTTTGTTCTGTTGGCAAATTGGTATTTTGAGCATGGTGGGTGATGCAAGTTATGGTGTGTGTCTTGTGTGTGTTGCTAACATTACCTGATGAATTTCAGTGGTCTTCTGCATTTAAGCCAGAACCGTAACTGTTTTTACAGTAAATATGCGTAGAAAAAAGATAAACAATAGCAAACTGTGTATTATGATATTAGATAGGAGTATGCAAAATAGTCACAGGGCTTTGAGTATCACATTTGTAAACATCAATACTTTGCAAACTGCTAAACTGCCAAAGTATTTTTTTATAAGAGTTAAAAGCAAGAAAGGGATCTGGTGTGGCAGTCGGAGCGTTTCTATTGTTGTATATGAAAATGAGCATGAGGCATCTTAAAGTTTTGGCAAGCAACGCCTCTCACCTTCACCAATGCCAGAAACTCTAGTGGACGAATTCTTGCAACAGGGAACACGAAGTAGTAGCTCAATGTGTGGTGTTTATTATGTTAAAAATGCCAAAATCGGACAAATGTGAGCACCTAAAATATCAGTTTACCAAAGCGTTTTTTTGGGGCAGATATACAAGCCCCATGCGACACTTTTGCGCCGCCATTGCGTCACTTTTGTGATGCAGCGACAGCGTAAACAATGCGCCACGTTGTGACAAATTTACAAAGTGACGCATCTAGGGAGATGCGTTACATTGTAAAGCCCTGCTCCACATTATACCTGCGTCAGGTATAATGTATGCAGGGTGGGCGTTCTGATGCAGGAAAGCCTGGTAAAAGTGACGCAGTGAAATCTACAAGATTTCACTGTGCCACTTCTACGACGCCACTGCGTCAAACCTTACGCCTGCTTCAAGCAGGCGTAAGGAGTGACGCAGCACAATAGGTATAGGCCTTCCTAAGCATTGCTGGAGTTGCATCGTGCTTACGACACGACTCCAGCAATGCGTGACCTTTGCGCCAACAGATGCGTGACGGATCTGTCAATCCTTGCGCCATGGTGCGCCGCATTGTAAATGCGAAGCATCCATGGTGGCGCAAGTGTTTTTTTGCATGGCGCAAGGAAACTGACGCATCTCTGCTATAACGCAGAGATGCGTCAGTTTCTTGTAAATCTGCCCCTTTGGTTTTTTTTGCCACTGCCATTCATCTTCGTGGCAAACCCATGCTTCCTCCTGGCCCTCCAGGATCAAAAATCCTGGAGCCAGGCCTGCTTTCCTTCATCTTTTCTTCCTCCCAATTTCTGTAAACTTCTTTATTTACCTCATTTTTCTTCTCATCCCATTCTCCTCCTATTCTGTATGCCTCTTCTGTGTCCATTCTTTTCTATGTCCCTTCATCCTCTCATCCCAGTATCTCATTCTGTTTCTACATTTTCTGTATGGCATTTTCACCTCTCTATCTTTTTCTGCTGTTGTCTCTGCCCTGCTCTCTCTCCATGCCCCTGGTCTTTCTTTCCCTTTCGACATCCCTTATCTACCTTTCTTCCTCCTCCCACTGCCATTTTCCAATCCTTTCTGTCCACCCCTTTTTTCCAGCACTTATTATTTCTTTTGCCCGCCTCTTTTCCTCAATCATTTTTTCCTTCCCCTTCTTTTCTTAATTTCCTCCCTCCTTCTTAACTCTTTCGTATCTGTTTCTCTCTCTTTCCCTCCCTGACTCCTCCCTTATCTGCCAGTGCATTGCTCTCTATTCTCTTCAAATACACAGGTCTACAACTTCATAAGGAAGGAGTTGTCAGTCTGCACTGACGTATAAAGAGCTGCTATCAATAGGTATTCTTCAACCTCCTCTCTCAGACTTCACTAAAATAGCTCAGCTGCTTACCGTCTGTGCACTCTTAAGCCACCCCAGGATAAACCAACAGTCAACCGTGTGTAATGCTGGCACTTTGAATAAGAATAACCCAAGGATTATAGGGGTCCTTCTTGCTTTATGTTTCAGTCCACATCCCCTCAAAACACGACATTGTAACCAGTAGTAAAAGTGACATCAAAGACCCACTGACACCACTGACATTACTGGAATGATACTCTACCACCACCACCTCTGAACCACCTTTCACCAGCTCTTGTATTGAGGTGCCAAGGGAGGTGGAAGTAGGGCATTTTGAGACACCAGGACGTCCATGCAAGAATATCAAGGGCCAAAATATAGAGGACGTAAATATACAGAGATACGTATAAGTGCTAGTTATAGGCACATAGTTGGTTAACACACTTTCTGGAGAGATCTGTGTGTAATCTCAGGTCATTAGCCTGAGTCATTCATTGGCTCAGATGTTTCAGGTGCATGTTTGAGATAATTACACGAAACAAGTAGGTTTCATTTTTTTTCTGTAACATAGCACAGTTGGTAAATGCTTTTGGTGCACCGATCCTAATTTAACCTCCTGGTCTCTAGTTACAACCAGGTTAAATAGCTCAGTGACCTCCAACAGGGCTATTTAAATCTAATTTAAACCACTCATAGGCGGCGCACACAACTCTGGACAAACTGAATCAGCGATTTTGTGATTGTCTGCTACAAAAGTGACTGCCTGCATGAGCTGGAATAAAAAAACACGAGCCTTGTCCCTGCCGCCCAACCACCCGCACCCTGCAAGGTTCAGCTTCACACAGCAATGAACACTGAAGGCCTCATTTATGAGGTTTTGAGTATGACAGTGCCGCAAGGAATCTTGCTGCGCTGCCCTACGTCAAAACAAAAGGGCAGGAATGCGTCATGTCCATGACATACGGTGCATTCCTGTCCTTTTCCCCTGCACTGGCATACAGTGGGCTGCCATGCGCCAACGCAGGCATCCTTACACCATGGTTCAAGGGTGCCTGCGTTGCGGGCTGATTGATTTTGTGCGGGAAAGGACACCTTCCTGCACAAAATCAATCATTTCAGCCAATTTCCTCTTTCTCTGTGTGCTGCAGCACACATACGGAAAAAACGAAGAGGAATAACATCTCTTCTCATTGCGCCTCCCTAACGCCACCCTTAGGGTGGCATTAGATTCTGACGCATTCCCAGGTTTAGGATTTCTCATAAATCTGGGAATGCTTCAGATTCCATGGGTGTTGCATGGGAACACCCACAGCAACACCCATGGAACGCCCCTTTCATGCAGTGTTCTGTGTGAAAGGGGCACATATTTACAAGGCCATGAAAAGCCAGGTGAAGTGGCTTTAGGTGGCCTTGTGATCAGGGCCGGACTGGCCATAGCGGGCACCGGGCGTTTCCCCGGTAGGCCGCTAGGGTGGGGGCCGGTTTTGGGCCCCTGGGGTGCCGTTTTTGTTACTGGGGGTCGGCAATATCGGCCCCCTGTAACAAAATCGGCCGAAATCGGCCCTCGCAAACTGCTCAGCTGTACTCCCCCTCACCCCAGGTGGGGCTGGCTGAGCAGTTTGCCAGGGCCGGTTTCTGTTCCCAGTCCGGCCCTGCTTGTGATTATGTAGGGGCACATTGCGCCACCATAACATCACAAACGTGACGTTCCGGCGCCGCAGAAGTGCTCATAAATGAGGCCCTGAATGTCCTTGAGCCTCCTGCTTATGCCTGGTGTCAGCATACAGCATCTGGGCAACGTCATGGACGTTCACTCGCAGCCCGGTTTCCTGGTTCCGGCTCGAGAATAGCTGCCAAGTGTAGAATCCGGCGAGTTCGCAATCTAATTCACTACTGAAGCTGTAATTCAACAGCCTTCCTTACGCATTTTTATTATAACAATTTACAATAATTATGGGGCATATTATCAAGAACGGCGTTAAAAATTATCGCCGGTTTAGCGGCAGAAAACTGCCGCTAAAGCGGCGATAATGGGCTTGATAATATGCCCTTGAGAATTCAATAGAAGTCCATGTTCTGGTGTGAACATGGGCTTCTATTGAATTCTCCAGGGCATATTATCAAGCCCATTATCGCCGCTTTAGCGGCAGTTTTCTGCAGCTAAACCGGCGATAATTTTAACTCCGTTCTTGATAATATGCCCCTTAATTTCTAATGAATTTATTGGGGCGCTGTTCAAATTCACGATGTGCTGGCAGAATCCCTAATGCAGTTCATTAGACGTCCATTTTCTGGTGCAAAAGCAAAGCTTTTCCATCACTAAACTGCATTGGAAATGTGATTCGAGCTCTGTAACTGTTCCATGGTTTTGTTCTAAACCCACATTTCCCTTTCTGTCTTCTACACAAAAGCCCCGCTAGGCCCAAATTCATTTGCTTTTTTTTCTTTTCATTTTGTCAAGCAGGCATTTGCTTAGAAAGAAGAATGCAAATATTAAACAAGGAAAGCCAAGGCAATAGTTAAAGCTTACATGGTAAAAAGGGATTATTGAGAAAAAAAGGGTTTCAAGCCTAGATACTCATTAACAACGTGACGGAGGAAAGGGAAGGGGGAGGGGGGTGAGTAAGTCATTGGCGCTTAATTGGAATTATACTGGGAACGTCCAATTCATATCTGGTTGCCCACGCTTCACGCACGCGAACCACTGACAACTCTCTGATATTTTGCACTCATTCATTGCTCTTCACTCGTTTTTGTAGTTTTCTTTGAGCTATTAACGCGGTTTCGGGGGCGGGGTAGTCCAATTGTCACTGCTTGCGAAGGTGGCTATTGGACTCCCCCCTCTCCTCCTCCCCCACCCACCCAACTTCCCAAGTGATATTTTATGTTTAGCTAATAATTCCTGGCATTTATTGGATTTCGCTATTAAGCGCCTCCTGACGGCCTTTTAATGGCTGACTTGTCTCTTTAATGAGATTTTAGCAGGGGTACTAATTTTTCATCCGACTTATAATTTAATTGTAATGTGTTTGATACGTGGGAATACATCTGATTGGGTTACAGCAGTGTGTATACGGGCTGGGTGGGATTTTTGTATCGGACCTCAATGGGAGAGGCAAAGGGGAAGCAAGAAATAACAACAGACCTGAGCAATGCCTTGGAAATCCTGCAGAGGGAAGCATTGCACCATGGCCATTCAGGCAACTAAAAGCAGTCATGTTCTAGCTAATTTTGCCATACCACTCCCCTATGCTGCACAGAGCAAGAAGGCATAGAGAGGGAGAGGGACCACTGAAGAAAGGGGCCTCGGGTGTGGGGGTTTTTAGGGGCGTTCTCCTCAATACGTTTGTGAAAAAAAGTAACATTATGCTTTTACAATTTTTTTTGATCACATGCTGCCAATTTTATCCACATTCTCCCTCACTGCTCCTAGCTTAAGCCCTCATTTGGTCCATACCTCCAACCTCTACTCATCCTTCCATCATCCCTTTGGCCCTTATTTCAGAGAAGTGGGTGAGCCAATGAAAGCTCAAGCCAGACTCAAGCTTGAAGCTGAAGGCTGTCTCTGGCTCAGCTTGTGATCCTTTCGGAATTCCAAGTCCATACTGAGACAAGCTTTTATGTGGTTTCTGCCTGCTGCCTTTCCTCTAACCAGGATGTCGCGTTACAGTCAGAGCTGCTGACTTTGGAAATGGAGAACCAGGTCTGAGTCAGGCGTTGGCTCAACATCCTGTGATTCTAGGCAAATCAGTTAATCCACCCTTGCCTATAAACAATGAATGTGAGCTTGTGTAAAAACTGGTGCTCAAGCTAAGCCCTCCAATATCTTCCGGTTGAGTTTGTGCTATACAAAAAATGCACAAAGAGGTATCAATCAATCAACCAGGATTTATAAAGAGCGCATAATCACCCAATAGGGTATCCAGGTACTCGTAGGCCCCGGAGGTTTATTCGAACAGCCAGGTCTTAAGGGCCATTCAGAATTCTGGAAGTGAGGTAATGGTCCGGAGGTGCGTGGGGAGGCTGTTCCATGTCTTTGCTGCAATGTGGGAGCATCCTCCACTTCAGCTTCGGTAGATGCGGGGCTTACGGGCAAGTGAAAGGGAGGCGGAATGTAGTCTTCTCAATGATTGATGGAACTTCAGGTGGTGGTTAATGTAAGCGGGTTCCTGGTTGTGTAGAGCCTTATGTAAACTAAAGCCTTAACATAGGGAAAGACAAATAGATATCTGTTGGAAAGTGGTTTATTAGTAGGGATAAGTCGGGACTTACCACTAGTAATAAGACCACAATCACAATAAAAGGTCCAGTCAAGGTCTCAATAAATTATTCTCTTCCTCAAACCCTGGAAGCTGGCTACAAGCAGGCAACAATTTATAAAAATAGGTTATATTATTATGAACAAAAAGACACCAAAATGGCAAAAATCCAATGTAGGGAACCAGAGATATGAATTTATAAGGATTAAAAGTAAAAATGGTGCTTATAAGCAAATAGCCCTTAAAGGTTTAAAAAGGTTGTGCTGGACTGGGACAAAGTCTAGAGTGCTTTACGCTTACTTCCAGAAGTGTTTCTTGATGAAGGAAAGTGGTCCACTGCACCAGCCAAGGGTTCAGTTCCTCTTTTTTGCCCCTTGGGGTCAGGGACAACAACTCCCACAACACACCTGGTCAACTTTTAGAGCTTTTTACAAAAAATGCTCCAATCTTCTACAAACTTCTGGAACTTCTTCCTGAAGTTTCTCTTGTGGGTTCAATGTGTCCAAAACACGAATCCAAGGGTCTAGAAGCTCTCAGATGATCCTTGGGATATTGGGACTACATTTTCCATAATACACCTAGCCAAATCCTTAAACGTCCACTGGACACACTCCAGATGGGTTCTTCTCGTGGAGATGATGCAGGTGGAGCTCTTTTAACCTGTTGATGTCAGGAAGTCCACTTCTTCCACTTTTGAAGCAAGGCAAAGTCGTTAGGGCTGTAGTTCCAAGTGTGCAGCAGGTGCAGTCATCCAGAGTGCACTCCTTTGGGTGACGGGCAGGGTTCCAGCAGGGCAGTCCTTCTTCTGTATTGTTAGGCAGGGAACTCATGTAGGTATTTTACATCTGTTGCTTTTAGGAAGTCCCTGTTTTAATAATTTTTAAGCAAGGCAAAGTCCATAGGGCTGTAGTTCCAACGTGTGCAGCAGGTACAGTCCTTATGAGTCCTCTTGGGGCACCAGGGGTTCCAGCAGGGCAATCCTTCTCCAGATTATTCCAGGCAGGGATCTAAGTTGCTTGGTAACTCTCCCATATGTCTTCAGTGTTCCTGGGCATCAAGCAGGGTGGCACCCCTGACCAATGGGATGCAGGGTGCCACCCTCAGGTTTGACCACTTCCTCCAAAGTGTGTCATATTCTTGTCCCAGAAAGCACTATTCTTCCAAAATCCAAAATGGAGAACGTCTCTCCTGAAGAGTTAGATTTAGCTAAGCTAAAATTCTGTAACACTACTCTTCCAGCCCCTTCAGTAATCTAATTACTGGGACCCCTGTGTGGCTATGGTGCAGGGTGTTGGGGTGAGCCTGTGCTGTCCTAAAGTGTCATCCCCTCTAGAAGACCAGTTTGGCTACTCCGCCCTATCCTGTCTTCTGCTGCTGCACGTTCAGTTCGCCTCCCACAGGAAATCCTTTGTCTCTCCAGCAGGTCACGTTCCACCTCATTAAGACAGCTTGGCTCAGCCTGCCAGAGGCTGGCCAGTCAGAGAAGGGCTGCTGGAAGGCTGGATTTTGGCTCACAGAAAAGCAAGTTCTATAACTTATTTTCTGTAATAGTTATAACAAATTTAACAATTACAAATTGTTGGATTTATCATAGCAATTCTTTTAAGTCCTTGAATTATATTTTTAGCTACTTTCTATCAATAGTTATACTTGATTAAAGTATTCCCATGTTAGCTTATGGAGCCAATGCATTACATTAGGGAAAACAAAATTGGCAGCTTTTCCCTAACCAGGGCATATAAAACATTTTTTATAACGTCCTGCTTATAGTTACAAGGCACCCTACCCATGGGACACCTAGGGGAGACCTTAGGGGTGACTTATATGTAAAAATAAGGTAATGTACTACTTTGGAAGTACCTTTAATTCCAAAGTCAAATTTGCATAAAATTCTATGTTAAAAGCAGCCTGCTAGGCAAGGATGGCTTTTTAAATGACAACAGACACCACAGTAGTGCACACTTAAGTACATTAAGTCTACTGTGCCTCTAAACCTACATGCCCTGCAATAATCTAAGGACTTACATGTAGGTTGTCAGTACCAATTGTAATTATACCTAATTACAATGTACTCTTAATCAGAGCACAGGCTATGGGTCTGTTTAGCAGAGCCCAGGGCACAATCAGAGTCAGAAAACCAGCATCTAGTAATCAAAATGGGGGAAAAAATGGGGAACACAGCAAACAGGTCATGGTTTTTCACAATAACCAATTACTAGCTGAGTTGTGCAAAGTGATACCAAGAAACTTGGATAAACTGTGGCTTCCCTGCTTACATTGTGTGATCTTAGGCAAATATTATATTTCACCAAAACGTATTTTTATTATGTATGAAAGCACTTTCAAATATGTGAGTTCAGAATACCAGTTGTAAAAACCTATTGTGTTTGATTTAATAGACTATAATATTCCTCTATAATAACCTGGCCCATGTGCCGGGTTTACATGACAGCTGTCATGCCCCTTAGTTCACTGATGTTCAAGTTTAAAAACTATCACTTTAAATAAGTACTGTTCAGTGCAGTGCTATAATGAGACTCATTAATGCCAAAGCTTCAATATGTTAAAGAAATACACTATTTTGAGTTGTGCAGAGACTTTATCATATTTATGTGATGATTGTTGTATAATTTTCATAGCAAAAATATCCAGGGCTCGGCTTGTGCATGGGCTCTAAGCATCGAGCAAGACCCTTGGCTTGGCTCTCCCTGTTAGTTTGTTGGCTTGTCCACCTTGAATATTTCAGAATTCTTCCTTCCCCTCCGTTTCTCTCCCACATCTCCTTTTACTGATCCCTCCATTTTCTATCCTCAGTTCCTATCCTATCTAAACCTCTCTCCATCATCCCTTCTCTCATCCTTTCTCCTCTTTCATTTGTTCCTTTTTCTTGCTCCCTTCCCTTCTTTCTCTTGTTCTGCCATTCTCCACCCTCTTAGTCCTGCTTTCTCACCCTACTTGTGATTTGTCTGCATTCTCCGTTCTACCTTTGTCTCATTTCTCCATATTCTTCTCTCCCTCATATTTACTCGGAAGGCATGGATAAATCTTGAAAAAGGCAGCGTCAATGGGGCCTGTACTTGAGGGAGTAAGGGTAAATTTGGAGACCATGTAGGGTCTGATAGTAATGAACCGGCTGGATACAGGACACTAGATTGTCCTAAGGAAGGGGCAAAATAGCAATGAAAAAGGGAAGGGTGAATCTGGAGTCTACATATGATCAGCGATAAAGCATTGAAACAAACAGAGTGGATGAGCCACACAGTCTGCTTCTGCTGCCATGCTTATTTGGGGTGCAGTAAAATATTTAATCTGTTTAGCTTATCCATGCAAAACGCTACCTGGTAATTCCCTGCAATTGCATCCAGGGCATATGTCATCTCCCCCATTCGCTCTTGTAACATAACCTGTGTATTTGTAAAGCGCACATTCACCCAAGGGTATCTTGGCACTGAATAACAGATATTTATTGTTACCCAACTCAACGGTATTTATTTTATCAACCTCAGAAGGATGAAAGGCTGAGTAGACCCACTGGGTTTTGAACCTGTGACCAGGAGGTCAAACACAAGCACTTACAGTGGGGGCATTAGTCTACTAAGCCACCAGACCCAACTTGTACACTTCCCTTCCATAAAACTTGACCGATAGGTCAGCTGGTCACGTAGGTCATGTTGAGGCTGTAGCGAATTGCTGGACAGGAGTCCGAGTGGCCCAGATGAGGAGTGATCCCTGAACTCCTGTGTGCAGAGCAGGATAGACAACTGTCAATCTCAGCGTGTGGATAATGGGAATCCTTGGAGTTGGGACATGGTCTGGAGCAGCAACAAGCAGTCCCCAGAAGGCCACTGAGTTCTGCTCTGTTCTATTTCGCACAAGGTGGTGAGCTGCTGCTAAAACCGAGCACAGTGGCCTACAGTTTAAACACAAAATGTTCCTCTAATATCCCAATCAAGTCATATTTATAAACTAGGCGGTATCCTTGAAAACTTTGTGATATAGAACAAGAGTAGTGCAGTTACTAGAACACTGCCAGCGTCGTATCACATCTCTGATGGTGACCAACTCATCCCCAGCCCAGAGATGTGATATATATTCCTCAAGCTGATGCCTCTGAAATGTGGTAGGGCTGGGGCAATGCCAGCCACTTGTCAGACGCAGGAAAAAAGCCCATTTACAGGAGAAAATATTTGAAGTTTTCTAAAACAACGCATTCTTCCCCCCGTTCGTGCCACCATGGACAATATGAGATGAGCAGGATATAATTCTTCAAACCCATTAACTGTTTGGGGTCTCTCTTGGGAGTACTAATAAAAGTGAGCAAGGTGCCATGCAAAGTCCAGCCATTCTTATTGGGAGAGTGGCTTTGCCCCAATCAACAGTATGGCAGTCCTGTTTGAGTAGTGACAGAACTGCATGAAACAAAAAAGATCACTTCATCCTGCTCTCTTGCAATCAGGAGAAGCATCACCGGAAGTGGACAGCTGACCTTGCAGTGTGCATATCCTAAGCCTGTAATGAATTGTCTCTTTGAGAGAGTATCAGCCCTATTTACCATAAAATATACTTTTTCAAAAAGAAGTCTGCAATACCCTCAGTGGTGGCTGCAACTGAACGGGGGTGGTGAGCGGTGGGGGTGTTGAAGGAAGGAATTAAAAAAGAAATCATTTACCTGGGTACAGTCGCTGCTTCTCCTCGTCTCTTCTGACTCCCGGTCCAAAGCAGGAAGCACACAAGCTCCCCTAAGCCAACCACGGCGCTGCTGTCACCATCAGCAGCGTCGTCATTGTTCTGAGCACCGTGGTTCAGAGCTCAGATGGGGACTATGAGCCTGTGCATGTTCTCCACCTGGCTGTACAATACATCCAGGTGAAGAACATGCAAAGTGCACATGACTGTTTGGCTGGCCCAAGACGGCCGGCCAAACCATCATGCACGCTTAGCGAGTGCCCACCACTCCTCCCCCTGCTCTGCACAGCCCAGCCCCACACATAGAACTGAGCAAGTTCAGAAAAATAAAATGTAATAACATTGCTTTACTATCATTTTATTTTTCCTTTTTTTAACTGCTCAGAGAACAGTGGGGCGACACTCCTTCGCCTTAGCAGAGGAACCGCCACTGAATACCTTACGTTCCAATGCTCTCCTGCGACATCACATTGCATGGGCATCCCACACGGTTACACCCGCTACTGCAGCCCTGCATAGCAATTTTTTGAGCAGTCTAGTCTAGCCTTCCTCTCACTCCAATCCTTCATCGACCATGCAGAATCAAATAAGCCACCCTTCCGCTGAACACAACCTGTTGAGTGCCATCATCTCGGACAGCACCAGCCCATATAGAGAGTGTCACACGCAGTCCTGGTGGGGCTTGCAGGGGGCCAGAGGCAGGCATTTACACAGCGTTTATTTATGAGCAGACTGTGTTATCTATAACCTGGAAAAAGGTTTTGACGTTCCAGAAGAGGGGGATGCATTTATAACCATGTGTTTGGAGTATGTGGCGGATGGACATGTTATGTGGTATTTTCTATTGGGACAGTGAAGAGAGTCACTGTACAGCTCACCTGTAACACACTGCTTTCTCTTGCCCCTCATCAGGGTGTCTCTGATGCCTAACACTGAAGGCACCCCCAACACTATCAGAAGAGACCAGGCAGCCAATTCCAGGAATCTTTCCTAATGATAAACTGAAAAGCTCACTCTTGTATCTAAAACTGGACATAACAGCCAAGCAGTGCCTGCTAGGGGTGAGCGAAATTCACATAATTTGCATTTGTACAGTTTTATGAAATTATGCCAAAATCTCAGAAAAATATGTGCAATTACAGGCAATGCAAATCTGTCATTTATGCTATATTTTAGCACAAAATTCATCCTTGAATCAATTTTTGGCATGAGGACATAATCAACAAAAGCACTGTGAACAGCAGCCTTTCACTTTCTGTTGTTCCCATACGTTCACGGTAACATTTTACAGCGAATTGTACATTCACATTACATTTCAATTGTGAATAGCGCATAGTTACGCAAAATAGCATAATTCAAGAATTTCAAATAACAAGCAAAATTCCCCACATTACGTGAATTACACAATCGTAATTTAAATTTCACCCAGGCCTAGCACCTGCGAAGCATTCATGGCTCCCAAATAAGAAGTCTAAATTCAAGCTCGCTTCGTGTGAAGGTTCAGTGGTTCACTATCATGGAGGCCATGGCCATCACATTGTTTATTCTCCTACTTGTCAAGAACGCATACTTCACAAACCCTGCTTAGAGGCGACAGTGACTATGTAAAAAGATACCTTGCATGAAATAATGTCCTCCCAACTCTAAAAAGTGTACGATTATGAAACAATTCCACAGCTTTAGGATGACAGATTGAAGGTAAGTGTCTGTTCAATCGGTGCAGTTGACAGTATACATGCTCACAGCACCTAAGATGAGAAATATATATGAAGATCAATGTCTTCATCGAGAATATCTTTACAGAGAAACCAGCACACAGAAAAGCTGTTACAAAGAAAAACATTTACAGAGAAATGACTGTCCAGGAAAAGTGTCAAAGAGAATTACCTTTATAGAAAAACATAAAAAGAGGCACATTATTAGAATGACTGAAAAATGTTTTTTTTCAATTAGTTAGTTCATAAAGATTATTTTCATCTACTATTGCTGTCTGAATCCTAAGCCAGTAACACTGATGTAACCTCTCTGTTCCTTGACCCTGCAAGCTCTGTGTAATTGCAGTAGGGGCCTGTGCAAGTAAGCGCGGTGGGCCGGGGCGGGGGTGAAAGTGACAAACGACAGAATAGGGAATGTAAAATAAATAAAACCACTTACCTTGCGCTCGCCACATCGCCGACTCGGCGATGCGGTGAGCGCGAGGTAAGTGGTTTTATTTATTTATTTTACATTCCCTATCCTGTCATTTTACATTTACACACCCCTGCCCCACCTCCCCACCACGCTTACCTACACGGGCCGCCATTGTGTAATTGAGCATCAACGGTGTTGTAGGAGTCTGCAAGAGTTGCATAGCTATTCTTTCTATGGCATGTGATTATGACATCTGCATAACATCTGGTTAAATATATATAAATTATGGGCCATGTGAAATTGCATAAATTGACTGTCTGTAATGCGTATGGCTCCAGATGAACTAAGAGATTTTGCAATAAAAAAGCCTGCGAATTTGAAAAAATCACTGGCTGTTTGACTGCAAAATGTGTTTTTTTTAATGTACAAAAGTAATTTTATAAGCTGGAAAAGGTTTTCCAACACCTAAAATGGGTATTGTGGCCTGTTCCGAATCACATTTTGAAAGGGGTGTGAGAGGGAGTTCCTTCCAAGTTGCTAGTTAGTGTGTTATGTGTCAATGGTTTGCCATTGCAATTTCATTTGCAAACCCTTGACCAGTTTCTGACCCCTCAAAGGAGGTGGTAACTGATTAGAAAAGGGGAAAGGGTCCCTTTGAGGGCAGAATGAAGATGGGGTGGATCAATGACAGCCCAGACAGCAAAGAACTAAACTACAGAGGGAATCAAAATTGATCTCCACATCGTTACTGTGGTAAACTGATTTCAGCGACATAGCTGGCTCAGTGCTCTCTCCTAAGTGAGAGAAAAGAAAGGATATTCCACCCCTTACCTGGGGAAAGTACAAGAACCATCCAGGCCTTCTGCATTTTAAACTAAAGAGTCCTGGGCAACCTTACCTAACTAAGCCTTTCATTTTGTATAGCAATCCTCATATATATTGGTGGAAATGTCCCTTTTTGCAGGGTTATCCCCAAACCTTTTGCTACGTCCTTCTATTTTTCCTGACCTGTTTTTTTGGCTATAGGACTCTGGGCACTTTACCACTGCTAATCAGTGCTAAAGTGCATATGCTCTTGGTGTAAATTGGGTTTATGGATTTGTGTTTCCATGATTGGCTTATTTGCTTTACTGCTAAGAGCCTAGTACAGTCCACTGTGTGTGCCCAGGGCCTGTAAATCAAATACTGCAAGTGGGCCTGCAGCACTGATTGTGCCACCCACACAGGCAACCTTTCATGGGTGTCTCAGACCTGCCACTGCAGTGTCTGCACACACATTTTACTGCCATGTCGACCTGGCAAGTTCATCCATGTGCCAGGCCCTAACCTTCTCTTTCCATACATGTAAGACACCCCTCAGGTCGGCCAAAGGTACCCCCATGGGCACAGTGCAGTGTATGTGAAAGGTCAGACATGTCCTGGTGTGCGTGACATGTCCTGATAGTGAAATACTGCCAATTTCGTTTTTCACTATTGAAATGCTATCTGTCCCATAGGATAGCACGGGAGAAACTTTGTAACATCTTTCAAGTATAACTTCCCATGGGGACAAGATAGAAAGATGGAGTTTAGGTTCTCTGAACTCTGAATTTAATCACACATCTTTTAATAAAGATGTTTTATAAATTGTGGGTTGGAAAATGCCACTTTTAGAAAGTAGGCATTTTCTTGCTTAACCATCTTATGTGCCTCTGCTGAGTTGTGTATTGACTGGTTTTAGAGTGACAGGGGCTGGGGATGTCCATTCACTGCAGTCAGCCACTGGCGGTGTTGAGGTGTGTCCTGCCCTTCCTGGATGACTCAGGGCTGGGCTAAATAGACCTGGGTTGTATTTAGAGTAGTGGGAGGAGTTTTCCTTGCACCTGAGTAGTCCCTGTCTCCTGTGCACAATGTTGTCTCCACCTCCTGCCAGGAAGCTGGACCAGAGAGGACAGAACTGGTTTGGACTAAGCTGAGAGACTTTAATCACAAGAGAACAAAGGAAAATGTGGTATAAATATTGGGGCACTGACCCCAGAACTTTAGTACTCGCTTGGATCAAGGAACCTGCCAAGAAGAAGAGCTGGGGAAGCTGTGAGGAGAGACTATCACTTTGCTGTGTTGGCCTGCAGCAGCTGCTTCTTTCTTGGGTAGAGAAAGGACTGGACTGAACTTTCTGTAACTTGTTCTGCTAAGTGTCTCCAAGGGTTTGAAGTGGAGCTTGCCCCCTGTTCAAGAAGTCTCAGGAACAGCAAAGGCTTCATCTTCCTCTAGGTACCACCTCTGGAACCGTGTGTTCCAGTTGCCACAGAGGGAAACTGCATACCTACCCATCACTGACACCGCTGCTGGCTCCGTGATCTGAAGATGCCACAGAGGCCACCACTGCACTTTGCACCGCAACCCTAGTCTCACCATTGACAACGACCATCGCCACCGAGCCGCTGCTTGCACCGCGAACTGTGGACACTGCACTCCATACTGCCTCTGTTCACTCCGCCGCCTTGGTCTCAATGACGATGCAGCTGCAAGCTGACATCGCCGCCACTGCCTGCACCGTGGGTTGGGGACACTGCTGGTAAGTCACACAATGCACCGCCCCATCCCACATCTCAGTCTGGGCCAACTGACGCCAGCTCCCATCGACTGGCACCGCCGCCTGCACGTGACATCTCAGCACCGCAACGAGCACTGCCCAACTTTGCACTGCCACCCCGGTCTCACCAACGCCGCTAGATGACCGTCACTGAGCCGCTGCCTGCACCGTGACCTGAGGGCACCGCATGCTGCACCGCTCCACTTCACACCGCAACTGCGATGGTTGCTCCAACCGGCTCGCACCGACGCGCTTGGCCAGAACCAAAGCTACTGTTTACAAGTCTTCTGACACTGATGTCCGTCTGCACTGACATGGTTAACCGAAACTGTTGGATATGGTTGGTTTCAGCACCGCGGTAGCACCGGACGGAGCTACCGACTTCAAGGAACTGCATCTTTAAGGTTATTCTTGCAAAGTACATACTTTTTGATTATTGTATGTTGGAGTTTTGTCGTTTTGGTCTTGTTTGGTTTAGATAGAGATTACCTATTTTTCTAAACTGGTGTGGTGTCCATTTCTAGTGTTTTCACTGTGTTACTGCATGCGTGCACAAATGCTTTACGCATTGCCTGTGAGATAAGCCTGCCTGCTCTCGCCAAGCTACCAAGGGGGAGAGCAGGGGTTGCCTAAGGGCATAACCCTGACTAGAAGCAAGGGTCCCTACTTGGAGAAAGGTGCAAACCATTGCCAACTAGAGACCCCCATTTCTAACATATAGGATTTCCAATATTGATCCCTGCACTCATATAATAAAGTGCTATACACACACTCCACATCAGTGCTTAATTTAGGCCAGCGGTTTCTTGTGCTCGGCACCAACACTTAATTGTCAACACCAGCGCTTGTGACAGTCTGCCACAAGGTGGCACTGTCTGGCTAATTTAGAGATGACCACAACAACAGTTAATTATTAATTCAATATACATTAAAAATGACTATTACCTGCCGCCCAAGCCATTCTGATAGCTTTGGGGGCCTAGAATGGTTTGAATTATCACACTTGTAGGAGTGTGATGGTTAGTAGTTGTGTTGTTACCATCTTTGGCAACATGCAGGGGCAATGTGTGGTGCAAGCTGCAGAGGACTCCTGTCGAGAGCCCTGGCACTTATTCTCTTAACAAATTAAGCACTGCTCCACATTGACTGACCTCCTACATACACAGTGAACAAGCACTCTCACCCATGTCCCACAAAATGCAGTGAAGGATCTGGGTGTGAGAGACTAGCAGCTTTTTAACAGGAGAGGCCTCTATGCAACTTCCCATTAAGGAAACAGGCAAAAAAGGCCTTCTCCTTCCACTTTAATTGAATGGTGCCTCCACTGCCAGTCCCTCTCAAACCCATGGGAAGACAGTACTCAATCTCAAAAGGAGAGGTACTCTTCTATTCTGGATTCCAGTGTCATGCTCTGACGTCTATGACTTTACATGGGAGCATTATGTTAACATGTGTGATAGTTGTGTACACTGAAAACCAAATGCCTGCTGAGATATACCATGACCTGGCTAGCAATCTAACACAGAGCATTTGTGCTTGCTCTTTACAGCCATACAGGGAACATTTCCATCCAACAACCCTATTTTCAACATTTTGTACTTGAGTGGAGTTTTAGACGCAATGATAACTCATGTTTATGTAGTGCTTCATACCGCATTTCTTCCTTTCTCCATACTACAAATAATAGGTGGTGCTATTACTCCATTTAATGGTACTCTATGGAAAAACCTCTGAAGGATAGAAGGCTGCATCAGTCTTGTTAGGCTTCCAACTTCTGCCATAATGCGAACTGCATTTCTCAGTGGTGATCACTTAACTTACTTACCTGTACTGGGCCCGTTTTACCTATAGGACGCAGTGTTTGTGCCTTTTTGTATCGCTTTGGTCGCCCTAAGTTGGCGGGGGTATGCCCAGATGTGGGTCCCCTGCTCACTTTGCCACTGGATTCAAACAAGCCTGGCTGATGACGGCTGAAATGCCAGAAACCGGTCCTAGGATGCTTGTTTCCGGTCCAGGGAAGACATGGCTTGGCAGTTCGGGCTGGACTGTTCCCATGAGGCACAGGGTCAGACTGATTTGCATATGGCCATGTCTGAACTGGGGTGGTGGAGTGAGCTAAAGAATGATCATGGATTAAACCCAGATCAGTTGACTGGGGGTGAGTGTTTGATTGGCTCAAGCGTTCCGTCCATCATCCCCTTTTGTATCGCTTTGGTCGCCCTAAGTTGGCGGGGGTATGCCCAGACGTGGGTCCCTTGCTCACTTTGCCACTGGATTCAAGCAAGCCTGGCTGATGACGGCTGAAATGCCAGAAACCAGTCCTAGGATGCTTGTTTCCGGTCCAGGGAAGACATGGCTTGGCAGTTCGGGCTGGACTGTTCCCATGAGGCACAGGGTCAGACTGATTTGCATATGGCCATGTCTGAACTGGGGTGGTGGAGTGAGCTAAAGAATGATGATGGATTAAACCCAGATCAGTTGACTGGGGGTGAGTGTTTGATTGGCTCAAGCGTTCCGTCCATCATCCCCTTTTGTATCGCCTTGTTTGTGCCACAGCGCACCTTTAAGAAGGTGAGCCAGGCACAAAATATAGAGAGGCTGCTTCAAAGCTACCCATATTTCTCTGTGCAGGCAGTAGCCTTTCTGCACATTAAAGAGGGATTAGAAATCTCCCTGGAGGCACATGCAGTGAGTGACTGCAGTAGCCTGCAAGAGGGTGTCTGGCAGGGTCCATGGGGCCCACTTTCCCACTCCAGAGGGTTGCTCTCAGCGTGTGCACTGACAGTGTGTCTCATTTTTGTAGGGCACTGTCACTGTGCCACCTAAGGGTGGGCTTGCCTCTGCACCAGTGTCGGTACTACAGCACAGGCGCAGAGGCAAAGTGATTCCCTCATTTGCATGGGACTCCACCACCAAGCAAATGAGGGAAGGCCCTCTGAATATAGCTCTGTTACTACATGTGCACCAGCACTTTCAGATTTACAGAAGGGGTCACACAAGCATCTGTGTGACCCTTCAGTAATACCATTGTGCCCCGGGGCTCAAAAAACAGATGCACACATTCGTTGCACCCCTGAAGTACTATGTGTAATACTGCCCTGATGCATCTTTTGATCACAAATACTGAGTCCTCCTACAAGGAAAAATTACTTGAGGTATCCTTTCGAATACAAAATGTTCTCAAATTACTGATGAGATACAGTTTCACAATACTAGTAAGAAACAGGATCAAGTTGTACATCTGACACATGTAAGAGAGAGTTAGGACTTGATTGGTGGCTAAAGCATAGCAGAGAGCAACTTTAAGACCAAAAATTAAGATTCGTTACACATTTTTCTTGAGTAATGAAATTCTGCAACCCTCTAATCTATGTAAGTGCAGTTCATCCATCCATGCATCTATCTATTCATTCATGCACAAGTACATCCATCTCAAAGTCCATCCGTCAATCTATTGCCATATTCAAACATCTTCCATTCAACCGTCTGTCCATCTATCAGTACACTCATCAGTCAATGCATCCGCCCATTATGGAGAGGTGAGAAGCACTAAGTTTGGCAACATGTCCATCTAGCTGAAGATGGATCTAGGGATAGGGGCCTAAATTACAACAAAATGATGCAGCGCCGCAAGCCATTTTGCTGCGCCGAGCTGCATCATTTTAAAAGCACAGGGATAGGTCATATTTACAAAAATATGACGCATCCGTGACCTTTCTCCTGCGCTGGCGCACTATTGGCTGCCATGCACCAATGCAGGCACTCTTGCACCATGGGGATGATTGTTTTTGTGCCGGAAGGGACACTTTCCTGCACAAAAACAATCACTAATTGTGTTTTCCTCTTTCTATGCGTGCTGCAGAATGCATATTTACAATGCCATGAAAAGCCACACAGGGTTGCTTTGCGTGGCCTTGTAAATATGGGCAAGCACACTGCACCGCCGGTACATCAAAAAAAGTGATGCCCCAGCGGCGCAAGGGGCTTGCAAATAAGCCCCTAGGTGAATACAAGTAAGCAGAGGTGGAAAGAATGAGGCACTTTTAAGGAATAAGTATGACCGAAATAAGATACATCTGGTTGCAGGGGTCCTACTTTAAAGTATCAGGTACCACAGTCCCTTGTGATGGTCTCTCATGTATTCCTTTAGTCCATACTAACAAGACAACATTCCACATTCTCTTTACCACATCCTGTTGGGCTCAGCTCTGTAGTAAGGCGATGGCCCGGTGGCATCCCTGTCCCTTCTAAATTATTCCAGAATCCAAAAGCGTCAAAAAGGTGCGGAAAAACACAGCCTATAAAGTGGGGCCTATGGAATTCAAGTGTGACACAGAGGTAGGGATGTGACATTAAGGCAGCTAGTGGGGCTGGCAAGGATTGCATTGTCTACCCTCATTCAAGGGTACAGCTTCGCTCTGTTTTGATTACTACTAAGAATGGCCAGGCAGGGCAGATTCACAGGAATATTTATGTGTTAGGGCCATCAGTAGACTTTTATGGCTGGAAATAAAAGCTTCAATGATTAGATTTTATGACTCTTCCAACTCAGTTCCCTTTTTTCTTTGTTTCGCCGCTTTGCCCTCTTAATTTGTTTGCCGCAGTGCATCTGCAGCTCACAGACGTAGACATGCTGATTTCTACTATTGAAATGAGGCTGAGGTCTGGGGTGAGGCTGCTTGCACTGACCTGAAATGTAGGCCAGAGTCAGGCATCTGCTCTGGGTTGGATCATGCACTGACTCCAAACCCAGCTGCATACTCAGGCCCATATTATCATTTTTTTCTGCAGCGCAGAAAGCCACCTTGCTGCGCTGCATGAAAGGGCAAGAATGCACTGTATTTAACATTATTTGGTGCATGCCTCTCCTTTCCTAGAACTGACACACTTTTGGCTGCCTAGAGCCAATGCAGGCACCATAGTATCATGGTGCAAGGGTGCCTGCATTGTAGGCAGGATTGTTTTCGTGCAGGAAAGGACACCTTCCTGCACAAAAACAATCCTGAGAGGCATTTTCCTCTTTCTAAGTGTGCTGCAGAATGCAGCAAAATTAGAAAGAGGAAAAAATGAGGAGTAATAAAGATATTTCTCCTTGTTATGCCTGGAGAGGCGAAGCATTTTGATGCATTCCCAGGTCTACCACTAATGGTAAATTTGGGAATGCATGCAGTACCCATGGGACACCTCCCAGGGACAGAGTAACGCAAGGCAGAGATTTGCGCTGCCTTGAGTTACTCTAGATTTATCAAGCTATGCAGGGCCACACAAGCTTGCCTTGTGAGGCTTGATAAATCTCACTTAGGTTTTGTGTTTCTTTGCGACACTTTGCGAGGCCTAAGGGCGATGCATACCCTTGATAAATCTGGACCTCAGACTGAATGAACTTCTGTGCCTCAAACCGGAACCTACTCATAGAGCACAGAAGGCATCCTCAGGACCACTCCAGGCAAAATAAGCTGCTGAAGCCTCAGTAAACATCTCCGACCTCAATGTAACTAGGAGATAGGGATGTGGAAAGGACAGAGTGTGTGTGTGTGAGAATCAACGTCCCTTAAAGAGGAGTTTGGATATTAGGAAATACCCAAAATGTGTATTGGGAGAAAGGTGAAGTTGGGTGTAGCCAAAGACTAAACAGGGAGTGATCTGGGCAATCTTGTTCCCAAAGCAAGGGCGTGTCGTGTGGCTCTAATATAAGCCTTGTTAACTCTCCCCTACCAGACAGAGCAAGCTGTCTGGTTGAGAAAGATCTATGACATCCTTACCAAGAACGTACAGTTGGCCTACAGCCCCTCCATTAATTACCATTGGTTGGCTTTATGGTCAATCTCATTCGATTACTTGTGATTCAATGGCTTACCGTCCTCTTCTTCTGTTTGTCCCTCATCTGGAGCATGGCTTCTTTGCAATCCTTTTGATTGGCTGACTTGTACTCTTCCCAGTACTTGACTTGTAAAAACATAAGTTCCGGTGCCCTCTTCCCGAGGCATTGCAACTTAAACCACCCATTGCCCCCACCAGCGCTGACAATGACAGTACCAGCACAACTACCTGCCATCATGCTCCTATAACTCTGACAATTCAGACCATCCCAGGCCGCCAAAGCTATCAGAATGGCTCAGGCAGCAGGTATTCATTGTTTTTAATGTATATGGGATTATTATACAACTGGTGTGTGATCCTCTCTACGTTTGACAAACAGCGCCACCATGTGGCAGACTGTTATAAGTGCTGGTGTTGCCAATTAAGTGCCGGTGCCCAGCACCGGAAGCCACCAGCTTAAATTAAGCACTGACACTTCCACTTGTCACTTTTAGGGAAAAACTTTTTCGTTTTGGTCAGGCACTCCATGAGAGTGCATGTGTTTTACAGCTCTCTTCCTTATGAGCTTCTCCACCTTCTCAAATATCCACCCCAGTTTTTGCTAATTGTTTCCTCATTTGCTGTTCATTCTCTCTCTCCTTCTGCCCCTGCCAAACTCCCCTGGACCCATGCTGTGTGTTGCTGTCACCTTTGTGCGCTTCTTTTCCCTCCTACCCACCCAGCTTTATTGCTATTTCATTCCTCCACCCTCACCCTGTAGCTTCCCACACATACTTCTGCCAGCCACTCCTCCATTGCTCCCTCACTGCCCAGTCCTTTTTTTAATATATATTTTCATTATTTTGTGGTGCCAGGCAGCAAATTGCTGGCAGCCCTCCCGCCTTAAAAAAGTGATTTTGCACCACTAAAATGTCATTTTCTCTGACTTGCCAGTCTTTCGCGGATCAGTAAATAAAACAAGCAATTGCAATGCAATAGGTCTCGCATTTGTGAAAGTTAGAGTTATTGGTGTTGCAAATGAGAATGTATTTTACCTATGTGTTTTTGTTTGAAGTGGAGTGGATGTATGTAGTGTGGAGTGGAATTATGTAGTTTGAATTTAAATTGTTAGTTGTGGAATGGTATGGAGTGGTTTTTTGTAGTGGAATTATGTGGCATGTGTGCAGTGGAATTTTGTGGATAGTAATTATGTGGTAAGGAGTGTACTGGAATGATGTGGAGTGGGATTGTGTGTTATCAAGTGCAAGTATGTGGAATGGTGTTTTGTGTTGTGGAGTGGTATATATTGGAGTGTAGTTATGTGGCGTGCTGCTGAATTTTGTGGTATGATGTGGAATTGTGTGGTGTAGATTGTATGTATGTGGTGTGTTGATCTATGTGGTTTGTTGTTGAATTATGTGGTGTGGAATGGAAATGTGAAGAGTTAAATTGCGTGGCGTGGAAGTGTGCAGCGCTGAGTGAAATTATGCCGATTGGAATTATGTGGCATGGTGTGGAGTGTATTTATTTATGTGGATTGTGTTAGTAAGTTTAAAAATGATACATGTGCTTAGATGGTATTTATAGACCACTCAACTGTACGAATGTGTTATGAAATTTTGAATTACAGAAGGACGTTTTTTGCGCCTACTATTTATTTTAATCTCTGACAATGTGGCAGCTAGACATATGTGTTTGGCTGTGAGGAGCTGGGACTGTGCATGAGACAGCTCAAAAAGAAGGAGCTACCCACCCATTCAAGGATTATAGAGGCCCACAGAGGAGTCCTTATAGATTAGATAAAAGCAATCCCGTGCATGCATTGAGAAAACCACAATAAATACAATGAATAATTTTATCTTTTTATTATCAGAATATCAAAAGGTATCATAAAATTTGATTTTATATTACACACAAGAAGATATATACATATAACTAAAAAACAGTGAAAGAATTACAATGAATAACGTACCCCACACACAATCTTCATTCATACAAGCACACTCATACATATCACATGAGTTCCTTTCATTCAACTAACATATATAACAAATCATCCCAAGTTAAAAGGAAGCCAGCAAAGTAAATGAATGTTCTGATACACTGGTCCAAATTGAGGATAGAAAATCTCTTCAGGGTTTAGAAAGACCAAAGCCGACGCGCGTTTCGGTGAAGACCCTACTCCCGGGCCACACCTTCCTCAGGGCAAGTCATAAACCATGAATTGCGTGAGACACTCAATCAACCTATTGAGGTATTCAACACAGAACACAATCCAACAGCGGAAAGATACCCAGATCGGTCTATAGGTTCTTGAGGGATGTAACCTTTATCAAATAATGTCAGCCCAGATACATATTAGGCGAAGAATCACAAGCATAAAGCTTCAGCCTGTTTAATCTTGATGGGAATTCTTTTGCGGAACGCAGAGTCGATGAGGATCTGGATATACGACACACGTTCAAGCTAGGGGTACGGATTTGTGCATGAGACAGCTACCACAGGCAGGATCACGGAAAGAAGGACTGTACCAAATGCGATCATTTCAATTATTAAACGTTAAAAGCAAACGTTAAAAGGAAGATTGAGCCTCTGTTAGTGCACCCTTAATGTTATTACACAGAGCACTGCTGCGAATACGAAAACCGATTGGCAGCTTTGTGAAACAGGGAGAGGCTAATTAAAATGGAGAGTATAGGAACGGACGGAAGCCTGTCTGCCTGTAAAAAGGAGCGGAAAGTGATGAAGAGGAAAAACATGAATTAAAGCTGAAAAACGAGACGGAAATATATGTGCTCAACACCGGCTGCTCAGTTGACTGTAAGCAGGGCAGTATTGCTGCAGCGCTCACCAACAGCTGTGTGAAAGGGACATGTTAAGTAAGCATTTTACACACAGCTAGCATTTTGCCCAAGCAATCAGTTCGCATTGTAATATTTTTAGTGCTGTTTTTGTATAAATCTTGGCGAATATTATCGCTGCAGCGTTAAGAATTTTACACAATTTTGCCCAAGCAATCGGTTCGCATTGTAATATTTTTAGTGCTGTTTTTGTGTCAATCATAGTTAATCTTAGCTGGTGTTGGAAGTCACAAGAGCGTGCAGTGGGTTACTCTGTAGGCAGATATGTCTGGAAGATGTCTGGATGCTGTGAAGCTGCAGTCCGGGGGCGAGTCCGAGATGAAAGAGCATTCCTTATAGAACCCCTACCCGGACTATTAAACTGTATGCAGCCAGGACATCCCGTTCCACATAGATGGAAAGGTAAATAACGCGCTCGGCAGAGGGCGTGGGAACCGAGGTACTTCAGCACAGCAGGCAGAGTGTGAGGAAGTGACCGAGCCTGGGAAGGTTTGGAGGGCGGGACTGGGCGGCATGGAGAACTGAACCAGGCGCAGCTGTCGGTCTGAGCGAGAAATTAAAACAAGTTGAATATGGTGAGCTGCGCAAAAAAAAAGAAAGGAGCGGAAAGGCGCGGCTGCCATAATTAAAGTGAAAGCGCGCAGTGCGCGCTGCAAATAAAACAAGTTAAACAAACGCGGCGTGAGCCGAAACAGATGGCGCACTGCACGCAATTAAAACAAGTGCGAGCGGAGCGGACGAAAACTGTATTTAGGCGCCGCTGCTCCGGGACTACACGGAAGTTACTATAGGATCAACAGCCAACAGAAAGCAAGATAACAACAGCAATGCCACAGGTAAACCAATCGCAAGCGGTAAAACAAATTACACGGAGTTTCAGCCAACATACAGATTAGTTTATGTCTCGCTGAGACAGCGCATGCAGCGCATGCGCTGCCAAGGCGAGACCTAAAAAATGACAATTTCATCAATTCACATGTCTGCAGTTGCGTGGTGATGCATCCCCGTGCTTCAAAGATTACACATGTATGTACCCATGCACCTATGAAATGACGCTGACATTGGCCGTGCCGCAGAGAATTAAAAAAAAAAAATTCCAATGCTCATCAGTCAAAAAGCACTTTTTTTGATGATACTGCACAGCATTGGCTAAGAGCACTGCCAAAGCCAAAAGGTCCAAAAGACGAAACATATTTGCTTTGCAAATGCCTATGTTTTCTTGTTGCATGCCCAGCTGTGATATGAGGCAGGAGCCTAGTGAGGGCTCACCTTGAACGAAGAGCTCCCTTGTGTCATAAGAAATAGGAGGTTTCAGAGATCCCCTTGAGCTACAACTCCTTCTTAAAGCTTTGACAGATGTTGAAAGCAAAATCCAGATAGATATTAAACATCAACGGTTAAGAAATGTATGTGTGCTTTCTAATTTATTGGTGCGTGGCCTAGTGTTGAATAAACAAAGTAGTCATAAAACACCATGGGTAATTGACAAAAAGTCACAGAATTTAAAAAATCTGGGGTAACTCACAGTAACGGCTGCTCCTTAACGGCGGTGGGGGGGCGGGTCGTGGGGGATTCGGGGCGGGAATGAAAAGAAGAAAAAACTCACTTACCTGTGTGCTACCGCCTCTCGGTCCTCTTCGCTCACTTCCAGGAGTCCAGGGCAGGAAACCGAAACAGGAAGCACCCAGTCTTCCAGACTCCCCTACTGAATCATGACGCTGCTGGTAGCAGCGTTGTGATTGGTCTGAGCGCCATGGTTCGGTGCTCAGCGAGGGACTGGGAGCCTGGGCATGTTCTCCACTGAGGCTGTAATACAGCCTGGGTGGAGAACATGTAAAGTGCTCATGCCTGTTTGGCCGACCCAAGACGGCCGGCCAAACCGTCATGCACACTTAGAGAGTGCCACCACTCCTCCCCCTGTTCCTCTGACACAGACCAGCCCCGCCCCTAACCAGCTGAGTAAGGATGAAAAATAAAATGATAATAACAATGCATTATTATCATTTTATTGTTCCTTTTCACCTGCTCGCAGAGCAGTGGGGCGAGGCTCCTCTACTTAGTGGAGGAGCCGCCGCTGGTAACTCTAAGGGCAGAAAGATGTAGGCGAGAAGTAGGCAGCACACATACATATTGGAAAAGGCCTTAAATGGTTTTTTTGTGCAGGAAAGTACCTGCACAAAAGCAATGCCGACCACAACACAGGCACCCTTGCACTATGGCGCATAGGTGCCAAGGCGATGATCAACGGGAAACCGCCAAAGACGCTGGAAAAAATAGAATGAATAAACGCCGGGATGACACCAAAAATAGTTTGGAAGGAGGACACCAAACCAGACCCCACGACTTTAAAAAAGTGTACCAGACCCTCTGTGTTAGATGCGTTAAAAATACGATGAATTAACTCCCCAAAATGTTGGGGAGATTAGTGTTCAAAAGGGCCTGTATTTCACTGTGGGTACTCGCCACCTGGAGAATGAATGTCTCCCGGGCGGACGTGAGCATAACTTCCTCGTTCAATAATAGTGCCTTTATTCTGCTCAGTCTATTGAAATCTGCCTCCATGGTAGGGATGGAAGGCCAAATAGAGATATCAACCTTGCCATGAGGGGGAGGAAAAAGCACATTTTTGCAGCAGACAACCCTGTGCGAAACTGTTACAATGTAAGGAATGCCAGCCTGCAGGCCACAACAGTTTTCGTTATTTAAAAGTAAATAACTACCATTGGAAAGGAGAGTGAAAGTAGGAGAAATAACAGGAGCAGGAATACCTTTCAGCACACAAGCAAGATTAGGAGCGGAAACGCTACATGAGCCATGCAATTTAATGTGCTTACAAATAAGCGAATGACCCATAGTCGAGTCGCAGTACTCCCCCGTGAGAAAGACTTCCTTGCCGTCCCGAAGGCATTTATACATGAAAGGCAAGGACCAGAGTTCATGCAGGAAAGCACTGCCCAAGGGCCGGTAACGGCCCACAGGATAATGTTTCATGCACGAGTCAAATTCAAACAAGGAAAAAGGTAAAGCGATAACCCCATGAACTAGCCACACAGCAGAATCGAGTTCTGCAACAGAGAACGGCAAAGGATCCATCTTTTCGATATGTAATAGAGTGTAAGTTGCATCTTTCATGGACATAAATTGCTGTTTGTCAGTTAAATTAAAAGGTAGAAACAAGGCAGAGGTGTTCAAAAATGCCAAGGAACTTTACCTAACTTGAGCGTTTGTAAAGTCCATGCAAACTGCATAACTGAACGCAATTGATTCTGACCATGATATAACACAGAAACATCATCTTGTACAATATCAACAACAGAGGACACAATATTCTCTAAAGTATAAATGCGAGAAGACAGGGTATTAATACTATTGTCAACAACAGCAAGCACCTTTTCCAAATTCGCTTGATCTATTTCCCGAAGACGGGAAGCAGCTTCCATTTGTGATAGCTTCCAGAGTTCATTATATGTCTCATAAATGAATCTTTTAGGTCGGGGACCACGAAGGTCCCAAAACAAAGTCGGACAGAACAATATTGCCTGAAAGGAGGGACAAATGTTGTTTAACAGAATCAAGGGACGAATGTTGCAGCCATTGTTTGCATAATTTACCAACAGAATATGTAGTGACAGTACGAGAAGCAGTAAATCTCGGATCAGGCCTATCCTGTGTGTATCTAGTACCTGAGTCATGAAAACGCATTTGACATGCATTAGATGATATAGGCCATACCAACCAGGGTGACTGATCCAGTTCGGAAACATTAAATGAATTATTCTGTAATAGAGCCTGTAGGGTCGTCAGGGACAGGTTAAAACGTGAGCTATCATTGGGAAAACTCGAAAGGGATGGAATTGAGGGCGAGTTTAATTGTTTAGTGGTAGCTAAGCCCCAACACGTAGTTTGATAGATCTAAGCATTTAGGAACATAATTTGGGTAGGGATGAGGCAAGCACGATGCAACGCCTCGGTTCCCTGTACCTGCCAGTCCTAAGTGCACAAGTGCAGGGAGAGATCAAAAATGCACCGTTCATTGAAAATATGATGCAGTTCTGCTATCTCCCTTTCATACAACGCAGCACAGCAACGTCACGTGAAATGTTTGCAAATCCGGGCACAAGTGTAGTAATGAATTTATAAAAAATATAGTGCAATTATTCAAAATGTATGACTTCAAAGGACTTTTGACAGGAATTAGTAAGTGCGACAGAATTAGAAAACTGTGAATGTAAGTGTTTTTTTTAATGAACGCAGGGTGGGTACTGAACAAACTCTAAAGGATAACGGTTGAGCATCAATAGCTGATGGGCTGCAGATTTCCCTTCTCTTTCACATTCCCCAAACGTCAACGTTCGTTAGAGGGTCATTAGTCACAAAAAAGGAAGTCCCTTCTGCCCAGTGAGTGAGTGGAGTGAGCCATCAAGCACCCTTAGGGGGCACCACACTTGGTAAAGCCTCAGTCCCATGATTGGGCTGTGCATGTTTCTCATGCACACCCACAATTTGAAAATTACTTATAGGGCAGGACTGATCCTTCGCGGTGCCACCGAATGTACCATGGGGGCACTCTTTAAATAATAAGGAAGATCACAATGCTTTGCATGTGTTAGAGGGGCTTCGCCCAGTAAATACGGTGCTATTGGCATTGTGTAGGCTGTTAATTGCATACCAATATTTAATTTCATTTATTTTGTTGTTCATCTTATTTAGCTTCAGTGATAACCGTAATAAGAGGCTTACTTAGGGTAATAGGATTATCCTTAGTGTTTTTCATGTCAAGGGCAAGCAATTAAGCTGTGACTAGAACACAACACGCCGATGCCTCTTGATGCGCTCTTCAGTAATATGTTTGTTTGAGATTAGGAGCTAATCTCAGATCACCACAGTCACTATTAGTGAGCAGGTAGGAACAATGCTGGTGGGGTTTGAAGGGCATGTTTTCCATCCCACACAGTCGAATAATAGCTACTGGGCTGCATGAATAGAATTCATAATAAGAGACAGACTCTGAAAATGAAAACAAAAATGATTCAGGGACGTTGTCAACACTCCTTTTTAGATTTCACAGATTTTTCATTTGACCTTGAAGATGTCACGCACCAACATTGGTGCTACAGCAGGTTAGAGCAGCAAAGTGTCCATCCCTGACGTCACCTGTTAAGGCAACATCAGCAATCCATGGAGCTCTCCATCTCTGAATATGGACGGGGAGGGATGAGAATCAGATAGAAGAAATCAAGAAGTCATGATCAGATAAGGCTTCAGTGGGCTGGGGCACATTTACACGTGTGTGCCTGTCAGCCCTGCCCACACTTGAAGGAGACTGACAATGGAGGTCAGAGTCTTTACAACATGACACTAATCAACGACCAATGAGATTGTTTGTTTTGTTTTAGGTCCAATATTATGAGGGCCTGGCTTTAGCCTGTGGATATGCAGTATGAGACCAACCTGTGTAGGGCTGCGCAGTGGCGGCTGGTGACATTTGAAAGTGGTGAGGCGTAAAACAATTATCGTACTGCACTGCGGTGAGCGAGTGTAGCGAGCGAGCCCGAACCTCCCCCCGAGAAAATTTTGAAAAAAGAGTGGGCAAATGGTGCATTTTCAAGCAAATTTGAGAAAGCAGGAAGGTTGAGCAGCACTCCTGCTAGGCTTAATACATTCAATTTGTTCGCAATCACAGTACAGACATTTGCCTGGTTCCTTCTGGCACAGGAACAACGATGGGCTTTGTGTCCTGGCACATATTGTAAAACGTATTTTATTTTATTTACCTTAGCACACAATACTAGATGGTAAATAAATGGCAGTGCGAGCTAAACAAATATAAATCACTTAAAATTCGGCAAAAAGCGCTTCTGCACCTGCAGGCTTCATGGCGCTGGTTTTAATCTGTGTTTAAACTACAGGGTCTCTAGAAGCACTGCATTTCACAACACGTTTGTGTTTTAGATCTGAAACGGAAGTGAACATTTCATATTCCAAAATGTAGATTTTACTTCGAAAATCAGAGAGCGCTTGCAAGCACGGCTGTCATGGTTAGTTCATATTTATTTGTTGGAAACAGGGGGCCTTAAGGTTGATCACACATTACAGGGTAGCAGACTATAGCTTCGAAGTTTCATAAACTATTGTTCGTTTCCAAAGATAAAATGGGTTACCATTGTGTCCGGTATGACTTGACATGGGAGCATCAGTCAGCTACCTGTCGCATGGCAGTTCCAGTGTACAAGTGAATTCTGAGCGTGTCTTTTTTTGCCAGTAGTTTATCTGTCTCGATCTTGGCCTAACTCTTTACAGAAGATGAAGAGCCAGGTCGAACCCCAGTCTCCCCAAGGAGTGGCCTCATTGGTCCAAATCAAACAGGATGATTGCAAAGAACAGCTTGTGGCATTAATTGTGGTTTTTAGTGACATGGGAATGGGTTTATGCAGCACACACCATGTCCCTTGATCCCAAAGGGCAGAACCTATAGACGGGGCCACTGGAATTATGCTGCAGGGTTCGATCAAATTATGCGGCAAGAAAGGGCAGGTTATACGGCACGTCACTGCACATCTTGTGGTAGTATTACTTCATTGTTTCATAACTGTGGCTCATTTTAACACTGTATGGGTGGGCGATTGTTTGACCTTGTTAATACTAGTTCAACACTCAAATACAGCAATAAGCAACTGAGATGTGAATGGTCAACCTTTGCAAAGGGTCTCCCATTGCACAGGTAAAACGAGTGGCAATGAGTTAAGGAACTTTTGGTCCGTTCGTGTAAGAAATACATATACTTTTTAAAATCTTCAGATTATGCAGAAAATGATGGATTACGTGGCAAATGCGGCAAATCCTTACTTATGCAGAAAACACAGCGGCTGCAGTCACACAATTCCAATGCACCTGCCTACAGAATGCAATATACGCACACCGGTATGCATGAGTGCAGTGCATAACTTAGCAGAGAGGTGTTCACAAAGTAAAGGAAGTGAGTATCTATTCTCAGACCTGGAGGTGACTGATGCCTGGCTAATCTCGGGAAATGTCTTCGCTTACCCACACCCTAGTATAGGTTATTTGTTAACTCGATGACACATAACAGCTTGCGCCATAAAAAAATATAAAACCAACATATCGGCGTGTCTTCTGAGTGCTAGGCTGCACGCAGAATCTGTATTGTGGTCAGTGGCCTCAAGATCACACTGCACCTCCACACACAGCGTCAGTTAACACAGAAGCATTGTATCACGTTGGGTGGCCGCATGCAGACAGACACCGTCTCTCCACAGCAACTTTTATGTAAAACCATGAACATCACATTTCCTACCATTGCAACTCCAAAGCTATCAAGTTGTCCCAGGGTCCTGTAATACTCACATCTGCACAGCAATACGAATCTCAGTTGCAGTGCAAGCGCTCACACAGCTGATGTGCTGCAGGGCACACAGCTCCATAAAATGTAGGCGTGCACATTAATAAAACATTAATAAAACACCAGTGCCATCTGCATGACAACCACATCCACAGAACATGGGCTTGAGCACCTTACAGCACTTTAATGTGCTGGCCTAAGCAGCACTAAACCACTCATGCTGCCAACAGGAAAGACACATTGAAAGTACTTAGACAAAACGCATCATTGCACTGTATTGCCATCAACCCGACTCAAGTCAACCCCCAGATCACCTGTAGCATAGACACAACACACAAACCACATAGACGTAAGAGCATCACCGCACCATAATGTGCTGGTCTGACACTTCTGAGCGACTCCGGTCATCCACAGGTTAAGAACTCCAACAACGCCTAGACTGTTCGGTGTCAAGGCACTGTAAGTGCAGACATGCGCAGTGTTTAACAATTCCTCTAATCTGTCGGGACACACCGCCCCCTGACTGTGTAGTTAGAAGTATCACACACGCTAACATTACCGTGTATTCGCTCGATGGCGGCTGCACAGCCTCGGTGGGGTGCGTGAATTTCCACCTGATCCGGTACAGCTTAAGAGTCTGTGGTGTCGACTCGTGTGTGGCACTGGCGCGGTGACGCTTGAGGGCGTGACTCGGTGACTGACGGACTGACTGCAATGGCCAATCACAGTGCGGCTGCTGCGGCAGTGCCACCCACCCACGCGCGGCACCCAATGTTATAATGCCTGCCCGCTCAGGCTCAGGCTCCGCGGTCACTCTGCCAATCCAGACGCTGCATTAGCAGCGCCAGGATTGGCTAGGGCACGGAGACGGCCCGCCCATTAGCGACCGGGGGCTGCTGCGCGAAGCAACCCTCTGCCTCTCGGGTCCCGACTCCCCCCTCGCTCTCCAGGTCCAGGATGGTATAGGAGGTGGCTGTAGTGCGCATGTTCGGGCTGGTCATAAAAATGACCAGCCCAAAATCGAGCATGCGCACTATTGCAGCTGCGCTTTAGTAAGCGCTGCAGTCGCCTGGCTGTCACTCAACCCTTCCTTGCTGCCGCAGCCAGCCCCGCCCCCACCCCCCTTCAGCGCCGATTGCCTGACTGTCTGCCGACTGCGAGCGGAGCGAAGACGAGCGAGTAGTTTAGTCATAATACTGTGTCTGTGTTATTTATGACTCAACTTACTCGCTTGCGACTGTGAATGCCATGTGGCTAGTGGGGCAACGCCCCAGCGCCCCCAATGGACGCACCGCCACTGGTGCTGCGTAAGTGAAAGTGAAACACAGACACAAGTGGAAAGGCTGAGGGTACATATCAAGAAGCTATGGCTCTGGACAAATGACGATGGGGCCTAAAGCTGCTTTAATTAACTGTAAGAGCAGGTGCAGACATTAAATTCACTCAAACCATTCCCTGCTATCCATTAAAAAACACCTTTGTCATGTGTGACTATCTCAGGCTCACCCCTTCCAAAGTATAAGAGCGTGAGACCAAAACGTGATTGCCTCTTTTATCAGATCTTCATAAGGTGAGATGTCAGATATAAATATACCAGCCCTGGCAACATTTGGAAGCACCAGCCCAATTTGTGATTCACTCTACCCAGGGCCGTCTGAACAGCATTATAGGCCCCCGGGCAAAGCAGTGCACTGGGCCCTGCCTACACAACCACTCACAGGAATAAAAATGTAAACAATCAAAGAAATAAACTTATATTTATTGGTACCTCCAACAAAATCGGTGTTTTGACATTAAAAAACATGCTGTACTGCAAAGATTAATCAATACAAATCTGGTCTGTGCATGGATTAACATGGGGCCCCTATGCTCGTGGGGCCCCGGGGCAACTGCCCAGTGTGTCCATGCGTTAAGACGGCACTGACTGTAACCCAGCTGCATAAGCCTTTCCGATGCAGTGGGCTATCAGAAATCTTGCTAATTCATAATAGGTGGGCCTGCCTCTGCAGTCTGTACAAGAATGTCAGACAAATTCCCATTTCCCATTTCCTTTTTGTTGTGAAACCACAGAAAGTCCTTTTTTTCTATCATGAGGTTAATGGATGAGAGATAGAAGTCTCCGACTCATTCATGAGTATGTAATAAGGATGTGAACTCACTCACCCACTTTTCCACCCCGAGTTCAAGGGCTGGCCCCACTCGACAAGAGGAACAATTGGTCTTCAAGTCCTGGATCAGCAGTTCAGGAAGATTAATCCTGTAAATGCTGAGTATCATTCAGCACGTTCAGGTCACGTCTTTAGCACAGCTGAGTGGTCTAGGGATAATGACTATATTCAGAAATAATTATCGCGCAGTCTGGTGCCGTTCACACAACAAGACGCGAGCACACTAATTTGTGGCAGACTCATAGCTGTGAGAGGCTCTATCACCATACAAAATCAATATTAAATGGGGAGGAAGGAAGGAGCTCTGGGTGATGTTATGTACATTTGTATAGAGCACTAATAACCTGAGAGGGTATCCAGGCACTTGGGCAGGTGGGTAGGGGTGTGGTCCCAAGGTGCTTATACGAAGAGACAGGTCTTCAGCTTCTTGCAGAACTCAAGAAGTGAGGAAGAAGCTCTGATGTGTTGAGTGAGGTTGTTCCATATCTTGGGTGCGATGTAGGAGAATGAGCAACCTCCATATTTGCTATTGCAGATGTGGGGAGTGCGTACGAGTGAGAGTGAGGCAGAGCATAGGTGTCTGGTGGGTTGGTAAATTGCATGCGGCTGTTCAGGTGTTCTGTTCCTGTGTTGTGTAGGGCTTTGTATGTGTGCGTGAGAAGTTTGAATTGGCTGTGCTTGTGAATGGGGAGCCTAGGAAGCTTTCTGAGGTGTGATGTGATGTGGGTGCAGTGGTGGTCGGAATCGCAATCCCGAATTGAGGCGGTGCCGAGGCAGGCATCGGAATTACGATATCCCTTTCCGACAGTCTTTTCATGTTGGAAAGACTGCCATGAAAAGGCTATCGGAAACAGATTTTGGGGGCCCCAAACAGGGCCCTCTTCCATCATGGGCCACTGTAAAGTGGCCCAGGGGGCACATGTAATACTCCAACGCACCTCCAAGCACTGTGTGCCATGCACAATATGGTGCATGGCACATGGTGCATGGAGTTGCAGGATTTGTCCTTTACACAGCGGCTTGTGCTGCAGCCCTTTTCCTGGTCCGCAGCATAAGGCGCCATGTAAAGGAGCACTTTGCGACTACCAGCCCAGTGGTTGCATCGTAATTGGGCGTTCGGAATGCCGACTGCTCGTTGGGCAGTCTCCTGACTGCCGTGATAGCGGTCGGCGGTCAGACCGCCCGATAACCTAATCAGGGCCTATGTTCTCACATGTCCCGGTGCTTGACTTCCACTTTCCTTAGCTACTGTACCTCCTTGCCCAGAATTGGGACGTCTATCCCTTTTTTTCTCGCTATCTTTCGGGCCTTCCTAAGTTGCCTGTCGGTATGATGACTCACCTGTCCTTTTGGGTCGAAACGCCATCAACAGTTTGTCTTGTGCATCATAATTGATTTATTCCTGCTCTGTTTGTAACTAGTAATCCAACTGCTTGTGCAAAACAAAACCTTCATATGCCCATATGATTTTTTCATACTTCTTGACTCACAATCACATCAAGTGAAACACCAAGAGCACCGATTACTTTATTGCACCTTTTAATATTTCGTGGTTCACTTTTATGATAGACTGAATAAATACATAAAATATTTTGTCACTACTGTGTTTATAATTTTAAGATAGAGCAATGCGCTGCTTTTTAAATATCTGTATCACAGTATTATCCTTCATTACGTGTGCTCCACATTAACTATCTATCTAATCTGCTTTTGAAACATTTTTCACAGGACCATTGTCTCTTACCATATGCTATTTTCATGCAGCCTGCGTGTTTTTAAAAAAATGATTTACCTCGGTGAACGTGACATTCATGTGTCTTCCCAGATGGTGTCACTGTTTGCACGCACCGAGGCCCCTGAACATGGCTCTTGTGCCATGAAGGGCATCCAATGACCACCAGTCATGAAGAGAGAGATCGGGATGAGTACTTTCCTCTCACGGGGATAGTGGTACTGGCAGTGGTGGTGGCATGGGTTTATATGGGAGCGAACAGGCCTTTTTACATCTCTCCCTCGGGGGTTGATGCCTAGCGGTTCACCACAGTTAAAAGGTTCTGTTAGTCTCATTTAGCGGGTGGCTTTTTGCTCCGTCCGTGAGGGACGTGAATGGATGGTTAATGTACACTTCATATGTGTGAGGTAGAACGTGTGTGTGGTTTGGATGTATGCAGTAGGGCGCCATCTTGGACTACCTCTGTGTAGAAGGCAATACAAAATGGAAGGCCTTCTGTGATATTTCCCTTGGTCTGGAACAATCCTTTACCATACCCCAGAGTCCCACAGTAGCTGTGTTCAGAGTCCGGTGAGTGAAGGTGACACGTACATCTGCTTTGAGTCCACGTTCTGCTTCCCCTGCGAGAGCTCCTCTAGATTCACCCCTCTTCCTGACTGCATCTGTTTCACAATGGATGTGTCAGGACTGTTTGGGACAAAACACAAATAAAGCCCTGAACTGGCCAGGCCTGTCCATGAAGAGGGCACGTGTTGAACCCAACCCTGGCTTGCCCTAATCATGCAGGGGGCATTTTGGATATGAGAGGAGAAGTCCTCACCCCCGCAAATGTTGCCAGTGCACGGGGGCTGATTGATCGGACTCTTCATAAATATTGGGCTGGGGATGTGGAACTACTCCATGCCGGGAATGCCAGCTCTCTAGAGTAGCTCCGTGTGTGTGTACCACTGCTTATGGCTACATAAGCTGGGGAAAATACTCCCTGTCCGGTATTTCCTAATACCTGACCTGTCCGAGGCAGTGGGGGAATGCAGTCTGGCCAGATTTGCTGAGTGGAACCCTGGCGAAAGCAGGATGAAGCAGAGGGCCCAGGGAGAGGCCATCATACAAGCCCGAATAGAGTGTCCTGTTAAGGATTTAGAGGTCTCCAGGCAAGACGTGTTTTGGTGCCCTCTGTAAGGCACAAAAAATAGTTGAAATATGTCATCGTTAAGATGACACAGGTAGAGCGACAGAGTCAAAGGTAGAGATAGGCATATAGGGAGAGATGTTTAGATAGAGAAATAGAATAGACAGAGTTTAAAGAGAAAAAGTTGACTTCTCAGGGGGGCACTTGGAGGGTGGGGGCCCTGGGCAATTGTCTACTTTCACCATGCCTTGAAACATCCCTGCCCAAGTACAGTGTGGGCCGAGAAGCTGCTTGCCTGCTGATGCAGTGCTTGCGATGCGATCACCTTCCTGCTCCTCGATTGCAACCTGGGAGTTCTTGGGGCTGCTGAGTGACATCCCCACGGTAAGCCACCTCCTGGAACTCCCAGAAGCAGAGATGTGTTAAGGCATGGGCAAAGTGGGCTCTAGCCAGGGCCCCAGCCATGGGCATCAATTCACCGATATACCAGAGGTAGCAGAAGTGACATCATGCATCCTTTGACTTTAATTATGCCACAGGAAGTGATGTCACATGACCTTAACTCTCATGACATCACCATAGGTGCACTCACTCTCACCCTGACTCACTAATTCGCACTCTCTTGCTCACTCTTACTCACCTATACTTTCTCACCCTCACTCTGACACACAAATACACATACACTATTCCACATACTAACATACATGCTTACACATACACACACTCTCTCACCCAAACTCTCTCTCACCCACTTGCACACACATAACATACATTGAAAACCGTTTCATTTTGCTTACTTAAGATGCCAGTTAAGGTCGATTTTCAGATCCTGCTGCTCCACGTTTTATTACATTAATAGTAAATAATAGATTATTATTCACTATTAATGTAATAACAAATGAGGGGAAAAGGAGGTAGGAGCCTGACGCTGGTATTGCGAGCCACTCCTGTCTTCTTGGTACTGATTTTGCCACCTCTGAGGCAAGGAGTTGCAAAGTTAGTGCCAGGAGTTGCAAGGGGCAAGCCAGGGGTTGCAGTTGTGACCCCTGGCAACCACTAAATGACATCCATGGCCCCAACCTTTCAGGGAGCCCCCTGATAGCCTTCTCAACTGTAAGCCTGAGTCCGATGTGTTCTGCAGACAGTCAGTCCTGCAGGTATTTAATGGTATTTAAACATATGTTGTTTTAAATACCATGTTGTTTAACTTATGTTTAGTATGGGTGATGTGTGGGAGGTCATTACAAAAATTTTGCAGAGAACTGTTGTGCTTAAGTTTTTAAAGCCCTATCCCTATGGATCAATGTTGCGCTCTATAAATAAATAAATAAATAATAATAATAATAAAGCCATACAAAATCCATAAAAAAGTTTTGTTTAGATCAAAAATAGTACCTCATTTAGGAGAAAAGTTGGGGGGTCCACACAGATTATTTGCAATAACATTAGTGAGGTCCTGCTGCATAACAGTATTGAAAAAATGGCACTATATTGGCTTCTAGTGCACATATTCTGAATATTAGAAGTAAACAAACATAGAACATTTAATACAAGGCACATATTTAACCCTTTCGCTGCTAGGCCTTCTCCCCCGTGCTAAGCCTTTTATTGGCTATTTGGGGTAGTTCGCACTTAGGCCCCTGTAACTTTTTTTATTTTTAAATGGGAAAAAAGTGCTGCAGAAGAAAGCGTCTGGTTTTTCCCCTGCAAATGATATCTAAAAAGGGTTTGTGGTGCTGAAATCATCATCTTCCCAGCTTTCAGGGACAAGCAGACTTTTGTCAGAAAACCAACATTTTTTACACAGTTTTGCCATTTTACTGGGACATAGCCTATTTTTGCTACTTTTTGTGCTTTCAGCCTCCTTCCAGTTAGTGGTAGAAATGGGTGTGAAAGCAATAATGGATACCGGAAAGCTATACATTTCTGAAAAGTAGATACAATTCTGAATTCAGCAAGGGGTCATTTGTGTAGATCCTTCAAGTTTTTTTTTTATAGAAACTAACAGTTGAAAATAAGAAAAATTGAAAATCAGTTGAAAAAAACAGCCATTTGTGCCAACGTTTTCACCTGTAACTTTTTCTAAGTATGACAGTTTTTGAAAGCAATATACCGTTACACCTGCAGGACCCTTCTGGTTGTGGGGATATATAGGACTTGTAGGTTCACCAAGAACCCGAGGAACCCAGAGCCAATAACTGAGCAGCATCTTGCAGTGGTTTTTCATTGTGTACCTGGTATATAGCAATTAATTTGGTAAAATATAAAGAGTGAAAAATAGATATCAAAGACACCTATGTATTTCCGAAATGGGAACAAAATATAGAGTTTAGAAACAGTAGCTATTTGCACATCCGCGAAATTGTGGTTACCCATACTAGCCTGTGAATTGTAGGACATTTTTCAAAGTTACTTCTTTTTTACACATTGTCTTACATTAGGAAGGCAGACATGCATAGAAAGTCAATAGGTAATAACAGTTGCTCTACAATTCGGAGTTCCCCTAAGTCTCCCGATAAAAATGGTACCTCACTTGTGTGGGTAGGCCTAGTGCCCGCGACAGGAAACGGCCCAAAACGCAACGTGGACACACCACATTTTTACGGTGAAAACTGACCCTTTTTTTTGCACAGTGCCTAGCAGTGGATTTTGAACCCTAGCTCAGCCGGCACCTAGGGAAATCTAGCAAACCTATATATTTTTTAAAACTAGACACCCACAGGAATCCAGGATGGGGTGACTTGAGTGGCTCTCACTGGGTTCTGTTACCCTAGAATCCTTGGCAAATCTCAAACTTTGTCAAAAAACCCAAATTTTCCTCACATTTCTGTGATGGAAGTTATGGAATTTGCATGGATCCACAAAATTCCACCCACTTCGCATTCCCAAAAGTCTTCCGATAAAAATGGTACCTCACTTGTGTGAGTAGGCCTAGTGCCGGCGACAGGAAACTGCCCAAAATACAACGTAGACACACCACATTTTTACAGTGAAAACCGACCCTTTTTTCGTAAATTGCCTAGCTGTGGATTTTGAACCCTAGCTCTGCCGGCACCTAGGGAAACCTAGCTAACCTATACATTTTTGAAAACTAGACACCCAGAGGAATCCAAGAAGGGGTGACTTGTGTGGTTCTCACCAGGTTCTGTTCCCCAGAATCCCTTGCAAACCTCAAACTTACAAAATACATTTTCCTCACATTTCTGTGATGGAAAGTTCTGGAATCTGCATGGATCCACACAATTCCACCCACCTCGCATTCCCCAAAGTCTTCCGATAAAAATGGAACCTCACTTGTGTGAGTAGGCCTAGTGCCCGTGACAGGAAGCGGCCCAAACGCAACGTAGAAACACCACATTTTTTACAGTGAAAACTGACCCTTTTTTCGCAAAGTGCCTAGCTGTGGATTTTGAACCCTAGCTCTGCTGGCACCTAGGAAAACCTAGCAAACCTATACATTTTTTAAAACTAGACACCCAGGGAAATCCGGGAGGGGGTGACTTGTGTTGCTCTCATCAGGTCCTGTTACCCAAAATCTCCTGCAAACCTCAAACTTTGTAAAAAAAAACATATTTTCCTCACATTCCTGTGATGGAAAGTTCTAGAATCTGTGTGGATCCACAAAATTCCACTCACCCCGCGTTCCCCAAAATCTTTCAATAAAAATGGTACCTCACTTGTGTAGGTAGGTCTAGTGCACGCAACAGGAAAAGGCCCAAAACGCAACGTGGACACACCACATTTTTACAGTGAAAACTGACCCTTTTTTGGAAAAGTGCCTAGCTGTAGATTTTGAACCCTAGCTCTGCCGGCAGCTAGGGAAACCTAGCAAACCTATACATTTTTGAAAACTAGACATCCAGGGAAATCCAGGAGGGGGTGACTTGTGTGGCTCGCAACAGGTTCTGTTACCCAGAATCCCCTGCAAACATCAAACTTTGTAAAAAAAAAACACATTTTCCTCAAATTTCTGTGATGGAAAGTTCTGGAATCTGCGTGCATCCACAAAATTCCACCCTCCCCGCATTCCCCCAGGTCTTCCGATAAAAATGGTACCTCACTCGCGTGGGTGGGTCAAGTACCCGCGACAGGCAAGGGCCCAAAACGTATTGAGGAGACATCAAAATTACCTATCACAAAACGACCTGGTTTTGCAAGGGGGGGTCACCTAGGGTTTTTGGCCCCGGGCTCGGCGGCCGTCTAGGGAAACCTACCAAACCCACACATTTCTGAAAACTAGACACCCGGGGGAGTCCAGGGAGGTATGACTTGCGTGGTCCCCCTAACGTTTTCCTACCCAGAATCCCCTGCAAACCTCAAATTTAGCTGGAAAAAATCACCTTTTTTCACATTTCTGTGTGGGAAAGTTGTGGGATCACTGGGCTGACACAAATTTCCTACCACCCAGCATTCCTCCAGGTCTCCCGATAAAAATGATACCTCACTCGTGTTGGTGGCCCAAGTACCCGCGACAGGCAAGGGCCCAAAACGTATTGAGGAGACATCAAAATTACCTAGAACAAAACGACCTCGTTTTGCAAGAGGGGTCGCTTGGGTTTTTGGCCCCGGGCTCGGTAGCCATCTAGGGAAACATACCAACCCCATACATTTCTGAAAACTAGACACCTGGGGGAGTCCAGGGAGGTATAGCTTGCGTGGACCCCCCAGTGTTTTCCTACCCAGAATCCCCTGCAAACCTCAAATTTAGCTGAAAAAATCACTTTTTTCTCAAATTTCTGTGTGGGAAAGTTGTGGGATCACTGGGCTGACACAAATTTCCTATAACACAGCGTTCCCCCAGGTCTCCCAATAAAAATGATACCTCACTCATGTGGGTGGCCCAAGTACCCGCGACAGGCAAGGGCCCAAATCGTAATGAGGAGACATAAAAATTACCTATCACAAAACAACCTGGTTTGCAAGGGGAGTCACCTGGGTTTTTGGCCCCAGGCTCAGCGGCCATCTAGGGAAACCTACCAAACCCACACATTTTTAAAAACTAGACACCTTGGGGAGTCCAGGGAGGTATGGCTTGCGTCTACCCCCCAAAGTTTTCCTACCCAGAATCCCCTGCAATCCTCAAATCTAGATGAAAAAATCACTTTTTTCTCAAATGTCTGTGTGGTAAAGTTGTGGGATGTCTGGGCTGACACAAATTTCCTACCACCCAGCATTTCCCCAGGTCTCCCGATAAAAAGGATACCTCACTCGTGTGGGTGGCCCAAGTACCTGCGACAGGCAAGGGCCCAAAACGTATTGAGGAGACATCAAAATTACCTATGACAAAACAACCAGGTTTTGCAAAGGGGGTCACCTGGGTTTTCGACCCAGGGCTCGGCGGCCATCTTGGTAAACTACCAAACCCACACATTTCTGAAAACTAGACACCCGGGGGAGTCCAGCGAGGTATGGCTTGCGTGGACCCCCCCAACTTTTTCCTACTCAGAATTCCCTGCAAACCTCAAATTTAGCTGGAAAAAACATATTTTCCACATATTTGTATGTGGAATCACTGTGCCGGCACAAATGTACTACCCCACAGCATTCCCCTTAGTCTCCCAAGTAAAATGATACCTCACTTGTGTGGGTGGGGCAGGGCCTGTGACTGGGAAGAGCCAAAAACATAGGGATTAAGGGTATAGCACCGAGAATTCTAAGCACTATATTTTTTTAAAAATACGTTTTTAGCCAATTCTGCATAGAACACCCACACAAGTGAGGTATCATTTTACTCGGGAGACTGAGGGGAATGCTGTGGGGTAGGACATTTGTGCCGGCATGGTGATTCCACACAAAAATATGTGGAAAATGTGTTTTTTTTCAGCTAAATTTGAGGTTTGCAGGGGATCCGGGTAGGAAAACGTTGGGGGCTCCATGCAAGCCATACCTCCCTGGACTCACCCGGGCGTCTAGTTTTCAGAAGTGTGTGGGTTTGGAAGGTTTCCCTAGTTGGCCGCCGAGCCCGGGGCCAAAAACCCAGGTGTCCTCCCTTGCCAAACCAGGTCGTTTTGTGATAGGTCATTTTGATGTCTCCTCAATAAATTTTGGGCCCTTGCCTGTCGCGGGTACTTGGCCCACTCATGCGAGTGTCATACCATTTTTATCGGGAGATCTGGGGAAACGTTGGGTGGTAGGAAATTTGTGTCAGCCTGTTGATCCCACAACTATCCCACACAGAAATTTTAGAAAAAAGTGATTTTTTCAGCTAGATTTGAGGTTTGCAGGGGTTTTTGGGTAGGAAAACGTTGCGAGGTCCACGCAAGTCATACCTCCCTGGACTCCCCCGGGTGTCTAGTTTTCAGAAATGTGTGGGTTTTGTAGGTTTCCCTAGATGGCCGCCAAGCCCGGGGCCAAAAACCCAGGTGACCCCCTTGCAAAACCAGGTCATTTTGTGATAGGTAATTTTGATGTCTCCTCAATATGGTTTGGGCCCTTGCCTGTCACTGGTACTTGGGCCACCCACATGAGTGAGGTACCATTTTTATCGGGAGACATGGGGGAACGTTGGATGGTAGGAAATTTGTGTCAGCCCGATGACCCCACAACTTTCCCACACAGAAATTTGAGAAAAAAGATATTTTTTCAGCTAAATTTGAGGTTTGCAGAGGATTCTAGGTAGGAAAACGCTGGTGGGTCCACGCAAACCATACCTCCCTAGACTCCCCTGGGTGTCTAGGTTTCATAAATGTGTGGGTTTGGTAGGTTTCCTTAGATGACTGCTGAGCCCGGGACCAAAAACACAGGTGACCCCCTTGAAAAACCAGGGAGGTTTGTGATAGATAGGTGGGCACCTCTGTTTTTGGTCCCGGGTTTGCAGACCTCTAGGGGAACCTAAAAAACCCAGACATTTCTGAAAACTAGACACCCGTGGGAGTCCAAGGAGGTGTGGATTGCGCTGATCCCCCAACATTTTCCATCCAAAAATTTGCTGCAAACCTCAAATTTAGCTAAAAAGTCACATTTTCCTCTAGTATCTGTGTGGTAAAGTTGTGGGATCACCGCACGGCACAAATTTCCAACTACCCAGCATTCCACTCAGTCTCCCAATAAAAATGATACCTTACTTGTGTGGATGGGCCAAGTGCCCATGACATGGAAGGGCCAAAAACGTGTAGAAATTGAGGGGGCCCAAAGCGGGTCTAAAAGGGCAGTTGGTTTATACGTTTTTCAGCTGACGCAACTTTGAGCATCCACACAAGTGAGGTATAATTTTTCTCGGGAGACCAAGGGGAATGCTGGGTAGTAGGAAATTTGTGCCTGCACGGTGATCCTACAACTTACCCACACAGAAATGTGAGGAAAATGTGACTTTGTAAGTAAATTTGAGGTTTGCGGGGGATCCTGGGTAAGAAAACGCTGGGGGATCCATGCAAGCCACACCACCAGCCAATAGTCAGTACATGCACACAACCATCCACACACACCACCAGCCAAGTGCCATCCATGCACACCACCAGCCAATCGCCATCCACACACACGGCCAGCCAAGCGCCCCTAAGAATAAATAAAACAACAAAATCCCTGGCTCCTAGTGGGCTTTCTGCCCCCCCGGGGGCAGTTTAGGGACTATTGCCCCATCGGGCTGTGGCAATTTTTTTGGGGGGGTGGATGCACTGGCTTGCCCATTTTGGGCAGCCCCCACCTCTACGTATAAAAAAAACCAACCCCTGGGGCCTAGTGGGCTTTCTGCACCCTCAGGGGCAGATCAGGGGCTATTGCCCCATCTGCCTTTGGGGGGGCAGAAAGTCTGTGGGATTTTGGGGATGGGGGCATTGGCATGCCCATTTTGGGCAGCCCCCACTCCTAAATTCAATGGGGAAAAAATCCCTGGCATGTAGTGGGCTTTCTACCCCCCCAGGGAGGCAGATTGGGGGCTACTGCCCCCATCTGCCCCCCTGGGGGGGCAGAAAGACTGAAATTTTGCAGAGGTGGGGGTATTGGCATGCTCGTTTTGGGCAGTGCCCGCCCCTAATTGAAATTGCCCAAAAAAATCCCTTGTTTCTAGTGGGCTTTCTGCCCCCCCGGGGGGGCAGATTGGGGGCTACTGCCCCCATCTGCCCCATCAGGGGGGCTGAAAGACTGAATGTACCCAATTTTTTTGGGGGGGGAGCAAATGCCCTTGCCCAAGGGGCTGCTCCCCCTCCCTGGTGGCTAGTGGGTGGATCCCTGCTTGGGGATCGACCTCCTGGGGCGATCCCCAAGCAGGGATCCACTAGGGAGATCCTCCCCTTTCCAACGATACCTCTCCTGACTTTCTACGTGCTCAGGGAGCTGAGATAGCCCCCTGAGCACGTAGAAAGCAAAACTGAAATGAGCTTCTTGGCTCATTTCAGTTTCAGTTTCACTAAAATGACGTCAGCGCGACATGCACGCTGATCGTCATTTCAGGGAAACCAAAGCTGCAGCCTTGGGAGCTGGGGAAGCTCTTCCCCAGCTCCCAAAGCTGTTGGGGGTGAAAGGGAATCCCTCTGGTGCTCGCACCAGAGAAATTCCCTATGCCATGTGCGAGGACGGCCGGGGGCCGTCTGACGCACCCTGTGCCATGTGCGAGGACGGCCGTGGGCCGTCTGACACACATGAGCACTGGTGCGTCGGACGGTCCCCGGCCGTCCGACGCACCGAAGGGGTTACATTTTTTTGGCATATCACATCTCCCCTATTTTATGTTGCAGCACATTTTAACATTAACAAAGCAGGTATATGGTTTCTACCATCATTAGAGCTGACCAAGCAAGAGTAAGTTCTGGGAGTACCTTTCTCTACAAGTTCACTTTTTCAATGATATATTCCTACAAGGAAAGGCAAAGACTTACAGTCCTATGCAGGGTCCAAATTCCGCTTTCTAGCATAGTTCACTGCTATTCTGCATTATTTGCTGAGACTGCCATTTGTGTGAGTGAAGCTTGTTTGGTGTCTGTTCACGTGTTGAACCAGCTGTATGTATGTGTAAGTGAAGACAGTTTTCAGTGATGCTGCCCATACTGCACCTCTGAGAGTGATGTCTGCACCTGCTTCTGCCTGTTCTGTGTGGGGGATGCTTGAACTCTTGCTGCAACTTCCTTGTTTCAGGGACATGTGCCTGTGCTGCTGCCAACATTAGTCTGTGTTGTTCGTATAAAGGGATCTTGCAAACTTGATCCTTCCTTTGACTGGTCAGTCCTGTCCAGTGATCGAAGTGGATTCAAAATAGTATGGGCACTGTGATGCTATGCGCAATGGGGACGGGGTTAATGAGCATGGGGGCAGGGGTCAAAGATGTGGCTAACAACTGTGGGCCTCATTTATGGACTTTCTGCCGTAGGGCTGCCCTACAGCAAAAGAAAAGGGTAGGAATGCGCCGTATCTATTAGATAAGGCGCATTCCGGTCCTTTTCCCCTGCGCTGGTGCAGAATGGGCTGCTGTGCGCCAACACAGGCACCTTTGCACCATGGTGCAAGGGTGCCTGCGTTGCAGGGAAGATTATTTTTGTGCAGGAAGGGAAACCTTCCTGTACAAAAACAATCACAAGAGGCTTTTTCCTCTTTCTATGTGTGCTGTAGAATGCAGCACACATAGAAAGAGGAAAAACAAGGAGAAATAAAGATATTTCTCCTCGTTGTGCCTCCCTTACGAGGCGTAAGTTTTTGGCGCTGCCTCAGACTTCGAATTTTTCGTAAATCTGGAGCAGTTTCAAAAAGCCATGGATGTTGCTGGGAACGCCCCCAGCAACACCCATGGAACGCCCCTTTCACACAGTTTTCTGCGTGAAAGGGGCACATATTTATAAGGCCATGAAAAGCCTCGTAACATGGCTTTATGTGGCCTTATAAATATGCCAGTGGCACATTGCGCCACTGGAACGTCAAAAAAGTGACATTTTGGCAGCGCAAGATAGTAAATATTTTGTAACTTTTTTCAATCTTTCACCTTTAGGTAACTACATACAAAATAACGCACAGCTTAAAAGAAAAATAAATGCAAGTAAGTTAATAAGTGGGAAATGAATCCTGGTTGGGGCAATGGAGAATAGTGACTTGTGTATGGATAGTGCTACAAGGTCCCAATCTGTGCCAGAAAGCACTGTGAATATATAAGTAATTATTTGAAACTTGTATTACAGATTGATAGGCTGCTACAAAACACGCAAAAAGATTTTAAGAAAAAAAAGTGATTGCACTGGGACACTTTCTTGCACAAAAACAATGTCAACCACAGCCCAGACACCCTAGCACTATAGCGCAAGGGTGCCTGCATTGGCACATGGCTGCACAAAGTGCACCAGCCCATGGAGAGAGCAGAACTGCGCCATTTCTTTATAGGTATGTTGGGGTTCTGCCCTCTCCAGTTGGGGAAATGCAGTGAAGCAACTTTGCTTGCTGCCCTGCGTTGCATCAAGTCTTAGTAAATCTGGCTCTCAGTTTTCTAATATCAGGTCCTGCGACATCTATGCTGATGCCAAAAACTCTACCTAAAATTTATAGATTATTCAAATCTTTAAGGAAATGCTTACAGTTAGCATAAAATGATCCTGAGAAGGCTGCAATCCAACCCATTTTTTCATAAACAAATTACATTTAAAAAAAGTGTTTTTAAGCTTACTGATGTTCAATTCTGTCTCCAAGTTTGTCTCCTATGTTCTGGTTATAATTCTTGCAATTCAATGTGAATTGCAGTCCTTCCTCCTTAACCAGGAATTCACTTGGGGAATTTGCATCTTGGAGGTGTGTAATATGTGACACTTAATAAGTCTAAATTGTCAAAAAATAGGTCCACAATTTTTACTTGGGCCCAGTGCCCCTGTGTATGCACTGCCAGAGAGCTTGTCTAAAGGGTATAAAAGAGCTGAAATCGGGTGATAAATTCAAAGATGTTCCAAACGGGGCCCCCAAAATATGTTCAGGTCAGGGCCCGCAAAATCCTTAAGATGTCCCTGCTCAGAAGCTGAGGACCACTGGGAGATCACGCCCTGGCAGGGCTGGGCAAGAAGAGCACAATGGGGTTGTGGTTCATACTGAGGGTGATCAGAGTACCCTGTGCCTGCACTGCTATACACACTTTAGAGTGGACGGGTTCCTCTTATACTCTGGCCTACACAAAAGGAACGAAAATGAGGAGAATATGGTGTGATTAAGTTATTTATAGTGCAGGAAGATACACGCCAGACTACGAATCTTGGCTTGACTCTACCCCCTGACGATAAAGCATATCTACAAGCCCATTGCAGCATGTCTTGCTCTCTATGACAGTACAGTGATAGAAAATTGCCCGCCACATTGATTGGGGACCTCACACATGCACGATTATCAATGTCAGGGAACAAGGGGGCATATTAGCAAGACCCACGTTAAAATTATCGCCGTTTTAGCGGCAGGAAACTGCCGCTAAAACGGCGATAATGGGCTTGCTAATATGCGTTATAGAATTCCAATAGAAGCCCAGGTTAGATGTGCAGGAATTCTAACCTGGGCTTCTATTGGAATTCCATAACGCATATTAGCAAGCCCATTATCGCCGTTTTAGCGGCAGTTTCCTGCCGCTAAAACGGCGATAATTTTAACGTGGGTCTTGCTAATATGCCCCAAGGTCCCCAGGCAACTATTGTTCTCTGAGACACTCGCCAGCAAGAAACCAGCATCCCGAACTTGCGACCCAAGTATGGCAACAGTGACATCATGATGGAACTCAAAAACATTCAACGTTTGATTACAACTGTGAATCTTTGGAATCCCAGAAACAGAAGAATGGCAAGACATGATTAAATCTCTCTTCAAATTCATAGAATTTACTCCTCGTTTGGAATTTCTAAGGGAGCGCAGAAAATCATGTGGCAGCCATGCTAAGCAGAAACTCCAGGTCAATAATGGAAGCATCCTACAGCACCAACATACGAGGGAAAGATTTCAAAGGCTAAAAAATATGGACTGTGCACATACAAAGTGTAAAAATCCACAGCTAAAAGTTCCTGGCTTTGCGTACTGCTCTCAGGAAACAAGAGACTATGGGGCATATTAGCAAGACCCACGTTAAAATTATCGCCGTTTTAGCGGCAGGAAACTGCCGCTAAAACGACGATAATGGGCTTGCTAATATGCGTTATAGAATTCCAATAGAAGCCCATGTTAGATGTGCAGGACATTTAACCTGGGCTTCTATTGGAATTCCATAACGCATATTAGCAAGCCCATTATCGCCGTTTTAGCGGCAGTTTCCTGCCGCTAAAACGGCGATAATTTTAACGTGGGTCTTGCTAATATGCCCCTATATCCTATTGTATCTGACTATGATGTAGATTAGATGGATGGTAAATATAGGAAATTCCACAACACTAAAGACCTGGGAATAATATCCTTTGACACCTGTTAGATTTGGGGGTCTCTAGTTGGCAGAGGTAGGTACCTTTGTCCAAATAGGGACCCTTGCGTCTAGTCAGGGAAAGTAGGTACACTCCCGAAATAACCCCTGCTCTCCCTTTTGGTAGCTTGGCACGAGCAGACAGGCTTAGTTCAGAGGCAGTGTGTAAAGCATTTGTGAATACATACAGTAATCAAGTGACAACACTACAAATGGGCACCACACAGGTTATATAGTTATAAAAATAGATATACTTTATATAGATTTATCACAAGACCATAAACGACAAAAATAATCCACATTACTGTTAAGAATGCTTAGTTCTGATCAAAAAGGCTTAATTCAAGGTTCTGTGCGAGTCGGTAGCCTCCTCCGGCTACGGCGATGTCGAGAACAAACAGAGTCTAACAAATCCAGCTGACCACGTCGAGACGGGCCAACACAGCGTAGACAGACTCGGTCACAGTACCTTTTACTTGAAGCGGCAGGCACGGGCGTGCGAGCCGGATGGCTGTTCGTCGCGGTCGCGATGCAAAAATGGAAGCGTTGCAGGACGCGTTGTCCCTCGATGCGGTGCAGGCAGCGGCTCGTTGACGTCGTCGAGACGGAGTCGGTGAGACCAGGGCCGTGCGTTGCAGAGGCGAGACGGTGCTTCGATGCGGTGCTGGCAGGTTGCGGTGCGGCGACGGAGCCGGATACAGGAGCTGGCGTCGATCAGTCCGGACAGCGGTGCGAGTCGGGCGGTGCGTCGCAAAGCGTGCGGCGGTGCCCAATTCCGGTGCGGTCACAGGACTCGAACTCAGCAGCAGTGACCGTGTCGGTCGGACCAGTTCGATTCGGCGTAGCGAAGCGTTACAGGGCAGCGTTGTCCCTCGATGCGGTGCAGGCAGCGGCTCGTTGACGGAGTCGGTGAGACCAGGGCCGTGCGTCGCAGGGCGAGACGGTGCTTCGATGCGGTGCTTACAGGACACCGAGTCGGTCGTGAGAGTCGGTCACAGCTCCCTACCTCTGCAGCCACTGAAACAGAGTTTCCAGCAGCAATTCACAAAGGGGGTGAAGTCCAATGGTCCTGGGACTTCGGTCAGGGGCAAGCTCTCTTCCAAGCCCTTGGAGATCCTTCACAAGTTGATGAAAGTCACAGCAAAGCAAAAGTTCCTTTCTCCTTTCTTTGGCAGTCAGGCAAACCACTGCAGGCCAATCCCCCAAGCAGCACTTCAGGCTTAGGGATAGTCTCTCCTCAGTTTCTTCTTGGTTCCGCTCCTCAGCAAAGGTTTCTTCTTGTTCCCAAAAGTGATCTGATCTTCCTGGGGTCTGGGTGCCCCTCTTATACCCTGATTCTCTTTGTTCTCTGGAGGCAGAGAGGCCTCTGCCTAGTCCAAAACCAGTTCTGGTCAGTCCTGGAGCACTTTGTTTTTCTGACTCCTTCTTTCCTTTCAGAATGTGGGGCAGAGTGCTCAGCCGCCCGGCAGGAGGTGGAGCCAGCATTGTGGAAGGCAGGCACAGCCCTATTCAGACCCAGGTGCAACTCCTCCCTCCACTCTGGATGCAGATCTTTCTATTCAGCCCTGGGCTGACTCACCCTGTCTCCTGTAGTCACCCCCAGCCCCTGTCACTCAATCTCCAGACAAGGAATACACAACCTAGCAGAGGCAGGCTTGGATAGTTAGGCAAGAAAATACCCACTTTCTAAAAGTGGTATTTTCAAACACAGAATGTTAAAACCAACTTCACTAAAAGATGTATTTTATCATCCTGAGTTCAGGCATACTAAATTCGTTTTTCTACCATGTTCCCTGGGTCAGTTCTGACTATAAGGTGTAATAGTCAGTCCGCCCATTCTGGCCTATGGGGAGCAGGTAGCCTTGCAATAGTGAAAAACGAAAATGGCTGTAATTCACTATTAGGACATGCCACACACACCAGGGCATGTCCTACCTTATACTTACAATGCACCCTGCCCTAGGGCCTACTTTAGGGGTGACCAACATGCAGTAAAGGGCAGGTTTAGGGACTGGTAAGTGGTTGTACTCACCAAGTCGACATGGCAGCCCTAGGCTGCACACAGGCTCTGCGATGGCAGGCCTGAGACACATTTTACAAGCCGCTTCTGTGGGTGGCACAACCAGTGCTGCAAGCCCACCAGCGGCATTGGATTTACAAGCCCTGGGCACACTGAGTGCACTGTACTAGGGACTGACAAGTAAACCAATCATCCAATCCTGGAGTCACTAATACATATATCAATTAACGATAGGGAGCACTTGCACTTTGGCACTGATTAGCAGCGGCAAAGTGCCCATGAGCATCTAGTCCAGCAAAAACATATCGGTAACAGTGGAGGCATTATGAAAAAAATGGAAGGGAGACCCACGCCAAGGATGCCAGGTCTAACAACACCCATTGGCCATAACAAAAAATGTGTCTCCTATGGAAACCTATACACCTCTGAAACAACTACAGACACAGCTCAGAAACAAACTTTGGTATGAGATTATCTATCCCAAACCTGCCTCAACAACTGCAGAAGGGACTGGATTAGGAGATCTCTATTGCCAAAAAGCAGAAGCAATAAAACTTACGTCGACTAGTAGTGCCCCAGGAGAGGTTGGATTTCCATTAGAATTTTATAAAGCAGCAAGTTCTATTATGCTTGCACTCATGGGGAAGGTCTGCGGAGAGGCTATGGAGAGGGAGTCCTTCTGGATGGAGTTAAATTGGGCATACAAATCCCTGATTCCCAAACCTGATGGAGTTGAGCTATCCTGCACCTATTATAGACCCATCTCGCTAACTAATTGTGTTGGAAACATTCTGATGAAGGTCTTGGCAGAGGTGGCTCCTCTGCAATGGTGGAGGAGCGTCGCCCCACTGGCTCAGAGTGAGCAGCAGAAAAATAAAATGATATCTTACTACTGTTTTATTTTTTAGCTGCTCGATCTGAGCTAGTGTGTGCAGGGAGGGGCGGGCCGGCAATGGGAGGGGGAGGAGGAGTGGTATGTGCACTTGATGGGGCCAGATTCCACGTTCTAGATTTACTTAGGAACCCCGGCCGATGATCTTTATTGCCTGCTATAGAAGTGTAGAGGGGAGGAAGCAAATTACCAATTATACATTTCCCCTCCCAGTCTGGCTAAAGAATTACAGACTCTGGATTCAGGCTTTGTTAATTTATTACAAAGCCAACATTAACAGAATATAGACACACCTCAAAATCAGAGTATAGAGATACATGAATACTAATCCAGAGCCCAATCTGTGAATATAGTTCATTTGGCACAATAGGCACAGAACAATGAATTCCAGAATGAGAACACAACTAAGGGCCTGATTCTGATGCGGGTTGGAAAGCTTCCCGACCGAATCAGTTTGGAAATGGTTTCCGACCCACTCGGATTGGGAGAGTCCGACCGACGGAGTACGATGCATCTGGATGCTTCCAGATACGATTTGGTTGGACTCCCATTGACTTCAATGGGAGCATATGTTCCTAACCGCATCATAATTGGGCCCTGGGTCGGGAAGACACGTTCCCGATCCGATTTGGAAGGAGCAAATGCCATTAGGAGGCCTTCCTAACCGCATCAGAATCAGGCCCTCAGTCGGGAAGCTTTTCCAACCCGCATCAGAATCGGGCCCTAAGTATAGACACTGCATCCAAATCCCTCTTCATTTCTGTGCTCTCTCCTACATATTCTCCATTAAAGATATAGGCATGTATGGCACAAGAGCGAGCTACTTCATCAGCATAGCGGTTTCCCTTGGTTACAAAATCCTCCCCTTTTCCATGTGCCACACATTTCACCACTGCTATTTCCTTGGGTTTCTGCAACGCCTCTAACAGTTGTCGCACATATTCTCCATTCCTAATAGGAGATCCTGATGATGTTAAGAACCCCCTCTGTGACCATAACTGCCCAAAATCATGAACCACTCCAAACCCATACTAGTGAAGATAGTCACTCGGACTCGATCGGAAATGAGACATGCGCGTATTAGGGCAATGATTTCAGCCACTTGTGCGGAGTATACTTGTAAACAAGCAGCTTCCACAACTCCAGAAATAGTACAAACAGCAAAAGCTGCTCTCAAACAACCCTCATTGTCTCTTAACCCCTTCGCTGCTAGGCCTTTTCCCCTCCTGTGCTAAGCCTTTTTTTGGCTATTTGGGGTAGTGCGCGCTTAGTCCCCTGTAACTTTTTGACCACATAAGGTATCCATGCCAAATTTGCGTCCTTTTTTTCTAACATCATGGGGATTGTAAAGGTACCCAGGGTTTGTGGGTTCCCCTGGAGGGGACCCAGAAATTAGTCAAAATACAGCTAAATTTTTTTTTTTTTTGGAAAAAGGCAAAAAAGGGCTACAGATGAAAGCGTCTTGATTTTTCCCTGCAAATGGCATCAAAAAGGGGTTGTGGGGATGAAATCACCATCTTCCCAGCTTTCAGGGACAAGCAGACTTTTGTCAGAAAACCAACTTTTTTTACACAGTTTTGGCATTTTTCTGGGACATAGCCTATTTTTGCTATTTTTTGTGCTTTCAACCTCCTTCCAGTTAATGGTAGAAATGGGTATGAAACCAATAATGGATCCTGGAAAGCCATACATTTATGAAAAGTAGACAAAATTCTGAATTCAGCAAGGGGTCATTTGTGTAGATCCTTAAAGTTTTCCTTATAGAAACTAACAGTTAAATAAAGGAAAAATTGAAAATTAGTTGAAAAAAACAGCCATTTGTGTCAACGTTTTCACCTGTAACTTCTTCTAATTATGACAGCTATTTGAAGGCAATATACCGTTATATCCGCTGGACCTTTCTGGTTGTGGGGATATATAGGACTTGTAGGTTCACCAAGAACCCGACGAACCCAGAGCCAATAATTGAGCAACATCTTGCAATGATTTTTTTTTAAGTACCGGGTATATAGCAATTATTTTGGGAAAATGTATACATGGAAAAATTGTTATGAAAGACACCTATGTATTTCTGAAATGGGAACAAAATGTAGATTTTAGAAACAGTAGATATTTGCACATTTCCGAAATTGGGAGTACCCATACTAGCATGAGAATTATAGGTCATTTTTCAAAACGACTTATTTTTTACACATTGTCTTTCATTTGGAAGGCAGAAATGCATCGAAAGTCAATAGGTAATAACAGTTGCTCTACAATTCTGTGTTACCCTAAGTCTCCCGATAAAAATGGTACCTCACTTGTGTGGGTAGCCCTTGTGCCCACAACAGGAAATGGCTCAAAATGCAACGTGGACGTACCACATTTTCACAATGAAAAATTACCCTTTTTTTGCAAAGTGCCTAGGTGTAGTTTTTGAACCCTACCTCTGCCGGCACCTAGGGAAACCTAGCAAACCTATACATTTTTGAAAACTAGACACCCAGGGGAATCCAGGATGGGGTGACTTGACTGCCTCCCACCAGGTTCTGTTACCCAGAATCCCTTGCAAACATAAAAAATTGTCAAAAAAATCACATTTTCCCCACATTTCTGTGGTGGAAAGGTCTGGAATCTGCGTGGATCCACAAATTTCCACCCACCCCGCGTTCCCCAAAGTCTAACGAGAAAAATGGTACCTCACTTGTGTGGGTCAGCCTAGTGCCTGCGACAGGAAACGGCGCAAAACGCAACGTGGTCACACCTCAATTTCGCAGTGAAAAATGACCCTTTTTTGGCAAAGTGCCTAGCTGTAGTTTTTGAACCCTAGCTCTGCCGGCACCTAGGGAAACCTAGCAAACCTATACATTTTTGAAAACTAGACACCCAGGGGAATCCAGGATGGGGTGACTTGACTGCCTCCCACCAGGTTCTGTTACCCAGAATCCCTTGCAAACATAAACAATTGTCAAAAAAACCACATTTTCCCCACATTTCTGTGGTGGAAAGTTCTGGAATCTGCGTGGATCCACGAATTTCCACCCACCCCGCGTTCCCCAAAGTCTTACGAGAAAAATGGTACCTCACTTGTGTGGGTCGGCCTAGTGCCTGCGACAGGAAACTGCGCAAAACGCAACGTGGTCACACCTCAATTTCGCAGTGAAAAATGACCCTTTTTTGGCAAAGTGCCTAGCTGTAGTTTTTGAACCCTACCTCTGCCGGCACCTAGGGAAACCTAGCAAGCCTATACATTTTTGAAAACTAGACACCCAGGGGAATCCAGGATGGGGTGACTTGACTGCCTCCCACCAGGTTCTGTTACCCAGAATCCCTTGCAAACATAAAAAATTGTCCAAAAAACACATTTTCCCCACATTTCTGTGGTGGAAAGTTCTGGAATCTGCGTGGACCCACAAATTTCCACCCACCCCGCGTTCCCCAAAGTCTTACGAGAAAAATGGTAACTCACTTGTGTGGGTCGGCCTAGTGCCTGCGACAGGAAACGGCGCAAAACGCAACGTGGTCACGCCTCAATTTCGCAGTGAAAAATGACCCTTTTTGGCAAAGTGCCTAGCTGTAGTTTTTGAACCCTACCTCTGCCGGCACCTAGGGAAACCTAGCAAACCTATACATTTTTGAAAACTAGACACCCAGGGGAATCCAGGATGGGGTGACTTGACTGCCTCCCACCAGGTTCTGTTACCCAGAATCCCTTGCAAACATAAAAAATTGTCCAAAAAACACATTTTCCCCACATTTCTGTGGTGGAAAGTTCTGGAATCTGCGTGGATCCACAAATTTCCACCCACCCCGCGTTCCCCAAAGTCTTACGAGAAAAATGGTACCTCACTTGTGTGGGTCGGCCTAGTGCCTGCGACAGGAAACGGCGCAAAACGCAATGCGGTCCCACCTCAATTTCGCAGTGAAAAATGACCCTTTTTTGGCAAAGTGCCTAGCTGTAGTTTTTGAACCCTACCTCTGCCGGCACCTAGGGAAACCTAGCAAGCCTATACATTTTTGAAAACTAGACACCCAGGGGAATCCAGGATGGGGTGACTTGACTGCCTCCCACCAGGTTCTGTTACCCAGAATCCCTTGCAAACATAAAAAATTGTCCAAAAAACACATTTTCCCCACATTTCTGTGGTGGAAAGTTCTGGAATCTGCGTGGATCCACAAATTTCCACCCACCCGCGTTCCCCAAAGTCTTACGAGAAAAATGGTACCTCACTTGTGTGGGTCGGCCTAGTGCCTGCGACAGGAAACGGCGCAAAACGCAACGTGGTCACATCTCAATTTCGCAGTGAAAAATGACCCTTTTTTGGCAAAGTGCCTAGCTGTAGTTTTTGAACCCTACCTCTGCCGGCACCTAGGAAACCTAGCAAACCTATACATTTTTGAAAACTAGACACCCAGGGGAATCCAGGATGGGGTGACTTGACTGCCTCCCACCAGGTTCTGTTACCCAGAATCCCTTGCAAACATAAAAAATTGTCCAAAAAACACATTTTCCCCACATTTCTGTGGTGGAAAGTTCTGGAATCTGCGTGGATCCACAAATTTCCACCCACCCGCGTTCCCCAAAGTCTTACGAGAAAAATGGTACCTCACTTGTGTGGGTCGGCCTAGTGCCTGCGACAGGAATCGGCGCAAAACGCAACGTGGTCACATCTCAATTTTGCAGTGAAAAATGACCCTTTTTTGGCAAAGTGCCTAGCTGTAGTTTTTGAACCCTACCTCTGCCGGCACCTAGGGAAACCTAGCAAACCTATACATTTTTGAAAACTAGACACCCAGGGGAATCCAGGATGGGGTGACTTGACTGCCTCCCACCAGGTTCTGTTACCCAGAATCCCTTGCAAACATAGAAAATTGTCCAAAAAAACACATTTTCCCCACATTTCTGTGGTGGAAAGTTCTGGAATCTGCGTGGATCCACAAATTTCCACCCACCCGCGTTCCCCCAAAGTCTTACGAGAAAAATGGTACCTCACTTGTGTGGGTCGGCCTAGTGCCTGCGACAGGAAACGGCGCAAAACGCAACGTGGTCACACCTCAATTTCGCAGTGAAAAATGACCCTTTTTGGCAAAGTGCCTAGCTGTAGTTTTTGAACCCTAGCTCTGCCGGCACCTAGGGAAACCTACCAAACACACACATTTCTGAAAAGTAGACACCCGGGGGCTTCCAGGGAGGTATGGCTTGCGTGGATCCCCCAACGTTTCCTTACCCAGAATCCCCTGCAAACCTCACTTTTAGCTGGAAAAAATCACTTTTTTCACACATTTGTGTGTGGGAAAGTGTGGCATCACTGGCCTCACACAAATTTCCTACCACCCAGCGTTCCCCCAGGTCTCCCGATAAAAATGGTGCCTCACTTGTGTGGGAGGCCCAAGTACCCGCGACAGGCAAGGGCCCACAACGTAGTGAGGCGACCTCAAAATTGCCTATCTCAAAACCACCTGGTTTTGCAAGGGAGTCACCTGGGTTTTTGGCCCGTGCTCGGCGGCCATCTAGGGAAACCTACCAAACCCACACATTTCTGAAAAGTAGACACCCGGGGGCTTCCAGGGAGGTATGGCTTGCGTGGATCCCCCAACGTTTCCTTACCCAGAATCCCTTGCAAACCTCAATTTTAGCTGAAAAAATCACTTTTTCACACATTTGTGTGTGGGAAAGTGTGGCATCACTGGCCTCACACAAATTTCCTACCACCCAGCGTTCCCCAGGTCTCCCGATAAAAATGGTGCCTCACTTGTGTGGGAGGCCCAAGTACCCGCGACAGGCAAGGGCCCACAACGTAGTGAGGCGACCTCAAAATTGCCTATCTCAAAACCACCTGGTTTTGCAAGGAGTCACCTGGGTTTTGGCCCGTGCTTGGCGGCCATCTAGGGAAACCTACCAAACCCACACATTTCTGAAAAGTAGATACCCGGGGGCTTCCAGGGAGGTATGGCTTGCGTGGATCCCCCAACGTTTCCTTACCCAGAATCCCTTGCAAACCTCAATTTTAGCTGAAAAAATCACTTTTTTCACACATTTGTGTGTGGGAAAGTGTGGCATCACTGGCCTCACACAAATTTCCTACCACCCAGCGTTCCCCAGGTCTCCCGATAAAAATGGTGCCTCACTTGTGTGGGAGGCCCAAGTACCCGCGACAGGCAAGGGCCCACAACGTAGTGAGGCGACCTCAAAATTGCCTATCTCAAAACCACCTGGTTTTGCAAGGGAGTCACCTGGGTTTTGGCCCCGTGCTCGGCGGCCATCTAGGAAACCTACCAAACCCACACATTTCTGAAAAGTAGACACCCGGGGGCTTCCAGGGAGGTATGGCTTGCGTGGATCCCCCAACGTTTCCTTACCCAGAATCCCTTGCAAACCTCAATTTTAGCTGAAAAAATCACTTTTTTCACACATTTGTGTGTGGGAAAGTGTGGCATCACTGGCCTCACACAAATTTCCTACCACCCAGCGTTCCCCAGGTCTCCCGATAAAAATGGTGCCTCATTTGTGTGGGAGGCCCAAGTACCAGCGACAGGCAAGGGCCCACAACGTAGTGAGGCGACCTCAAAATTGCCTATCTCAAAACCACCTGGTTTTGCAAGGAAGTCACCTGGGTTTTGGCCCGTGCTCGGCGGCCATCTAGGGAAACCTACCAAACCCACACATTTCTGAAAAGTAGACACCCGGGGGCTTCCAGGGAGGTATGGCTTGCGTGGATCCCCCAACGTTTCCTTACCCAGAATCCCTTGCAAACCTCAATTTTAGCTGAAAAAATCACTTTTTTCACACATTTGTGTGTGGGAAAGTGTGGCATCACTGGCCTCACACAATTTCCTACCACCCAGCGTTCCCCAGGTCTCCCGATAAAAATGGTGCCTCACTTGTGTGGGAGGCCCAAGTACCCGCGACAGGCAAGGGCCCAAAACATTTTTTGATAGGCAATGTTGATGTTGCCTCAAAACGTTTTGTGTCCTTGCCTGTCGCGGGTACTTGGGCCTCCCACACAAGTGAGGCACCATTTTTATCGGGAGACCTGGGGAACGCTGGGTGGTAGGAAATTTGTGTGAGGCCAGTGATGCCACACTTCCCACACACAAATGTGTGAAAAAGTGATTTTTCAGCTAAAAGTGAGGTTTGCAGGGATTCTGGAGTGGAAACGTTGGGGATCCACGCAAGCCATACCTCCCTGGAAGCCCCGGGTGTCTACTTTTCAGAAATGTGTGGGTTTGGTAGGTTTCCCTAGATGGCCGCCGAGCACGGGCCAAAACCCAGGTGACTCCCTTGCAAAACCAGGTGGTTTTGTGAAAGGCCATTTTGAGGTCGCCTCAATACGTTGTGGGCCCTTGCCTGTCGCGGGTACTTGGGCCTCCCACACAAGTGAGGCACCATTTTTATCGGGAGACCTGGGGAACGCTGGGTGGTAGGAAATTTGTGTGAGGCCAGTGATGCCACACTTTCCCACACACAAATGTGTGAAAAAGTGATTTTTTCAGCTAAAAGTGAGGTTTGCAGGGGATTCTGGGTAAGGAAACGTTGGGGGATCCACGCAAGCCATACCTCCTGGAAGCCCCCGGGTGTCTACTTTTCAGAAATGTGTGGGTTTGGTAGGTTTCCCTAGATGGCCGCCGAGCACGGGGCCAAAACCCAGGTGACCCCTTGCAAAACCAGGTGGTTTTGTGAAAGGCCATTTTGAGGTCGCCTCAATACGTTGTGGGCCCTTGCCTGTCGCGGGTACTTGGGCCTCCCACACAAGTGAGGCACCATTTTTATCGGGAGACCTGGGGGAACGCTGGGTGGTAGGAAATTTGTGTGAGGCCAGTGATGCCACACTTTCCCACACACAAATGTGTGAAAAAGTGATTTTTTCAGCTAAAAGTGAGGTTTGCAGGGGATTCTGGGTAAGGAAACGTTGGGGGATCCACGCAAGCCATACCTCCCTGGAAGCCCCGGGTGTCTACTTTTCAGAAATGTGTGGGTTTGGTAGGTTTCCCTAGATGGCCGCCGAGCACGGGGCCAAAACCCAGGTGACTCCCTTGCAAAACCAGGTGGTTTTGTGAAAGGCCATTTTGAGGTCGCCTCAATACGTTGTGGGCCCTTGCCTGTCGCGGGTACTTGGGCCTCCCACACAAGTGAGGCACCATTTTTATCGGGAGACCTGGGGAACGCTGGGTGGTAGGAAATTTGTGTGAGGCCAGTGATGCCACACTTTCCCACACAGAAATGTGTGAAAAAGTGATTTTTTCAGCTAAAAGTGAGGTTTGCAGGGGATTCTGGGTAAGGAAACGTTGGGGGATCCACGCAAGCCATACCTCCCTGGAAGCCCCCGGGTGTCTACTTTTCAGAAATGTGTGGGTTTGGTAGGTTTCCCTATGTGGCCGCCGAGCCCCGGGCCAAAAACCCAGGTGACCCCCTTGCAAAACCAAGTCATAATGAGATAATGTGTTGTTTATTTCTGCAGCGTGAAAATGTTGGCACAATATTGCAAGGAAAATGTGACAGACATTTTGAGGTTTGCAGGACATTGTGGGTACCATAACTTGTTGGGATCCACAAGAGAGATATCACCATGTACTCCCATGGGTGTTTCGTTTACGACAATATCTACAGTTGGTAGGTTATTCTTAGACGGAATGTACACCTTGGCAGACAGACTAAAAAGACAAAGATTACTGCACAGCCATCTATTCCTCAAGCACACACACACATACTGGTTGGATTTGGCACGAGGGCAAGTGATGGTTCAGTATATACAATTTTATTAACAAGAGATTTCACAAAAATGAAATGCACTGTCAATAATTGAAAGGACAAAAACGGAACCAGTGACTCGCAGCTCGTGAGCTGTAAAGCCACGTCAAGGCCCCAACCGCTTTACAGGCCATTCACACACCTTTCATACGTGATACACACAAGACCATTCACACCCCCAGGCACGAAACAAACACATTACAACATTCACAAAAAGGGACAAGGTACACCCTGCTTGAGAAAGACAAAAAAAAATATTACTGCACAACCATCTAATCCTCAAGCACACACACACATACTGGTTGGATTTGGCACGAGGGTGAGTGATGGTTCAGTATATACAATTGTATTAACAAGTGATTTCACAAAAATGAAATGCACTGTTAATAATTGAAAGGACGAGAAACTGAACCATTGACTCACAGCTCGTGAGCTGTAAAGCCACGACAAGGCACCAACCTCTTTACAGGCCATTCATACACCTTTCATACGTGTGACAAATACAAAACCATTCACACCACCAGCCGCGGGCCCATCACATTACAACACTCACACCAGCAGACAGCGCCATTCAAGGGCCCATCACTTTCACACGCCCACATTCCTAACACAGCAACAACACAACCTGATGGATTGCGTGGAGTGTCGCTCGGCTAGCAGTGTGTGTAGTGACCAGCAGCAAGTCACTACTCACACACTGCCAGCCGAGCGCCACTCCATGCACACCGCCAGCCAAGCACCAGCCTACACACACCACCATCACATTTAGGATTTTTTTATACAAAAAAGAAAACACAAACAAATTGCAAATAGATACAAATCTACTAACACAAAATCAGAAACATTGCACTAATGCCAACCTTGAAACAGAACAACAATTCTTAAACATTACAGACCAGGCAGTTCACTTTACCACTCATGGTTGCTCCCAATAATTCTTTTGCTTGTGGTACGCTCTATAACAAGCAGGCACACACAGCCCAGGGTTAGAAGGACACTCAGGGCAGTACATACGAGTCTCCTTCCGCGTACCTCTTCGCCAACAGACTCTACATCTCCTAGTGGGAAAGTCTTTTGAGGATGTAGGAGGAATGTGATCAGGAAAGTGGCGATCTTTCAATCGAGCCACATCCTCCACCACTCCAACTCTAGGAACACTTGCCTGTTCCACAACAACAAGGCTGCCTATGACAGACTCCTGAAACTGAACAAAAGTCAACTTTGACGCAGGAGAACACTCCTTGAACACAACAAAAGCATTGAAAGTTGCTAAATTGAAGAGATGGATGGCCAACTTCTTATACCAAATGTAAGACTTACGAATAGCAGTGTAAGGTTCCAACCTCTGATCTACTCTATCAACACCACCCATGTGCTTATTGTAGTCTAAAATGCACACAGGTTTGCGCACTTCAGCAATCTGACCCCAAACAGCCACAGGTGAAGTACTCTCATCATGGATGGTAGTCAGCATGTACACATCCCTCCTGTCCACAAATTTCACAGCTAGCAGTTCCTCACTACGCAAGGCACTGCACTGTCCCCTCTGAAGTTTTTTGCAAACAAGCTCTTTTGGATAACCTTTACGGTTAGAGCGGATTGTGCCACAAGCAAAAGTGTCCACTTTGAACAATTCCTTAAACAATTGCACAGCAGTGTAGAAGTTATCAATGTACAAATGGTGGCCTCTGTTAAACAGTCCTCTAGCAAGTTCCCACACAATTTTCTCTGAAACTCCTACTAAAGTGGACGGACAACCAGGGGGGTCAATAGTGGAATCCCTACCAGTGTACACACGCAAATTAAAAACATATCCTGTCCTACTCTCAGACAACATATACAGCTTAATTCCATAGCGTGCCCTCTTGCTAGGAATGTACTGCCTAAAAACCAAACGGCCCTTGAACAGCACCAAAGACTCATCAATAGATATTTCTTTCCCTGGAGTATAGATCTCTGAAAATCGATCTACAAAGTGATCAAGAACAGGCCGAATCTTAAAAAGACGGTCACATTCAGGGTGATCTCGTGGCAACGCCAAACCATTATCAACAAAATGCAGCATCCGAAGCAAAAGTAAATACCGATCACGAGTCATAACTGCAGGAAATATGGCCGTTGCCATCAAGGGACTGGTAGACCAATATGAACTCATGGACGGCTTCCTTATCAAACCCATCAAAAAAGTCAAACCCAAAAACTTCTTCATCTCTTCCAGATTTGTGGGACTCCACCGGGTAGCTCTAGAATGGGGCCTAAGTCTGGCACTGTTGTCCCTCAAAAACTGTTCAGCATACAAATTAGTCTGCTCAACAATCTCACCCAAAAATACATCATCCATAAACAACTGAAAATACTGTATAGGCAAATAATGTTCACAATCCACTCTACACCCTGCATAACCACTAAAGGCAGGCAACACCGGCTGCACCATGTTTGGATCAACCCAGAGTCCAGCACTTCCAGTAGGAAGCCTAGCAGCCCCAGGCTGCAATCCAGATGCCTCTTGCACCATCGGCACATTAGTATCCTCCTCTAAATCAGGCACTTCATCTGCACTGAGAGTACCTTCATCATCCGATGATTCCATGTGGAGAGAAAACTCACTGCCTGAATCTTCCCCTCCCTCCTCTCCCTCAGACGCACTGTCAGTCTCATAATCCTGCTCAGAGGAAGATTCAAGAAGCAAACCAACCACCTGCTGAGCAGTAATTCTACGGCTAGCCATAATGCTTACTAATAAAGGTTACTTGTCAAACAAGTCAACAACAACAAACCCTTTGTAAAAAAAAAAAGAAATAAACAAAATGTAGATTTATCACAAAGACCTATATACTCCAACACTATACCACTCACGTGACAGAAGCAGCTAGACTCACCACCACCTACTCTGCACAGACACAGTAAGGATCAACAATATCCCACTAAAAAAGAAGAAGAAAAAAATTACACATAAGACAATGCAAAACATCGCAAAGAATTTCATGCTCTGAACACTAACAAATATGCTGCCATTATGGCACCACTTACAAAAAAATTCATTCATGCATGACAATAATACTCATTTGGAGTACACACAACAAAAATATTTTTCTTACCAAATAAATGCAATTACGCAAAACTGCAGAACCACAACTGCCGAAACCGCAAACAGGAATCAAAAGCTTTACACTAGAATAAAAAGGAGGAAAAAAAACATTACAATCACATATGCAAATAATGCACCAGTCCACACACAATCCACCAGCCAAGCTAAGGGGTAGTTGGGCCTAACAGTATAAATAAAATATTCACACCCGTAAAAGGGGAGCAACCCTTGCCCTTTTGGCCACTCCCCAACACAAAAATTAAAAAAACCCTGGTGCCTAGTGGGCATTCCTGCTGCACAATCACATGATCGTGCAGCAGGAATGCACTAAAGAGGCATCGGGGGAAAGGAAAACCATTTCCTTTCCTCGATGCCTCTTTTGATACAAACCCCCCCTCCCCGAGCCAAACCTCACCTGATTTCCCCGACGCGCTGGAAGCAAATGGCTTCCAGCGCGTCGGGAAGAAAGGAAACCCTCAATGATGTCAGCGCGCTGACGTCATTGATGGGGCGGGGGAGGCAGGGGAAGCCCTTCCCCTGCCTCCCCCAAAAAAACCTAACGATCAGATTCTCACGGGGGAGCGCCAGCGCTTCCCCGTGGGTGGTCTTATGACGAGCTGGACTCGTCACGAGCACTGTGTGCCATGACGAGTCCAGCTCGTCATAAGCACCGAAGGGGATAAAGGGTCAGAGCAGGATCTCAGCGGCAGACGAGGAGAAGGAACCTCCTGGTCACAGGAACTACACGAGCATTGCGCTCAAGAAATTCAAGGATGCAAAGACCTCCATCAAGGATTACAGCTAACTTTTCAGGGTGTAAATGGAGAGAAGGCACATCTGCCCTGCATATTTATCCACGAAGATGCCACCGTTTTGTGCAATACCTCTACTCAACTGGAGTGCTTTCTACTGGCTAATCAGTAAGTGCTACCTCGTTGGGTAAATGTATAGTGCCTTTCCTACACTACAGCTGCGTAAAGGACCAGAAGAATTGTCTCCAGTGACCTGTGTGTCTGTAACTTTGCCACCGCGCCGAAAGTGCCGGGGTCCTTTGAGTAAGCTGTCCATCATAGTGGGGAAAGGGCGGGCATACGTTGCATACCGCTAGTGTATGTGTGGCGGGGCTTCTAAGCCCGTTCACATGCCTCTTGTTTATAAAGGGTCAGAGCAGGATCTCAGCGGCAGACGAGGAGAAGGAACCTCCTGGTCACAGGAACTACACGAGCATTGCGCTCGAGAAATTCAAGGATGCAAAGACCTCCATCAAGGATTACAGCTAACTTTTCAGGGTGTAAATGGAGAGAAGGCACATCTGCCCTGCATATTTATCCACGAAGATGCCACCGTTTTGTGCAATACCTCTACTCAACTGGAGTGCTTTCTACTGGCTAATCAGTAAGTGCTACCTCGTTGGGTAAATGTATAGTGCCTTTCCTACACTACAGCTGCGTAAAGGACCAGAAGAATTGTCTCCAGTGACCTGTGTGTCTGTAACTTTGCCACCGCGCCGAAAGCGCCGGGATCCTTTGAGTAAGCTGTCCATCATAGTAGGGAAAGGGCGGGCATACGTTGCATACCGCTATTGTATGTGTGGCGGGGCCAAACGAGCGGGGCTTCTAGGCCCGTTCACATGCCTCTTGTTTATAAAGGGTCAGAGCAGGATCGCAGCGGCAGACGAGGAGAAGGAACCTCCTGGTCACAGGAACTACACGAGGATTGCGCTCGAGAAAATCAAGGGTGCAGAGACCTCCATCAAGGATTGTCTCCAGTGACCTGTGTGTCTGTAACTTTGCCACCGCGCCGAAAGCGCCGGGATCCTTTGAGTAAGCTGTCCATCTTAGTAGGGAAAGGGCGGGCATACGTTGCATACCGCTAGTGTATGTGTGGCGGGGCCAAACGAGCGGGGCTTCTAGGCCCGTTCACATGCCTCTTGTTTATAAAGGGTCAGAGCAGGATCGCAGCGGCAGACGAGGAGAAGGAACCTCCTGGTCACAGGAACTACACGAGGATTGCGCTCAAGAAAATCAAGGGTGCAGAGACCTCCATCAAGGATTGTCTCCAGTGACCTGTGTGTCTGTAACTTTGCCACCGCGCCGAAAGCGCCGGGATCCTTTGAGTAAGCTGTCCGTCATAGTAGGGAAAGGGCGGGCATACGTTGCATACCGCTAGTGTATGTGTGGCGGGGCTTCTAGGCCCGTTCACATGCCTCTTGTTTATAAAGGGTCAGAGCAGGATCGCAGCGGCAGACGAGGAGAAGGAACCTCCTGGTCACAGGAACTACACGAGGATTGCGCTCGAGAAAATCAAGGGTGCAGAGACCTCCATCAAGGATTACAGCTAACTTTACAGGGTGGCAATGGAGAGAAGGTACATCTCCACGCTCACGAAGATGCCACCGTTTTGTGCAATACCTCTACTCAACTGGAGTACTTTCTACTGGCTAATCAGTAAGTGCTACCTCGTTGGGTAAATGTATAATGCCTTTCCTACACTACAGCTGCGTAAAGGACCAGAAGAATTGCAGGATCGCAGCGGCAGACGAGGAGAAGGATTGCGCTCAAGAAAATCAAGGGTGCAGAGACCTCCATCAAGGATTGTCTCCAGTGACCTGTGTGTCTGTAACTTTGCCACCGCGCCGAAAGCGCCGGGATCCTTTGAGTAAGCTGTCCGTCATAGTAGGGAAAGGGCGGGCATACGTTGCATACCGCTAGTGTATGTGTGGCGGGGCCAAACGAGCGGGGCTTCTAGGCCCGTTCACATGCCTCTTGTTTATAAAGGGTCAGAGCAGGATCGCAGCGGCAGACGAGGAGAAGGAACCTCCTGGTCACAGGAACTACACGAGGATTGCGCTCGAGAAAATCAAGGGTGCAGAGACCTCCATCAAGGATTGTCTCCAGTGACCTGTGTGTCTGTAACTTTGCCACCGCGCCGAAAGCGCCGGGATCCTTTGAGTAAGCTGTCCGTCATAGTAGGGAAAGGGCGGGCATACGTTGCATACCGCTAGTGTATGTGTGGCGGGGCTTCTAGGCCCGTTCACATGCCTCTTGTTTATAAAGGGTCAGAGCAGGATCGCAGCGGCAGACGAGGAGAAGGAACCTCCTGGTCACAGGAACTACACGAGGATTGCGCTCGAGAAAATCAAGGGTGCAGAGACCTCCATCAAGGATTACAGCTAACTTTACAGGTTGGCAATGGAGAGAAGGTACATCTCCACGCTCACGAAGATGCCACCGTTTTGTGCAATACCTCTACTCAACTGGAGTACTTTCTACTGGCTAATCAGTAAGTGCTACCTCGTTGGGTAAATGTATAATGCCTTTCCTACACTACAGCTGCGTAAAGGACCAGAAGAATTGCAGGATCGCAGCGGCAGACGAAGAGAAGGATTGCGCTCAAGAAAATCAAGGGTGCAGAGACCTCCATCAAGGATTACAGCTAACTTTACAGGGTGGCAATGGAGAGAAGGCACATCTCCACGCTCACAATCCCGCCCTAGTGGGCATTCCTGCTGCACGATCACATGATCGTGCAGCAGGAATGCACAAAGAAGGCATCGGGGGAAAGGAAAACCCTTTCCTTTCCCTCGATGTCTCTTTTGAATCAAACCCCCCTCCCCGAGCCAAAACTCACCTTATTTCCCCGACGCGCTGGAAGCAAATGGCTTCCAGCGTGTCGGGAAGAAAGGGAAACCCTCAATGATGTCAGCGCGCCTCGCGCGCTGACGTCATTGATGGGGGGCGGGGGGGCGGGGGAGGCAGGGGAAGTCCTTCCCCTGCCTCCTAAAAAACCCCGACGATCGGATTCCCACGGGGGAGCGCCAGCGCTTCCCCGTGGGTGGTCTTATGACGAGCTGGACTCGTCATGAGCACACGAGCACTGTGTGCCATGACGAGTCCAGCTCGTCATAAGCATGGAAGGGGTTAAGCATGAACCATCAACAAAGAGGACCAGATCAGATTCAGGTAAAGGTTCATCAACAATGTCGGGTCTGGGTTTGGTAGAAAGTTCAGTCACATCCAAGCACTCATGCTCCTCACAATCTTCTCCTTCAACAGGTGGGAATGGCATCAGTGTAGCAGGATTCAACATAGAACATCTTTTCAAGGACACATTCTCAGATGCCAATATGACTTGCTCATACTTAGTAAGCCTATTATTAGTCAAATGCTGTGTTTTGGTTCTCGTCATCAGGAGTTCCACTGAGTGCGGGACATAGACAGTAAGTGGGTGACCCATCACAATGCTCTCACATCTTTCAGTGCTGACACCTGTTGCAGCAACGGATCTGAGACATCCGGGCAACGCAGAAGCTTCCGGGTCTAGGGTGGCTGAAAAATAAGCCACTGGTCTACGGGCACCCCCGTGTGTCTGAGTTAGTACCGCTAGTGCACATCCCTCCCTCTCATGACAGAAGAGCGAAAACGCTTTATTATAATCGGGCATTCCCAGGGATGGAGCACGACATAGGCTCTCTCTCAGCTCCCGGAAGGCCACCAAACAGTCGTTATCCAATGGTACCGGATCATTTACATCCTTGCATGTCAACCTTAACAAAGGTTTTGCTTTGAGGGAAAAGTTTGGGATCCACTGTCGACAGTAGCCAACCATTCCAAAAAACATTCGGACTTCCTTTTGTGTTTTAGGAGTACCCATTTGTAGGATTGCCTCTATGCGATCTGGTGACACATTTCTCTTTCCCTTTTCGATTTGATGACCTAAATACTGAACCTCAGGCAAACAGTACTGAAGCTTGCCTGGGGACACCTTGTGTCCATTCTCTGCCAGGTGATTCAACAGAGCCACAGTATCTATCCTGCAAGCATCCTCCATCTCTGAGGTAAACAAAAGATCGTCTATATACTGAACGAGACTGAATTCTGTGACATTGTCAGACTCTCGAGATTCTTCATCAAGATTTGATTGAAAATGGACGGACTTTCTGTATACCCTTGTGGGATATGACACCATGTTAACACGCGATTTTCCAGCTGGAAAGCAAATAAAAATTGGCTTTCCTCATGGAGGGGTATAAAAAAAAATGCCTGGCATAGGTCAATGACTGTAAACCATTCAGCTTTGCAAGGTATTTGGAACAAAATAACTGCTGGATTCAGTACCACAGGACAACATGGGATTACGATCTCATTAACTCTTCAAAGGTCCTGAACTATTCTGTACTTGCCACTAGGTTTCTGCAACCCCATTATAGGGGAATTACAGGGGCCTCCTCTTATCTCCTTCAAAATGCCTTGAGCAATCATAGATTCAATCACAGGTGTTATTCCCGCCACTATCTCCGGGGTTAACTTATACTGTGGCATCTCAACTGGTTCAACTACTCGAATCAGACCTATCTCTTCGCCAGTAAAATCCCATACCACTGGAGAGACCGAGTCCCTCAAATCAAATGGTAACTCGTCCTTAGTAAGGACAATGAACATTTCTGCACACAAATGCTGACTTGCCACCTTAAAGGCAGCGTCGTCATCACAGGTCTGTAATTCCACCCCCTTCGGAGTACAATAGATAGTACAATTTAGCTTGCACAGAAGGTCACGTCCTAACAGACAAACCGGACTCGAATCACACACCACAAATTGGTGTCGGTCCTGAAAAGTTCCTATTCTCACCGGTAACTCATTTGTTAGTGGATTGGTCATTTTCTGATTGGTAACTCCTACCACTTGGATCAATTGTCCAGAAAGGGACAAGTTGGGAACCACTGCTGACCTTACAGTAGAATGGGCATCACCAGTGTCAATCAAGAATGTAATGGGATGACCATTAACATCTGCCTCCACAAACGGCCGCTCTGGTCTACCTCCAAGGCTGCCCCAAGAGTACAGCCTTACTTCCCCCTCAGGTACCGTCCTCTCATAGAGTCCAGGTCAGGACTGTCTTCCATTTCGATGAAAGGCATCTGCTGATACACATGATTGCCTGGGGAGATCCTTGGGGGTTGAGGCACCTGTAACTGCTGTTCCTGACCTCCCCCATACATGGACCTAGGTCTAGTCACTGTGTTCAGACCATCAGATACCTGCACAATTTCCTCATTTTGCATCTGATTAGCTGGATTTAGGCAACACTCGCTTCCAATGCGCGATCTTGTGACATTAATGACAAGCAGCGTTCCTCCTCGGGTTAACCCACTCAACTCCTGGCCCAGAGTCCATTCCTCTTCCTCTCCCCTGTCCTGAATGAAGTGTCATATTTTGACCTGTCCCTCAACCACTCCCTTGCCTTCGGCCCATTGTACCTCCTTTCCCCTGCATTAGATCTGGTCTTTCAGCATTCCTCAACTGCACCATCATCAGCTTATCCTTCATTTTCCTATGTGTAGACTCTACTTGATCACTACAATACTTGGCATAACGCAGAATCTCGTCTACTGACTTGTTCTGCCAACATATCAAATGTTGCTGAATCATCAAACTAATCTCAGCCCTCAGTCCCAACACAAATTTTGAGACAAACTGTCCCATGTTTTTCTGTTCAAGGGCATCCAGCCCACTATTTTTTTTAAACAAATTTTATTAAGGTTTCTTACCATCTCACACCAATTATTATGCATACAGTTTGGCTTTGCAAAGCCTTCATATACAAAACGTATATTGGAACAGCATAATCAAAGTCAACTGTTCAGTTGTTCATTTATGTACAAACAATCTTCCTGACTCTTATCTATTGTCGTATCGCCTGGATTAGCAAGTCTATAAGTCTCAACTATTACCCCTCTCTCTTATTTACTTTGCCAGCTCTGACTTGTACGAGCGTGGTCGCACAGTCTACATATATTATTTAACAGCCCAACTCCCTTCCCTCCCCTCCCCCTCCCCCTAGGCGTGCCTTGATTATATTATATATGTTCCTATGTATTCCGCCTAAAGCAGGTGTGTTTCCTAGACTCCTCAAGGGCTGGTCCTCTGTTTGCTGTGCTGGGTTGGCAAGGTTGGGTTCCCTCTCAAATTCCCTCCTCCAAGTTCTCACCCTGTTCTCCTTCATCTATTGTTCCCGGTGGGTGCTTGAGGAGTGCCACTAGCTCTAGCTGTGTCTAGTGAACCCTTGCCCCGTCTGGCTTCTCTCAGCCGCATGTCTCCTTCATAAGATGCCCATTTCGTGAACTCCTTCCTCCAGCGATCCACTCCCGGTCGCCCCTGTGATTTCCAATTTCTAGTGGGGAAACATCCTGAAGAACGACTCCGGAACAACGAGTTCCGGAGTCACGCAAGCCGAACAACGACTTGCATGAACAACGACTTAGCCTGAACCACGCATGTGCGTGGTTCAGGCTAAGACGGTCTAGTGTTCGTGCAGGGCGGAGTTCAGAGGAGCGTCGGACAGGAACAGGTAAGAGGTTTTGGGGTTAGTTTTAAGGGGTGGGGGTTTGGGTTAGTTTTAAAGGGGGTGGGGGATTCGGGTTTGGTTTTTAGGGGCTTGGAGGGATCGTGTAAGATTTTAGGGGTGGGAGGGGATCGAGTTAGTTTTTAGGGAGTTGGGGAGAATCGAGTTAGTTTTAAGGAGGTGGGGGGGTACGTGTTAGTTTATAGGGGCTTGGAGGCGTCGTGTAAGTTTTAAGGGGGTGGGAGGGGATCGAGTAAGTTTTTAGGGGTGGGGGTTCGGGTTAGTTTTTAGGGGCTTGGAGGGATCGTGTACGTTTTTAGTGGGTGGGAGGGGATCGAGATAGTATTTAGGGGGTGGGGGTTCAGGTTAGTTTTTAGGCGCTTGGAGGGATTGTGTTAGTTTTTAGGGGTGGGAGGGGATCGTGTTAGGTTTTTAGGGGGTTGGGGAGAATCGAGTTAGGTTTTAGGGGTGGGAGGGGATCATGTTCGTTTTTAGGGGGAGAGGATCGAGTTAGTTTTTAGGGGTTGGGGAGAATAGAGTTAGTTTTTAGGGGGCTGGGGAGAATCGAGTTAGTTTTAAGGGGGTAGGAGGGGTATGAGTTAGTATTTAGGGGTGGGGGAATTCGTGGTTCAGTATGTCGTGGTTCTTTACTTAGTGGTTTAGATTGGGTCGTTGTTTAGAATTCGTGGTTTAGGCACTCGTGATTAAGGAGGTAGTGGTTTAATCATACAATCTTTCTAGTGATCTCTCTCTTAGCTAACAGGAATTCCAGGTCTTGGAACCTACTTGTCACTTTGACTCTTGAGGTATGTGGAAACCAGTGCAAGAGACAGTGGCCTGGTGTCAGCTATACGTCCTTCTCTGTTATCTCCTCTACAAGAGTTATCACCGCCCTCCAGAAATCTCCAATACTAGGGCAGTCCCAGAACATAAGTAAAAATACTGCATTTGGCTCCTGGCATTTTGGACATACGGCCGTTTGAATCCCAAAGTGTTTATTGATGTGTGCTGGTGTAAGGTAGGCTCTATGTAGCACATAGAAATTGATTAGTTGAAATCTGGCGTTTCTTGTGACCCTAGTTGCTCTCTCCACCATATATATTCCATGTTTTGTCCTCTACAACACTTCCCAGGTCCTCATCCCATCATTCCCGTAATCTAATAAGTGCAGGCAGTGTTTCATTCCTGAGGCGTCGGTGTAAACATGTAACTGCTTTAAAAGTCCCGGCTGCTGACACCATGTATTGGCACCCCCCTGATGTCGGTGGCTCTGAAATACCCTCTCTCCAGTGTTTGCGTATTGCCTTCGTGAGGGCGTTATACAGTAAAAAGTGACCCTGTGGTATGTCATAACGTTCACTAAATTCATTGAAGGGGAGCAGAGCACCATCCTCATATAGCATGCCTATTGTGGTCACTCCCACTTCCTCCCATTCCCTCAGGCCTCGCCAGCTTCCTCCGCGCGGCAGCGCCATACATAGAGTCAGTGGTATCTCCGGGGCATATGTTTTTTTTTATCTTAGACGTCAGTAGGCTCCTAGCCCAACATTTACAGATTACTTTGACTTCACTTGTCTCAATCCCCCCCTGTGTCGGTATTCGGAGTATTATATTAGCTAGAGCTGACAGGCTAGGGACTGCGTTGCTCTGTTGTTCTGTAGCTCTCACCCTTCCGGCCACCCATTTTGTAAGCCACTGCAGCTGACCTGCGAGGTAGTAGTATTAGAAATCCGGGAGTGCCAGACCCCCATCCTTTTTGGCCTCGTTAGAGTAGCCCAAGCCACCTGTGCTGCATATAAAGGATATCACCAGTGACTTCAGGAATCTGAACGTTCCCGCTGGAATCCAAATGGGTAACACCCCGAACAGGTAGAGTAGTCTTGGCAGTGTCACCATTTTCAGTAAGGATATTATCCCCATGACTGACAAGGGTAAGGTACCCCAGAAGGCTCGTCTTCATCCCCCTGATCACTTTCCCTATGTTACCTTCCAATAAATCCACCCTATCATGGTATATGGACACTCCCAAATATGGGAGACATCTACTCTCCCAAGTCGCTTCCACTCTCAACGGAGGCTCTTCGCGCCCTTCTCTAGTGGGGAAAAGGCACAATTTCCTCCAGTTAACTCTAAGTCCTGATACTCTCACAAGTGACTCCAGCATCTCTCAAGCTCCCTCAAGGTCCTCTCCCGTATCCTGAAGGAACAGCAGTAAATCATCGGCGTATAGCGCTATATGCTGGGTTGGGCCTACCGCCTCTAATCTCCTATAATGACTTCCCGCTCTGGCCCTGGCTGCCACGGGCTCCATGGCCAAGGTGAATAACAGTGGAGAGAGCGGGCAGTCTTGCCGTGTGCCCCTCCCCACCGCGTAAGCCTACGAAATTAGACCCCCAGTCCTGATCCGAGCTCTAGAGTCAGAGTATAGCAGTGCCGTCCATTGTACAAAATCTGCTCCCAGCCCAAATTTCTTCATCACTTTAAAAAGATACAGCCATTCCAGACTATCAAATGCTTTTTCAATATCTACCGCAAATATGACCGCCTCATTTTTATCATATGAGTCTGCCTCTAGAATGCGCATTAGTCTCCTAATGTTTACTGCCGTATTACGTGTGGGGATAAAACCTGCCTGATCTGAATGTATTAGGCCTGACATATGCGGAAGCAGCCTTGTAGCCAGGATTTTGCTCAGAATCTTGTAATCTAATTTTAACATAGAGAGCGGCCTGTAGGCTGTTTTATCTGATGCTGGCTTCCCTAGTTTTAGCAGTGGGATGATCAATGCTTCTCTTGTTGAGGCCGGTAGCATTCCCTCTTGTTTAGCTTGATTGTACATTTCCACTAGTTTCGGTCCCAGGATGTCCACAACCATTGAATAAAACTCGACTGTGAGGCCGTCTATACCCGGAGTTTTATTCCTGGCCATGTTTTCAATAGCTGCTCTAACCTCCTGTAATTCTATGTTCCTCCCCAGTGTTTCCGCCTCTCCCTCATCTATAGTCGGCAGGGCCTGGGGTTCCATGAAATCATCAACATCAGATTCAGTACACCTCACCTTACTACTATACAATTTCTCATAGTACTTAAAGAACACCCTATTGATATCATGTTGTTTATACGATGCCCCATCTAGACTCTCCCTGATCTCCAGAATGATCGACCCCCTCTTGGCCGGGTTGGCTAACCATGCTAGCAATGCTCCTGTTCCTATAGTCAAAGCAACAAAGCCTTTCTACCTGTTCCACCACTTTCTCTTTGGCTTCTAGAAGTTGTTCCTGCAGCTCTCTATGGTTTGGTCTCGCCTTCTCCAACTCTCAAAGGCTTTGTTCTACCTTTATTGTGTCTTGTAGAAGTGCCCCCCTGATTCCCACTACCTCAGAAATGCACTTCCCCCTAATCGCAACTTTAAAGGCGTCCCACTCAACCATTGGATTAGTAGCAGTCCCCGCATTGATCTCAAAATACTGTTCTATCTCTGTCCTTATTGTCGTCTGAAAGACATGGTCTTCCAAGGCTTCCGGTCTGAGCCGCCAAGTGGGGATACGTGGTCTTTCCTTAGTCCATTGGAGCCCCAGCAGCAGGGGGTTGTGATCAGAAATCGTCCGGGCAAGGTACTCACTTGTCCTCACGTGTTCGTGTACGTCTGGGGAACAAAGTATGGCGTTGAGGCTAACATGCAGGTCATGAAGGCATGAGAAGAATGATTAATCTCTGTCCCTAGGGTGTAACACCCTCCAGGAATCTATCAGTCCCCATTGGTGCTGCCTACCTTGCCCTGCTTCAGCTGCTCTAACAATGGGGGAATCTTTCAGCAGTGGATGAGAGCGGTCTAATTCTGTGTCTGTAATGCAGTTAAAGTCTCCACCAAGAATCACTGACCCCGTCAAATACGGCGCCAGTTTTCTGGAGAGAGTTGCTAGGAACGAGGCTTGATCTGTATTTGGCCCATACACGTTCCCTGTTGTTACATCCCTACCGTCCAATTTCCCTATTAGGACCACGTAGCGCCCCTCTGGGGCTATTATATGGTTACTGCACTGAAATGGGACTCCTGCTCTCACCCATATGAGGAACCCCCCTAGCGTAGGAGGAAAAACTCGTATAATACACCTGTCCTCTCCATCGTCTTTGCAGGGCCTCCCCCTCCTTGGCCACAATGTGCGTTTCTTGCAACAGCGCTACATGTACGCCCCTTCTAGTTAGATATGCATGAATTTTATGGTGCTTTGTCGTAGTATGCATTCCTCTCACATTCCAAGGGAGGAATTTTATGTCTATGGTGGATCCCATTGGAACGATTTTAGCAACGTTCCGCCAATTACTCTAGCACAGGCATGCCTAGTCTCAACTAAAAAAAACCCTAAACAGTTAACTTCCCAACATCCCAACCCCAGGACAGGTGATAGTCCAGAACCCATCCAAACTCGATACTAATTAGTATCTTTCCACAGAGTTTCTGCGCAGTCGTGCTTTGGGGGTGAAATTTCGATAGTGTCCTGCCAGCTCCAAGCGTCCTGAGGAGTTTGAAAAAACTGAGTCCCAGTCGGAGTAACCACTCATAGTCGGGCCGGGAACATCATGGCGTATGGCATCTGTAATTGTCTGAGGCCCTTCTTCACCGCCAGGAAGGAGGCCCGTTGTCTTTGCACCTCCCTTGTGAAGTCCGGAAATATCAGTATCCTACTATTCCCAATCTGGAGATTTTTGGGCTGCCGAGCTTGTGCCAGGATATAATCTCGGTCTCTATAATGGAGTAAGCAAGCAATCACTGGGCGCGGGGGGCACCCAGTTTAGGAGGTCGTGCCGGTACTCTGTGTGCCCTTTCCAGAGCATAGAATTGCGATAGTCCCTCTGAGGCCACTTCTGTCTTCAGCCAGTTTTCTAGGTATTGCACCATGTTGGTACCCTCCTCGCGCTCCGGAATTCCAAGAATGCTGATGTTATTTCTTCTGGACCTTCCTTCACTGTCTTCCGCCCTTGATTCAAGGATTTTCACCCTGTTCAGCACTTCTGCTAGGGATTTTCTCATCTCTGTCACCTTCGAGGGGATCTCAGCCATCTCGCTGTGGAAAACTAGCTGCAATGGTTGTTAGCATCAGCTGAAGCCATTTTGTTTTTGGCAGCCATTTTAGTTAGCCATGTGCTCGCCATGTGCTTTCTCCCTCTTCACTGTTGCCTGCTCTTGTATTTCACTTGAGTCAGGTACTATAATTAACTCCTTCAGTACTGAGCCAGAGCACTGCACATGCTCAGAAAGGTCTAGCTGCTAGAATGCACCTGCTCTTAGAGTAACTGTCAGGCTATTTTAACTAATGTCAGCAATATTGTAAACCCTCCCACTCTGTTGACTAAGCAATTCTTATGTATCCTTATATGTAACTAGCTATTCATGTGTATACTTGTACTGCCTCTTTTTGAGTCTACATGCTAACTCAGCGGTAAACTGGGCATAAAAGGCCCAGGATCTTTGTACTCCTTAGACTGTCTCCTACAGTGGCCTGCGGGTACTGTATTGACACAGTCTCACTTATGTAAGGTTAATAAAGTTGTTATTTTGATATTCCAGCTTCCGTGCCAATCTCTTCTTTGTTGGTTTAAGGACTAGGTGCATCAGTGAACCCCTAGAAAGGTTTTTCTTCTACAAATTGGCGCCCGAACGTGGACCTCATCGGAGAAGCGGCTATCCAAGGGAGTGGTCTTGACGGAAGGCAGGAACTTACGGAGGAGGTACCCTGCATGAGGAAGCTCTTTGTCTTTGCAGACCAACGTGTTTTCCGGTTTTCCCGATCTGACCCTCCAGGTGTTGGCCGCTCCCGACTGAGATCTTCTTTGGTGTGAGTATTTTCAAATGACCGTTAGGTCACTCAGAACTTGGCAGGTGGAGGTTGGAGACTTTGGTTTGGTAAGGTTGCTGTAGCAACACTTTTGTTTGGATTAGCTTGGCAAAGATTTTGGTTTGTTTGTTTGTTTGCTGCAGCAAATGAAGGCAGGTAATGAGGAGATTTTCTCTAACTTTGAAAACTTGAACGGCACAAATTGTGTTAAGTGTCACTTGGAGTATAATATTATATATGCTATAATATTTTTGGTATGCCTGCTCCTAGCACACTTCGTAGAAAGTGTTGCTGTCTTGGAGGTACCAATATGGATTTAGGAGGTACTCAGCTGACTCCCCTAAGAGGGGATACCTAAATGGGTTTAGGTATATTAAAAAATGGTATATCTTCCATGATGACTAGTACACCATGGAACAAAAATATATATATAAAAGGATCCTGATCTGCCAGCCCAACTGGTAATTTGGTGTATTATTGGAAAAGGTTTTGAGGCACGAGCCTGTCTTTTTGAACATGGCAGTCTTTTGGCTGTCTATTTGTCTTGGTGTAATCTCTGTACCTTTTTTTTGAGAGTCCTTTCGTTTGTAAATATGACTTACAATTGGTATTTACAAATGGTTTGGTTTAAGTACAGTCTGTGAGCTGTCTCTTGCTTTTGTCTTAAGTGTTAATTTGTGGGTTAATTGTTTTTTTTTGAGTGTCCATGTGGTTGTGGATTGACACCGGTGGTGCTGCTTGAAAGTCATTGTTTCAGTAACTAGTGACTATGTTTTTTGTGTGAGAATGGCTTGCTTTAATAAGCAGTGTTGTGTGTTCTGAGTGTGTGGCCCCCTTCTTGAAAATGTCTGGAATGAGCTCAATTTGTTTTTTTGTCGTCATTCTGTTATGCAAATGTCATTGAAAGAATTACATTTTAAGATTCAAGGAATGAATTATGTAACATATGCTAAATAGCTGCACGCTACCATTAGAAGTAAAACAGTAACACAGTATAGATGTGTGAATATTGCCACAAGAGAAATTAGAATTAACACTCAATAGGAAAAAATTAGGCCTCATAGAAAGGAAAAAAAAAACGAATTTGTGTGCTTTCAAACTAGGACTTAATACCAAATGTTACAACATTATCCTTAAGGTATTAATATTAAAAGGCATTCACATCATCTGAGTAAATTGGTTGCTGCTGAAATAAACGCGCCTTTTTTTCACATTACAAGACGATAGATTTGTGCTGGCTTGGAATGCCTGTGTTTTAAATAGACTGCACCGTGCTCAAATTTCCAGCACTAGAAAAAGAGCTTTTAAAAGAGCTGTTCAAAGCTGTCTGTACCGAAGGAAGTTGTCTGTCAAAACAGACAGAGATCAAACTTTTTCAGGACATTACAATACAGCAAAGGGTTTTTCTCCTGAAAAAGGCGTGGAAGTTGAGGCTTGCTGGTTGTAAAAACACAGCTGAGTAAACAACACATGGCTATGCTCGGCCACAAGACTACTGATTTTAAAAGTTACAAATACAGCTTCATTATTTTGGATAAAATAGACAGGATTAAAAGCAGGGATTTTCTTTCTTGTTGCTTTTCAAAATAAGCATATCTGTGGTTCTGATGGTAAATAATTACTGCCCTTTAAAAAGTGCAACAAAGTATTTTATGTTTCAGTACAGCTTCTGTGCTTAGTGTTATAAACACATGCATTTAAAGGCAAAAGGAAAGGAATGAGGCTTGCTTTTCATATGTGGAAACATCAAAAGGGTTAGTGATCATTATTCAAAAAAATTGATTATATGAAGAATTTTTTTTTTTATTAAAAATAATTGCACTAAAATCGTTTTTGCATCTTTCAATGTCTAATGATCCTACTGTGACAAATATATAAGCTCCTAGCATCAAAGTTGAGTTTGAGCAGCACTTTACCACAATGCGGGGAGTGAAATGTGAAATTTCACTTTACCCAGGCATATAAAGACTTATTTTATGAGGGTGTACCTTATACATTTCTGACCTCCCACCCCTGGGATATCTAGGGGAGACCCTGGGGGTCCCTAATATGCTAAAACATTGTAGGTTATTCATTTTTAAGTGCCCCTACCACCAAAGTCAAGTTTGGCCACAATTTACTTTTTAAAAGCAGTCCTGGCACCCAGGGCTGTTTTCAAACTGATCTCAGATTTCAGCAGTGCACACATGCAACTGCAGAACAAATAGCTGGCCTCTAAACTGCTAGAAAGCACATCACACATCACACACTGCACACGAATAAAAATGAGTATAAAACACAACAGCAGAAGTTACATCCTACCTTTAAAATTCTTAGCTCACAGGCACGGAATAGGACTGCTTTTCAGCTGTGCTTCTCCAGAGTTCCTTTGAATTGGAAAGACCGCATGGAATAGCCTTACTGACAGGGGACAACAGGTTTAAGGGGCAGAGGTCGAGTTTTGTATTTAGCAGACCAGCAAAATACCCACAAGGGAGGGTTTTTTCTAATAGGCTTGCTTTGGCACTTCGACCTTGGAAAAGATTCTGAAGGAAGGGATGACAGCGTAGAGAGAAAGAGAAGCTTTGCTTATTATTTTTGGCAAAAGACCAGGCAGGTTTTGCGCAGTCATAAGAAGCAAAGGAAAGGCAGTAACGTATGTGGGCCCTGTGTAGAGCATAGCTCTGCCATGTATATAGAAATAATGCTTTTAGTTTAAAGATTACTGTGCAAGGGCTACAATAAGGAGGCAATGAAATTCAGTTTTGCATTCATGCGCCCTCATGTTACACTAGTACAATTCCTAAAGGAATTGGTAGTTGGTTATTAATGTTTTCTAGTTAGCTAAATGTGCTATTTACCTCCTACAAGTTTGTTTGTGCCCAGCTGCCAAAAATAGGGGTAGATAGTGTCGACAGAAGGTCACCTGTTTCAGGTTACCTGCTGTCGAATGAGGGGAAGAGATTAGGGAGATTAGCTCCTGGGCAAATTAAGGGTAACTAAAATTAAGTAATACATTGCAATTTTTCTTGATTTATATGCTCTCTCTCTCTCTCTTTTTCTCACTCTCTCTTGAGCCTGTCTAAGTTGTCTAGGAACGTCCATGAGACGTTTAATTGACTATTTAGTAATACTGTTTTAAAATTGTTAAGATTAATAAAATGAATAAAAAAATACGCCATGTTACTGCCCATCCTGTCTGATGACATTATGAAAGGATGAGTAGTCTAGATTGATGTTCCCTTATTTGACCTTTAAAGGGGAACTATATGTGGGTAGTTTTTGTTCTAAAATTCTCAGGTGATAACACCATTATTGTTTGTTATTTTTATGCTACATACAGTTTTGCAAAGGCATTATTAGTCTCTTATTAGTCTGTGTATTTGAGCTGACAGGATCCCTGTTAAATTAGCAGTTTTAGATTTTCCCGCCGCGCCTATAACATGAGAGCATGGTCCTAAGCGTAAAATGTAGGTGTTTTTATGTAAGAAAAATCATTTTAGAAGTGTCTGCAGTCCTGTACAGGTAGTGAAAGGTTGTGACTTATGAAACACAAGCTTGTTAAGACAAGAAGCACAAAAGAATGCTTCTTCTAAAAATTCCCTTTCTTGAGGTTCTTCAGATGAATAATATAGGAATATACAAATGTAAGGATTTAGAGTATGTCCGTATTGTTTTTCTTTTTCCCTCAGAATTTAGTAAATAAACATAGACTTCCTTGGTTGCTTCAAATAGTGTAACGTTTTACTCTTGTCAGTTCACCAAAAAGTTCCTTTTATACTCGCTAATGGGTCCAGGGTTGTTTTTTACTCTCAGATAGATGAAGTGGTTCTTGGGTGCCTGGCTAATGTATGGGGCGCCCCAAGCTAAAAAAAAGAAGGTATTTGGAAATAGACTATCCTCTCTGCTTGATAGATTATTTGTATGCCTTGTCTAAAGATTTTTTGTTCTGTCCATCAATAGATATCTGCTGCCCTACAACCATTGCCAGAGGGGCCCGGACATTAGATTCAGCTTGGGGAGTTAGCGCTGATCCAGCTTGGAGTCAAGGTAAAGGGAACCAGCACAGGCATTGCTGGCAACCAGGACCACAGTGAAGGTAGAAGGCCGGAAGCACTGGGCCCATGAAAGCGACGTGAAGTGTGTACCCCTGCTACTGTCTTGGACGAAAGACGGGGTCACAAATCAGGATGGAGAATTCTTTGTGTGGATCCAGTTTTTGATGCCCAGCTGAGAGAGTCACAGACCGACAAGGACGGCAAGGAGGCTTTTGCTTGAGGTGACCTCAGATATCCCAGCATCAGGCCTTTGAGTCCTGGTCCCCAAGTGAATGCAAGTCTTCACCTCTGTTTGTTGATCAGGAGGTGCCTGGGCATACTGGGTACAATCTGTGGCCCCGACAAAAGAGCAGGGCGCCAGCGGAGCAACACAAGAGTTAGGGAAGGACTTGAGTTCAGGGTACAGGTGCTGTGCCTTTGGTGCCTGTTAGATTAAAGTGAAGAATACTGGTGCACTGCCTGAGACACTGGACAGGATCGTTGAGGGCATTTGCCCCGGAGGGTGATTGCCCTATCCTGAAAGAAGAAACTTTTTCCCTTAAAACTGGGCCGTGATTGTTTTCTTGAGTTGCAAGTTGTGCAGCTCCACCTTTGGAAAAGAACTTCAATAGGAGCCTGCCTGTGAGGCTCAGACGGACACAGGGAGAAGACACCCCTCTGGCTGGTTGTACAGCGGCTTCTATTCTTTAAGTACTTTTTAGCAATGTACCCCTTTGGTCGTCCCATTTTTGAGGAGGAGCAGCCCTTTGCGGCTCCTCGTCCTAATTCCCATGGCCCCGTTTGGTCTTCCTGGTCCCCTGAAGCGAAAATTGTTTTTATAATGATCCTTGTATTTGCTTTAATATTTGCATTAGGAATGTTTATTCTGCAAGAGAATCGTTTTTTTGAACAGTTGATAAATACTACTCTGCCGTCCTCCTGAGCATATCAATTGATACTCTAGCCCTCATAAAAAGAACACTGGAAAGGTCTATTAAAAAATGTTTTTTATTTAAGATATTATATTAGATATGTGCTGTTGGCTATCTGAAGCTGAATTAGATGGTCACTGAAATACATAGGAGCCCTGAAACTTAGAATTGTACTGGATGGTTTTGGGATTTACTTTCTGCTTGGGGTTGGAAAAATTGATAGTTCTGTTTGTAATAATAGCCATTATTTTCTCCTGCTATCTGTGTGTTCATTATGACCCAATGCTCTGTTCCCCATGTATTTCTACTTGTATCTCACCAGTTAAACAATGTTAAAAATGTAAATGCCCACTTAGCAATGGATCAGAATATTAATGGATTTATGAGGATAAATGTGCAGGATAACTTCCATGCTTCTATTAATTCATAGCGGATGTCTTCAGCTAATGCTAAAACGGCCATCTGTGGAAAACTAGCTGCAATGGTTGTTAGCATCAGCTGAAGCCATTTTGTTTTTGGCAGCCATTTTAGTTAGCCATGTGCTCGCCATGTGCTTTCTCCCTCTTCACTGTTGCCTGCTCTTGTATTTCACTTGAGTCAGGAACTATAATTAACTCCTGCAGTACTGAGCCAGAGCACTGCACATGCTCAGAAAGGTCTAGCTGCTAGAATGCACCTGCTCTTAGAGTAACTGTCAGGCTATTTTAACTAATGTCAGCAATATTGTAAACCCTCCCTCTCTGTTGACTAAGCAATTCTTATGTATCCTTATATGTAACTAGCTATTCATGTGTATACTTGTACCGCCTCTTTTTGAGTCTACATGCTAACTCAGTGGTAAACTGGGCATAAAAGGCCCAGGATCTTTGTACTCCTTAGACTGTCTCCTACAGTGGCCTGCGGGTACTGTATTGACACAGTCTCACTTATGTAAGGTTAATAAAGTTGTTATTTTGATATTCCAGCTTCCGTGCCAATATCTTCTTTGTTGGTTTAAGGACCAGGTGCATCAGTGAACCCCTAGAAAGGCTTTTTCTTCTACATCGCGTTCATTATTGGTTACTCTTTATGCCAAACGGCGATGATCATCTTTTAAGAGGCTCAAGTCCATCACTATGGTGTCTATCTTGGCCTCAAGGGCCTTGCGGGAGGCCGTGATCGCTTGCATAATGTCTTCCAGTGTGGGACTCGATTGTGAGGCCGTCCATGACGCTCTCCCTCTAATCTCTTCCTCATCTGCCTGCCCTTGTCTCTTGCCGTGGTTCATATTGTCCTGCAGGTGCCTTTTGGTGATCCTCCCCATTCCTTGTATGTGTATTTTTACCTCTGCTGCTGTGAGTTGCTAACTGGCGGGACGTTGGAGCCTCCTCTCCGGCACGAGGGCTTGTGTTGCCTGTGCGGTTGCTTCAGAGACTGTCTCACTCCGTTTTCCCTTAGCCCACTTCCGCTGTATTGCCCCCCCAGCGGATGCCCAGGGACGGATGCTCCTTACTGTTAGGCAGGAACCGACTCCACCCTCGTTGTTTCCTCCCCTGCGTCACAGCCCTCAGTTAGCTATGTCCCTTTCTTGAGGTCTCCTCCCACGCTGCAGTTTGCCGCCACTCTCCCGCGACCGCACCCCTCTATCACTTGGTGTGCTCCACTCGCCTCCTGAGCTTCTGTTTGTGGCCCTCTACTATTTTCCCAGTGCCCGCTCCTCTGTGGCTTCTCTTTGTACCTCCTCCCCTCCAATGGTTCTTCACAGCGTCCCATGATCCTCTTGCCCCTATCCCTCTTCTCTCACCTGGCGCTGTCCCCTGTCTCTGGAGTCTTCAGCCCCGTCCTTCTTCGCTGTGTCACACTCCCGGAGGGGCTCCTCTCTCCCCCCGAGCTCCACAGGGTCAGCGCCTCACTCCGGGAGTACCAAGTGTCAGTTCTGGGGACCCTCTCGCCACCGCTCAGCTCCTTTCCAACTCCTCTGCCCCAGTGCTTACTTGCCCCGCAGCACATCCCACTGGTGTCTCGCCTCTGGCTGCGCAGGTGGGAGGTCGCTTCACTCTCCTCTCCTCCACCTCCTTCCTTTCCAACTCCTCTGCCCCAGTGCTTACTTTCCCCGCAGCACATCCCACTGGTGTCTCGCCTCTGGCTGCGCAAGTGGGAGGTCGCTTCACTCTCCTCTCCTCCACCTCCTTCAGGGGCACCTCATTTCAATTCTACTGGCGGCCCCCATTTTTGGCCATCTTGAGGCCTCCTTGCTGTCTCACCGACTCATACCGACAGCATCCTTTCATGTGTCTCAAGCGCCTCCTCCCGGTCCCAGAGTCGTCTGGTCCAGGCTGCCTTCACCACTCCACACTCCTGGTAAGTCTATTGCCTTCACCTGGCCCGCTATTCCTTCCAAGCTACTCGAGGGCTGCACCTAACCTCGGACGGCTCCTGCGTCAGCCCCGGGGGACCTCCAGCGACGGCCCCGCTCCCGTTCAATACCTCCGTCCCAGCTCTCACGCTCACAGCTGGGTCCTCCACCGGGGTGTCTCCTCCTCCCGTTCCAGTGAGCTAACGCCTCGCATGTCCTCCGTTCTCAGTCATCTAGGACGCCCCGCGTCAGTTGGCGGCCGCCATTATTGGCCTTAGCGAGGCTGTCTCACCGTCTCTCCGCCGCAGTCGTGTGAGACCTTCTCCGTCACCGCCTGTCGCGGCCCACTCACTCCCTGTCATTGCCTAGGGCCCCTCGACCCCGTATTCATATTTTGGGGGTGTGGGTCTGCAGGATATTTGTGACTGGGGATCGCCGGGCGGGAACGCCAGAAAGCATGTCTCACTCCATTGGCGGTTAGCCACGCCCCCTTCTACATCCAGCCCACTATGCTGTTTAAAGGCCAATAAGAGTCTCTCATAATAATCATGTACTGATTCCTTAGGCTCTTGGGTGGTACGATCAATCTTGAGCCAATCAATAGTTTGAGGGCAACCTTAGACTGGAGCCATGTAATGGCCTGCTCGTATCTTTTCATTACCTCCGATGAAGGGCCATGAGTTACGGGATCTCTAACTGCTTCTGCGGTGGGCCACTCAATTGCAATTTTGCACGCCGCCCAGAAATCACCTGGGACCACAATGTCAAACATAGGGGCAGATTTACAAGCCCCTGGCGCCACTTTTGCGTCACTTTTAACATGGGAAAAGTGATGCAAAAATGGCGCAAGGGGCTTGTAAATCTGCCCCATAGTATTTAAATCTATCCACAATACCTTTGAAATCTTTAGAAACCGATCAATTTGTTTATACCCTTCTGCAGGCTTTTCCCTCAGCCGAAGGAAATCATTGGTGGAGGATGCCAAATCACCCATGCTCCAAGGCACATGTACATACCCTCAATTGGGTACCTCTCACAATGGGAAATTTCCTACCTTCTCCGTCCCCCCTCTGGGAGGCAGAGTGTCTCCTATCCCTTTCTTGGCACCTTTCTTCTTTGACCACTTCTCTTCCCACCTGTCCAACTCTTTCCATGCCCTCATTCCTTTGACTAGTTCTCGAATATGGGCTTTCAACCCTACTATTCTCTTCTCTTTCAATTCCTGGTCTGTGTAATTTAGCCTGTGATTTCCCTGCAACATTTTCGTTTTCCTCAAATCCATATTGTCCTTCCGCGCCAACTGAACTAATGCCTCATGAACTTGTTTTGCCTTCCTCGTGACATACTTGGCTCATCTTGATCATATAGATCCACTCTTTCCAACGGCAGGTTCCCATCGATCACCTAATCTACTTCTGCCTTCAACTTCAGTACATCTAACAATTTCACCTTCATTGCAGCCTCAAGCCTTCCTTGATTTGTTACATTGCACGGTCCCTCCCTGTCAAAACTTTGGCTTCTCCAGCGATCTCCCGTCTCCTCAACTCGAACAGTGGGCCGCCCTTCCCTCTCACAACTCTGACTCTTCCATCGACTTTCCGACCCTACATTCGGGCACCCAAGACGTGTTTTAAATGCCTCTTGTCTCATTCCTTTCTCGGCTGACCTCCTCATATTCTCCCTCACTGGTGGAACCCACATTCTTATTTCTGACCTAGAATTTTCCAGTGTACCTGTTCACCTCGTTTCCGATCCTGCACACAACCTTGAAGGGTCTGCCGTCGCTGGCAATGGAGTGCTAGCTTCCACTGGCTCCAATGGTACACCCGTCCCTCCCATTGTAAGGCTTCCTCCAGAGATAGTTTCTTCCCCCATTCCTGTCTGCTGTTGACCCCCACTTTCTCCCATACTCGGATTGTATATTGAGACCACGGGTCCAATGGTAAACGGCACCGTGAGGGCTTCTGGTAACCGTATGTCACAGTTGGCTCCTCTCATCTCAGTATTCCCAACTTCTGACCGTCCTGCTCCTTCCGATCCTACCGACATCTTTCCCACTGCTCTTGCACTTAGGCCTACCGGAGCCGATCCCACTCCTTCTGGGCTTCCTTCTACCAGTTCTCGCCTCCTCTCCTCAGACTGAGGGTTGTAAGGTGGAGGACGCTCTGCCAATAGTCTGCCTAACAAGCTATCATCTGTGTCACTGTCATCCTTTGTATTTTCTGTTCGTGCACCAGCTCCTGTATCAACAATGGGTACAATCTTTCTCCCTCAATGGTATCAACCCTCCATCTCTTCAACTGAGCATCCCACCTGGCATCCTGATATGACTTCATTGCTTTTCTCATCCTTCCCTGGGAGTTTTCTCTCCACCTAGCTTGTGCTGCTCGCATCCATGCATCTAATGCCTCAAATTGTGTGGGTCTAGGTGGAGGTTTTAATGAGGACATCACTCCCCTTAATTGGTACAACACATCCAATCGAAATGACCCATAGCGTAGAAAAGTCAATTCTCCTTCCTATTCTGTAATCTTATGCCACTTTTGGAGCCACACTATTGTATGCAGTCCTACATTTGTTGCCATGTAATGTGCCAGGGTATCCTCCGGCGTGGCTTCTTCCCCTACCTGAGTCACCACACCTGAATCTCCTCTACATAGATCTCGTAATACCTTAAAACATCTCATTTTGAATTGCATTGTTACAAATCACAATTTTCCTTTTTCAAATGTTTGCTGAGAACCCTCCAATCCCAGTGCGGCGTTACACCGACCGGCCTATCACAGCGCGGCGCACTCTGACGTCACCGTGCCCTCTTTGCAGCGGTTCACCCTCCTTCACAATCTCACCATGTACATTCGCTCTCACATTCACACAACCAAATAACTGCTCCTCCAAAAGTTACTAAACCAAGTAACTACCTTTCAGGCAGCCACAGTAACTTACAGTTACGTAAAACCCAAGTAATTGTCTGCCGTCTACAAGATCGATAGTACTTTCTCTCAAGAAAATTCAGACTCCATGACCCACGACCTGCGTTAGTCACTCGAATCGCTGCAGTCTGCTCCTGGCCTGAGGTTTTCCGCACGTGGCTCTATTAGATCCACTCACACAAAGATCCCTACCCTAAGTGAGCCGTCGATAGCGCTCCACGACACCCACATCAATGATCAGACAATTACAGTACAAAGCTATCCCGGGATCTTGGACTTCTCTTGAGTCCGCTTTCCAAAAACCTCCTGATCCGCACGTGTTCGGACCAGTAAACCAATACTCTCATGTTCACTTGACTATCATTCCAACTCCGCAAGACATCACACAATCAATTCATCGCAATCTAACACACACATCACTGTTCATACCCTTGCTACCGCTGCCTCCGCCGCACCATCAATTTCTGCCGACCTCCGTCAACGCCCGCCGTCCTCTTCTCTCAATCATGGAGCTCTCTTTTGGGCTCTAAGGGTCTAATTCTGCTCTAAATTTCCCTGGGTTCTCCCCTCACCTCTAGAGGCAACCATCCGTTTCTGCTACCAATTGATGGGGACAGGTTCAACGTTCTAGTTTTACTTAGGAACCCTGGCCGATGGTCTTTATTGCCTGCTATAGAAGTGTAGAGGGGAGGAAGCAAAATACCAATTATACATTTCCCCTCTCAGTCTGGCTAAAGGATTACAGACTCTGGATTCAGGTTTTGTTAATTTATTACAAAGCCAAAAATAACAGAATATAGACACACCTCAAAATCAGAGTATAGAGATACATAAATACTAATACAGAGCCCAATCTACGAATATAGTTCATTCGGCACAATAGGCACAGAACAATGAACTCCAGAATCAGAACACAACTAAATATAGACCCTGCGTCCAAATCCCTTTTCATTTGTATTTCCGAAATAAAGAATAATCTGTCCCTACTCAGCTTCTAAAGTGGCATCCCTTCCTAATTTCCCAGAACAATTTCCCTCAAAGGTGTCAGCACGTGTTGACTCCCTAAGAAGTGCACTCACGCTAAATGGGTCATGTAGCGTGATGCTACATATCTAGCTCTAAGATGCTCACTTTCCTCAGTCAAAAGCAGAAGTCCTACAAATCTGTCCCTGTGCCTAATACAAAAAGACAAAGTTACACCCCTAACAGGTCACATGGTAAGTTATTCTGTGAACACCTCCTTTGAGTAACTTTCCACAGACTTCAATTAATTTGAAGTCTTCTTCAATGACTTTGGTTCCCAGGTTTCACCAGGCACAGAAGGTGTCCTCCCGTCTTCTCTGTTCAAATTATTCAAAGACATTCCTCTCCTCCCATGTATCTTCTTAAATCTAAAATAACGAGGTGGAATTCCTGCACCTGCAGTAGGGGCAAAAGAAAACTTTCTACACACACATATATTTTAATTAACTCCCAACTTGAGTGCAAACGAGGAGGAACGAAACTTAAGAGAAACGAAAGTTAGGCCTACAATTGGCTAACCTAAGAGCGTTTAATAATACACACTCGTTACAAAGGTTTCTATATAAACCAATTATATGAAAGTGAATACATTTATATTGCATATCATTCAAAATGCGCATGCATGATTACACTGTTTCTCTAAACATGTACAAAAACCTAATCAATCCTGTAAATAGTGTCACAATTTCATTCTACTAATTTTAATATGGAGATATAAACTTTATTCTAATAACACAAATTTCAACCAAACAATAGAATATATGCGAGTGCAGTTCGTACATGAATATAGTGCACCCGTACAAATTTAAGAGTGTCGAGCGCTCTATCACACTTGTAAGTGCAAATGTCAGTTTGGCCGGCCGTCTCAGGCCGGCCAAACTGATATGTGCACTTAGGTTTCTCCAACCTGGCTGTATTGTACAGCCGGGTTATGGAAACAGCACAGACTCGTTGTGCCTGAGAGAGCATTGATCCAGCCCACTCAGGCCAATCCCGATGCTGCTCTCAAGTTTGAGAGCAGTGCAGGGATTGGATGGGAGTCGTGATACTGTCCCAGGGACTGCTGGGACCAGGAACTGCAGCAGAGGAGTGCAAGGTGGCCAGCAGCACCAGGTAAGTCATTTTTGTTTCCTATTTTTATCATTAACCCTGCGTGCTTCCCGCTGGCCCCCTCTCCACTCATACCCCCTCCACCTGCCCCACTGGTATTTTTCTGTGTCGGCCGCAACTGGGTCTTGGCCAACAGAGTGGGCAAAGCTATCCATCTGTTGCTGTATAAAAATCAAGTGCGGTTTGTGCCTAGCTGCTCATCTCGGAATCACTCTCAGAAAACTTCATAACGATGGTGCACTGCCTATATCAAAATCCTCAGATGCAAATCAATTGTAACAGATTTATATCTGGCAACATTATGAATAGTATGGACACTAGTCAGGGGTGTTCTCTGTCACTGCTACTCTTTCTCCTGATTTTAGGCCAGAGCCATATGAATATCCTGGAAGATTAGTGGGATTAATACAACAGCCGTGGAGCTCAAACCCACGCTGTAAGCAGATGATATTCTACTGACAACAAGTAACCCAGATGCATAGCAGATCTGAGGAACTCATGACTTCTCTGTTATTTCATGGCATAGAATAAATTAGGCAAAGGGTGAGGCCAAGATGCCTAATACTATTATTTGAGCCCTGGGCAATTTTTCTTTTAAATGGCTGCAATGTCAATTGAAATACTTGCTAGTCAGCAGGGATTTTCTGTCTTGGTGAAGAACAACGTGTTGAGTCTTTACAACAAAACAAAAGCTGATTTAGCTAAATTGGAAACACCACATCTCTCTATGTGGGGCAGAGTTCAAGCAGTGAAGATATTACCAGCCAAGATACCAGTCTCCACATCAAAACTAATACAAAAGCATGTTTGGGAGTCAACCCTACCACTACTTGCCTCATCAAAACAATAGTTGAATGCCAGCTCTGGTGGACTGTGACTGCCACATATTACATACTAAATAGCACGCCATCTTTCCCAAATGGCCTTTCATTTGAATCTCAATAAGGAAACACCTGACTGGGTTCTGATGGAACAATATCAGAAATCGAGTCCCCAAGATTCATAAAGGGAAATCAAATCAGCGAAAGATCCTGACAGCCGACTGCTGCTTGAAATGTTGTATGTATGGTCCTCGACTTATAAAGTCTTGAGAGAGGAGGTGTTCCTTCACCCGTATGCCCTGTCTAGAGTAATTCAGTATTAACAATAGCAAATTGACCATTCATATGGCACGACTGGCTTATCAAAAGGAATGCAGATCACTGACCATCTGATGTGGGCTGGTGTTCTTAAATCCTACATGGAACTCTCTTTATTGGAAATATTTACAATTAAGACACTTTTTATCAACCAAGCTAGGATCACAGGCATATGAAATAATGCCCTCTCAACTGCATGTCTACTTGGTAAAATGTGGCAATTAGGAAAAAAACTGATCTCAGGCCTGTATGACCTGATGATTACAGAACTTTACTCCAAACCTGTGGAATGCCTTCTTAGGCATTGGTGGAGAACATGACTACAAAAAAACATATACTGAGGGTGACTGGACAGATCTTATGGGGACCTACGACAAAGGCCTTAGGGAAGCACTTCCCAAATTTAGCTTAAGATTCTACAGGATTGGAACTGGACCCCTTAAGGCTTTATAGGACAATCTCGTCATGCTGTTGGCACTGCGGTCCCCTGAGGAGGACATACTTCACATTCTTTGACACTGCCCAAGCATACAAACCTACTGGTGTAAAATATGGCACATTATCACTGAGAAAAGTGATTTATCTATTCACCCCTCATCAGTGCTTGTGATACTACATAATACTCAGGAAATTGCACAGATGAATAACCATAGAAAGATGGATTGACTCAGCCATTGCGAAATTATGTTCTCTGAGATGTTCTAAAACGAGTAAACTTTTGAAGATTGAATAGACTCCATGGCTTTAATGGCAGCACATGAGAGATTGATTCACAAGCTTAACAATCAGATATAATTGTTTACTGTAGGATGTATGATGGACCCTGCATGCATTTCCCACGCATGCCTTTACTCCACAGTCACTACTCCGACTGCAACATAACCATTCGTTCCTTTACCACTCAAGTCGTTACAACGACTTACCTTAGGAGCGAGCTGGACTTTGGAATAGTATAAATTGCTTTTCCAACTCCAGTCAGTGTAGGACTTAAAGTCCAACACCAGTCCAACAACGGGCCCCTAAAGCAAGGTGTTGTAAAAACTTGTGTGGTAAAGGAACGTGTGGTAACGTTGCAGTCGGGGTAGTGATTGCAGAGTAAAGGCAGGTCGTGGTTCTGCCTGCGGGGTAAAGGATGTTAACCTTTACTGATATCTGTGGCTGATTTATTTCTTAATGGTATTTTTTCTAATGCTTCTCATACCTGGATGTTGGTGTGGGATTGCCAAAGAGAAACCAGAAATACACTCTGCTTCCTGTTTTGTCATTCACCTTTATTAGGAGATTTTAATACTTTCTTCAGATTGGTTTTGATTACGCTTCCTCTTTTCTTTTTTTTTTCCTTCTTGTTCTTCTTTTGTACCTATTACAGATATTTGTTTATAGATAAGTATAGAACGCCCATTGAAAGCTTTAAGACTTTTCCTCTACCTCCCAAGAATAAACTAGAGCAGAGGACAGACATATTGTGGCATTCTAGCTCGCACCTCCCCATTGTATGGCTGTAACAAACAAGGCAACAGTAAACGTAGAGGTTTACGTCTGCCAAAGACCTAACCTTTCACTCTTAAGTAATATTTATAGTTGCGCCCTATTCCATTTGCTTTGTGAAACTCTACAGTGTATTCAGTATAACTGTGTTTGTTGTCATAGCTCAGCCTCAGAAGGTATTAGGAGTTTCTGTTTGGTATTTTTGTGTTTTTCGTATCTGTAAGCGCCAAGCTTTTCTGCCTCTAAATAAAAAACATCCTTTCTCAAAGCTGCACAGTGACTTTTAAGAGTTTTTCATTCTGCTTTATTCAAGTTCCAGACCTTCTAGTCACCTCCTGGAGCAAGCCTGATTGGTAAACGTGGTACCCCTGGAGACTCAAGCGTAGAAAGGAACTAATGTAATTTATGAATTCGATTGCAATAATGTCTGAGAAGCCAGTAGTAAATTGTTGGGAAGTGCATCTCTTGAAATAGTTCCTATATATCTTGTCGACTAGATTTGTTGATAATTTTAACTTTTTGCGCTGGAAAACTGCTAAGCTCATACTAGTGAATAAATAAGAGTGACAGACAGACCCAATGTCCCATTTAGTTCCTTATAATACAGGCTGTCGCAGCCGGGTGGCCCAGCTGCTAGAACTGAAGGAATCATTTACCCGAACCAGAGCTCTAGGGTCGAGGATTCTAGTTTATGACAGGAGACGTCCTAGAAGAATGATTGTAGCAGAAGCCATCTTCTCTGAAGAGATACACTGAGCTCTCGAACTCCCCTGATATTCCAATGAATCCTAAGAGAGGGCTCAAGCATACATGATTTTCTTGAGACATCAGTCAGTCTGTTGGTTCTCGGGGCGAGGCAGGGGAGTGGATTTCATGTGGAGGGAACGGATAGGCTTATGGGTTCCTCATCCCCCTCCTGGATAGGTGTTACTATATCTTGGTGTACTTACGGCATGGAAAGCAGAACATGACTGCACGCGTTGGAGAAAACCACAGGCATTTTAGTGAACATAGATGTGGATACTGTCCCATGTATCTAAGCTCTGGGCATGGTTCTCAAATGCTCAGGAAAACTGCCCTCCAGTAGTCCCTGGGACAAAAAGAGCAAAAATGGTGCGTCTCCGAAGGACATTTTAGCACATTCAGTGGTTTATTGTTGGAAAATGAGCCATTAGTTGTGTGTCCTACACAGGTAATGGGTCTACATTTGTCCTCCACTGGCAACCAAACACCCCATTGTAGGCCTTGACTCTCATAGGGTAGCACTGCAGAGCAGTCCAAGGCCTACTCAAGGGAGGTAGTGTGGGCTAGTAATCGCCATTGATGGATACGCAATAATAACACTCAATAAATGACTGTCCAGTCTGTGCTTCTTCTTTTGAAAAAGGAAAAGTACATTTATTACATACACACTGCTCAATAGTATGCAGCAATTTACAAATATACAAACGCTTAAGGAATTACTTTTAGAGGACATTGCATAATCATTCTCACCCATCCCTAAGGGGGTGTGTCTAGTACCACAACTCACATGTTTAAACATTATCTTGCCTTTAAATGTCAAGGGTTGAATATAAGTTGGAGTCAGAGCACTTAATACTGGCACCAAAGCGAGTGGCTGTCCACCTCATTATTTTAGCAAGTATTTCACCATAGGAATAAATGCAATAATTGCATATAACCATGACTGAGGGCACTTAATACTGGCAATAAAGCATGCAAACTTTAATCTCAAGTGGCTGTCAGTCTCATTATTCAAATGAAGCATTAGCAAGAATCAATGTCTAAGTGTGTCTGGAAGTGTGGTGTACTCATCATAACTGTCAACATGAATAATGCAATTTACTCACATTTATAATTACAATACTGTGCAATTATGATCATTCACCAAGAAGGTGCTTGCAGCACACATTTTGAAAAGCTTACAACATACAATACTGCATTTTAAATACATTCCCTAAAGGACATAGTTGTGCAATTACCAGCTCTCACCCTAGACGCTGTTTACCACTATAGAAATCCATATTGAACACTTTCAGGTCACAATGATTGCAGCCACAACCTTTGCCCATAGAGGACACAGCCTCCCCAACTCTAAAACAAAGGTTCTAGCTAGGAGAAGCTTAATCAACACTTGAAACCCTTGAGGGGTTATCTGTCATAGAGTTCCACTATACTTAGAGGGGGGGCTCTGGCACTTCCTTTGGGTGGAGGCTGAGCTGCTCTTACAGCTTCCCCCACACTTTGGGAACATTTTGGTAGTGACCCCTCTCTTCACTCCTGGGGTTACCACAAGCCACAACCGAGTGGTTACCAATTTTTAAATTGATGGCGAAACTGATGAAGCATGTAAGGCATTATGGGGTGCTCCTTGCTCTCTTTTGTGCATTTTTAAACAGTGTCTCTCCCGTTGCATTGGGGAGAGCTGCGTCAGTTTTCTTTGTTTTCATTTTGTCGTTCTGCGGCATGGCGCCGTGATTCTTTTTCTTTGGGGTCCCGGAACCACCCGGGCACCCCGCAGCCTTGAACAATATTGGAGAGTAGCTTGGGGAGTTCAGAAATAGAAAAGAGTCCCTTTTGTAGCACTCCTTCACTTATTCATACCAATCATAATGACATCCTAAGCTATAGATTTGTATTATTATATGATTTGATAATGATAATTTGTATTATGTTATAATAACTTGCGTATTTGAGGATTTTAGAGTTATTGTCATCTATACCTATCAAAATAGGCAAATAACTTTTAGATGGAATGTGATGGATTTTCATTTATTATTAGTGATTTTAAATTAAAAAGATTTTTTATGTAATCTTGGAAACAGTATACTTTAAACGGGACGCCCGTCTTTGTCTGCTGCCACCTGCTGAGCGGGAAGAAGGGGACCAGGACCACGAGTCCCAGTCTCCCAAGCGGCGGCCGCCACCAACATCAGTTCTCTGCGCCTGGAGGCACTTTAAAATCACCTGCGGACTCCCGCAGCGCGGGACGCCCGTCTTTGCCTGCTGCCACCTGCTGAGGGGGAAGAAGGGGACCAGGACCACGAGTCCCAGCCTTCCAAGCGACGGCCACCGCCAACGTCAGTTCTCTGCTCCTGGAGGTGCTTTAAAATCACCTTTGGGCTCCCGCAGCGCAGGACACCCGTCTTTGCCTGCTGCCACCTGCTGAGGGGGAAGAAGGGGACCAGGACCATGAGTCCCAGCCTCCCAAGCGGCGGCCGCCGCCATTGTCAGTTCTCTGTGCCTGGAGGCGCTTTAAAATCACCTGCGGGCTCCCTCAGCACGGGACGTGCCCGGACAAAGCCCGGGCCAAGGGCGGGCCCGTCTGCGCCCGTCAGAGCCCGGAAGACTTCACATCGGCCATCAAAATGGGTAAGCGCAAACATCCCTGCAGTCTTGACCCGGGGAAAACTAAAGCGAAAGTGCCCAGGAACTCTGCCTCCATAATCTCATACTTAACATCTGCAGTGGGTGCTCTAACTCAAGAAATACAAAATGCTGAGGATCAACTGGGACTGAGAGCTGATCCACCGGGACAGAGTGTTCCCTTAGTTATACCCACACGGCCTGTAACCCCCAATGAGTCTCTAGCCACCTCCAGCATGCAGGAAGCTCCACGGGAATGTTATTTGTTTTCTGGCAGGGGGACTCAGTCTGAAGAGAGAGAGGTCACGGGAATGGTTGCTCCCCTGCAGAAGGAACTGTTTTCACCCTCAGTAAATAAAAAGGGGAAAAGAAGAGTCACCAAACCTGGCCTGGCCCCAGCTGAACATACCACAAGACATGATAGAGGATCAGTTTGTAGCCTTTATTCACTCATTCGCACAGCTATTAAACAAGTCATGGAGGACATACTGAATACGTGCCTCAAGCAACTTTTTTCTACTGCCATTAAAGACATTTCCGACCTTTTTAAAACCTTGGTAAACGGGGTAATGGGAAAACTAGAGCATCTAGCGACCCAACTAAGGGATTTGAATAATAAAAGTGTGCTGAATGATAGATGTGTTTCAGTGGCCTCGCAAACTCAGAAGGCAGTTGAAAAGGAAGGGGGGGCTATTAGGGGCGCAAATTGGAGCCCGCCACAGACTAGCCAGGGCCCCCTAGCTGGGGTTGAGGTAGCCCAGACCACGGAGTGTTGTGTAACGGGTAAGCAATGTAAACATATTCCTGTTGCCAATATACAATCTGTAGGTCAGGGCAAGAACCCCGTAAATAGAAAGGATAACAGGACAATAAATAGCTGAAGTCTTAACCTACCACCAGAGGCCACTCCCTTAGTTGCAATTCTCATAGGTGTCCCGCCGCTTAAAGAGAATTGTCTGGAATCCATCCAGGAACTTTTACGTAAAACCAAGTTCTGGTGCAAACAGCACTCAATAAATGGGGTGCAGGCTTCCTCCCGTATTATAATGGCAAGGCGAGTTGGCTGGATAGGACAGAGGCCAAAACAAGTAGAGGGAGATTGTATTGTCATTAACTTTGACCAGGCAGGAATAGCGGGGAAGCTGTTTCAGGAGGGACTCAATGAGGCCCAGAGGGGTATAAGGGCCCAACCCCTGGGGTTCTTTTATCCACCCTAAGAGGGTAGTCAGTTACCTAGTAGGAGTCTGTGGGGGATTTTGGTACCAACAAATAGGAAGGCGCGCTTACCGCCAAGATTAAGATTTAGGGATGATCAGTGCCATAACTTGACTTCACCCAGGGCCCCGACTCCACCTACACTGTTATCTAAGACTCCAGATGAGGAGGTAAGGGAGAGTAGCTTAGTGTGTTCAAATAGATTTCTTCCATTAAGCCAACTAGACAAAAACGATTGACTGGAATCCCCCCCCCCCCTACTGCCAGAACTTGGGGCCCTGGGACTAGTGAGGGACACAACTTAAATTATAAGATCCTAAGCTGGAATATAGCAGGGTTAAGAAGGAAAAGTGAGGAACCCAGGTGGCTTGATTTTTTAAGAGAATACGATATTGTGGGTTTACAAGAGATATGGGACAGGGAAAATAATTTTTGGGTGGATGGGTATAAGTCCTATTGCGAGCCAGCACGGCCCTCTTTAGCAGGAAGAGCGAAGGGGGGTCTCTTAACTCTAATTTCACTTAAACTGATAGGAACTCATTGTATTGTGGACGCTGGATCTTGCAACTGTTTAGCGGTAGAAATCACCCCTGTCAATACAACTAAATTGTTAATAGTTAATTTTTATAACTCGTTTGAGAGTACATTTTTAAATGAACATTTATGTAACCTGAAATGTTTTTTTAGAGTATTATAGAATGAGCAAACCACTTTTTATTCTATTATAATTTTGGGCGATTTTAAGTTCATTTATGTATCAAAAATTGTCATGTTGCAGATTTTTTAGGACCAGCCAATTCTCTTAATTCCCACTTCGAGCATACACAGCAAGGAGAATGTCTGGAGGAACTCTTGGCTGCAGTAGACCTCATCCAGCCTAGTATAAACACTAGTGAGGTGAGGAACCCTACTTTTAAGGCAAGAAAACAGGATTCTATAATAGATTATATATTCATCTCCCCTGTATTGTCATCTCAGGTGGTCTATTATAATGCACAGTGGTCCCATTATAGTGATCGCAATCCCGTTCAACTTGAATTAGGTGGGGGTACTGGATTAAAGGGCAAACAAGGGAAACTCTCCATTGACACCTGTTTAAAGACTTCTGATCAGGGTCGTAGGCTAAAATGGACTAAAGTAATCCCGGACCTTTTCCTTCAGGAACTTCGGCAAAATGCCAAAAAGAACTTCAGCATCTGTCTGGATCCAACAAATTTGGGGGCCGAGGTTCTTTTGGCATTTGAAGGCATCTGTGTCCAGGTAGTGACAGGTCTCACGCTGCCCAGCAGAAGACACATTCAAATAGGCGAGAGATGGTTTGACAGTAATTGCTCAGAAGCACATCAAAAGCTTATCACCGCCTTAAAACAGGTCCCACGAGATAATATTTATATAGCCCTGTTAAGGAAGTCCTATAAATGTGATTTGAATACCCATAAAAATGAAATTAAAGAAGAAGCATGGAATGACTTATTAACAGTTGAGGTCCTTAAGGATAGCTCCAGATTCTGGGCAATAGTTAATAAACCCTGGGGCCTATTACCAACAGCGTGCGTTAATTAACGCAAACCACAGTTAGCGTCGTTTTTTTTATCGCTGGATTCGTTTGCGGAGATAACGCGTTATTAGCAACGTTTTATCTCCAATGCGAAACAAATCCAGCGATAGCAGCGATTCCCAGCATTAGCACGAGAATTCCTTGCGATAAATTCCTATCGCTAAGGAAAAACTCGCTAATAGGCAGGTGGGGACTTAACCGTAGAATCCACCTCCCATAGACTATAATGGCTAAGTCAGGTTTCTAGCAGGTGTTAAAATCCAGCGCTAATCGGGGTTAACGCACATTTTTTATCGCTTCGCGGGCCTTGCTAATAGTGTGAAGTTGTGTTTGCGACTGTCTGCGTGTATTTTTAGTGAGGAACGCCCACTTTGCATGTCATTAGCGATAAATATCGCTGACATGCAAAGCGGTAAAAACGGGCGCTAATGCCCGAAAACTGTCGCTAACTGCTGTTAGAGACAGTTTGCTGATAGGGCGATAAAAATATCGCCGCTTTAGCGGCAAAAAGTGCCGCTAAAGCGGCGATAGTGCCCTTGCTAATATGCCCCCCTTTTTTACTGGATCCAACAACTCTCCCCTAGAATGTAATATTACAGAGGATCAGTGGTACTCCCATTTTAAATCCATATACGAGGGCCTGTTTGGGTTGGGATTCCCTGCTACTCTTGATCATGATTTGAGCAACCCCGTATTGGTTTTTAATGAAGGAGATGTTGAGAAAGCAATTATTCAAATGACCAGTAACAAGGCCCCCGGACCGGATGGTGTGCCGGCCGATTTGTATAAACAGAACCCGATCCTATGGGCAAAGATTTTAACCAAAGTTTTTAATGTGGCCAGTCAGCAGGGATTTCCGTCATCCTGGTCCCACTCCACCATCATTCCGGTCTTTAAAAAAGGTCAGAGAGGTGACCCAAGCTGTTATAGGCCTATATCCCTGATTGACTCAGCGGTAAAAGTTTTAGGTAGAGTGATTTTAAGTAAACTTAACAGATCTCCAATATGGTTTTAGAAAAGGTAGGAGCACACTAGATCAGTGTTTAAATTTGCACTTACTACTGAGAAATATACAGTGGCCAAGGCAGGTACGTTACAGTTGGCCTTTATGGATTTATCCTCCGCATTTGATCTAGTAAATAGATCAAAGTTATGGGCAATATTGATTGATATGGGAATGGATTGTTGTCTAGTTTATTTTTGGGTGGATCTTCACAGGGATCTTTTTGCAAGGGTGAGAGTTAGTCAAGATGGCAAATGCACAAAGCACTTTAAAATTGGCAGAGGTGTCCGACAGGGCTGCATTCTAGCTCCCCTGCTTTTTACCCTTTATATAAATAACCTAGGCAACTCCCTATGCTCTGCTGGCCCAGATATTCCACATGTAGGGGACAGGGTTATCCCTGCCCTCCTATATGCAGACGACGCGGTCTTGTTGGCGCGTACAGCGGTAGGGCTGCAGAGGCTATTGGATTCTTTTGGGTCCTTTATGCAATCTCCAGATCTAATTGTCAACAAAAACCAAATCGCACACGATGATAATGGGCCAGAGACCAAAAAAGCTTAAAACTTTTTACTGTGAAGGTGTAGCGCTGTCAAGGGTGACCTCTTTTTCTTATCTGGGGGACTTGTTCGACGAGAAGGGCTCGTGGGTTCCCCAGCAAAATGCAAAAAAACATGCCATGGCAAGATCCACAGCAGCCGTCCATGGTTTTGCACAACTACTCGGGGCCAAGCCATTAGAAGCCATGCTTAATAACTATAGGTCTAAATGCATTGCTATTGCGAGGTATGGGTCTGCAATTTGGGGATACAAATCAGCAGAGGGGCTTCAGATAGTTGAAAACAAGTTTTTAAGGCTTCTCTTGTTGGTCCCCCCAATCTACCCCCACCTATGTTACACACCAAGAACTGGGCATTGGCTATGTCTCTGATCTCATAGGGCTGGCTCCTGTGGTATGTTGGTTAACGATTTGGACCAATCCAGAACTAGCACTGAATCAAGAGTTGCCAGGGATTGTGTCTCCATGGAGAGAGCAAGTACAATCCAGTGGTTACAACATGTTAAGTCATTTTTAAATAAACATGGGCGCCCCGAACTCTTCGTCTCCCCGGAAAAGATACAGAAAGAGGACCTGGTGTGGGTTAAAACACAATTTTTAAACTTGTTGTCTGCAGAGAGAGAGGCGATTGAGATAATGAAACCCACCATGAAAGCTTATTTCCTGTTAAAAACCGTACCACAGATGGACTCTTACTTGACATTTGTCACTAAGCCTTTCCATCGCCTCCTTTTAACTAGATTTCGTTTCAATCTCATTCATTGTCTAATAGCAGATTCGCAGGGATGGAGTAGGGTGAACGATCTAGGCCCTTGCACATGTGACAATTTTTCAACGCAGGATAGTATGCACTTTATAATGTTTTGTGATCATTTTAGCGATATGCGTAGAAAGTTTTTAATCCCTATTTTAAAGGGGAAAGGTTTTATGCAGGTTAGACCTGCCTTATTATATTTGCAGATGCTGAATGACCCCTGGGAGACCTTTAATATTGCAAGCATTTTAGTGGCGGCTGTGAGGCTCAGGAAAAAAGGGTATTCTATGATTTGAAATTCGGCCGGTTTTATATGATCACATGAATTTGTTTTAAAGTATGCCTTCACATTTGAGAAAACACCGCTGAATACGATGTTTACTGGCTCACCTGCTGCTACATAGGAATTACTGGTAATCTGTTTTATTTGTATATTTTAAGAACCATGCTATTGAAATGTTTTATCTCGCCCAATGCTTATTCATGAATTTTATTTTTAATTGTATTACTGTTGTGACAATTGCTGTATGTTGTTTACTTTTATGGTTTTTATTAACCAAATAAAGTGGATTTGATGATGATGATGATGATGATGATGGTATACTTTAAATTTTAAATATTTCAAATTTGTAATAAATAAGAGATCTTTACATAATATAGTGGTAAGTGTCTAGAGAGTGTTGTTATTCGGTAGTCAATAGGTGACTTATTTATTTTACATGAATGGAAGATGGAGTTATGATTGGTATGAATAAGTGAAGGATTGCTACAAAAGGGACTCTTTCCTAGTTGTGAATCCACTTTGAGACCCTGTCCCTTTTGATGAACAGGGCACCTCCCCCAACTTTGTGGAGTAGCTTGGGGAGACCACACCTGGCTGCTCTTGCCGGCTCCCCGCACGGACAGAAGAATATCGTACTGCCATGGGAGCCGGTGCATCAATTTGGTCTGCCCTCTACAGAGGGCAGACATGTGTGGTGCTGTGGCCTTCCTGTTGACGTGGGGGAGTGCAACAACACTTCCCCCTTCCTGCTCCGGCCATCGGGGCCCAGGGATGGGTCCTGGGCTCCCTCCCATCTTCGCAAGGGTGCAACTTCGCTCCCCCATTCTTGGTTCTTCTTTAGGCCCAGGAATGGGGTCCTGGGCCCTTGCCTGACATCGCAAGAGGGTGCAACAGCATTCCCACTTCACTTTTGTTCTTGGGCCCAGGAAGGTGTCCTAAGCCCTTTCTTTGCATCGCAAGTGCATGAAAAGGTGATCCCTCGAATAGTTTCTTCTCGGGACAGCCTCCAGGCCCAGGCCCACCCCAGAGGCAGAAATTCAATATGGCGGCGGAGCCCTATATGCTTCGCTGCTGAAACTAGGTCAAAGGTCACCCTGACACTTCTCCAGGGCCTATCTCAAGCCACGATGGGCTGTTTTTGATGATTCTGGTCTCTTTTTGCTCCTGGTGGTGAGCCATTGCCACCTGGAGCACTTTCTCCAGGCCTCCTGGCCTCACAGATGTCAAACATTGTGGGGAGCAAGTTTCCCTGGCTCCTTTGCCCCAGCCTTTCACTTGGTTGTATCTCTGGGCAACGCTCCCTCTTTGCGCAGAGGCCCAGTCTTTCCCCCAACTGGTCTTCAGGGGGTATAAGGGGACCAGCTTCCCTGGTCTTGGGGTGTGCTCCACTTGTCCTGGGGTTAATCAGAGGCAGAGTCCTTGATCCAGTGGGCAGTCAGGGGGTTCTTCCTTCCAGTTGTCCATGGCACCAGCCTCCAGTCCCAGTGTTCCGCAAAAAGGCACAACCAACAGAGAGCTCTCCTCCTCCGCAAGACCTTTTAATCGGTGGTGGGAGGTGCCAGCAGGGATGCACCTCTGGCCTATCCTAAGGTGCCACAACACCTCTCTGCCCCTATTTCAACCTTCCTGCACAGGCTTCTGGGATACATCAAAATGGTGTCACCCAGGAGCCACTTGTCACTTGGGCTCTGGGGATCTCAGCTCCCCCCTTAATGACATCCCTGCCAGGGCCTTCCCCCAGCAGTTCTTCAAAGGAGCCCCCCTCTGGTTTGGCTCCAGAGGTCTGGGCCAAGGGTGGGTGGCGAACTCCGCTCCACCAGGCGGAGTTTTGCCAACTCCGCACTCCGTGGGCAGCGCAGAGTTCGACAAAAAACTCTGATTCCGCCGCGTGGCGGAGTTTGCCCCTGCCGCCCACCCCACGACCTTACCTGGAATCCTGGATCTCTGCAATGAGAAGCGTGGCAGTCATCCGCAGAGTTTCTTCACTCTATAAAACTAATGAAACCTCTTATTAGCAGGACTCGTGAGGACTGTGCCTGCGCGCGCATGGAAAGCAGAGTCCGAGTCCACTCCCCATGCCCATGCATTTTCAGTCCTTGCGAGTTCTGCAAGGAAGGGATTTCATTACAGCCTGTACAAGAAGCACCGCAGATCACTGGAGACTTTGGAAATGAATGTGAAGGCACCAAGAATCCTATTGACTTTATATCCAGACGGTCCTTGCGAACATGTTGTAACGTTTTCAACACGCTTGCTTATTGGGTTCTCGACTAAAGTGGTTGGTTTTGCTTTAACCTTTGCACGCACCATTGCTTTCAGGCAGTTCTAGGGGTAAGCACAGGTTTCTTTAATCGAACTGTAGTCAGCTGAAAAGGCACAATGTTAGGATCCCCTCCATCAGAGTGCCAATTCAGGGCCTTATTTATGAGGCCCTTACGCCACCGTTGCGTCGCTTTTTTTGTGACGCTGCAGCAGCATAAAAAATGCACCACACCGAGCCATATTTACAAAGTAACTCATCTAGGCAGATGCGTCACTTTTGTAAACCCCTGCGCTACATTGTACCTGCGACAGGGATAATGTATGCAGGGTTGGTATTCTGGTGCAGAAAAGACTCATAGAAGTGTCTCAGTGAAATCTATGAGATTTCACTGCGACACTTCTACGGCCTCACTGCATCGAATCCTTATGCCTGCTTGAAACAGGCATAAGGGGGGTGACACAGGCCTTTTTACATGGGGGTTGGCCCCAAGTGAATTGACACATTGCAGGAGTTGCTTCTGTTTCCAGACACACTCCAGCAATGCACCATTTTTGTGTGGACAGATACGTATGGATTCCTGACATATTTGTCAATCCCTGCGACATGAGCGCAGTACAGTAAATATGGTGCATCCATGCTGTCACAAGGAGGGCGCACTGAAAAGTGTTGCATCGCTGTTTTACCGCAGTGACACAACACTTTTCATAAATGAAGCCCTCAGTTTCTTGCAACTGCCATGGATTCTGTCCAGTAACCATAGACACGTCGAGACCCAGAAAAGGGAACTGTATCAACCATTCAATGTTGTTTACGCTTTACTTGTTTCCAGTGTTTGCCCACACCAGCACGATACATTTCTGTAAATGAGGAATTTTGGTGAGAGTCACTCTAATTGGGAGTCAAAAGTGTAATAAATTCAATTGCAAGTCCAAATTACGCACTTTGCATAAATTATAAAAATGCAAATTTGGTTCTTCTGAAATCTCCGTGACAATTAGCTCCTGCTGTCTGAGGCCTAGGATTAAGGCAGGTGCGCACGTCTATCCGGTTCCATACTGTAGGGCTTCACAGGACCCATTCTAAGCACTTGGGAGATTGGGACAAAGGACTCTATTAGCTGAAGTCCTTGATATAACACAGCAGTGCTCTTCAGGTGATGCAGTCCATTGGAGAGAAAATAAAGGTGACATTAATTCAATTTTAACAAAGCGCTACAACTACTCCAAGATTGTTTCCCTGGGTCCACTTCAAAGAGGAAATCGGAGGATTTTTAGTACATTCTCTCTCCACGGGAATACCAAAAAAGGTAGATTTTGCCTATTTTACTTTTCTTCAATTTTTTTGCCCAACCCTTCTTCTTGGAATCAGGCGACCCCAGGGAAGAAGCAGGTTCGGGCGATCTTCTGCTCCCGAATGTCTTGCCCAGGGTAAACCATGGAGCAGAAATTCTCAGAGGGAAGCACATACGGGTGTTTCTTTGGTGCTTTGCAGTGATTCGGGATGTCAGGAAATTTGGCTGATTCATAAACGGTGAACTTTGCCAACCACACTGGCATACTAAAAATGACGACTATCCATATTCAAGGTATTATTCCAGATGCTGCAATTAACAGACTTTGAGCCCGGTTTAGAGTCTGGCAGAAATGGAACATACCCTGTGTCCACACGCCTCATTTAGAGATGGATGGACCTTAAGTAGTCTATCAAAGGAGCCCCCATTGGCTCCATCAATGGAACTCTGAAGGCCCAATGGAGTACGGGCCATCAGAGGAAGGGCATTACACCATATGCCCTATTTGGGTGGACAGTGTAATGGCTTTTTTCTGCCGATAATCGCCAGGAAAAACCTGGTGTTGAAGGAAAGGAAAAAACAAATAATGGCCCCACATCTTGGGAGAAAACTTCCAGGGTGTGGGGGGTTGTTATTTTTTTGTTTTTCAGAAACAAACCTCTGCTTTGGTAGCTTGTTTCTGGGATATTGTGGGGTTAATGTGTGGGGGGGGAGGTATTATGTGGGGGTGTGATCTTTATTTATAGATTACCTCCCCAACCACCCACTACTTCATGTGAGAAGAAATAACCATACAGTTAGTTTTGAAGGCCACCCAAAGTGATGGTGAAACCCACCACATATTCCTCAAGCAAATGCATTAAAACTAATGTATCAAATAACAGCCATCCTAACACTAGTCTAGTATATGGCTCATTCATTTAGCTTCTCTGCTGGTAATATGCTGACCCTCACCACCACTTGAAACCCTACATGTATATGGCATGTATTTAGTATAATATTGAATAATCTGTGAATAAAGATCTCACGCTACATAATACCTTACCCCTCACATTAACCCCGCGCCCGTCGGCCATCTGTGGGATATATGAATATGGACACTGAGCGAGCACGTGGTCACTCAACCCAAGATGGCCGCCATGGGTGACTGTCTAGTTGTTCCCTTTTTATGGCCGTAACCCCACACGACGATTTTAACCAAAGTTTGGTGAAAGGGAAGATGCTGGGAGCTCTCACTATACTTTAGAGGAATTTGGTGTGAGATAGCATAGAGACTCGTTTGAGAACAAGCGGGGAGGTAAGCATTTCAGGGGTGGAGGTTTAAAATGGGCCCTTTTATCTGCTCATGTTCGACCTACTAATGAGACTCTCTACACTTGATGATCTAGCATGTCGCACTGGTGACCTCACATGTTATGCTTCATTTGTCAGTGCAATGGACAGCGGCATTCCATAGAGCGCTTTTCATCATTTGGTGTACTCATGCACTCGATACAGTGACACTGGGCATTTGGGATTATGTGGTATAATACACGAAGTTGGCAATAAAAGATGGATGTGACTCCTGCACCACAAAGGGCAGTTGAGCTGTTTCTCTCCCCTGTGTGTTTCTCGTGGCAATCATTTCTGGGGCAGACTCGATAAATATGATGGCTACACGTATATTGCGTCCTTGACCATATTTAAACCGGTACACGTGGATGGAACATAAGGTGATACATTTTTGTTGATTTTATTACAGAATAAAACTTTAATATCTGTATAAGAAAACCACCATATTGGCAAGTCACATATAATTTAGAGCAATGCATTTTTTCATATAGGCTATTAGGTAGTGTACAAAAGGAATAGGCCCATGTTAAATTTTAGGTGCCTGGTCAGGCAGAGTTTTAGTCCTGAGGAGACCCAATATATGTAGAACTGTGGGTCGAAACGTGAATAGTCTTGTGGGAATCATCCGCAATAGTTTTGTTCTCTGGAACAGCATTTATGCTAGACTGATATGTTTGATTTGTCGATGCCCACATTGTATATATGTATCATATGTTAACCACTGCACCTGGGCACTGAGTTCTGTGCCGTCTGCACTTTTTTAATATCTTGGTCAGCACCATTAATTTATGAATACAATAAAATTGTGAATTTTGTATATGATCCATAGCACAGACATGAATTTTTACCCCATGGGATGACTGGAGTGAATCCCAAAGAACCATTTTGTCTTTCCCAGGTTCTGGTGATTGGGCAGAGTTAGGTTTGATCCTGTTATTTTTCTATTTATATTAAATGGCGGGTCGCGCTGCTGCTCCTTATGCTGCACATAATCTTTGTCTTGAGGGTAACTTGCACTGCTGGTGTCTGTGTTAAACGTTCTGCATCTGAGGGACTGAAGCTTGCGCTCCTGCTGTGCTGCACATGATCTTTGTCTAAGGAATGCAAGCACTGCTGCTTCCTGTATTGAATATGTTGTATCTGAATGAAGCTTGCAAAGCTACTGCTTCTGTTGCACTTGCTCCCTGTCTGAGCGAAGCTTGCGTTGCTACTACCCCTGCTTCAATGCTGTGTTGGAGGGAAACGTGCACTGCTGCTGCCTGTATTGTGCATGGTATCTGCTTTGAGAGTAAGTTTCACTGTGATAGCCTTTAACACACATGGCTGGTGTCTAAGGGAAGGAAATGTTTACTGCTGCTGCCTGTGCTTGACATTTTATCTGTCTGAGGGCAATCGAGAGTGCTCTTTCCTGTACTGCATTTATTCTATGTCTTATGACAGATATGCGCTACTGCTACCAGAGATGTAACATTCTCTGTCTGTATTACACAAGCATGTGTTGCAAATGATGGGTCTGAGGGGACATTGCACTACTGATGCCTGTGTTCTATGTGCTTACCATCTGGCCGAAGCTTACTCAAGAGCTCCCTTTGCTACATATATTCTGTCTTGAGGTCAACGTTCACTACTGAAACTTGCAAGGGACATGATCAGTGTCTTGTGGAACATGTTTTCTATGTCAGAGTAGGAAGCATGTATTGCTGATGATCGTATTGTACATTTTCTTTGTCTGAGGGACTAATGGTTCCTGCTGCCTTTGTTACATGTGTTCTGTGTCTGAGGCAACATTGCACTGCTTCTGTCTGTGTTGCACTTGTGCTGTGTTTTGAGGGAATCCTACACTCTTGTTGGATGTATTCCACAGGTTCTCTGTATGAGGGAAGGTTGAACTGTTGCCGAATATGTTGAACATGTTCTGTGTCTAAAGGAATATGGCTTGCACTACTGCTTCCTTTGTTGCACATGTTCTGTGTCTTGAGAGAGATTGCACTAACTGTGCTGGTCTTCCACATTATGTGTCTTGGGGAAGCATGCACTGCAGGGCCCATATTATACATTGTGCCCCAGGGGTGCAACAGGCATGTGCACCCACTTTGACCACCCCGGGGCACAATGGTATTTCAGACGTGGCCGCAGACGCTTGTGCGTCCCCTTCTGTGATAGAGATAGTGCTGGCGCATGTTGCATCAGCGCTATCATGAGAGGGTGTTCCCTCATTTGCATGAGGGTGCGGACCCATGCAAATGAGGGAATCACTTTGTCTCTGTACCCGCGCCGTATTACCGACGTGGTCGCAGAAGCAAACATGCCTTTAGGAGGCACACTGAAAGTGTGTCACAAAAAGGTGGTGCACTTTCAGTGTGTCTCCTAAAGGCAGCCCTCTGAGGTGGAAAAAGAGGGATTCCCATGGACCCCCAGACATCCACCTGCCGGTGGGCGCAGTTACTCACTACACCCACCTACAAGGGGATCTCTAATTCCCCTTAAAAGTGCAGGCGGATTGCCACCTACACAGTGAGACTTGGAGCAGCTTTTAAACAGCTGCTCTGTATTTCACTTGAATGCACAGCCCCGAGGGCAGCACGAGTTCATGGGGGCAGCACATTCATTCTAATACGATGCACTTTCCTTGTTTTTACCTGGCACACCTTTTGAAAGGGCTGCCATGGTGCAAACAAGAAAAGTGTGCTGTATCAGTTATAAGGCCCCAGATGTCTGGGTTGTGTGTGCTTTGTGTCAGAGGGAAGCTTGCAGTACTTGTCCTGTGTTGAACATGTTCTGTCTCTGAGGGAATGAATCTTGCACTGCTGCCACTTGTGATGCGTTTTTCCTGTCTTTAGGGTTGCTTGCACTGTTGTTCTATGTACCGCGCATACTGTAGTTGAGTGAAGATTGTGCTTCTGCTGCCTGTGTTGAATGTCTTTTTGCGTATGAGGGAAGTGAATTCTGCTGCTGCTTGTGTTGCATATGCTCTTTTTTGAGTGAACATTGCACTGCTGCTACCTGTGGTGCACATGCTCTGTGTTGGACCTGAACCTTGCACGCCTATGCCTCCATTGCAAAGGCTCACTGTCTTCCACATGCTTGAACTGTTGCTGCATGTGAGCAAAATGATCAGCCTAAAAGAAGAAAAGTTGCACTGTGATGCATGTGTTACACATTGTCGCTGTCTGCATAGGGAAGTCTTCATTGCTCCTTCCTGAGTTGCTTAAATTCTGTGTTTTGCAAAATCTTTCACCGCATCTGCCTGTGTTGCACATGTTCTGTGCCTGAAGAAGCTTGCATTGCTTTTGTCTGAGTTACCTATTTTATGTGCCTGAATAAACTAGCCTGCACAGCTAGGGGCTTATTAACGAACACCCTGCACCTCTGGAGCATCACTTTTCGTGACGCTCTGGTGGCACAGCCTACAAAATCATATCTATGAGGCCACGCAAAGCCGCTATACGTGGCTTTGGATGGCCCCATAGATATGGAGTAAGGCAAGGCAGCGCAAATCACTGCATTGCCTTCCTCTGCGATCGGGAGGCGTTCCATGGGTGTTGTGGTGGGTTTGCCCAAGCAGCACCCATGGAGTTTGACGCTGTCCCAGATTTACAAGATCAAGTAAACCTGGGGATGCACCAAATCCTTATGCCTCCCGAGGTGAGGTGTAGGGAGGAGAAATATATTTCTTCTTGTTTTTCACTCTTTCTATGGGTGCTGCATTTTGCAGCACCCATAGAAAGAGGAAAAAAACTCTTAGGATTGTTTTTGTGCCGGAACGTGCTCCTTCCTGCACTAAAACAATCCTGCCGACAACACAGGCAGCCTTGCACCATGGTGCAAGGGTGCCTGCATTGGCACTAGGCTGCCGTAATGGCATCAGCACAGGGAGAAAGGACAGGAATGCACTGTATTGCCTAAATACGGTGCATAACTGCCCTTTCACTCTGGTGTAGGGCAGCACAGCAAGGTGAATTGCTGAGCTGCCCTACGCCAAATCCCTGTAAATGAGAGCCTAATGTCTGCACTGCACATGTTGTATCTAAAGTAAGCATGCACTGCTTCTGTCTGAATAGCACAGGTTGTGCATCTAAGGAAAGCTTGCGCTGCATCTGGCCATGTTGAACATATTAAGCATCTGAATGAAGCTTGCACTGCTGCTGCCTGTGTTGAGCATGTTGTGGGTCTGGTAGAAGCTGCTGTTGATTGTGCTGCACATTTGGCCATTTGTGAGAATCATGCACTGCTGCTACCTTTGTTGCATATAATCGGTATATTGAACTGCTGCTCGTGTTTAACTGTTCATCTGTGAGATGAGCTTACACTAATGTTGCTTTTGGTGCATAAGTTCTTGGTACCATGGAAGCTTGCACTACTGCTGAATGTGCTGCACGTGATCTGTGTCTAAGGGATTATTGCACTGTTGCTGACTGTGTTGCAGGTGCTCTTTGTCTTGGAAAACTGTGCACTTCTGCCGTGTTGCATGCCATTTATAGGTCTGACAGTAGTTTGCACAGCTGCTGCTTGTAACACACATGATCTGTATTTTGAGGGAAGCTTGTATTGGTGGTGTCTGTACTGAATATATTCTGTGAAAATGAAGCTTGCACTCAGCTGCCTGAGATGCACATGTTCTGTCAGTTAAGGGATACTTCCACTGCAGCTGTCTAAGATTCATATTTTCTGTGTAAGGAGGGAAGGGAGTTTTCACTCATAGCACACTGAAGCTGTTTGATTTGTTAACATTCTACATATGAGGGAAGCTTACACTGCTGCTTCCTGTTTTGCATGCGTGCATAAGGGAACCACTTATGCCTTCGTTGCACACCTCTTGTGCCTGATTGCACTGTTACTTTCCTGCACATGTTGAATCTGAGCAGTGCTTAATTTGTAAAAAAATAAGTGCCAGGGATCCCGTTAGGAGACCTCCGCAGCTTACACCACCCATTGCCACTGCCGGTGTGCCAGTGACAGTACCTACAAAGCTACTAACCAGCACACTGCTACAAGTGTGACAATTCAGAACATTCCAGGGCCCCAAAGCTATAAAAATAGCATGGGTGGCAGGTATTAGTTGTTTTTAATATATACTGAATTAATAAACAATTGCTGTTCTGCTCATTTTTAAATTATACAAACAACGCCACCATGTGGCATCTGTCATAAGTGCCGGTGTTGACAATTAAATGCTGGTGCCGAGCACCAGAAACCACCGAATAAAATTAAGCACTGAATCTGAGAGAAACTTGCACTCCTGCTTCCTGATTGCACAGGTGGTGTCTGAGGGAAGCACACGCTGCTGCTACCTGTGTTGAAGGCGTTTAGAGTCTGTGGGATACTTGCAGTGTTTATGCATGTGATGTACATACTCGATGTCGAAGGGAAATAAGCTTGCACTGCTGTTGCCATGCCTTGCACATTCCTTGTCTTGAGAGATGGTTGCACTGCTGGTGCATGCGTTGACAAGTTCTCTGTCTCAAAAAGGGAGCTTGCATGCTGTTCTTGTGTTCCACATGCTCTATCTCTGAAGGAACACTGAGCTGCTGCCACCTGTGCAGCACGTGTTTTACACATGAGAGATGCCCGTGGTAGTGTTGTCTGTTGTATACATATCCTGCATTTAAAGAAATGAAGCTTGACTGCTGCCATTCGATTTGTGCATGTTCTGCTGCAGAGAGAAGCTTGCACTGCTGCTGTGTAGTTTGAAAATAGTCCATGTATTGAGGAATCTTGCACTTTTGCTGCTAGTGTTGCACCTGATGTGTTATAAATAAGCTAGCATTGGACCTGTCTGTGTTCTATGCCTTGAGGTATACTTTTTTTTTCCTTTTTTTTTTCAATCTTTATTTGAGTTTACGAGAACAGATAGCCAGTACAATATGGATTATGCACAGGTAGAACCATAATTAGCAGAGAAGCCACAACAAAAAAGAGAGAGAGCATGGAGATCACATCTGTAAATAAATCCAGAGCATCGTGCATAACATCATTCAGCATAAGAGGCATTGCGGCCAAGAACATGTGTGGGAGGACCCTACTATCACCAGGGGACATATCCAAGCAGGCGTAGATTACAGTTTCAGCTTATATTATGTAGGCAACCCATATGTGTGGAGAAGGGTCCATCAACGCTCACCATACTCAGGGATTCGGGCGGTGTCAGCTGCGTCAATTGGATGTGTGAGCAAATATGCCTTTAAAGGGTCCCAAATGTCTCGAGGGCTTGAAGTGGGGGGTAGGAGATCTCCGTATGTAAATGTTTGTTCCTGCCAAAATAACATATTGCCGATCCAGTCCTTAAATTTGGGTGCCCTGCCCCGACCCCATCTACAGGCTATTCTTCTTTTAGCCAAGAGGAGGCTAAAGGACACACATTTCCGATGCGCCACAGCCAGATTCTCCGTGTAGCCCAACAAGGCTAGCAGAGGGGAGAATGAGAGCTGCAATGAAGTCATCTGCTCCAGAACGGCAAGCACTCGGTTCCAGTAGGCATGTATAATGCCACAATCCCAGGCAAGGTGTAGAAAATCTGCCCCCGCCATGCCGCACCGATCACAATTATCACCATCGTGCAGTTTGTATCTACACATTTTGGCCGGGGTGTAGTAAGTGCGATGTAAAAATGTATAATGAATGATGCGTAGGTGGCAGCTGGATGAGCTTTGTTCCGTCTGACTACAGCAGTATGTCCATTGCTTATCAGTGATTTCATGTCCCAACTCAGCAATCCATTTGTCTCTAGCAGTGCAATGGGTTGGGACTAAGTCGGCATATAGGCTATGGTACAGTGTGGAAACTAAGTGTGGCGCAGCATCATTCCGAGGAATCCTGCGTAGTGGGGCAACTTCTGGAGGCTCCAGGGGGTGTGCAGGTGTGTGCTCTTTAATGCCCTGCTGCACTCGTACATACATAAAAGTGTCCATGGGGGAGGGGGGCTGTTTGGCAAACAGTTGTTGTAATGTGCGAAATTTACCATTGAGATATAGGTCCCCCCAGCAAGTAATACCGTATTTAGTTTTAGTTTTTTTGAAGATACCCTCCTGTAAGACAGGCATCTTAGGGTGATAAACTAAGGGGAGTAACGGTGAGTACAGCATGGGGGCCTGCAAGCGTTTAGCAATACCTTGCCATGCCTTCACTGTACAGACAACCGGCGACGGAGTGGTTTCACGTGGCGTGAAGGTGGTCATAATAGCACCCTCGAGCGGAACGGAATCCGATAACCAATGCTCCGCTGCCACCTGCGGCATATATCTGGGAGGGTGAAACCAATAATGGGCGTAGTGAGCCTGTGCACAGAGGTAGTATAGCTCAAAGTTAGGGATATCAAACCCTCCCTGGGAGTAGGGTCTAGTGAGTGTGTCCCACTGCAGCCGGGGTTGCTTTCCTCCCCAGGTTAGTCGTATCACCTCCGAACGGAGTGCCGAGAAGAAATGTCTTCCAGGGTCATACGGAATATTAAAGAAAAGATAGAGCAACCTGGGGAGAACGACCATTTTTATGAGGGAGGTGCGTCCCGCAAGCGAAAGAGGGAGTGCAATCCATCGCGTGACATTGCTTTTGATGCTCTCCAATGTTCGCCCAAAATTGAGTCGCATCAGCTCCTCCCGGTCGGACGTAATATATATCCCTAGGTACCTCACCTCATCGGAGCACCACTCTATTGGGAAATCAGGGGCGAATGCCGTCACCTACGAAGTAAGCGGGAAGATCTGAGATTTCGCCCAGTTAATATGGATTCCGGAGAGTCCTCCAAAGTGAACAAACTCTCGGAGCAATGGATTAAGATTGAGATGAGGGTCCCTAATGTATAGAGTGATGTCATCGGCATAGAGGGAGATAAGTATTGGGCGGAGAAAGCAACGGAGTGCCTTGTCCTGATGATATTGCCTGATTCTGGCCGCAAGCGGCTCAACAGCCAGCGCGAAAAGTAGGGGAGAGAGTGGGCATCCCTGCCTGGTGCCCCGGGTGATGGAAAGGGGGGGGGAATGACCATTGATTAAAACTCTTGCTACTGGACCGGTGTACAAGAGGCGTACCCATGCCAGGAATCCCTTAGGCAACCCCATGTTCTGAAGAATAATAAAAAGATAATCCCATACAACGGAGTCGAAGGCCTTCGTGGCGTCCAGAAAGACTGCCACCAAGGCCAACTGTGGATCTACCGATTGTAAAATCGAGAAAAGGGTTCGCAAATTGTGCAATGTTGCCCGGCCAGGGATAAACCCAGCTTGGTCCGGAAGAACCAATTTCTCCATTAACAAGCTGAGTCTGTTAGCTAATATTTTTGCGAGAATCTTCGCATTGGTATTAATCAGGGAGAGAGGGCGGTAGGAGTCACAAACATTTGCGGGCTTGCCAGGTTTCAGGAGGGATGAGATAAGGGCTTCCCTCAACGAGTAAGGAAGGGTCTCTAGTTCCTGTGCTTCCTCATAGACCTGTTTGAGGATGGGAAGCAACTGATCGAGGTATGTTTTGTAAAAATCAATGGGGAGCCCATCAGAGCCCGGGGCTTTCCCTGACTTCATCTGCATAATTGCAGCGCGTATTTCATCATTTTCGAGAGGTGCGGCAAGGAACTCCCTTTGTGCATTTCCCAGCCATCCTAAAGTGATGTCTTTTAAGTAAATTGAAAAGTCAGGGGGCGCGCTTCTACAGGTACTGTATAAATCAGCATAAAATTCTGTGAATACTTGCAGGATATCAAGGCTGTCTCTATGGCGTGCGCCTTTATTATCTTGAATCTCCAGAATGTAGTTAGAGAACCTGGGTAGCCGAACTTCCTGTGCTAAGGCTCTACCCGGACGTTCGCCCTCTCCGTATTTACGCACTAGGAAATACTTTCTTCTAAAGCGTGCCTCTCGGTCGGCTGTGTTTTTATAGTCTGATAGCTTATCTCTAAATGCTGCTTGTTGAGGTCCGGGGATATCTCTCCACAGGTCCCTTTCCAATTGTTTCAGTTCCCCTTCAAGTGTGTGTAAAGTGCGACGGAGGCCCCTCAAGACTCCAAAGCTTTTGGCAATACAGGACCCTCTAATTGTTACCTTAAAGGCCTCCCAGACCGTACCCACATGTGCAACAGAGTTTATGTTCCTCTGGAAGAACTCAGTGATTTCTGTACCCAGCTCAGCCTTAAAGGCGGCGTCTAGCAGTGCCTCGGGCATTAGTCTCCAACATCTAGGAGTGGCGATCGAGTTAGGTGGTGTAACCCTCATGTGGACTGGGGCATGATCGGAGTACGTCCTAGCCAAGTGCTCAACTTTGTTAACCCATGAGACAACCCCTCGGGAAACTACCCAATAATCCAATCGGGCCCAGGATGAGTGTGCTGCTGTGTAATGGGTGCCCTTCCTCCCATCTGGGTGTAGATGCCGCCTCGCATCTATAAGTCCGTGAGCAGAAAGTAGGTCTGCCAGCGCGCTTTGTGTCTTGGTGTAGTGGGAAGGAAGGGGGTTAGATCTGTCTAGGGCAGGAGCGAATGCTGTGTTGAAATCCCCACCCCAGATGATGTGAGTGGAGCCCACTTGAAGTATACGTCCCCAGAGAACCGTGAAATAATCCGGGTCGTCCACATTCGGCCCGTAACAGCATACTAGTGTGACGGATTGCGTACCTAGTGTGCCCCATAGCATGCAGCTCCTCCCCAGCGTATCATGGCACGTACCACCTAGTATGAAAGGAGTATTCTTCTTTATAAGAATCACCGTGCCTCTGGAGTACGTGGAATAAGAGGAGAATATGCATTCTGCAGCCCATTTACTGGCAAAGTTAGGGGTACGATTTGGATCTAAGTAGGTCTCCTGCAACATGGCGATGTGAATTTGGTGCCTATCAAGATATACAAGTATTTGCCTGCATTTGCGAGGATCCCTTAGCCCCCTAACATTCCATGTGAGGAGGTTTATCTGTAATGCCTCATTATGTGGGAGAGTAGTAGAATATCATGAAAATGGCACGCTGTGATCTGGAGGAAAGTGTATGTGTGAATCTCGTAATATGCGATCTCATATCTACCTGCTGTACAAAGATGATACTGAAAGCATGAACAACCAAGTCCCAACCCACCCCCACCCACAACAGCACCCCAATTGTGCTGGCATTATGATACCCACCCAAAACCCAACCAAACACTTTCTTTACAAAGTAAAACAAATATGTCAAAATGGCTAGGGGAACGCCCGTGGGGGGAACACTAGTGGGCATCGAGGACCTCCCTTCTCCCATAGCTCTAAAGCCAGGTTCCCAATGGAATGGGGAAAGAGAGGGAAAGGGGGGGATGTTGCTTGGCATAGTCCAGTTGAACCCTATGAATAGTAAAAAAAAAAGGGGGGAGTTGCGCTCGCCACCCAAGGTACTTATACATTTAAGTCACTCGACACTTAGCTGTCGTATAGTAGTAGTCCAACCAAGCCAGACTTTTTGCAGGGCAGGGGAGCCCCGCCATGCGGTGAGAGATAGGCACTTCTTCCAGCGCTATCACCAGAGGGTGTTCCTTTATTTGCATGGGGGCATGGCCCTATGCAAATGAGGGAATCCCTTTGCCTCTGCGTTCGTGCGGTATTATAGACGCAGGCACAGAGGCAAAGAAGCTGTCACGCAGTGCACTGACAGTGCACCACCTAAAAGGTGGAGCACTGCCAGTGCGCCTCCTGATAGCAGCCCTCTGGAGGGGGTAAAAGGGGTCCTATGGGCCCCCTGACATCCCCTTGCAGGTGGGTGCAGTCGCTCACTGCCCCAACTACAAGGGGATCTCTAATTCCCCTTTAAAGTGCGGACGGGTTGCCGCCTGCACAGTGAAACATGGAGCCGCTGCTTCAAAGTCGCTCTGTATTTCACATGAATTCGCTGCCCCCAGGGCAGCACGCGTTTGTGGCTGCTCTTTAGGCAGCACATTCAATGCAATATGGTGCACTCTCCTTGCTAGTACCGAGTGTGCTCTTTGAAAGGTGAGCCCGGCACTAACAAGGAAAATACACAGCATTGCGTAATACGTCCCGAGGTATCGGGAAACATCCATTACAACGCAGTCATTACATCGCACTGCTTTTACAATGCAACTGTTACAAAGCAACTGCCTTTACATCGCATGCCATTACAACGCATGCCATTACAACGCATGTCACTACAGCGCATGCCATTACAACGCATACCATTACAACGCATGCCATTACAACGCATTATAAGGTAAGTAATGGAGACTTTTTAGTTTTAGGGTGGGTATGGGTCTTGGGGTAGATGGGAATAGTAATTTTTACCACACACTATCCAACACTTTCCCTACTGTTGCACTCACTGGAGTGGGAATAGTAATTTTTACCCCTACACTATCCAACACTTACCCTACTGTTGCCCTAAAAGTATTATGCGTTGTAATGGTATGCGTTGTAATGGTATGCGTTGTAATGGAATGCGTTGTAATGGCAGTTTTTAAAAATGTGTTGTAATGGCATGCGTTGTAAAATCATGCGATGTAATGATAGTTGCGATGTAAAAACCGCGTTGTAAAAGCATGCATTGTAATTGTTTGCGTTGTAACGTCATATATTCGAGGTATCTTGAGGGAAGATAAACCTGCTGCTGCCAGCGGTGAACATCTTTTGTTCGAGGGAAGCATGCATTGCTTCTACCATCTTTTTACATGCTATGAATTTTGAGAAAGCCTTAGACAACCACTGTTTGAGTTGCACATGTTCTATGTCAAAGGGAAGCTTGCAGTGCTGTTTTCTATTACACATATTTTGTCTGAGGGAAACTTGCACTTTTAATGTCTGCCGAATATTTCTTGTGTTTGGGGGACAGGAACAGTGTCTTGAGTGGATGCATGCACTTCTAGCCTCAACAGGTTCTCTTTCTCATATGCATGCTTGCATGCTACTGTTTGTGTTGCATATGTTCTGTGTTTGAGAAAACATTGAACTGCTGATCCCTGTGTGACACATGTTCTACAACTGAGGGAGGCTTCCCCTACTGCTGTCTCTGCTGCCACATATTCTGTGTTTGAGGGCATGAAGTTTGCTCTGCTGATATCTGATTGGAGCACGTTCTGTGTCTTAAGGAAGCTTTCACTGCTGTCTGCTGTGCAGCATATGTTGTGTTTTAGGGCTGCTTGCAATGCTGTTCCCTGTGTGGAATGTTTTTGTATCTGAGGGAAGCCTTCAATTCTCCTTCCTCTGTGACATGTTAAGTCTGGGTTTAGCTAGCACTGACTGCTGCCGAGTCACAATGTTCTGTGTCTGAGGGAAGCATGCTTGGCTGCTACCTGTGTTAAAGTGAAGCTTGCATTGCTGCAGTTTGTGTTGAGCACAAACTGTTTGAGGCAATCATGCATTGATGCTGCCTGTGTTGCACTAGTTGTGCATGAAGGATGATTGCACTGCTCCTGTCTCTGTTGCGCGTTCTGTGCCCTGAAGGAAACTTGCACCACTGCTCTTAGCACTGCACAAGTATTGTATCTGAGTTCACTGCTGCTTAATTCAAACATATAATGTCTGTCTGAATGAGGTTTGTGTCTAAAGAAGCTTACACCTTTGTTATTTTTGCACGTTATGTGTATGCGGAAATGTTGCACTTCTGCTGCTGTGTTGCAAATTTTATGTCTGAGGGAAGCTTGTGCGGCTACTGTCTAGGCTGCATATGTTCTGTTTCTTGAGAGAAACTTTCACCCAGAGACGTTTTAAGGCATGGGCAAAGTGGGCCCTGGTCCAGGGCCCCAGCCTTTAAGGGGGCCCACCTGATAGAGCCGGCTCTGTTGTGCAGAGAGCCCTGCCCTGATGACATGGAATCATTCTTAAACAGATTGTTGTAAATACCTTTTTCCATTAATTTATAAATAATGCGGGAGATGTGTGGGCGTCACTTACAGACATTTTGCAGAGAAATGGTGTGTTTATGTTTCTTGCAACATCCATACAAAAGTTTATTTTAGATCAAAACAGCACCTCACATATGAGAAATGGGAGGGGGGTCAAAGAGATTATTTGCAATATTATCAGTGAGCTGCTGCTGTGCTACAATATTGAAAACACATGACACTATCCCTGAATATTAGATGCAAACACATTTAGAATTTAAACCAGTGTGCCTGTAAACTGTCAGTGACCTGGCCAAAGAGCGCATGAAAGAGCTGAAATTGGATCATAAATTCAAAGCTGTTCCGAACAGGGGGCCCCCAAAATGTGTTTGGCCCCAGGGCCCCCAAAATCCTTACGATGCACCTGACTGCTACTGATTGAGTTGCACATGTTCTGTGTCTGTACGAAGGCAGCGCTGCTGCTTCCCCTTTGGTGCATTTTGCGTCTAAGGGAGTTTGCACTGCCTCTGCCTGTGTTAAATGTCTTGTGTCTGATGAAAGTTTACACTGCTACAGCCTGTGTTGTGCATGCTCTGTCTGGGAGGACCTGGCATTGCTGACGCCTGTGTTCTATGTGTCTACCTCCTGTTGGAAGCTTGCACAGAGCTCTTTGTTTGAGGGGATATTGCACCATTGCTACTTGTATTGTAGAAGTTCTGTGTCTTAGGAGAAACACGCCCTACTTTCTGTCTGATTTACACATCTTCGGTGTCTGAATTAAGGAAGACTAAACTGCTAACATCTACATCGCACATGTTATATCCATTGGAGGTGTGCATGGTTACTGTTTGTGTAGCACAGGTGCTGCATATGCAAGAAGCTTGCCCTGCTGCTGACTGTGCTGAACATGCCCTGTGTCTGAGCGCAGGAAACTTGCCCTGCTGCTTCCTGTGCTGAACATGCTCTGTGTCTGAGCGCAGGAAGCTTTCACTGCTGCTGCCTGTGCTGAGCATGCTCTGTATCTGAGAGCAGGAAACTTGCACTGGTGCTGCCTGCTCTGAACATGCTCTCCATGTGAGAGCAGGAAGCTTACACTGCTGCTGCCTGCACTGAGCATGTTCTGTATCTGAGAGCAGGAAGCTTGCACTGCTGCTTGCATTGCACATGCTGCCCATCTGAGTGAAGCTTGCACTGCTACTTCTTGAGTTGCTTCAATTCATTATCTTCAAGGGATGTTGAGCTGCTGCCTTTAAATATTTACCTCTAACATAATCTTACAATAGTGTTCTATTGTTCCACTAGGTCTTCAATTTAGGGACGCCTGCACTACTTAAGAATGCGCTGCAAATGCTCTGTGCCTGATGGAAGCTTACGCTGCTACTACCCGGTTTGCACATGATGTAGCTCAGGGAGAACCTTTCACAATTAATGCCTATGTCTATGTGTTTTCTACATTGGGGAAGCTTGCACTTGAGCTCATAGTTCTGCACATTAGCTGTATCTTGTGGGTAGAGTGGACTGATAATTCTTTTAAGAGACATGATCAGTGCATTGACGGACGCTTGCACTGCTGGTGCCCTTATTGACACGTTCTCTGTCTCATAGAAGGGAGTTTGTTCTGCTGATGCATGTTTTGTACGTGGTCGGTGTCAGAGTGAATAAGCCTTGCTCTGCTGCTGCTTAGTTGCACTTGCACATAGTCTGTGTCTGAATCTTGCCTGTATTTAACTTATTCTGGCTTGAGGGAAGTTAGCACTGCTGCTGCCTATTGTGAGCATCTTTTGTTTGAGGGACACTTGGCATGTTGGGGCCTGTATTCCATATGTTCTGTGCATTGAAGGAAGGAATATACACCTGTTCAATGTATGAGGGAAGCTTGCACTGTTGCTGTATATGTTAAACGTTCTCTGTGTCTAAGGGAATAAAGGTAGCACGACTGATTACATGGTTACACACTTTCTGTGTCTTGAAAGAGGTTGTTCTGCTGGCGCCAGTGTTGAACATTTTGTGTCTGAAGAAAGCTTGCCCTAAAGCTATCTGAACTGCATGTACTTTAGATCTGAAGAAAGCTTGTACTGCTGGTTCTTGCAGTGAACGTGCTCTGTGTCTAAGGGGATAAAGCTAGCATAACTGCTTCCTTTGATACACATGTTCTGTGCCTTTGGGGAGGTTGTTCTGCTGGTGCCAGTGTTGCACATTCTGTGCCTGAGGGAAGCTTGCCCTACAGCTATCTGAGCTGCATGTGACTTAGATCTGGAGAAAGCTTGTACTACTGGTTCTTGCACTAAACGTGTTCTGTGTCTAAGGGGATAAAGATAGTTTTGCCCATTCTGTGCCTGAGGGAAGCTTGCCCTACAGCTCTCTGTGCTGCATGTTATATTGATTTGAAGAAACCTTGCACCTGTGTCTGGGGGAGCTTGCACTGTTACTTCCTGTATTACTCATGTTGTGTCTGAGTGACGCTTGACCTGCCTGTGTACAATACTGCTGATTGTGTTGCAGATGCTTTGTTTCTTTTTGAATCTTGCACTGCTGCTGCCAATGATCACATGCTCTGTGTTGGAGAGAAGCTTGCGCAGCTCCATTCTCCATTGCAAATGGTTTGTGTCTTCACGATTGTGTGCACAACTGCTGTCTGTGGTGAACATTATCTGTGTCTAAAGAAAAGATACTTGCAGTGTTCTGCCTGCAGTGCTGCTCCTGGGAAGCATACTTTGTGCGTCTGAGAGAATCTTGCACAGTGGCTACCTGTGTTGCACGTTTTCAGTGTCTTAGAAGAAGCTTGCATTAATTTTATCCTATTTGACCATGTTGTATGCGTGCTTGAAGTTTAAACTCCTGTCTTAGTTACACATGTTGCATCTAAGAGATGTGTGCACTGCTGCTCTTTGAGTAGCACAAGTTCTACATCTGATGGAAGCTTGCACTGCTGCTTCTTGGCTTGCTTATGATTGTTGCCTTGAGACTTTCTTAAAACACTGCTAACTGTATGTGTTTATTTCTGAAAGAAACTTACACTGATGTTGTTTAAGTTGCACCACTTCTTTGTCTCAGGGAAGCTAGCCCTAGCGATACATGCGTTGCACATGCTCTTGTCAGAGACTAGCTGCTGCCTGTGTTGTGTGTTTCCCATGTCTTAGCAAACCTTGAACTGCTGCCTGTGTTGTGTGTTTTATGACTGAGAGTATTTTGCACTGCTGCTTCCTGTGGGTACCTTGCACTGCTGCTGCTTGTGACATACAAGATCTGTATCTTAAGAGAAGCTTTTACTGCTAGTGCCTGTAATAAATAAGTTCTGTCTGTAAGGATGAAGCTTGCACCGCTCTTTCCTGTGTTGCAAATGTTCTATACCTTGATGAAGACTTTACCCTCTGCTGTCTGAGTTGCACATGCTCTCTATCTGAGTGATGCCTGAACTGCCGCTTCCTATATTGCACTTGTTGTTCATAAGGGAAGCTTACATGGCCATTAGGAAAGCAGCGCTGCTGCTTTCTCTTCTTCTTCTGTGTCATTAGGGGTGCTTACGCTACTGCTGCCGTTGTTGAACATGTTCTGTCTCTAAGAGAAGGAAGCTTGAACTTCTGTGACATCAGGGGTGCTTGCACTGCTGGCGCCTTTGTTGAACATATTCTGCCTCTAAGAGAAGGAAGCTTGAACTTCTGTGACATCAGGGGTGCTTGCACTGCTGGCCCCGTTGTTGAACATGTACTGTCTCTAAGAGAAGGAAGCTTGAACTGCTGTGTCATCAGGGGTGCTTGCTCTACTGCTGCCTTTGTTGAACATGTTCTGTCTCTAAGAGAAGGAAGCTTGAACGTCTGTGTCATCAGGGGTGCTTGCACTGCTGGCACCTATGTTGAACATGTTCTGTCTCTAAGAGAAAGAAGCTTCCACTTCTGTCTTCAGGGGTGCTTGCACTGCTGGCACCTATGTTGAACATGTTCTGTCTCTAAGAGAAGGAAGCTTGAACTTCTCTGTCGTCAGGGGTGCTTGCACGGCTGGCACCTCTGTTAAACATGTTCTGTCTCTAAGAGAAGGAAGCTCGAACTTCTGTGTCTTCAGGGTTGCTTGCACTGCTGGCACCTATGTTGAGCATATTCTGTCTCTAAGAGAAAGAAGCTTCCACTTCTGTCTTCAGGGGTGCTTGCACTGCTAGCACCTATGTTGAGCATATTCTGTCTCTAAGAGAAAGAAGCTTCCACTTCTGTCTTCAGGGGTGCTTGCACGGCTGGCACCTCTGTTAAACATGTTCTGTCTCTAAGAGAAGGAAGCTGGAACTTCTGTGTCTTCAGGGTTGCTTGCACTGCTGGCACCTTTGTTGAGCATATTCTGTCTCTAAGAGAAAGAAGCTTCCACTTCTGTCTTCAGGGGTGCTTGCACTGATGGCACCCTTGTTGTCCTTGTGCCTGATAAAAGCTTGCACTCCTGTCAATGTTGCACGAGTTCTGCATCTGAAGGGACGCTTGCACTGCTGGGCTGTTATTGCACAGTTTTAGCCCGAGGGAAGCTAGCATGATACTGCCTGTGTTGTAAGCATTTTCCATCATATTGAAATAAAAAGTGTCTTGAGGGAAGCTTGCACTGCTGCTGCCTTTGCTGAACATGTTATCTCAGAGAAGAAAGGTTGAGCATGTACTGTGAGCGGGTGAAGGAAGCTTGCACTGTTGATACTTGAGTTCCATCATTGTCCACTTGGCAGACTCTTGCACTGCTTCCTATTTTGCATATATTCTGCATCTTGAGGGAACGTTCAGCTGCTGCTGTCCGTGTTTAACTGCTCATCTCTGAGAGAAACACGGATGCTGCTTTTGCTGCATGTTCTTTGTCTCACACAAGCTTGTCTTACTGCCGAATGTGTTGCACGTGATTTGTGTCTGAAGGAACCTTGCACTGTGGCTTCCTGTGTTGCAAGTGCGATATGTCTTAGCAAACTGTGTACTGCTGCCTCCTGCATGGTATGTGTGGTATGTGTGTTAGAACAGTTTGCACGACTGCTGCTTGTAGCACACAAGCACTGGACCTTGAGAGAAACTTGTACAGGTGGTGCCAGTATCAAATATGTTCTGTTTGTATGTTTGATGCTTGCACTGCTGCTGTCTATGTTGCACCTTTCCTCTGCCATGAGGGTAACTGTTTATTAAGCAAGCCTATGTTGTGTGTCTGAGGGAAGGACGTTTGCACTCATGGTGCACTAATGCTGTGTGAGTTGCACATGCTTTGTTTCTGAGGGAAGGTAACACTGCTGCTTCCTGTATTTCAGATGTTCTGCATGAGGGGAGCTTATCCTGCTACTACCTGGGTTGAATATGTGCTGTCTCTAAGGAAGCTTACACTGCTCCTACCTGTGCTGCACATCCTCTGCACATGAGTGATGATTGCACCACTGATGCCTTTGTTGCACATCTCTTGTGGCTGCTTGCACTGCCAGTTACCGCTTTGCACATGTTGCATCAGAGGGAAGCTTGCACTGCTGCTGAGTTGCACATGTTCGGAGCGTGAGGCAATCTTGCACTGCTGCTTCCTGTTTGCACGTGTTGCTTCTGAGGACAGCAGACGCTGCTGATGGATGTGTTGAATGTGTTTTGAGTCTGTGAGACACTGACGCTGCTGATGGATGTGTTGAATGTGTTTTGAGTCTGTGAGACACTGACGCTGCTGATGGATGTGTTGAACATACCCTGTGTCTGAGGGAAGTAAGCCTGCACTGCTGTTACCATGCTACAAAATCAGAAAAATAAGGGGAGAAAGAGGGATATGCTAGGTCCACCCTCCAAAAATGATCAAGAATTACAAAACACCGAAATCTCGGTTATGGAAACCTAGCCAGTTTTTTCAGAAAATTAAATTTACTAATATAAGATTCAGAAAAAATAGTTAGTAAAGGAAAAATGTCCTTTCTTGAGTCCCCTCACTCACCAGGGTTTCCCATGGTGACATGCTTCATCATAGGGGCCATCCCAACCCGCTACGGGCTGAGGCGTGCTACGACTTGCGACACTACGTAGGAGCACTACTTGTGAGTGACTATGTGTGGTGCAGTGATGGGGGTGGAGTGGGTGAGAATAAAAATACCTAGCTAGTGGGCAAAAAAGAATTAATTCAGGCTCCTAGCCGATATATTAAAAACGGGGTTGGTCGCTAGGGTGTCTGTTTTTAATTAGTCAGGGGTCCCTAGTGAACGTCAACTAGTTTCGAGCTACCCCAGTGCTCTTCTTCAGGACCGTATGCGGTCGGGAGGGAAGGAAGGGAAGCGGGAGGGAAGCAGGCAACAGCCGGAGCAGTTTTCATTCTCAATGGCGATGATCTCTCCAGCCCCTCTCAGACCATGAAGCACATTGTTGCTCCATAATTAATACTACGTGATCAAAGTACTGTATGTATTAACTCTTGCCTGCTAGTATTTTGCAGCAATTTTTCCTATTCTTAGGTCACTTTGGAGTGGTACTAAACAGGGCAGGACCCTGTTTGTCCTGAAGAAGAGCACTGGGGTAGCTCGAAACTAGTTGACGTTCACTAGGGACCCCTGACTAATTAAAAACAGACACCCTAGCGACCAACCCCGTTTTTAATATATCGGCTAGGAGCCTGAATAAATTCTTTTTGCCCACTAGCTAGGTATTTTTATTCTCACCCACTCCACCCCCATCACTGCACCACACATAGTCACTCACAAGTAGTGCTCCTACATAGTGTCGCAAGTCGTAGCACGCCTCAGCCCGTAGCGGGTTGGGATGGCCCCTATGATGAAGCATGTCACCATGGGAAACCCTGGTGAGTGAGGGGACTCAAGAAAGGACATTTTTCCTTTACTAACTATTTTTTCTGAATCTTATATTAGTAAATTTAATTTTCTGAAAAAACTGGCTAGGTTTCCATAACCGAGATTTCGGTGTTTCGTTACCATGCTACACACATTATTTGCCTTGAGGGATGCTTGCACTGCTGGTGCATGTGTTGAACAAGTTCTCTGCCTCAAACGTGTGCTTGTGTGCTGTTGTTTGTGTTGCACATGCTCAGTGTCTGATGACACATTGTACTGTTCCTCCTTGTGCAGTAGATGTTGGCGAGTCAAGAAACTAAGAGGCAGTGCTGAGTCAGAACGAAGTCAAAGGTTTGCCTTGACTCGAAGAGCCCATGCATGAACCGAACCTTGAAAATATTTACCATATTAATTATTCAATAAACGTGATGTACAAATATGATAAAGTCTTTTCAAAATTTAGAAAAGTATATTTCTTTTACACGGATAAGCGTTTAAGCTTAATATATTACGTTGTACAACTGAATTGAAGGGCATTTCTTAAAAGTGATTGTTTTTTAAGGTGATGTTAGAAACATTCCTCCCCCTCATCCGGGGGACAATGTCATTAGTGAACTCAGACAGAAGTAAGTTGTCATGTGTATCCTATATGTGGCCTAGATTCTTATTATACATGGAGCAACATTATAGTTTATAAAATGGAGCACAATAGGTGTTTGTACAGCGCACACCCTGAACTCGTGTATTTGAAGGTGCTCTCGTATGTGATACTGAAGAAAAAGAATGCTGGGTGAAATAAGATATTCGCCTAGAATCACACAATTTGGTCAAGAGAGGAAGCCTGAATTGATCCCATGGTCTTTGGTTTTACATTGTACAAGTCTGCCGACACTGTAGTGGCTCTTTCTCGCTCCTGTTTTGCATCAGAGGTTAATGTTTGTCTTCAGCTCTTGGTGCATGAGTTTAGAAGTGTGTGGCAGGTAGATGCTACATGAAAGTTCTCGAAGGTCTAGGCATCTGGTTCGACTTTTAGTGGCTCACCTGCCTCTACTGTGCAGGATATGTTTTACATTTGAGAAACACTTGCACTTGTGTTGTGTTACACAAATTAGGAATTTGAGGAAATGAAGCTGGCACTGCTGCTGATTTGCACATGTTCTGTTCCAGAGGGAAGCTTGCACTGCTGCTATATGTGTTGAACAGTTTGTTTGGGAAAGAAATGTGCGCTGCTTATGCCTCCTTTGCATGTTATGAGGTTTGAGAGCGACAGGCCATACTGTTGCGTGAGTTGCATAAGGCCTGTGTCTAAGGGAAGCTTTCACTGCTTCTTTTTTATTGTGCATGCTTTGTGAAAGGGAAGGCTGCATTTCTACTGTCTGTGTTGAATTTGCCTTGTGTCTGTTGGACAATATCTGTATCTTGAAGGAATCCTGCGCTCCTGGTATCAATGGGTTCTCAGACGAAAGCTTGCCGGCTGCAGCTTGTGTTACATGGGTTATGTGTTTGAGGGAAGCTTGCACTGCTGTTGTGTGTGTTGCACATGTTGTTTGTCTTAGGGAACACTGTACTGCTGCTCATTGTACAGCATGTGTTTTACATATAGGCAAGCGTCCACTGTTGCTGTCTGAGTTGTATATATTCTGTGTTTGAGGGAATGCAGCTTGCTCCATTGATATCTGATTTGAGCACACTCTCTGTCTGAAGGACGTTTCACTGCTGCTTCATGTATGGTGCATATTGTGTTTGAGGGCTGCTTGCAATGTTCTTACAAATGTTGAATGTATTTTTTGTCTGAGCAAAGCCTTCAATTCTGTTACACAGGTTGTACCTGGGTTTTGCCGGCTCTGCTTCTGAGCCATAAATATTCTGGGGCCGATTCACAGAACTAATCTGAGATAAAATCCTAAACTTACTACTTTTGGTATTCACAGAAGGCATTTAGTAGTAGTAAAGTTAGGAGCCCTAACTTTACTACTACTAAATGCCTTCTGTGCTAAAGGAATGTGTGATAATGACGCATGCGTTGCACTGCCCGCGTTGTAAAGGCATGCAACCGTTCATGTTGTATGTGCGCTGTGTCTGAGAGTAGCTTGCACTGCTACTGCATGTGGGTAACTTGCACTGCTGCTGCTTGTGAGACACAAGATCTGTATCTTAAGGGAAGCTTTTACTGATGGTGCCTATATTGATTAGGTTCTGTCTGTAAGACTGAAGCTTGCACTGCTCCTTCCTGTATTGCACATGTTCTGTACCTTGATGGAAACTTCAGCTTCTGCTGCTTGAGATGTACATGTTCTGTGTCTGACGGAAGCCTAAACTGCTTCTTGCTGTATTGAACGTTATGCACAAGGGAGGCTCTTCTGCTGTTTGTGCTGACCATGTTGTCTCAGACAAGGAAGCTTGTGTGTGGCTTCTTATGTTGCCCATGTTGCGTGATGAGGGAAGCTTGTGCTGCTGCCTGTCTTGTTTTTTTTGACTGGGGAAGCCTACACTAGTTCTGATTTTGTTCCACATTTTCCACTTCTGAGGAAAGCTTGCTCTGCGTTTGTGGGATCCTAGCAGTGCTGTGCCGTGTGGTTTGTTCTTTCACTTCTGAGCGAAGCTTGAAAAGCAGCTGCCAGTCATTCACTTGATGTGTCTTTAGGTAGCTTCCCCTGACGCTGCCTTTAAGGCACATTGTGTCTTGAGGAAAGATTGCAATGCTGGTGCCTGTGCTCATTACATCCAAGCCTGAGAGAAGGAAGCTTGAGCTGCTTCTACCTGTGTTGCAAGTTATGTGTTTCACAAGAAAATTGGAGGGGAGCTTGGAATGCACTGGCCTGTGATGCACATGATGTGTCTTTAGGGTCACTCGCTCTACTACTACCTTTAAGGCGCTCAGTCTGTGTCCTGAGGGAAGCTTGCACTGCCACTGCCTGTGTTGCAACTTATGTGTTTTGAGAGAAGTATGTGCTCCTACTGCCTATTGCACATGCTCTGTGTCTAAATGAAGCTTGCACTCCAGTACTACAAGTGTTTTAAGTACGATGGAAGCTTGCACTACTGATGCATGTATGGTAAATGTTCTGTGTCTGGGGTAAGAATGCAGTGATTACCTCGGTGTATAGGTTGTGCTTGAGTGAAGGGAACTGGCCTTGCTACAATCATGATTGCTTCATTTGAAATGAAAAAACCAAAGGCTGTATTCTTCTCCCTCTGCAGTGTAAAACAGGTCGGTGAGAAAAGAACCCGCGCCCCCTTAGTTCGGATATATTTCACAAAAAAAGAATGTGAGAAACACATTTCTATTCTTACCACAAATCCCTTGTACACTGGTCTTTTACTGTCATGTTAATTATTCCGTTGCTTTTCATAAGTTATAAAAAGAACTTAAAAGAGAACAACTTCTAAAGAAGGAAAACATAAAAGAAGCAGCTTCTGTTGGAATTAATTGAGCCACCGCGGTATCTCTGGCGACGCCTATAAATACCTGAGGCGCCATTTGCAAGCCTTTACGTCAACTTGAAGTAAATGGACGTGTTCATCGCAGGGGTGCGTTACTGGTATCTTGTCCTTAATTACTAATAACCTCTCTTCAGGGATGAAGGGGGTAGGGTTCGGGCTCTCACCGCAGACAAATTAGTTACATAAAACGATGTTTGTTCATCCCTAGAGCTAGTAGCCAAGATTATATTTTCACTTCGTCGGTAGGCCTTCTTCTGAGGAAAAAACGTAACACTGGAAATTATTACAAGTTGCCAAATAAAAAGTTTACATTTCGTTTTTTTCTGTGAATTTTCTTTTTTTTGGAGGTTCAATCAGCGCAGTGTATTTGTAAGAGCGGCCTTCTCACTGAGATTACAAGATTCTGTTCGACGGAGTAGTAGTAGGGGGGTCGATGATTTTATTAGGGTCAGCACAGGGCCGGTTCTAGGACTTTCGGGGCCCTGGGCAAAAGGGAATGTGCGAGGCCCCTGAAAATTTACATAAGTTACACCTTCTGGGCTCGGGAAGCTGCTTTGTGCAGACTTCACCTGGGCCGCAGTTCCTCCTCTCAGCCACCCTCAAGCACCTCTTTTACAGCCCATTTGGGACTGAAGGTTTGAGAATTGCTTGGGGCTGAGAGTTAAACCTGTGTGAGCTAAAGTGCTGACAATGGGCGTCCTGCGGAGTCTCTGAATGGGCAGCCCGAGAGGTGTCCCCCTCCCCTAGGCCTTCCCACACCATCCCTTTAGAGGCCCAGGGAGAGGGCCCCCTCCCATGGGCCCAATTGTAAAGAGACGCATTTCTTTCACTTTGATCGGCAGGGGTACACGAGGACTGGTGGGGTGTTGCCATTGTGCGGGGCCCCATCCTGGTAGGCAGAGTGCGAGGCCCTGGGCAGCTGCCCACACTGCCCATGCCTAGCGCCGGCCCTGGGTCAGCATTCAGAGGCTCTGTCAAGTCTGCGTTCGTGCTGGCCATCCATTAAGCAAAGCCAAACACAAATACCTCTATGAGCCTAACATTGCTAGGCGCTGGGTCTCGACTTGACTTCAGTGACTGACTAAGGGAATACTAGGTGGCCGTTTAGAGCGGAACCAGACTGCACAGAGTTGAAACAAATAACAATATGCACAATTCCACGCTCCCCAGTGCTCTCTCCGCTCGGCCCAGCCCTCCCTCGCAACAGCACCTCGGATCAAGAAAAGCAGAACAGGAGGGCGCTCCTTCTCCCTCCTCGCGGCCAAGGCATGCAACTCCCTCCCTCTCCACCTCTGACAGACTGCATCGCTCCCAAGTTCCTAAAGGACCTCAAGACCTGGCTCTTCGATGGAACTCAGTGAACCTCCAGAATCTGCGGAAACCCCCTCTTGCCCCACCCTCCCTCAGCGCCTTGAGAACCATTCCGGGTGAGTAGCTTGCGCTATATAAACAACCCCTGATTGATTGATTGAATAGAAAAAGTGCATACCACTGACGTATGAGATTCAAAAAAGAGGTGAAGGGTCCAGAGATCCTGGTTCTGGATGTTAATTCCTAAAATGCTAGAGGAACTTTTGCTCGAGGTTCTGGACCTTTCCAACCTCGTATTAACAACGAGGAGTGAGGGTTTAAGCATATGTTCCTCTCTTCCAGAGCGGTCTGTTTAACTCAATAGGATAATTCCTTTTTTTTTTATATGACACAGCACAGGAATCCAAATTGATTTGAGTGAAATAAAGTAGATAAAGCTACGGAACAGAATTTGCCAGGCATTAATGGGTAGATAATACAGACAAGAAAAATTCTAAACACAAATAGTTGCCGAATGCGGCAAGTCTCTTATATCAAACACAGGGTTTGTGTAGATAGAACTACAGAACACCCCTTGCCTAGTGTTAAAATTGGCTAAAGCAATAGGTGAAGGCAAATGAAAAGAATGAAAAGAAAAAGGGGGAAGGATACAACTAGTATGTCATTCCCCAAAAATCAGGCACCTTGTAGTCAATTGACAGATGTGGGATTAACCACCACTTTTCCTCTGTGACATTATATCAGTACAGAATATTGCTTTGTCACATTTGGCATTTATTGTATCTTTTTTCTTTCACAGCCTTGAGAAAGCCCTGGCTCAACTTGCCACATAGGGCGAAACACGTGTCGGCTGTTCTCTTTCTTGAAAACTGTTTGTAAAATAAACCAAAAGAGTGAAATGGATCTATAAAGCAGTGAATGAAAATATAATAAAAGAACTTCTTTCACTCAAATCAATTTGGATTACTGTGCTGTGTCATATAAAAAAAAGGAATTATCCTATTGAGTTAAACAGACCGATCTGGAAGAGAGGAACATATGCTTAAACCCTCACTCATACCACTGACGTATGTGCGCCACACTAGAACTCCCAGGATTCCTAGCTTCATATCTGCTGGGCTTAGATTTCAGACTGCGGTTTTAAGAACACCTGCAATCTGGTTTTGAGCTCCTAATCCAGCCTACACTACAAAGAGAACATGATGTGATTGATCCCACGAGGACAGAATGCAAAACACTTAATCCCTTAATCGAGATTGTATTCTCACAGGTGTACTCGCCAACATACCTGGGGCCAAAGCCATGCCCTCTCCTGCTCTATTCAGTGCCCCAAAAACAGTGAGGACGTTCAGTCTCACTCGAACGCGGCTATTTCTGCTCTACTCAATAGAGCTGGGGAGATGTCTGAGACGGTGGTGCTGAAATAGCAGACTCGGCTGGAGAAATGTAAATAGTGATCGTGAGGGAAAGGGGCACTCCCTTACACACCATAACTTGGAAAGGTTGCAGGGATAAAAAAAATTAGAGGTAGGCGAGCCACTAAACGCTCGAGAGCTCGAGACAGATTCCTGTCTCTGGCTCGGCCAAGGGCGCCTTTCTGCACTCGGAAGGCCGTGTCTAGCACAGGAAGAGGCAAAGCAGGACCTGCTGTGATTTTTCGTTGCAGCCACGCCCTTTCTAGTGTTGACGTGTTAACATTTAGCCACTAGAGGGAGTTTACTATGCATCAGGCTAATTCGCAGCAGGACGATAACTAAAGAGGAGCAAATGAGGAGCGAGAGATAGATTAGAAAGAGAAAAGGAGTTGAGGAAGACAGAAAGAGCAGGAAAGAGAGAGACGAAAATAAGAGAGATTGAGGCAGTCAGAAAGTAGTAGAAATAGTTTTAGAGGGTTGTATGATGAAACCACACAAGCCATTACCATGCATGGCTTTACAACTCGATCATTACGATGACCATGTCACTACTACACAATTCTTTAACACGCATATGCATTTACCACGCATGCCTTTACAACGAAATTTGCATTAAGGTATGTATGGTAAAGGCATATGTGTGGTAAAATCTTAGCAAGTGAGTATAACCCCCAAAATATATATATATATATATATATATATTCACTGAAAAAACCAAAGGTTACAGGGACGTTATAGTTAGGCTGACATTTTACTAGTACAAAACCAGAGAAATTCAACAGTAATACTTAGATAAGCTAACTATAACTCATGCCCCCGCAATGCACTGCTTATGACCTCACATATTACATCACTCATGACATCTCAAATGACATCAGTGAATTTCTAAGATTTTTTTAATTCTATATCGTTGCCGAGCTGTAAAATGACAAAAGCCAGGGGTTGCTTTTGTTCATTTCAGGTTGTCTTGGTTGGTATTTTACCAATTCAAAGCTGTAATTCTGTGCCTGGGGTGGCAAAATGCCTTTGTCATTTTACAGCTTGGCATGGTAAGTACTGTGCTAGTCCTATGCTTAAAAACTTAGCTATAGAAATGGCAAAGACTTTGTCCCTTTCTATCTCGGCGTGGATGGCACTGTGCTAATCCTATGCTTAAAGACTTTGATAGAAAGGCCGATATTTGAGGTGAGCAGATTTAGAGCGTCACTGGTGTTAAGGGTGCTCTATACAGGAGTTGCTTTTCACCTAAACTTGAGAACTACCCAGAGTTCTCTGATTCTTTTTTGCGTAAATTATGCATAACTCTATGCCTGAAAGGGTATCGTTTTGATATGTATAAATATATATATATATATTTCTTTAATCTCCTCCATGGCATCCCACAAGATACACCGCTGGCAATCCAACACTCGTAGCGAGACAAGGAAGACATCACAGGTTCCCAATCCTTTCTATTTCATTTATCCCTTGAGTGCAAACACAAAGACAAACGTGTTTCAGCCATAGCCTTCAAAAGGGTCATAGAGTAATTAAAGTGCAGATCGTGTTTTTAAAGGGGCAATCCTTTTACCTCACTTCTTTTAAAAACAACATCTAGACTGCTAACCTTTCTTAACCAAGGGCACATTATTTCCTCCATTTTGTTTCTTAATGTGTAACTTACTTTCTATAGCTTTTAGGTAATTGTAGGAGAGTAGGATCTGCCTCTTATGTTGCCCCCACTTTTTTTCTGATGTTAGCACTGGGTTCTGGCTATAGTCTGGCTGGGTCCCTGCCAATCAGGGCCCCAGCCTCTCTGTTCTCTCTAAACGACATGGAGTGCACTCTAGGTGCACTAGTGATTGGATACTGTGGTGCCTTATGAGTCCCTAGTATATGGTACCTTAGGTGCCAAGGGCATAGGTACTTCACAGGCCTCCCAGGGGCTGCAGCATATATTATGCCACCCCTGGGAAGCAGTCTAAATCTGACACCACAGGCCTGCTACTGCAGCCTGGGTGAGGTGGTGCTAGCACCCCTCACTGAGATATAGGTTTCCTATATCTCTCCTGCACACACATATAAACCTATCAGTCACCCCTAAGGCAGGCCCTATCAATCCTGAGGGCAGGGTGCTTGGCTTCTATGTGAGGGGGTGCCTCTGCCTGAGCAGGGCCCCTCTGCAGCTCTCAGAGTCTATTCTCTGGTGCTGTTTGTGGATGCGGTTAAACCATATACTATTTAAGTGCATTATATCCTCGCGGTAAATGCTAACTTTGGAATGGCTGCATCAAAACATGTCGTGTTTGGTGTCAAACATCTTGGAATACTACCCCCCGCCAATCTTGGCGGCGGGGGTAGCATTCCACCCTTCTAGAGGGATAAGACATGTACCTGCTGTGGAAACGGGGTAGAATCCTAAAGAGCCCTGGCATCACAAAATGGATGCCACCAGTCACAGACACTGGGCTGCCCTCCTGCTGATGACCGAAACTCGCAGTGGAGGAAGCCCAACAATAGGCATCCTGTCACAGGGAGGTGTAACCACCTTCCAGACAGGGTTTAGTGTATTGGGGCTGGGTGGGTGCACTCTTAGAGTGCTTTGAAGTCCTGCACTGGGGGAGCAGAAGGCTCCTCTGTGCATATGCCAGTTCAAACCAGCTCAGGGGCTACCTGCCCCTGCTCTGGCGCGAAACTGGACAAAGGGAAGTGGGTGTAGCCACCCCTCCCTTGACCCTCCCATAGGTGGGGTCATAGAGCTAGTCCATCCCCTCTTTTTAGTATAAGAGGGGGAACCTTGCCATTGCAAAGCAGATAACCCCTGGACGACGCTCTACAGAAGAATCCTGGCCCTTCGACGTTCCACTACCTTTGGAAGACAGAAGAATCTCCTTGGAGTCAAGGAGTGACTCCCCTGCTTGGCAGGCACCAAAAACGACAACGACGGTCGCAAACTACGCCGCTCCCGCCGGAGTCCGAAGTCCCTGCAGCCCAAGAAGTGGATTTCCTGACCTCTCCCAGGCCATCGTGAGTCCCCAGCGAAGCTGAGGCAAGTGGACCCCACGAGTAACGAGGAACCGCGACCCCTGGGTACCGTGCACTATTGTCGAGTGCAACCCCTTCACAACGTTCTACGAACCTGTGCTTTGGACCACGTGTGGTCCCGACCTCCAGCAGGAATCCCTCCGAAGATCAGAGGCCTACACCATCCCGAGTGACCGTGGGCCCCTGTTGAGTGATTCCGCCCGAGGTGTCTTCGCGATCCCTTGCCCGCTGGCTTGTGGGTCCCCAGAAGACTTCTTAAAGAAACCAAAGGGCTCCCCTGGTTGCTCCAGGCCTGCCCTGACTTACCCTTGCTGGGTGAGTCCCTCAGACCTTGCTGGTCTGCGCCATCGACTTTTCTTCATCTCCCCGAGACTTGCGGCTGCCAAGGCTTGTTGGCTCCGATCGAGTTGCCGACACCGCAGTCAGCTGCAGACGTCGAGGGACACACCGAATCCAGCTCCTGGTCGTCGTCAACGCCTCCCGGACCACGTGGCTGAAGAGTCAAGGCACCTGCAACCGACCTGAAGCGACCGACGACGGTGGGCATCCATCTTCCTTGCCCCGGGTCACTGCCAAGTGACTTTGAACACTGTCCCCTCTGCTTTCAGGTCATCCTTCTTCAGAATCCAGGCTTGGATTCCACCGGACACTTCTTCAGCTCCCGCAAGCAGCAAGTCTTCTTTGTTCGCCATTGAAAACGACGCCGCGACCCGACACCAAAGGACACCTGTGCACCCGGCTTCCCTGGGTGAGGTAACTCCAGCACTACGGTGCTCCTGTGGGTGTGGGCCCTAGAACTACTTACCCTGTAAGTGACTTGCTTGTAGGTTCTCCCGAAGTATCCTAAAACTCTTTATTTCCAACCGCGACTTGCCCCATTGAAGTTAACGGCGATTCGCGCCTGTGTATCCACACTGCACGCGTCCCCCGTGGGTCCTTTACTTACCTGCCTTGGGTGGTTTCGTGAGGCCCCAGCACTTCTGAAGGCCCTAGGCCTTGTCTCCTTGCAAGTCGTTGTTGCTAAGTCTCTTACTTAGTATATGGTCTGGTATGCCCCTAGGGCCCCAGCCATATTTTGTGCTTAACTTATTGTGAAACGTTGATTTGTGCATATGTTTGTCTTCTAATCTCATAAAGAGATTAGTAGAGAGTTATTTAGAAATAAATACATATATATTTGATATATATACCTGTGTGGTGTCTTTTCATTTGGTGATTCAAGAGATTATATGGTAAAACAAGCTGCTTTACATTCCTCCGAGACTTAGCCTGAAGGCTGCTCTCCACAGCTACCACTAGGATAGCTTTCTTTAAAAGGTTGTCTTAAACCTATCTACCATAAGAGTCGATTTGCCCTGGTGCAAGGTGTCCACTTTAATTAGTGAACAGCATATACCAGGCCAACTTCTCACATTGGTGGGCAGCGTGTGGGATTCCAGCTTGCCATTGTTTTACCAGAAAATCTCTATTTGAATTACTAACTGAAAACCATTATAGGTACTCAAGGTACATATAAAGTCAAGCTTAGTATCAATAAGTTCTACTGAACTTAGAGCTGTGTGCCAAGGGATAGCACACCCTTTCCACAGCTCAAGCTAGGATCAGTAGGCCACAAACTAGTGTAGGTAGTACAACACTGCACAACACTAGAATGTCCTTAAAGGGTGGACCCAGTGGATCCACTCAGCCTCAGTATAAGGACATGGCTTTCTCTGACTTGAGAGCCATGTGTGTTGACAGACACCTGAGGATAGGACAGAGTCCCTCAACACTCCACCTGATAGATCTGCTGACAGCAGATGACCTTAGATTGGCTCTAGGAGCTAAAGGGTTTGAATCAGTGGGTGGGTCAGTCATAGTATCTGGGTCAGATGATGAAAATCAGAATGACCAAGACTCTGTGATTGAAGGGCCAGGCTCCAAGGGGCCTGAAAAGGACAGAGGAATTCTCCATAAGAGAACTGACAGAGAGGAGGAGAGGCACAGATCCCCTTCCAGGGAATCTGACCACTCTTATCACTCTGGCAGAGAATTTGTCCAGCAGAGGAACTCATACTTTCCCTTAAGAGAGACCTCCTCTGAGAGAAGGTGCAAACTGCTCCAGTATGAGGAAGCCAGAGTGGCCCTCAGAACCAAGCAGTTGGCACTGGATAGGGAAGCCCTGGAGATCCAGAGAGCTTCTAGAAAAGAGGGGTTAGAACCCCCTGGTGGCAGCAACAGTGTCCCTAGAGGCAGAGAATACATTCCTGACCATAGGAACCTGAGCAAGGTTGTTCCTCCCTACCAGAGTGGGGATGATATCCACAAGTGGATAACTGCTATGGAGAGGGCCTGTAGAGTACAGCAGGTCCCCCAAAAGCAGTGGGCAGCAATCTTGTGGCTCTCCTTTTCAGATAAAGGAAGAGACAAGCTCCTCACTGTTAGAGAGGAGGATGCTGATGATTATGAGGTCCTGAAGAGTGCACTGATAGATGGGTTTGGCTTAACCACTGAGCAGTACAGGTTAAAGTTCAGAGATACCCAGAAGGCACAGACTCAGGACTGGACTGACTTTGTTGATTGTGCAACCAAGGCTCTAGAGGGTTGGCTGGTTGGCAGTAGGGTTACTGATTTCAAGGGATTGTATAATCTGATGATGAGAGAACAGATCCTAAATAATTGCCAGAACCAGTTGTTGCATCAGTACCTGGTGGACTCTGATCTGACCTCTCCCCAAGAATTGGGAAAGAAGGCAGACAAATGGGTCAGAACCAGGGTGAGGCAGAAAACCCAGAACCAAGGGGGTGACACTAAGAAGCAAGATCCTAAAGGCTCTGAGAAAGGTGGGGATAAGTCAAAAGACCAGAAGTCTTCACAAGGGCCCCAAAAATCTGCATCTGGTGGGGAGTCACAGTCCAACAAGGGAAAAGGCCAAAAGAAGCCCTGGTGCAAATTCTGTAAACAGAAAGGGCACTGGACTTCTGATTGTACCAAGTCCAAAGACCAAACCACCACCACTCCTGCCCCTAAGGCAACTGTGCCCCCTAGCTCAGCTACTGGTGGAGGTGGTACTCAGAATAAGGGTGTAGTAGGGTTGACCCTGGGTTCTGAAGTGGATTCTGACCTAGTCAGAGTGACCACTCAGGCAATGCTGATTTGTGAGGGAAACATTGATATGTCCTTCCTAGTAAGCCCCAGTAATCTGGGCAAGTACAAACAGCAGCCTTTGATAAATGGCAAACAGGCTTTGGCATTTAGGGACACAGGTGCTAGTGTCACCATGGTGGCAGAGGACCTAGTGGACCCTGGACAGATCATCCTGGGTGAAATGTACCAGGTGACCAATGCAAGCAATGTCCAGACCAACCATAGTCTGGCAGTTGTGAATTTCTCCTGGGGAGGGGTAACTGGCCTCAAGAAGGTTGTAGTCAGTGCAGACCTCCCTGTAGAATGTCTATTGGGCAATGATCTAGAGACTTCAGCCTGGTCTGAAGTAGAGTTATGGACTCATGCTGAGATGTTGGGCATCCCTGCAGAGGTATTTGCTGTGACCAGGTCACAAGCAAGAATGCATGACACTGAACCAGCTCTGGATCCTGGAACAATGGACCAGATGCTTCCCAAGAGGAGGAGCAGTAGGGTTAAGGCAGTGCCTTCCCCTCTGTCTCAGATCAAGGATTCACTTCCAGAGGGAGGTGAAGCAGAACCTGAAGAAGGAACTGCCCCAGAGGGACTTGAACCTGACCAGGTTGAGTTCTTGGGGGCAGGGGGCCCTTCCAGGGAAGATCTGAGCAAGGAGCAACAGTGCTGCCCCTCTCTTGAACCCCTCAGACAGCAGGCTGCTGCTGAGGCTGCTGGGAGTGCTAGTGGGTCCCATAAAGTTTATTGGGATGAGGGACTCCTATATTCTGAGGGTAGAGACCCAGCCCCTGGAGCCACCAGGAGGTTGGTAATACCTCAGAAGTTTAGGGGTTCCTCTTGACCTTAGCACATGATATCCCATTGGCAGGACACTTGGGCCAAAACAAGACCTGGGACAGGCTTGTTCCACATTTTCATTGGCCACATATGTCAGAGGACACAAAGGAGTTTTGTCGCTCCTGTGTCACTTGCCAAGCCAGTGGTAAGGCAGGTGGCACAACAAAGGCCCCCTGATACCACTACCTGTGGTGGGGGTACCCTTTGAAAGGGTAGGGATTGACATTGTTGGTCCCCTTGACCCTCAGACTGCATCTGGGCACAGATTTATCCTGGTGGTAGTGGATCATGCCACCAGGTACCCAGAGGCAATTCCCCTGAGGACCACCACAGCACCTGTGGTGGCAAGAGCCCTCATTGGAGTTTTCTCCAGAGTGGGTTTTCCAAAGGAGGTCATTTCTGACAGAGGTACCAACTTCATGTCAGGATATCTGAAAGCAATGTGGAAGGAGTGTGGTGTAACTTATAAGTTCACCACCCCCTATCACCCACAATGCAATGGTTTAGTTGAACGCTTCAACAAGACCTTGAAAGGAATGATTAAAGGACTCCCAGAGAAGCTTAGGCGGAAATGGGCCCTTCTTCTTCCTTGCCTTTTGTTTGCATACAGAGAGGTTCCACAGAAGGGGGTTGGCTACAGCCCATTTGAGCTTCTGTTTGGGCATCCTGTGAGAGGTCCACTATGTTTGGTAAAAGAGGGCTGGGAGTTACCTCTCAAGCCCCCCAAACAAGATGTGATGGACTATGTACTTGGTCTCCGCTCCCGGATGGCAGAGTACATGAAAAAGGCAACCAAAAACCTGGAGGCCAGCCAAGAATTGCAAAAAGCTTGGCATGACCAAAAGGCTGTGCTGACTGTATACCAGCCAGGACAGAAAGTGTGGGTGTTGGAGCCTGTGGCCCCAGCAGCCCTCCAGGACAAATGGAGTGGCCCCCATACAATAGTTGAACAGAAGGGAGAAGTCACCTATCTGGTGAATCTTGGAACTCCCAGGAGCCCCCTAAGGGTGCTTCATGTCAACAGATTAAAGCCATATGTTGACAGGGCTGACATGGGCTTGCTCATGGCAACTGATGAGGACCAGGAGGAGGAGAGTGACCCTCTCCCTGACCTGCTCTCTCAGAACCCTGATGATGGGTCAGTAGATGGTGTTGCTTTGGCAAGCAGCCTCACTGACCATCAGCAAACTGAGTGCAGACAAGTTCTGCAACAGTTTAGACATATGTTTAGCCTGACCCCTAGTCAGACTACCTGGTGCACCCATGAGGTGGACACTGGGGACAGTCTGCCTGTCAAGAATAAAATCTACAGGCAACCTGACCATGTCAGGGACTGTATCAGGACTGAAGTCCAGAAAATGTTGGAGTTAGGCGTGATTGAGCCTTCAGATAGCCCTTGGGCTAGCCCAGTAGTCCTGGTACCCAAGCCTCATACCCAGGGTGGTAAGAAAGAAATGAGGTTTTGTGTAGACTACAGAGGCCTCAATGCAGTCACTAGGACTGATGCCTATCCCATACCAAGGGCAGATGAGCTGATTGATACTTTGGCCTCAGCCAAGTATCTAAGCACATTTGACCTAACAGCTGGCTACTGGCAAATCAGATTAGCTGATGATGCAAAAGCCAAAACAGCATTTTCGACCCCTGGTGGGCACTACCACTTTGTGGTGATGCCCTTTGGATTGAAAAATGCACCTGCCACTTTTCAGAGGTTGGTGAATAAAGTTCTGGCAGGGATGGAAACTTATTGCTCAGCTTATCTAGATGATATTGCTGTCTTTAGTTCCTCCTGGCAGGATCACCTGGTCCACCTCAGAAATGTTTTGGAGGCCCTGCAGAAAGCAGGCCTCACTATCAAGGCCACCAAGTGCCAGATAGGGCAGAGTCAGGTTGTGTACCTGGGCCACCTTGTAGGTGGAGGCCAGGTTCAGCCTTTGCAGAGCAAAATCCAAACCATACTGGAATGGGTTGCTCCAACCACCCAGACACAGGTGAGAGCCTTCTTAGGCCTGACTGGGTACTATAGGAGGTTTGTCAAGGGATATGGATCTATAGTGACCCCCTTGAATGATCTTACCTCTAAGAAAATGCCAAAAAAGGTTCAGTGGACAGCTAGCTGTCAAAAGGCATTTGAAGACCTAAAGCAGGCCATGTGCACTGCCCCCATCTTACAGAGTCCAGACTACACCAAAAAGTTCATTGTCCAAACAGATGCTTCTGAGCTGGGTGTGGGAGCTGTACTGTCTCAACTGAATGATGAAGGTCAAGACCAGCCAGTAGCTTTTATTAGCAGAAGGCTGACCCCTAGAGAGAAACGTTGGTCAGCTATAGAGAGGGAGGCCTTTGCTGTGGTATGGGCCCTGAAGAAGCTGAGGCCATACTTGTTTGGTACTCACTTCATAGTTCAGACTGACCACAAGCCCCTCCTATGGCTAAAGCAGATGAAAGGTGAAAACCCAAAACTTTTGAGGTGGTCCATTTCCCTACAGGGGATGGACTATACAGTGGAACATAGGCCTGGGACCCAACATGCCAATGCAGATGGACTCTCAAGGTATTTCCACTTTGAACACGAAGACTCAACTGGTCAAGGTTAGTTTAGTGTCCCTACGTTTGGGGGGGGTTGTGTAGGAGAGTAGGATCTGCCTCTTATGTTGCCCCCACTTTTTTTCTGATGTTAGCACTGGTTTCTGGCTATAGTCTGGCTGGGTCCCTGCCAATCAGGGCCCCAGCCTCTCTGTTCTCTCTAAACGACATGGAGTGCACTCTAGGTGCACTAGTGATTGGATACTGTGGTGCCTTATGAGTCCCTAGTATATGGTACCTTAGGTGCCAAGGGCATAGGTACTTCACAGGCCTCCCAGGGGCTGCAGCATATGTTATGCCACCCCTGGGAAGCAGTCTAAATCTGACACCACAGGCCTGCTACTGCAGCCTGGGTGAGGTGGTGCTAGCACCCCTCACTGAGATATAGGTTTCCTATATCTCTCCTGCACACACATATAAACCTATCAGTCACCCCTAAGGCAGGCCCTATCAATCCTGAGGGCAGGGTGCTTGGCTTCTATGTGAGGGGGTGCCTCTGCCTGAGCAGGGCCCCTCTGCAGCTCTCAGAGTCTATTCTCTGGTGCTGTTTGTGGATGCGGTTAAACCATATACTATTTAAGTGCATTATATCCTCGCGGTAAATGCTAACTTTGGAATGGCTGCATCAAAACATGTCGTGTTTGGTGTCAAACATCTTGGAATACTACCCCCCGCCAATCTTGGCGGCGGGGGTAGCATTCCACCCTTCTAGAGGGATAAGACATGTACCTGCTGTGGAAACGCGGTAGAATCCTAAAGAGCCCTGGCATCACAAAATGGATGCCACCAGTCACAGACACTGGGCTGCCCTCCTGCTGATGACCGAAACTCGCAGTGGAGGAAGCCCAACAATAGGCATCCTGTCACAGGGAGGTGTAACCACCTTCCAGACAGGGTTTAGTGTATTGGGGCTGGGTGGGTGCACTCTTAGAGTGCTTTGAAGTCCTGCACTGGGGGAGCAGAAGGCTCCTCTGTGCATATGCCAGTTCAAACCAGCTCAGGGGCTACCTGCCCCTGCTCTGGCGCGAAACTGGACAAAGGGAAGTGGGTGTAGCCACCCCTCCCTTGACCCTCCCATAGGTGGGGTCATAGAGCTAGTCCATCCCCTCTTTTAGTATAAGAGGGGGAACCTTGCCATTGCAAAGCAGATAACCCCTGGACGACGCTCTACAGAAGAATCCTGGCCCTTCAACGTTCCACTACCTTTGGAAGACAGAAGAATCTCCCTTGGAGTCAAGGAGTGACTCCCCTGCTTGGCAGGCACCAAAAACGACAACGACGGTCGCAAACTACGCCGCTCCCGCCGGAGTCCGAAGTCCCTGCAGCCCAAGAAGTGGATTTCCTGACCTCTCCCAGGCCATCGTGAGTCCCCAGCGAAGCTGAGGCAAGTGGACCCCACGAGTAACGAGGAACCGCGACCCCTGGGTACCGTGCACTATTGTCGAGTGCAACCCCTTCACAACGTTCTACGAACCTGTGCTTTGGACCACGTGTGGTACCGACCTCCAGCAGGAATCCCTCCGAAGATCAGAGGCCTACACCGTCCCGAGTGACCGTGGGCCCCTGTTGAGTGATTCCGCCCGAGGTGTCTTCGCGATCCCTTGCCCGCTGGCTTGTGGGTCCCCAGAAGACTTCTTAAAGAAACCAAAGGGCTCCCCTGGTTGCTCCAGGCCTGCCCTGACTTACCCTCGCTGGGTGAGTCCCTCAGACCTTGCTGGTCTGCGCCATCGACTTTTCTTCATCTCCCAGAGACTTGCGGCTGCCAAGGCTTGTTGGCTCCGATCGAGTTGCCGACACCGCAGTCAGCTGCAGACGTCGAGGGACACACCGAATCCAGCTCCTGGTCGTCGTCGACGCCTCCCGGACCACGTGGCTGAAGAGTCAAGGCACCTGCAACCGACCTGAAGCGACCGACGACGGTGGGCATCCATCTTCCTTGCCCCGGGTCACTGCCAAGTGACTTTGAACACTGTCCCCTCTGCTTTCAGGTCATCCTTCTTCAGAATCCAGGCTTGGATTCCACCGGACACTTCTTCAGCTCCCGCAAGCAGCAAGTCTTCTTTGTTCGCCATTGAAAACGACGCCGCGACCCGACACCAAAGGACACCTGTGCACCCGGCTTCCCTGGGTGAGGTAACTCCAGCACTACGGTGCTCCTGTGGGTGTGGGCCCTAGAACTACTTACCCTGTAAGTGACTTGCTTGTAGGTTCTCCCGAAGTATCCTAAAACTCTTTATTTCCAACCGCGACTTGCCCCATTGAAGTTAACGGCGATTCGCGCCTGTGTATCCACACTGCACGCGTCCCCCGTGGGTCCTTTACTTACCTGCCTTGGGTGGTTTCGTGAGGCCCCAGCACTTCTGAAGGCCCTAGGCCTTGTCTC